>JAWNOU010000195.1:0-618175 GCA_035045725.1 Drosophila ezoana | reverse complement strand
GAAAAAACTAAACCTTGCATACAAAAACAATTATCGTTGCGACATTTGTATACATTCTTTTGAGATCTTAATTCAAATACAATGTTGGTGAGATACACGCTCAAAATAAAAAAAAATTAAATAACAAATAATACTCGAACATATACATTTCTTTTAATAAAACTATACACACAAACATATATTTGCCCTTATAAAATAAATACATACACCCCAAATATGTACATGTATTAATGCCAATATATTACAGAAACATCGAAAAGTTACCAACACCAACCAAAAACACACAACTCTATTATTAATTATACACCATAAAAACATACATTTTCAAAACACATATATATATAAGAAACAAAAACATAATAATTTCAACAAAAATACACATATATATAAGAAACAAAACATACTAATTTTAACAAAAACACATATATATATATAAGAAACAAAACGCCACAGTATTTCCAAAGAGAAAAAAAAAACAACACAAACATACTACATAAAAGTACAAACGAGTTTAGCACCAACAAAAATCTTTTTTCAAAAATTTCCAAATTTAATAAAATTTTTTTTACTTTCTGTACACATACAAAATAGAAATAACTTTTTTCTAATGTATATATATTACATACAGATTTGTATGAATATATGTAATTAAAGAATTGTTCATTGTTAATACACATAATTCGATGTCCAGGAAGATTACTCAGACCATAAGGAAAACAACAAAATCTGTACTAGGAGTTCATACAACTCAGCCAAGACCGACAAGAGCTACTACTAGACAAACCACACTTTCCGCAATTAAAGAAATACCCGAAACTCCCCATACTTATTCATCCATAATGGACTCAGGCAATTCCACCGGTGGCAACTCAGCCCCTCTAACACCTACAGTTAGTGGCTTCAGTAATATTTCCACAACCCTTAGTGCAACAGACATACTAGCGTTTGTAAAGGAATTGCCTGCTTTTGATGGCACTCCTAATCAGTTATAGAAGTATTTAACTAGTGTTGAGGAGATAATCATGCTCATTAGGGGCACCGACCAAACTCCTTATGGGTTACTTACCCTAAGGGCTATAAGAAACAAGATCGTAGGAAGAGCAGATGAAGCTCTAACCCTAGCAAATACGAAACTCATTTGGGACGACATTAAAAACAACTTACTACGACTATACTCGAGTAAGAAAAGTGAAGCTGGACTCTTGGGTGAACTCCAAACATTCCCTGATAACCTATCCTTGGGACAACTATTTTTCGGCATTTCTAGAATTAGAAGCCAACTATTTTCGACACTCTCAAACAGCGGCCAATCAGTTAGTATAATCGATGCCAAGAAGTCTGTGTATAATGAAGTATGTTTAAACGCATTCATATCAGGACTTAGGGAACCCCTCAAAACTATTATTCGACTAAGATGCCCGAACAGCATAGAAACAGCTTATGAACAATGCCAAATTGAAAAAGCCCTATATTACAATAGGAAACCAAATCCCCAAACATTCAATAAAAACGAAACTGGACCGAACAACTACAACAACCGGAACGCACCGTACACACAATCAAACTCTCAATACCAACAACAACATTCAAACTCTCAATACCAACAACAAAACCCTAAAGGAAATTCATATTATCACAAACAAACTAACAACAACAACAAGAACCCATTCAAGTCCAACAACCAACCCAATCACAGTCTGCATAACATAGAAGAAGAATCAAGAATTCAAACTGACCAAAATTTTCAGGCAACAGCCTCGGAAACCCAACAGGGTATATAAACCCTAAAACTCATTCAGCATCACTCCCATATATTGTCGTTAAATTTAAAGAAAAACAATTCCTTAAATTACTAATCGACACTGGATCAACTAACTCGTTCATAGACCCCACACTATCAAATCAAGTAGAATGTACAGACATACAAACACCAATATCAATAAAAACAGCGCTTAACAGATTTCAAATTACAAACAAAGCTAAACTACCAATTCCGTCTGAATTTAACACCGAAGGGCATATCGAGCTACTTTTATTCAAATTTCACTCTTATTTTAACGGTCTAATAGGAATGGACCTTTTGTCAAACTTAAAAGCAAAAATAGACTTAGTAAACCTTCAACTCATAACCCCTAATTCCATACTACCAATATTAATGTATAATAACTTCACTTCAAATGTATACAACATATCCGCTTTCACCAAAACTGTCTTACCGCTCCCAGTAAAAATAAAACAGGGAGAATTCTATTGTTGTACCACCATACTAAACGATAACATTACAATATCAGGAGGGCTGTACAAAGCACAAAATAACTCTGCTAACTTCGAAATAATAAATCACTCCGACTCGGACAAATTATTATACCTCGAACAACCTATAAACACTACTCCATACAATAAAGAAGAACATGTCGAACTCCCAACCATAATACCTTCACCTATAGAAAACAACACTACAAACTTTTCACCCAAACTCCAGACAGACCACCTCAACCCTGAGGAAAAATCGGTGTTAATATCATTGTGCAAACATTTCTCAGATATTTTTTACAACGAACTCGACCCACTTACCTTTACGAACAAAGTAACACACTCAATTCCCACCATAGACAACACCCCTGTACACGCAAAATCTTACAGGTACCCATTCATTCATAAAATCGAAGTTAAAAAACAAATCGAATCAATGTTAAATAAAACAAGTAAGAGGTTCTAGTCGGGAGCTCCCGACTAGGGGATACCCTGAACCCTCATATTCCAACACCAAATGCAGCGCGCGCTTATAGATATAGAGTAGCGGGGAGGTGACGATAGGTATAAAATGAAAGATAATCGATATATATATACTTTTCTAGAAGCTACATGTCAAGTTTGGTGACTCTAGCTCTCATTATTTACCAAAATTGCTTAAAAATCGGGATTTCGATATACATTTTTATCGATTACTTGGAAACGGGGCAAGTTATCGTTTATCGGAAACAAACTCGATCTGCGCGGGCACCAGGAGGACCTACAGCTAAATTTCAAGTCTCTAGCTCTTATAGGTTCTGAGATCCTTGCGTTCATACGGACGGACGGACGGACGGACAGACAGACGGACAGACAGACGGACATGGTTAGATCGACTCGGCTATTGATGCTGATCAAGAATATATATACTTTATGGGGTCGGAGATGCTTCCTTCTGCCTGTTACATACATTTGGATTTTGCACAAAAACATAATACCCCTTTTACCCATTTTTAATGGGTTCAGGGTATAAAAATTATCAAATCAAGCCATTCCCCCTGGAGCGCCCCTGTTTGGATAGTCCCGAAAAAGGGTGATTCGCCAAACACAAAAAAATGGAGACTAGTTATAGACTATAGGAAATTAAACGACAAAACTATATCAGACAGATATCCAATTCCAAATATTAACGACATACTAGATCGCATCGGTAAAGCTAAATACTTTTCAACACTCGACTTAGCCAGCGGTTTTCATCAAATCGAGATGAACGAAGAAGACGTACAGAAAACAGCTTTCACAGTTGAAGGTGGACACTACGAGTTCATACGTATGCCTTTTGGTCTTAAGAACGCACCAGCCACCTTCCAGAGAGTAATGGATAATATTCTCGGTGACCTAAACGGCACCATTTGCTTAGTCTACCTTGACGATATAATAATCTTCTCACCCTCGTTACAAGAACACAAAACTCATCTAAAACAAGTATTCCTTAAACTAAGATCAGCTAACCTTAAACTACAACCCTCAAAATCAGAATTTCTTAGGAAAGAAATAAGTTTCCTAGGCCATCTAATCACACAGGATGGAATAAAACCAAACCCTAATAAGATAGATGCGATAAAAAAATTCCCTTGCCCTAACAACAGGAAAACTATCAAAGCTTTCCTCGGCTTGCTAGGCTATTACACAAAATTTATAAAAGACTTCGCTCGTATAACAAAACCATTAACAAAACAACTGAAGGGAAAGGAACCAGTAACTATAGACAAAGAATTCCTAGACACCTTCGAATATTGCAAAACACTTTTAACTAACGACCCAATACTTATACACCCAGACTTTAAAAAACCTTTTATATTAACAACCGATGCAAGTAACTTCGCAATAGGAGCAGTATTGTCGCAGGGAACCATAAACAATGATAGACCCGTTTGTTTCGCTAATAAAGTTTTATCCGATACCGAGTTAAACTATTCGACTATCGAAAAAGAAATGTTGGCCATAATATTGGCAATAAAACATTTCAGGCCCTACCTATTCGGAGTAAAATTCACTATTGTAACAGACCACAAGCCACTAATCTGGCTAATGAATTTCAAAGAACCAAATTCAAAACTAATAAGATGGAGACTTCAACTCCTAGAATATGATTTTGAAATAGTACATAAAAAAGGTTCCCAAAATGTAGTTGCGGATGCCTTAAGCAGAACCGACCCAAATATGAATCATAACGAAATATCTTTGCAAACCAATACAAACCAATGTCATCAATCAGACAAACACCTCAATGAATTTAACATACAACTCTTATTAAAAACCGACTTAATCACGAATTTCAAAACAATCGTCCCTTTCAGACACAAATTAAGAAGAGAATATTACCAGCCTTCGTATACCCTCGATGATATCAAGAGAATATTGAAGCAAAATCTCAAACCAAACAAAACCTGCGCCTTTTTCGCACACGAAGACACCTCCAACCTAATAGGACAAGTTTATTCAACATACTTTTCACAGAATAAAAATTTCAAACTAATCAGATGCTTAACCTTCCTCCCAGAGATTACAGATTTGAACGAACAGAAAAAATTCATACGTGATTACCACGTTAGCAGTAACCATAGAGGAATAGAAGAGACACTGTCACACCTTAAACGCGACAAATATTTTCCACACATGAAGGACAAAATCACAGAATTAATCAGAAGCTGCGAAACCTGCTTAAAACTCAAGTACGATAGACAACCGCAGAAAATACCTTTCCAAACTCCAGAGACCCCCACCAAACCACTTGATATAGTTCACATTGATATTTACACAATCAATAACAACTTCAACCTCACTATCATTGACAAATTCTCAAAATTCGCAGCCTCTTACCCAATTTCCAATAGAAACAGCATTAATTGCATTAAATCTCTAAAAAACCTTTTTACCCAAGTCGGAATTCCCAAAACTATAGTTTATGACCAAGGTGTAGAATTCTCAATTTAATATTTCTTTACATGTAACATCATTCCAACAGTCTTCAAGCAATTCACCCGTAGAACGCCTACACTCAACCTTAACAGAAATTTATAGAATAATAATCGATACCAAGAAACAACTTAAACTAACCATCGATCATGAGGAAATAATGGCAGAAACTATGATTACATATAACAATGCAATCCATTCGACCACCAAACATACACCCTTTGAACTTTTTCATGGTAGGACACACTCATTTAATCAAACCATCGAATTTAATAACGAACACGACTATTTACAAAAATTAAACCAATTTAGAGACACATTGTACCCCAAAGTCAAAGAATTACTTGCCAAAAATACGCAACAGAGGACAGACAAATTAAAAGAAGACAGAACAGTACCTACAACTTTAGAACCAAACACAATAATATTTAGGAAAGAGAACCGGAGAAATAAAATAACTCCTCGATTCTCAATTCATAAAGTCCTTCGCGACCATGGTTGTACAGTGGTTACCACTAGAAACCAGAAGTTGCATAAGTCTAAAATTAGGAAAATAATAAAAAAACCAAATTGACCCACCCCTCTTAATTATTATTCCAGGTTTGCCCATGAGGCACTACAATCAACTCACATCCACAAATTTACAGACTCCCATCCAATTGCAAAAATTAATTTAGGAGAAACTATTGTAATACAAAATTATATAAATAAATCAGCTCTTTACAAAATACGAAAATAACATTTACAAACAAATGAATGAGAACGAAGAGCAATTAAAGAAATTGCAATATATCAATAGACTCAATTATAATATTGAGTTATTGATTAACCACCTGAATGACATAATTGAATGTTCACTTCTAGCAAAAATTAACGTAATACCTAAACTCATTTTGAACACAATCGAACTGGAAAAAATTAAAAACATATTCCAAAACCAAAACTTTTATGTAAACTCTGAAGACCAAATATACAATCTAATCAAACTAGAAACAAAAAGTCATAAGCAATGCATTGTATTTAATATAGAAATTCCTATATTTAGGAAATTTAAATATAAATTAACACGCTTAATTCCACTACCAATCAACTTAACACAATTTATTGTAACACCAAAATATTTAATAGTCAACAAAAATAATACAGAAACATTGTACACCGAAGAAAAATGTCCATTAGTAGATAATCAATTCTTTTGTGAACTCAAAAAACTGTATAACATAAGTAATAACAACTGCCTTAGCAACTTACTATTAAACAAAACCAGCTCCTGCGACGTCAAAGAAACAGGACTTACAACTGACATATTCGAACCGGAAAAAGGATACATTTTTGTATTCAATGCAAAAAACCTAAAGATCCAAACAACAACTCAAAGCAATTACGAAATTAATGGATCGGCCGTGATACAATACACAAACTGTACGGTCACAATAAACGGATTAAGCTACGACAACACATTGGATTTAACAGAAGAACATTTCGACTTCTTCCTACCTCCAGTTACAAACCTAATTAGAAACAGAACCATAGAAGTTCTTACGCTAGAGAGACTACAGCTGGAAACCTTACAAACATCAGACAAACTACTAGTTGTGGACCAGGAGACAACTCAGCACACAACAATCCTGTACATCCTTTGCTTATCACTACTAGTGACAGCCATACTCACCTGGATATTCCGGCGCAACAATAACGTCTACCATACATACCCCGAACAGATCCTCCCGATCTCGTTACCACCAATTCCATCTTTGTGGCCCTCCCTTCAAACTAGGGGGGGAGGAGTTACCGACCCGTCGGTACCCTATACTTCCCCTCCCCTCAAACCCCCTCGCATCAACATGTGATGCCCAAATACATACAACGATACATAGAACGACTCAGCTTCAAATGCCGTCAATCATCGGACACATACTAATGCCACACACGTGTGACACAATTTCAAGTGGTCAACGACCACCCCAGCAACTACATAGTTGCAACTCAGCGACTACAAAGTTGCAACACAGCGGCGACCAACTTGCCGCCTACAAATGTTTACGTTAAAGCATCCGGCGACAAAACGAACTCAGCACTTTGTCGCTACAAAGTGCCGATTCAGATTTCATATTCCACATTATTCTTAGGCTAAGTTAAACTAAACGAATTCCCAATAAAACATTCTGCTTCAGACGATCAATTCAACCAGACGTTCTCTTTATTTCATCAAATACAAAATTTCTACAACCAAACATCGAACAACGACTGCAACTCTACCCAGGATCTGCATCAGGACTTCCAGACCACACCCTCAGCTCCTTGGGACATAACTCGCGCGCTTATAGATAGAGAGTAGCGGAGTTGGCGATAGGTATAAAATGAAAGATAATCGATATATATATACTTTTCTAGAAACTACATGTCAAGTTTGGTAACTCTAGCTCTTATTATTTACCAAAATTGCTTTAAAAACGGGATTTCGATATACATTTTTATCGATTACTTGGAAACGGGGCAAGTTATCGTTTATCGGAAACAAACTCGATCTGCGCGGGCACTAGGAGCACCTACATCTAAAATTTCAAGTCTCTAGCTCTTATAGGTTCTGAGATCCTTACGTTCACACATACGGACGGACGGACGGACGGACGGACGGACAGACAGACGGACATGGCTAGATCGACTCGGCTATTGATGCTGAATAAGAATATATATACTTTATGGGGTCGGAGATGCTTCCTTCTGCCTGTTACATACATTTGCATTTTGCACAAAAACATAATACCCCTTTAACCCATTTTTAATGGGTTCAGGGTATAAAAATCCTAAACTATGTAAAACACAATAAAAACTACTCAGTTACTGAATATCAACTTACCATAACACTGAACTTCAATATATTATCAAAAATTGTTATGAAACTAGAAAGTAATCATTCAAAAATAACCTTATTTTTATTTATACTAACTTAGTTTTATTATCATTAAATCCCATCAAAATCGTCAAGTAATCGAAATCGTCATAACAATCAAAGCCCCAGAAACAGAGCTAGACATATTAAATCAATTAAACGAACAAATTGAATCTTGAGCTCCCGACTGGGGGATACCCTGAACCCTCTTATTCCAACACCAAATGCAGCGCGCGCTTATAGATAGAGAGAAGCGGGGAGGTGGCGATAGGTATAAAATGAAAGATACTCGATATATACATATATACTATTCTAGAAGCTACATGTCAAGTTTGGTGACTCTAGCTCTTATTATTTACCAAATTTGCTTAAAAAAGGGATTTCGATATACATTTTTATCGATTACTTGGAAACGGGGCAAGTTATCGTTTATCGGAAACAAACTCGATCTGCGCGGGCACACGGAGGACCTACATCTAAAATTTCAAGTCTCTAGCTCTTATAGGTTCTGAGATCCTTGCGTTCATACGGACGGACGGACGGACGGACGGACGGACGGATGGACGGACGGACGGACAGACAGACGGACATGGCTAGATCGACTCGGCTATTGATGCTGATCAAGAATATATATACTTTATGGGGTCGGAGATGCTTCCTTCTGCCTGTTACATATATTTGCATTTTGCACAAATACAATATACCCTTTTTACCCATTTTCAATGGGTTCAGGGTATAAAAAAGGTTTGTTAATCGCACAATGAATAAGCGCACAAGAAAGAGGTAAGAAAGAAACAAAAACTAAATATAACTTTAATTACACTTTTAAAAAAATATATATATATAAGTAATATTTGCTATCCACTAAATAAATAACTTCATATACTTACGTTATTTTTTAAAAGGAGGGAGATGTAATGTACTGTATCAGCGGAGTTGGCGATAGGTATAAAATGAAAGATAATCGATATATATATACTTTTCTAGAAACTACATGTCAAGTTTGGTAACTCTAGCTCTTATTATTTACCAAAATTGCTTTAAAAACGGGATTTCGATATACATTTTTATCGATTACTTGGAAACGGGGCAAGTTATCGTTTATCGGAAACAAACTCGATCTGCGCGGGCACTAGGAGCACCTACATCTAAAATTTCAAGTCTCTAGCTCTTATAGGTTCTGAGATCCTTACGTTCATACATACGGACGGACGGACGGACGGACGGACGGACGGACGGACGGACGGACGGACGGACGGACGGACAGACAGACGGACATGGCTAGATCGACTCGGCTATTGATGCTGATCAAGAATATATATACTTTATGGGGTCGGAGATGCTTCCTTCTGCCTGTTACATACATTTGCATTTTGCACAAAAACATAATACCCCTTTAACCCATTTTTAATGGGTTCAGGGTATAAAAACCCTAAACTATGTAAAACACAATAAAAACTACTCAGTTACTGAATATCAACTTACCATAACACTGAACTTCAATATATTATCAAAAATTGTTATGAAACTAGAAAGTAATCATTCAAAAATAACCTTATTTTTATTTATACTAACTTAGTTTTATTATCATTAAATCCCATCAAAATATTAAAATCAAAATCGTCAAGTAATCGAAATCGTCATAACAATCAAAGCCCCAGAAACAGAGCTTGACATATTAAATCAATTAAACGAACAAATTGAATCTTGAGCTCCCGACTGGGGGATACCCTGAACCCTCTTATTCCAACACCAAATGCAGCGCGCGCTTATAGATAGAGAGAAGCGGGGAGGTGGCGATAGGTATAAAATGAAAGATACTCGATATATACATATATACTATTCTAGAAGCTACATGTCAAGTTTGGTGAGCTCTTATTATTTACCAAATTTGCTTAAAAAAGGGATTTCGATATACATTTTCATCGATTACTTGGAAACGGGGCAAGTTATCGTTTATCGGAAACAAACTCGATCTGCGCGGGCACACGGAGGACCTACATCTAAAATTTCAAGTCCCTAGCTCTTATAGGTTCTGAGATCCTTGCGTTCATACGGACGGACGGACGGACGGACGGACGGACGGACGGACAGACAGACGGACATGGCTAGATCGACTCGGCTATTGATGCTGATCAAGAATATATATACTTTATGGGGTCGGAGATGCTTCCTTCCCATTTTTAATGGGTTCAGGGTATAAAAAGAAATCATTAGGAATCGGGGACGATTCTTTTTATGAAAGGGAGGAGTTATCACCCAGCCTGCAAGGCAATTCCTATTAAATTTATAAACAATATTTTAGAATAAGTTTCTATTCCAATTACTTTGCTCTTTCACCCTTATTAGACCCATATCAATCATTATGTCAAAATCGTACTGTTTATTGAAACACATCCATACGATTTGCATTGAGTTTATTGAATGTCTTTTAGAATTTATATATTGTAGTTCTTAGCCTAAGCTGCGCAATTTCTCTGCCAGTAGACGCCGGCAGAAACGTTAGCTTATTATGTATTACTTATATGCTCAGTGCTGATATAAGCCAAACGCGAGAGAGAATGTTATGTACATACATAAAGAATGATCATATTACTTTTGCTCTTGAATTATGCTTGGGACTTTGGTTTACGTAACCATTGCAGCAAAGTGCTACAATGTGTTTGATAATAAAAGACACTGGGTACAGTGTGTATTATATATGTATATTTGATACAGTACATTACATCTCCCTCCTTTTGAAAAATAACGTAAGTATATGAAGTTATTTATTTAGTGGATAGCAAATATTACTTATATATATATTTTTTTAAAAGTGTAATTAAAGTTATATTTAGTTTTTGTTTCTTTCTCACCTCTTTCTTGTGCGCTTATTCATTGTGCGATTTACAAACCTTTTTTATACCCTGAACCCATTGAAAATGGGTAAAAAGGGTATATTGTATTTGTGCAAAATGCAAATATATGTAACAGGCAGAAGGAAGCATCTCCGACCCCATAAAGTATATATATTCTTGATCAGCATCAATAGCCGAGTCGATCTAGCCATGTCCGTCTGTCTGTCCATCCGTCCGTCCGTATGTATTAACCCAAGGATCTCAGAACCTATAAGAGCTAGAGAATTTAGATGTAGGTGCTCCTAGTGACCGCGCAGATCGAGTTTGTTTCCGATAATCGATAACTTACTCCGTTTCAAAGTAATCGATAAAAATGTATATCGAAATCCTGTTTTTTAATCAATTTTTGTAAATAATAAGAGCTAGAGTCACCAAACTTGACATGTAGCTTCTAGAAAAGTATATATATATCAAGTATCTTTCATTTTATACCTATCGCCACTTCCCCGCTACTCTCTATCAGGTTCAGGGTATTCCCTAGTCGGGAGCTCCCGACTAGAACCTCTTACTAGTTTTATTTTTATACCCTGAACCCATTAAAAATGGGTAAAAGGGGTATTATGTTTTTGTGCAAAATGCAAATATATGTAACAGGCAGACGGAAGCATCTCCGACCCTGTTGTAGTAGGGCGTCTGCAGGGCTTCCAGATGAACTTTGCTCAAATTCTGTATTGTTGGGGGAGCGTTTCTGCTCTGCTCAAATTTTGAAGAAGGTTTTTGAAGGAAAACACGTTTGTTCACTTGCAGGTTATTTTTTCTTCTGGTCTATATTTCTGATACTATGTTACAATGCTTTAGTGTTAGTGTAAGTGTAAGTGGTGAATATGTTTTTCCTGGTTCCGGAGTCGGAACCAACTTCATTGAAATAGCGACGGCTAGATACACTTCTTGTTTGAACATGCCGCCCGCCTTGCAGTATTGCAAAAAATGGAAAAATTAGGAGGTAGTGGCTCTGTTTACTGGTGAGCGCAGGAGCCGGACAGTATCCACCCGAAGACTGTGTTTTGGGCCAATGGTGCGCCGCCATGGCTCGGCAGGACGCCTTGGAGAATCAAGTCTGGATAGATGTCCGAGCCCAAAACCAGATTGGAGATTTCCGGCTGGAACCAGCGATCGTCTGCCAATCGAACGTTGTTGAAAGGCTCGTTCAGTTTCTCGCTGACGAGCTTCGTCGGAGTTCGATACCGGAGATTTGGCATCACCTGCAGGATGACCTCTCGCTGGAAGCTAGAGGTCCTGCAACTGATAATGGCCGAGCACGCGTTGTCTTTACCGACGCGGGTGACGGATAGCCCGGAGGCCTTTGCCAAGGATGCGTCGATAAGACTTACCGGACAGCACGGGTCTAAAAGTGCCCGAGTGTCGCGGGTCGCCTTGCCGTTTCCAAGTCGGATGAGTGCTCTCGGGAGCACGGTTGTCCTTTTGTGTTCCATTAAAGTAGACAAGGAGATGGAACCAGCGGATGAAGGCGGCGCGGAGCGTCGCTCTTGGGCCTTGGTGCTGCGCATTTTTGGGGATCGCTCTGGAGATCGCGATGGCATGCGACGCGCTTCTTGGAAATGAAGCAAGGTGTGATGGTCGCCCTGGCACTTGCGGCACTTGTCCTTGCGGCGACAGGACTCCCCGGAATGTTGGTGAGCCAGGCAGTTTGGGCAGTATTTGTTGACCAGAACTGCTCGGAGTCTCTTCTCTGGAGACAGCCGCATGAACCGCTGGCACTTTCGCAGCGCGTGGACTCCTCGGCATACTCGGCATCGGAACGATTCCGTTGCCGGTCGGCTCTTGGATCGGCCTTGTTGTTGGCGTGGAGACATCGTGCTGTTACGTGAAGAAGGTTGAAAAAAAACATAATAGACATTACTGATGCGGCTTTATACAGATGGTCCGCAGACCAATGGATCTAGGATTCTAGTCTTTA
Organism: Drosophila ezoana; assembly: GCA_035045725.1. Taxonomy (NCBI): domain Eukaryota; kingdom Metazoa; phylum Arthropoda; class Insecta; order Diptera; family Drosophilidae; genus Drosophila; species Drosophila ezoana. The sequence goes on along the minus strand of JAWNOU010000195.1, from coordinate 605,256 downwards.
CTGGAGATTCTACTGGATGGAGAATGGAGACTAGATTCTATCGGGAGCAGGATCAGCTTAGAGATAGGTCTCTTGGAGACACCTCGGGCTGTTAACACGTCGACCACTCGGACTCTTTGGTCGTCGCCAGGATAGGTCGTTTGGATTCGACCAAGACGCCAGTCATTAACTGGAAGATTATCTTCTTTAATAATGACTAGATCGTTCCGTTGTAAGTCTCGCGTTGGAGTTTGCCATTTGTTTCTTTTGTGTAACTCTAAAAGATACTCATGTTTCCAACGGAGACAGAACTGTTGTTGCAAAGCCTTCAAGCGCTGCCAGCGGTTGATGATGGACGCGGCGTTTTCCTTGATCTCTGGCTCTGTTGCGGAAAGTAGAGGACCCCCGACTAGAAAATGACCGGGAGTCAGAGCTAGGAGATCAGTAGGATCTTCCGACATTGGAGATATCGGTCTTGAATTCAGGCATGCTTCAACTTTGGATAGGAGCGTGGAAAGCTCTTCGAAGGTGTATTTGGAGGTCGATGTAGACTTATAAAATAGATTTTTGAAACTCTTCACACCTGCCTCCCACAGGCCACCCATATGCGGTGCACTAGGAGGGTTGAAGTGCCAGGACAGTTTCTGGAGACTGTAAGTGGCCTGGAGTTGAGTCTTAAGCGCTTCTACAAAATCGCGCGAGAGGACTTTGGCCGCTCCGACGAAGGTTTTGCCGTTGTCGGAATGCATTTGACTTGGGCACCCTCGTCGTGCCACAAATCTCGCAAATGCCGCTAGGAATTTTTCTGTGGTCAGGTCAGATGTAGCTTCTAAATGGATGGCTTTGGTGCTGAAGCACACAAAGACGCACACGTAGCCTTTTGTAATAAGACAGGCTCGACCTGTGTAATTTTTCACATCGAAGGGGCCTGCAAAATCGACTCCTGTGTGAGTGAACGGCCGAGAGAATGTGACTCTCTCCACAGGCAAGTCGCCCATGAGCTGCGTTTGCAATTTCTTTTTTCGAATGACGCAGATTTTGCAGGAATGGATTGTGGATTTGACCAACACCTTCAGCTTTGGAATCCAGTACTGTGATCGTATTAAACGCATCATGAGCTGGTTGCCTCCATGCAAGGATATAAGATGGGTGAAAGCGGTCAAAAGACGCGAATATGCATATGTGTATGGCAGTATGATTGGATGCCGCTCATCGTAGCCGAGTGCTTCGGCCGCTCTTACACGACCACATGCTCGAATAATTCCCTTACCATCTAGAAAGGGGTTCAAATTAAGGAGTTTGCTGGAAGTGAGCTGTTTCTTCGTGCTCACGCAAGTGTACTCTGACGAGTATGCTTGTCTCTGGGTCAGGAGAATGAGTCTTTCTTGTGCATAAGAAATCTCGTTGCTGTCAATTTCAATAGTTGACGGGAGCGACAATCGTTTGCAACGCTTGAAGAAGCGATAGATGTATGCTAAAACTCGCAGGGCTCTATCGAACTTGGAGAAGCGCTCGAGGAAAGAAAATGAGGGAGCCGTGTTTGCGAGGTTTACTTTAATCGTACGTTGCTCTATTGTCGTATCTGGGAGGGGATCTGAAGGAATGGGCCATTGGTTCTGAGGTAGGCGTAGCCATTCTGGCCCGTGCCACCACAGCTCGTTGTTGACTAACACTTGTGGTGGGGCACCTCTGCTCGCTAGGTCCGCTGGATTGTACTCGGATCGTACATGGGACCATTTATTGGAGTCGGCGGCCTGAGTAATTTTTGCGACTCTGTTTGCTACAAAGGTAGTCCAGGCGCATGGTGGCTTATGAAGCCAGGCTAGCACAATTGTGGAATCTGTCCAATAGAACCAGTCGCCGCCAGCGGAAGGTAGCTGGGGACTGAGTGCAGCGGATAACTCGGACAGAAGTGCTGCTCCGCACAGCTCTAGTCGTGGCAAGGATACCGTCTTGACCGGAGCGACTCTCGTTTTCGCTGTTAGGAGATGTACTGAGATGCGATCTTGTATCTCAGTGCGCACGTAAATGGCGGCCCCATATGCACGCTGCGAAGCGTCACAAAACCCGTGGTATTGAATAGTCCCCTGTGGGCGGAATTCGACCCATCTAGGGATGCGAATCGCACTGAGGCCCGGATACTCTTGCAGAAATAAATTCCACTTACTGAGAAGACTCTCAGGTAGCGGATCGTCCCAGCCCAGTTCTTGGAGCCAGATCTCCTGCATGAATATTTTTGCCTGAATAATGACTGGTCCCAGCCAACCTGCTGGATCGAACAGTTTGGCAATCTGTGAAAGGACTTCACGTTTGGAGACGGACTGTTTGGTTGTTAGCTCGGATGGAGCGAAAAAGGACTCATCGGTGTCAGCTTTCCATCTGATCCCGAGAGTCTTTGCCGAACAGGCTTCTTCGATCTCTAAGAAGTCGGCGTGAAGCAAGTGGTCCTTGGGAATCGCTCTTAGCAAGTCCTTTTCATTGGATGTCCATTTTCGCAAGGGGAACCCGGCAGATTCAAGGGCTTTGCGGAGTTCTGCAATTGCTTGATCTGCCGTTGATTTGGAATGGGCTCCCGCTAGTACATCGTCGACATACATATTGTTTGCGATAATGTGACTTGCTAAGGGATAGAGCGAACGAACGTCATCAGATAACTGATGTAGTACCCGGATTGCCAAAAAGGGGGCACAGTTAACTCCAAACGTGACTGTGCTGAGTTCGAAGTCACGAAGCTCGTTGTCCTTTGTTCGGAACAGAATTCTCTGATAGGGCGTGTGTTTGGGATGCACAAGTATCTGCCGATACATTTTCGTGATATCGGCGTTGAAGCATATCGGAAGAAGCACCATCTTAGAATTTGAATGGTTAAGTCGGATTGCAGAACGGGCCCTGCATGTAGCACATCGTTCAGACTTTTACCATTCGATGACGGGTGGGAGGCGTTAAATACAACGCGGAGCTTGGTCGTGGTGCTGTCAGGCTTGTGAACAGCATGGTGTGGTAGATAAAAGTTATCCGAACCATTGCTTGGAGGGACTTGTCGCATGTGACCTAAGTCCAGATATTCCTGGATCACCGCATCGTACTGCTCCTTAAGGGGGGCATTTTTTGCCAGACGATTCTCATTTCGTAGAAATTGAGCTAGTGCGATGGACCTTGAATGGCCTTACTGGATGTGATCGGAATTCTTGAATGGTAGTGTGACCAAGTATCTGCCGTTTTTATCCCTTTTAGTGGTTTTTTGGAAAGTGTGCTCACAAAACAGGTCGGATTCCTTTTCCAGCTTTACTGGAATATCCTCCACCTCCCAAAATTTTGTGAGCAGTTTATCCAAGCTCGCATTTGGATTCAGCGAGACTTGAGTCGAAAAGGATGCGACAGATTTGGCACTGGTCTTCGAAACGGGGCCTGTAAGGATCCAGCCGAAAATCGTTTCTTGACCAAGGAGAGTGCCACATATGTTGGGATAGGAGCCACCTAACAATATGGATGGGAGGATATCGGCGCCGAGAAGCACGTCTATCTGTGAGCTTCTATAGAAAGAGGGATCGGCCAAGTGTAATTTTGGAAGTTCTTCCAAAGCGGTTTGGGGGATGGTGTAGGAGGGCAAATTGCCTGCTAGCTTTGGAAGAACATAAGCCGAGGTTTCAATATGAACCCTGGGCTTTATCGGAGAGCCAATATTAAAATGGCAAAGTTTTTGAGGTTGAGCCGAAATAGCTTGATTCAAACCGGAGACCTGTGCGTCGACGGGTTGATAAGGAAGTTTAACCCTTCTGAACAATCGCTCTGAAATAAAGGTCGCTTCAGACCCAGAGTCGATTAATGCCCGAGCTGTATACTTTGTGCCCAAATGACACACTTGGATGACAGCCGTGCCGAGGAGAACACCATGTGAGTTTGCGGAAAAGTAGTTTTGAACGGTAGCTTGGGTTGAAGCCGAAGTGGACTGTATTGACGAAGGAGGGTTCAAAACTATTGGTGTTGTGGAAGCTGAGGGCACCTGGGGTCTGTCACGGTGGAGCAGCGTGTTGTGACGTCCCTTGCACGTGAAACAACTATGTGCGCTGGTGCAGTCTTTCAACTGGTGCTGTCTGGCGAAGCAGTTTAAGCACAACTTTTGTTGCTTAATGACGGAAACTCTCTCGGGTACGGACATTTGTAGAAAACGTGGGCATAGACGCACGGGATGGTTTTCCTTCTGACACAATTTGCAGTGTTGTGACTTTGTAGTCACTGTTGCTTCGAAGGTTCTCAGGTGGTTGGACTCTTTTCTTGTGGGTTTGGACTGGGGTGGCGTATGTGCGGTAGGTCGTACATCCTCTATCGCCTCCAAGGTGCGATATCGGTCGATCAGAAATGAATTCATCTCGGACCATTGAGGTATCTCTGCCTTATCGTGGAGTGATTGTTCCCATAACGACAGCGTGAGCTTAGGCAATTTAGAGGAGCACAAGAAAATAAGCAGACAATCCAAATTTTCCGTGCTCACCCTGGACAAGTCGAGAGCCGTTAAACATCCCTGGATTGTGCCCTGAAGCTCTTTAAGGGCGGCTCCAGACTCTTGTGTTGCTGAGGGGAGATTGAAAAGAATTTTCAATTGACTATTGACTAATAGTCGCTTATTCTCAAATCTCTCCGTCAGGCTCGCCCACGCTGACTGAAAGCCGTCATTCGTGAGCGGGGACTTGGTGACAATTGCCCTAGCTTCGCCGCTGGTTTTGGAATTTAGATGGAACAATTTTTCCACCGGCGTCAATCTTGGATTGTTAATATAAACCGCTGTAAACAAGTCTCGGAAAGTAGGCCAGCGTAGGTAATCCCCACTGAAAACTTCAGTGTCGCATGGCGGGAGACTGCAACCCCTGGACATGGAGAAGTTGGAGGGGGGTTGCTCAGCTTGTTTATTTAAAGCCGTGGCTCTTTCTATTTTTTCACTTAGTTGAGCCGCACATCGCTCGTAAACGGAGTACGAGTAATCATATTTGGCTTGCATAGCCACCAGGTCACTGCTGCTGCAAGCGCCTTGGTTGAGAGTTTTGGAACATAACTCGTACTCGCGTTCTACCTTTTCCCATAAAGTCTTAATCTGATCTCGTCGGACTTGGAGAGTGAACAGTGACACGTCACTGTCCGCTGCGTCATTGATCTTCACTTCAAACTGGCCTAGTCGGTCAGTTATAGAAACAAAGTCGTTCAGTGCCATTTCGCTTGACTTCTGCATTTTTTGCGTAGTCGAACGGGTAATTTTTGGGGTAATATCTCTTGTTGGAATCGGACTCACAGTCTTGCGGACGGTTGTGCTGGTACTCTCGACCTTGAGTTTCCCGAAAACTGCTCTAGGTGAGGTTAAAGGTCGCTTTGACTCCTTAACGGACGGTGCTGTGAGTCGTTTGTGGCTGTTTTGATCACCACCGATTGGCATACTAGGCTCTTCACAGAGCCAAAAATTGTAATAACCAGGTGAAATGTGATCAAATACAAATAATTTGAATCAGCCGAGCGAAAACGGAAAATGGCACAGGAACGATGGAATCGAGATATCAGATAAAAATGGAATGACCGAAAGGGTGTTCACTATTGAGCCCAACGAAATCGGAAAGTTTTGTTAAATTAATTATTTTACTAATAATTTACTAAATTGATGCTTATTGCTTATTAATTGTTGAGCTCAAGAAAAGTACGTTTATTCTAAACGCAGCTCAATGGAAGGTTTTCTGTCATAGAATTATTTGTATAATTGTTATTTTATGAAAAATCGCACGGATATTCGATTTATTACGCAACTTGGAAACGTCTTCACTTATAATTATGATTTATAAATTTTTATAAGAATAAGAAAAAGTAAGCATATGTTTGTATTTTATTAAGTTAAGAACGCGGCTCAATGGCAAAGTGGAAACATGCAAAAATATAAAAGTTTCTCAGAAACAGTTTATCGAAAACCGATCTTGATACTTGACAACCCTGATGTTTGTTTACCCTTTGCACTTGCCAATTAATTGGTAAAATAAATATATAAATTGATATTGAAGCTGCTGTGGAGGAAAAATAGCAAACGATACACATATAATATGATGTGCGTGTGTGTGTATACATGCAGGTGAATTTGCACAGTGTGGTTTTAATTAACTAAATACCAATCAGAATTGTGTCTTATTTTTATACCCTGAACCCATTAAAAATGGGTAAAAGGGGTATTATGATTTTGTGCAAAATCCAAATGTATGTAACAGGCAGAAGGAAGCATCTCCGACCCCATAAAGTATATATATTCTTGATCAGCATTAATAGCCGAGTCGATCTAGCCATGTCCGTCTGTCTGTCCGTCCGTCCGTCCGTCCGTCCGTCCGTCCGTCCGTCCGTCCGTCCGTCCGTCCGTATGTATGAACGCAAGGATCTCAGAACCTATAAGAGCTAGGGACTTGAAATTTTAGATGTAGGGGCTCCTAGTTCCTACGCAGATCGAGTTTGTTTCCGATAATCGATAACTTGTCCCTTTTCCAAGTAATCGATAAAAATGTATATCGATATCCTGTTTTTTAAGCAATTTTTGTAAATAATAAGAGCTAGAGTTACCAAACTTGACATGTAGCTTCTAGAAAAGTATATATATATCGATTATCTTTCATTTTATACCTATCGCCACCTCCCCGCTACTCTCTATCTATAAGCGCGCGCTGCATTTGGTGTTGGAATATGAGGGTTCAGGGTATCCCCTAGTCGGGAGCTCCCGACTAGAACCTCTTACTTGTTTATATTTAGGTATGTGATTATTTGGTGAAGGTTGGAATGGAGAAGCGCATACACTTGTTGTTTAACGGAGCGAAGGCCTATGTGTGCAGATATGTCTTGATGTACTTGCGTACATCAATATGGCGATCGGTTAAATTTTTGGGTGTGCACTTGTACATATATGTATATACATATGTACAGACACCAATATGACGACCTTATCGGATTCACTTTCTGTTTTATTTGTTTTAATATTTGTCACTTTGTAGATGGCCACGAACAATATTTTATTTGCGGCTTTTTTTTAATTTTTTAAATACAATTGCCATTCGCTTTAACCACGGACAATGTGAAGCGAAAAAATATGTTCAGACACACAAATATGAACTAATCGGACTGGAGTTGCCGGAAATTTGGCAATGGACGAGTTGAGGTAGGTGCACTGCTACTTATCTTGTTTGAAATTGTAGCTGTTCCTGGAACCTTTTATTGCAGATCCACCAATGCTTGCTGGGGCGAACTAGATATGCCAAATGTTGATGAAGAATCCGGCTCGAAGGACCAAATGTTGTAGTAGGGCGTCTGCAGGGCTTCCAGATGAACTTTGCTCAAATTCTGTATTGTTGGGGGAGCGTTTCTGCTCTGCTCAAATTTTGAAGAAGGTTTTTAAAGGAAAACACGTTTGTTCACTTGCAGGTTATTTTTTCTTCTGGTCTATATTTCTGATACTATGTTACAATGCTTTAGTGTTAGTGTAAGTGTAATTGTAATTGTAAGTGTTAGTGTAAGTGGTGAATATGTTTTTCCTGGTTCCGGAGTCGGAACCAACTTAATTGAAATAGCGACGGCTAGATACACTTCTTGTGTGAACAGACCCCATAAAGTATATATATTCTTGATCAGCATCAATAGCCGAGTCGATCTAGCCATGTCCGTCTGTCTGTCTACATAAAAATTAGTGCACATGTATACAGAAATTCTAGCGCTTTGTGCCAGCTGCCGCTGACCTGTGGCCTGCCAATATATATGTACATATATAACCACATGGTTTCTTTAATAACTTCTATGTATCTTAACCGATCTTAATGAAATTTTCTACAGTATATCTTATTGTACCATAGAATATTTGTGTATTCTCTAAAATAATTCTTCTAAAAGTCAATTGCATTTAAATTGTGGCTTAAATTGGTGGGCAATAAAAGTTGGGATATTAACTTGACTTATAGCTATGAGGTAGTCGCAGGTAGGTGGTTTAAATGAAAGATACTTGATATATGTATATATAATATTCTAGAAGCAACATATCTTGTTTGGTGACTCTCTATTTACCCAATATGCTCAAAAAATAGGATGTCGATATCGATTTTTATCGATTGCTTGGAAACGAAGTAAGTTATCGATTATCGGAAACAAACTAGTTCTACGTCAGAACTAGGAGGACCTGCAGCTAAAAGTCTACTGTTTCAAGTCTCTAGCTCTTATAGGATCTGATATTCTTGCGTTCATACATACGGACAGACAGACGGACATGGCCAGATTGACTCGGTTATTGATGCTGATCAAGAATATATATACTTTATGGGGTCGGAGATGCTTCCTTCTGCCTGTTACATACATTTACATTTTGCACAAATACAATCTACCCTTTTTACCCATTTTTAATGGGTTCAGGGTATAAAAATACCTTTTATCTCATCGAAAATTTTAAAAGATAAATATATAATAGTTTTTCGGTCATTATTTTTGACGAAAATTGCTTTGTAAATCTTCTTAATAAACAATTTACAAGTTGTATAAAAATATCCGAAAAAAATAAACCAATAGAAATTACAACAGACAGCGCTATTTTAGTATCAGGCACAAATTGTATTAACAGAACCTGGATTACAGGCATAACCTTGTTACTTTTAAAACATTGGTAACCATTAACAACAGCACTTACGCCAATGTAAAAGAAACAAGTAAGAGGTTCTAGTCGGGAGCTCCCGACTAGGGGATACCCTGAACCCTCTTATTCCTTCACCAAATGCAGCGCGCGCTTATAGATAGAGAGTAGCGGAGTTGGCGATAGGTATAAAATGAAAGATAATCGATATATATTTCCTTTTTAGAAACTACATGTCAAGTTTGGTAACTCTAGCTCTTATTATTTACCAAAATTGCTTTAAAAACGGGATTTCGATATACATTTTTATCGATTACTTGGAAACGGGGCAAGTTATCGTTTATCGGAAACAAACTCGATCTGCGCGGGCACTAGGAGCACCTACATCTAAAATTTCAAGTCTCTAGCTCTTATAGGTTCTGAGATCCTTGCGTTCATACGGACGGACGGACAGACAGACGGACATGGCTAGATCGACTCGGCTATTGATGCTGATCAAGAATATATATACTTTATGGGGTCGGAGATGCTTCCTTCCCATTTTTAATGGGTTCAGGGTATAAAAAGAAATCATTAGGAATCGGGGACGATTCTTTTTATGAAAGGGAGGAGTTATCACCCAGCCTGCAAGGCAATTCTTATTAAATTTATAAACAATATTTTAGAATAAGTTTCTATTCCAATTACTTTGCTCTTTCACCCTTATTAGACCCATATCAATCATTATGTCAAAATCGTACTGTTTATTGAAACACATCCATACGATTTGCATTGAGTTTATTGAATGTCTTTTAGAATTTATATATTGTAGTTCTTAGCCTAAGCTGCTCAATTTCTTTGCCAGTAAACGCCGGAAGAGACTTTAGCTTATTATGTATTACTTATATGCTCAGTGCTGATATAAGCAAAGCACGAGAGAGAATGTTATATACATACATAAAGAATGATCATATTACTTTTGCTCTTGAATTATGCTTGGGACTTTGGTTTACGTAACCATTGCAGCAAAGTGCTACAATGTGTTTGATAATAAAAGACACTGGGTACAGTGTGTATTATATATGTATATTTGATACAGTACATTACATCTCCCTCCTTTTGAAAAATAACGTAAGTATATGAAGTTATTTATTTAGTGGATAGCAAATATTACTTATATATATTTTTTTTTTAAAAGTGTAATTAAAGTTATATTTAGTTTTTGTTTCTTTCTTACCTCTTTCTTGTGCGCTTATTCATTGTGCGATTTACAAACCTTTTTTATACCCTGAACCCATTGAAAATGGGTAAAAAGGGTATATTGTATTTGTGCAAAATGCAAATATATGTAACAGGCAGAAGGAAGCATCTCCGACCCCATAAAGTATATATACTCTTGATCAGCATCAATAGCCGAGTCGATCTAGCCATGTCCGTCTGTCTGTCCATCCGTCCGTCCGTATGTATGAACGCAAGGATCTCAGAACCTTTAAGAGCTAGAGACGATAGGTATAAAATGAAAGATACTTGATATATATATACTTTTCTAGAAGCTACATGTCAAGTTTGGCGACTCTAGCTCTTATTATTTACAAAAATTGATTAAAAAACAGGATTTCGATATACATTTTTATCGATTACTTGGAAACGGGGCAAGTTATCGTTTATCGGAAACAAACTCGATCTGCGCGGGCACTAGGAGCACCTACATCTAAAATTTCAAGTCTCTAGCTCTTAAAGGTTCTGAGATCCTTGCGTTCATACATACGGACGGACGGACAGACAGCCGGACATGGCTAGATCGACTCGGCTATTGATGCTGATCAAGAATATATATACTTTATGGGGTCGGAGATGCTTCCTTCTGCCTGTTACATACATTTGCATTTTGCACAAAAACATAATACCCCTTTTACCCATTTTTAATGGGTTCAGGGTATAAAAAAAAACGCAACCTACCCTGTTATTAAAAATATTGCAAAGCAAAAATTAATCCAACCTACACCCAAATTAAAGGAGATTCCGAAGCTGAAGAAGACCTGCCCTAATGACTGCTAGGGACCGTTAAACTCACCTCACTGTGAGTACACCTGTGCAGCCTGCACCAGGCCCCAACACAAAAGCAGTAACAGCCTGTGCAGCCAGCACCGGTCCCGTCTGACGCATCAAGTCAGGCCAAAGATAAGTGAACCGACAGCGCTTCCAAGAGCGCATATTTTTTTTTTTCCCATTGCACTGCGTTGCATATTTTTATACCCTGAACCCATTAAAAATGGGTAAAAGGGGTATTATGTTTTTGTGCAAAATCCAAATGTATGTAACAGGCAGAAGGAAGCATCTCCGACCCCATAAAGTATATATATTCTTGATCAGCATTAATAGCCGAGTCGATCTAGCCATGTCCGTCTGTCTGTCCGTCCGTCCGTCCGTCCGTCCGTCCGTCCGTCCGTCCGTATGTATGAACGCAAGGATCTCAGAACCTATAAGAGCTAGGGACTTGAAATTTTAGATGTAGGTGCTCCTAGTTCCTACGCAGATCGAGTTTGTTTCCGATAATCGATAACTTGCCTCGTTTCCAAGTAATCGATAAAAATGTATATCGATATCCTGTTTTTTAAGCAATTTTGGTAAATAATAAGAGCTAGAGTTACCAAACTTGACATGTACCTTCTAGAAAAGTATATATATATCGATTATCTTTCATTTTATACCTATCGCCACCTCCCCGCTACTCTCTATCTATAAGCGCGCGCTGCATTTGGTGTTGGAATATGAGGGTTCAGGGTATCCCCTAGTCGGGAGCTCCCGACTAGAACCTCTTACTTGTTTTTATATATTATAAGAAAATAATGTACAATTGAGCGTCATTAAAGTTGCCCGATAAGCGTGTGGCCTGAAAACCATACAAAAACTAGGTAGAAATATATGTAAAACAAAGACATTAAACTAAAATTTAAATTTCATTTAATATATGAATAACAACAGAATTAGCAAATCTGTCGAAAATATTGAAACAGTCGAACGTATTAAATATATACTATATACAATACAGTACTAGATGTAAAAACAGTGGATTCCACTGCCACTGTTATTAATAAGATTGAAAACACAGATGTAACAATAATTACAACGTTACTGATAGCAATAGTTATAATAATGATCGCCAATTTATTCTTTAAAGTATACAAAGTACACAATAAGTGTTTAAAAAAGAAATACAGGGCGAATGATCTTGACAAGATCTAAATAAGTAATATCAATTACAATCAGTAACGACGTTTAAAATTATATACGAGAATTAAAAAAGAATATATATACAAGAAATGCCCACTAATACGAAAAAAAAAACTTCATAGATATAGAACTATGGAATGGAGTGAATTAGCTAAACAAATAAATAACTTTAAAGATAAATTCGAAAAATCCTATAAGTGTGTTAATAAGAACACACCTATAAGAGTAGAAACGCTAATTCACCACATAACTATAGTAATCTCAAACTATAATAATATAGTTAAACTTTTCACAAGTAAAGAAAAAAGGCTTACAGATCAGCATAGAAATCAATGCCAAAAAATAATAAAATCACTTGGGACTAGATTATTAAATATTAGCACAGGGCATAATATTAACATAAACATCCCAAAAGATTTAAAACTTTTGACTCAGAACAGCTAAAAGACCTTAACGAATCTAAACCAACACTAATTATTAACACTGATATTGAAGCTGATAGCGACATTGAGCCACTTGAATTATCAGAACCAAACATGACGCAAACATTAGATCGCGAATATGTAAGACAAATATCGTCTACAATTCCAGAATTTGATGGTAAAAAACTATCACTAGCTAGATTCCTAACGGCTTTAAGACTTGTAGAACGTACTAAAGGTACGCAAGAAGACTTGGCCGTAGAGGTTATAAAATCTAAAATAATTGGCTCAATTTTGTACAAAGTACAAAATGAGACTTCTATTATCGGTATCATAGCTTAACTACCAATACCAATGTCAAAAGGCGAGTCCACTGACGTTATTAAAGCAAAATTGCTGAATGTAAAGCAAAAAGGGAAGTCAGCTTGGCAATATACGGCTGAAATTGACAGTTTACGTAAGCAACTCGAAGCAGCCTATATTGACGATGGCCTGGACTTTGATAACGCCAAAAAGTTCGCAACGAAAGAAACAATACCAGCTATGACCAAAAATTGCGAATACGAGAAACTTCGCAGAATACTAGAAGCCGGCAATTTAACTACTTTCAATGATGCTATGGGTACATATATCCAATGTAGCACTGAACTGACTGGAAGCCCAAGTACAATATTGTACTATAAAGGGAAAAATGATCGTGGAAATTACAACCGAAATAACCCAAGAGGTAGAGGCAATGGCCGCGGTAATGGTAATTTCTACAACAATAAACAACGGTAACAATAAGGGTAATTTCAGAGGAAATTACCGAGGTAGCAACCGAGGAAGAAAAAATTCACACCGAGGTGGCAACCAAAACCAAAATAATAACAATAGAGGTAATGTCCGAGTAACTCAATTTAATTCGGAAAACCAACAAGACCCCTCAGATGTTCAGAGCCAATAAATGGCACAATAAAAACCATCAACCTCAACCTCAGCATATTTGTAAAAATTAACAATGAAAGAACAGGTAAATCCTTTACACTGTTGCTTGATACTGTCTTGGCCTTTATAGAACTCACTACAGGTAAATACATAATTCCGCATAACTTCCATTTAGTCGATCAAAATTTCCCAATACCTAGTGATGGCATACTAGGCATAGATTTCATAAAACAACATAATTGCCAATTAGATTTCACTCAGAGTGGCGACTCACTAATTCTTCGCCCAAACAACTTAAATTATCCGATTGAATTACAAATACTTCATACTTGTGACAATAATGCCACAGTACTCCCACCTCGTTCCGAAGTTGTCCGTGAAATACAAATACCCTCCATAAAAAAATCAAATTTTGATATTAAATCAAGAAATTGTTGAAGGAATTTATATCGCAAATACCATATCCTACCACAAAAATACTTATGTCAGAATTAAATCGTAAATTTAAATAAAATGACATATGAAACCTTAAATGATTATGAAATATTAAAAGAAACTAACGAAGAAAGCGACAACTTCGTTATGAATAAATTAATTAGAAACTTTCCGCCTTTATTCAAAAATCAATTAAAAGATTTATGTACCAGATATACAGACATATTCGGACTAGAATCCGAATCAATAACAACAAATAATTTTTACAAACAAAAGCTTAGACTGAAGGATGATGAGCCCGAATATATAAAAAATGATAGGAGTCCTCATAGCCAAGTACAAGAAATTCAAGCCCAAGTACAAAAAATAATAGACGATAAAATAGTCGAACTATCAGTCTCAGAATATAATAGCCCACTCTTACTAGTCCCAAAGAAGTCTCTTCCGGACTCTGAAAAGAAAAATTGGCGATTAGTAATTGACTATCGTCAAATTAATAAAAAGCTATTGTCCGACAAATTTCCACTACCTAGAATTGATGATATTCTAAATCAACTAGGTAGAGCAAAATATATCATGCCTAGACTTAATGTCTGGCTTCCACCAAATTGAACTTGAAAAAAGTTCTAGAAATATAACGTCATTCTCAACAAGCAATGGCTCATAAATGGCTTTTTCATGCATGAAGTCACATTTTTGGGACACAAATGCACCGATCAAGGAATCTTGCCAGACGACAAAAAATACGACGTGATAAAAAATTACCCAATCCCACACGGTGCGGACAGCGCAAGACGGTTCGTTGCATTTTGCAATTACTATAGGCGCTTTATAAAAAACTTTGCTGACTATTCACGTTACATAACAAGATTATGTAAAAAAAATGTTAAGTTCGAATGGACAGCCGACTGCCAACATGCAATCGAACATCTCAAATCGGCACTAAAAAACCCAACACTATTACAATACCCAGATATCAGCAAAGAATTTTGCATAATAATGATGCAAAACCATAATGGACTCATTTAACAAGGGAGAAAGTAATAAAAGTACAACAGAACAGGAATTAGCAGCAATTTATTGGGCAATAACACATTTCAGACCATATATTTATGGTAGACATTTCACTGTCAAAACAGATCATAGATCACTTACATATTTAATTTCAATGGTCAATCCAAGTTCCAAATTAACACGTATGCGGCTCGAATTAGAAGAATACGATTTCACAGTAGAGTATCTAAAGGGTAAAGATAACTATGTAGCTTATGCGTTATCAAGAATAACCATCAAAGAACTAAAAGATTTACAAATTAAAGTCCTGAAAGTCACTACCAGGCACCAAAGTAAACAGAAAAACTCCTGCGCAGGAAAAGATCAAGTAGATTTGCCTATGCAAACTCTTGAGAACGCTTCTAAGCCCAACGTATATGATGTCATTTGTAATGACGAAGTACGAAAAGTAGTGGCCTTGCTTATATTAAATAATATATGTTTCTTTAAACATGGAAGGAAAGTTATAGCAAGAATTGAAGTTAGCGATCTGTACACCGATGGAACATTTGACTTAGGTCAGTTTTACCAAAGGCTTGAAAAAGAAGCCGGTATACATGAGATCAGCCAACTCAAACTGGCACCGAGCGAAAAGATATTTGAATTAATTTCAATTGAATCTTTTAAAAATATGGGCAACAAAACATTAAAATCATTAAGAGTAGCGCTACTCAAGCCGGTGACCATAATAGAAAATGAAAAAGATCAAGAAGCGATACTGTTTACATATCATGACGATCCTATACAAGGAGGTCATACTGGCATTTCAAGAACGATAGCTTAAATAAAAAGACACTACTACTGGAAAAATACGACACGTCATATAACCAAATACGTACGTAGATGTCCTAAATGCCAAAAGTCGAAAACGGCGACCCATACAAAAACACCTCTAACAATTACAGAAACGCCGATAAATGCGTTCGATAGAGTGAAAGTGGACACTATAGGTCCACTACCAAAATCCGAAAATGGAAACGAATATGCAATTACAATGATATGCGATATAACAAAATATGTTGTAGCTATTCCAGTACCAAACAAATCCGCTAAGACAGTTGCAAAAGCAATATTTGAATCTTTTATACTGAAGTTCGGTCCAATGAAGACGTTCATTTCGGACATGGGAACTGAATATAAAAATTCTATTATAAATGACCTGTGCAAATACCTAAAGATAGACAATTTAACGTCTACAATACACCACCACCAGACAGTTGGAACAGTAGAAAGAAGTCATAGAACTTTCAACGAATACATACGTTCTTATATATCGGTTGATAAAACAGATTGGGATGTATGGCTTCAATATTTTGTTTACTGTTTCAACACGACCCCCTCTATGGCGCACAATTATTGTCCATATGAGTTAGTTTTCGGCAAACAAAGCAACTTGCCAAAATATTTTAATAAAATTGATAATATTGATCCTATATATAATATAGATGATTACGCTAAGGAAACAAAGTTTAGACTAGAACACGCATATAAACGAGCTAGAATAATGTTAGAAAAACATAAGGCAAAAAATAAATAATATTATGATAATAAGGTTAACGACTTTAAATTAAAAGTAGGAGATGAGGTTTTATTAGAAAACGATACTGGACATAAATTAGAACCAGCTTATTTACAACAAAAAGTACATAAGGATAGGCTAAAAATGTTTAATACATAATCATTTTTGTAGTATGGCCATACAAACACGAAAAAAGAAAAGAAAAAAAATTTATATATATACATATATATATTCTATACATATATAACCACATAAATATAACATTTTTAGATAAAACATTTATTACTTTCAAAAATGTTCTTTTATTTAAAAATAAAAAAAAAAACACAAAAAAAAACCTTTTATTATTCTTATTATTATTAACTTGAGTAATACACTTACACTTACATTACATTTTATATATTTTAAATTTCAAAAAATAAATATACAAAATGGCCTGATCAGCCAAAACAAAACAAAATAAAAACAAGTAAGAGGTTCTAGTCGGGAGCTCCCGACTAGGGGATACCCTGAACCCTCTTATTCCAACACCAAATGCAGCGCGCGCTTATAGATAGAGAGAAGCGGGGAGGTGGCGATAGGTATAAAATGAAAGATAATCGATATATATATACTATTCTAGAAGCTACATGTCAAGATTGGTGACTCTAGCTCTTATTATTTACTAAATTTGCTTAAAAAACGGGATTTCGATATACATTTTTATCGATTACTTGGCAACGGGGCAAGTTATCGTTTATCGGAAACAAACTCGATCTGCGCGGGCACCAGGAGGACCTACGGCTAAAGTCTGAAGCTCTTATAGTCTCTGAGATCCTTGCGTTCATACATACGGACGGACGGACGGACGGACAGACGGACATGGCTAGATCGACTCGGCTATTGATGCTGATCAAGAATGTATATACTTTATGGGGTCGGAGATGCTTCCTTCTGCCTGTTACATACATTTGCATTTTGCACAAAAACATAATACCCCTTTTACCCATTTTTAATGGGTTCAGGGTATAAAAACAAAACTATGACAGAAATAAATGCCCCGTTAAATATGTCATGATTGAAGACAACATTAATAAAGTATACAACGACTATACAGACTTTTGTATGCGAGCCCTTCAAATTTTGCAAAGGCATAGAGAATTCATATCAGTATATGAGTTCGAATCCGAATATATAGAAAAATACGACACAGCAACAATACCACTCTATTCATGTTCTAAAATAGAGTGTGGAGTAATCTTGTCGACCTTACCCTACGTCAAAATAAAAACAATTATTGACGAGCATCCAATTCTTGGGCCAACAACAATTGTCTTAGTACGTCTGCATAGGTAGTATCGAAAAATACAATAATCGTATATAGGAAAATGGGGGGAAAACAATCAAAGGCACATGATCACACTGCCAATGTAGTAAACGTAGTTGAAGTTGTAGACACCACTCCCCATGTGCAGTTAACAAACATACTGCTAACAATACTCATTGTAATAGCCTCAGTTAACATCCTTCTGAAGATTTATCTTCTCCATGAAAAAAATCACTGAGGAAGCGTTACATGAGTCGAGCCAACGACTTATACAAGGTCTAAGGTCTATCAAAATTATCAAAAACGGTAAGAGGAGAATCAGTTGAAGTGCTATCAGCTAAACTCCTAAACCTTCAGCAAAAGAGCTAAACTGCCAACATTTATACACAAGAAGTTGAGCAACTGGCAAAAGCTCTGGCAGGTGCTTATATTAATGATGGCTTAAATTCAGATTTAGCCACCAAGTATAGCACAGCCCAAGCCGTAAAAGCTATGACAAAGAACTGCGCTATAGATAAGGTAAAACTTATCATGCAGGCAGGCACATTCCATAACATGCATGATGCCATATCAAAATTTGTTGATAGTTGCACAGTTGCAACCGGACAAACAAATACTGTCCTTTATTACCAAAATTACTCTGATCGTAGTGGAAACCGCGGCAGAGGTAATTATAGAGGCCGACCATACAACAGAGGCGGCTACAATAATAACAATAGACAAGGTCAAAATAGAGGAAACTCTAGAGGCCGTGGCAACTCGAACCGAGGCCACAGCAATAATTACAGAAACAATGTTAGGGTAGCCCGAAATAATTCGGGAAACCAACAACCCCCTTTAGATACACAGAACTAATAAATGTTCATTCAATAAACTTCAATCTCAATATTTTTGTCTCTTTTTATAATGTAGAATCAGGAAAAAAACTGGTATTTTTAATAGATACAGGTGCAGATATCTCAATTTTAAAAGAAGATTCTGATGTCTTCAACGACATCCAGTTGAATAACACTATAGACATTCAAGGTATAGGTCAAGGAATTATAAAATCCAAAGGCCTCACCCCAATTGAGCTACAAGCTGACAACTATATAATCCCTCACAATTTTCATATAGTCGATGCAAATTTCGCTATACCGTGTGACGGAATAATAGGCATAGATTTCATAAAAGTTCTTAATTGCAAAATAGTCCTAGAACCGTCCGAAGATTGGTTTATAATAAGACCAAACAATATAAATGTCAACATTTATGTTCCAATAACATACAGTTCTGGTAACAATTCAATATTTTTACAAGCAAGATCAGAAGTTGTCCGAAAAATTGAAATAAACTCAAGTGAAGATAGTATATTCATTCCAAATCAGGAAATTCAACCTGGTATTTACGTTGCAAACACAGTTTCAACACAAAAAAATACATTTGTCCGATTTCTTAATACAACCAATAAAGACCAATTAACTAATATAAATACTCTAAACTTTGAACCACTTTCAAACAACGACGTAGTTCAAACCACTCCAGAAAAAAGAAAGAACACAGTATTAGTTCAATTAAGTAAAAACTTTCCAAACCAATTTAAACCACAATTATAAGAATTATGCAAAGCTGAAATATGCCAGCTATTATATAATAGCAACAAGCCCCCGACTTGGGAAAACGCGAACAGACTAGCAAGAGAGCTAGATTTCCTCACAGAAGAGGCAATACGATTAAAAACACAAAAAAATACCTTCTCCTCAATACATTAAAACAATTAATAATCACACAAAACTTCCACCGCCAGAGAAAAAACAGCTGCCCAAACCAACAAAGAGTGCCCTGACGACTGTGCTGGACCACTGTACACCCCGGCCTGTGCGATGACCTGCACCGGCAACGCTGACCGCTCCAAGGCAGCCAAGAAAAAAAATAAGAAGAAGACAACACGACATCATTGGCACGAAACAGTAGCAGCAGAAGAAGCAGCCTAATTTAAGATTATAATAAAGTTTTATATACACTGTAATGACGCCCACTATGTTGTGTCTCTAGTCTCTAGCTCTTATAGGTTCTGAGATCCTTACGTTCATACATACGGACGGACGGACGGACGGACGGACGGACAGACAGACGGACATGGCTAGATCGACTCGGCTATTGATGCTGATCAAGAATATATATACTTTATGGGGTCGGAGATGCTTCCTTCTGCCTGTTACATACATTTGCATTTTGCACAAAAACATAATACCCCTTTTACCCATTTTTAATGGGTTCAGGGTATAATAATACATATATAAACAAATTTTTATATTTTTCTTAAACTTTAACACTTTCAAAAGAATATACAATGAATTAAAAATAACTACATTATATTACGTTAATCCTCTAAAAGGGGAGGTGTAGTGTGTATATGCCTTAAAAGAACACCCTATATACAAATATAAAGTATGCGGCACTTTGTCGCATACAATAAGAATTATACATTAAACAAGGCCAGAGCCACTTTAAATATTGGCTCTGGATCATATTACGCAGCGCCGTTCACTAGCCCCTCTAGCTGACCGTTTATGCTTATGCTGCATATCCCACGCTCCGTCTGAGCGCATTTCATGAGCAACATATATGCTCACCAACACAGGCATATGCAAGCTACTCACTCTCCCTCTCTTTGTAGCTGTTAACCAATAACAGCATAAGTATATACATGTATCCATAGGCTAAGTGCATTATATTTACTTTGAATAAAGACAATTAAAGAACCGAAGTCAATCAGCACTGACGTGCTTATGTTGGGCAAATCATTACATTTTATACATGGCGACCGTGATTAAGGTCAAAACAGACCTGGACATGAAAAACCAGCAGCAGCAACGGCAGTAACAACAACAACAGCAGCAGCAACGGCAGGAACAACAACAACAACAGTAGCAACGGCAATACCTGCAACAACACCAAGCTACAACCGCATGGAAGAATGGAAGGATGATTACAACAAAATACGTCGAGGGAAATTAATCTGTTGGAGGAAACACAAAGTATACTGAGTGAGTAAGGTGTTTTAAAAAGTGTTCGCAAATGTCCATACGCATCACATTAGATGAGTATAGGGCAAGAGGATTAACAGCCAGTGCCCCGGCTCTCAATCAAGAAAGCGTTGGAATTAAAAAACCAAGAAATCGAGGTGGCATACAGCTGCGTATTAAAAAACGCAAAGCTGAAATATGCCAGCTATTATATAATTGCAACAAGCCCCCGACTTGGGAAAACGCGAACAGACTAGCAAGAGAGCTAGATTTCCTCACAGAAGAGGCAAAGCGATTAAAAACACAAAAAAACACCTTCTCCTCAATACATTAAAACAATTAATAATCACACAAAACTTCCACCGCCAGAGAAAAAACAGCTGCCCAAACCAACAAGAAGTGCCCTGACGACTGCGCTGGACCACTGTACACCCCGGCCTGTGCGATGACCTGCACCGGCAACGCTGACCGCTCCAAGGCAGCCAAGAAAAAAAATAAGAAGAAGACAACACGACATCATTGGCACGAAACAGTAGCAACAGAAGAAGCAGCCTAATTTAAGAATATAATAAAGTTTTATATACACTGTAATGACGCCCACTATGTTGTGTGCTTCAAGGTAAAGTACAACCTAAAAAGTTGTACGACCTATTAGAGAGGAGATCACTGCGTTGATCGAAGTAGGATTATATAGTAGTCCCAAAGAAAACACAAAGGCCTTCTGCCAAAATATAATATAAAGATAAGTGACCCAAAATCTACAAAGATAACAACATTATTAAAAATGAAGAAATTTATGAAAGTAATTTAAAAAGAAATAGATAAAATTAGACATGTACATTTCGTATTTGTATGGGCACTCCAAAAATTGAATATAAAATTTTTTTGAATTAAAATAAAATAAAAAAAACAAAACTATGACAGAAATAAATGCACCGTTAAATAAGTCATGATTGAAGACAACATTAATAAAGTATAAAACGACTATACAGACTTTTGTATGCGAGCCCTACAAATTTTGCAAAGGCATAGAGAATTCATATCAGTATATGAGTTCGAATCCGAATATATAGAAAAATACGACACAGCAACAAGACCACTCTATTCATGTTCTAAAATAGAGTGTGGAGTAATCTTGTCGACCTTACCCTACGTCAAAATAAAAACAATTATTGACGAGCATCCAATTCTTGGGCCAACAACAATTGTCTTAGTACGTCTGCATAGGTAGTATCGAAAAATACAATAATCGTATAAAGGAAAATGGGGGGAAAACAATCAAAGGCAGATGATCACACTGCCAATGTAGTAAACGTAGTTGAAGTTGTAGACACCACTCCCCATGTGCAGTTAACAAACATACTGCTAACAATACTCATTGTAATAGCCTCAGTTAACATCCTTCTGAAGATTTATCTTCTCCATAAAAAAAATCACTGAGGAAGCGTTACATGAGTCGAGCCAACGACTTATACAAGGTCTAAGGTCTATCAAAATTATCAAGAACGGTAAGAGGAGAATCAGTTGAAGTGCTATCAGCTAAACTCCTAAACCTTCAGCAAAAGAGCTAAACTGCCAACATTTATACACAAGAAGTTGAGCAACTGGCAAAAGCTCTGGCAGGTGCTTATATTAATGATGGCTTAAATTCAGATTTAGCCACCAAGTATAGCACAGCCCAAGCCGTAAAAGCTATGACAAAGAACTGCGCTATAGATAAGGTAAAACTTATCATGCAGGCAGGCACATTCCATAACATGCATGATGCCATATCAAAATTTGTTGATAGTTGCACAGTTGCAACCGGACAAACAAATACTGTCCTTTATTACCAAAATTACTCTGATCGTAGTGGAAACCGCGGCAGAGGTAATTATAGAGGCCGACCATACAACAGAGGCGGCTACAATAATAACAATAGACAAGGTCAAAATAGAGGAAACTCTAGAGGCCGTGGCAACTCGAACCGAGGCCACAGCAATAATAACAGAAACAATGTTAGGGTAGCCCGAAATAATTCGGGAAACCAACAACCCCCTTTAGATACACAGAACTAATAAATGTTCATTCAATAAACTTCAATCTCAATATTTTTGTCTCTTTTTATAATGTAGAATCAGGAAAAAAACTGGTATTTTTAATAGATACAGGTGCAGATATCTCAATTTTAAAAGAAGATTCTGATGTCTTCAACGACATACAGTTGAATAACACTATAGACATTCAAGGTAAAGGTCAAGGAATTATAAAATCCAAAGGCCTCACCCCAATTGAGCTACAAGCTGACAACTATATAATCCCTCACAATTTTCATATAGTCGATGCAAATTTCGCTATACCGTGTGACGGAATAATAGGCATAGATTTCATAAAAGTTCTTAATTGCAAAATAGTCCTAGAACCGTCCGAAGATTGGTTTATAATAAGACCAAACAATATAAATGTCAACATTTATGTTCCAATAACATACAGTTCTGGTAACAATTCAATATTTTTACAAGCAAGATCAGAAGTTGTCCGAAAAATTGAAATAAACTCAAGTGAAGATAGTATATTCATTCCAAATCAGGAAATTCAACCTGGTATTTACGTTGCAAACACAGTTTCAACACAAAACAAGTAAGAGGTTCTAGTCGGGAGCTCCCGACTAGGGGATACCCTGAACCCTCATATTCCAACACCAAATGCAGCGCGCGCTTATAGATAGAGAGTAGCGGGGAGGTGGCGATAGGTATAAAATGAAAGATAATCGATATATATATACTTTTCTAGGAGCAACATGTCAAGTTTGGTAACTCTAGCTATTATTATTTACCAAAATTGCTTAAGAAACAGGATATCGATATACATTTTTATCGATTACTTGGAAACGGGGCAAATTATCGATTATCGGAAACAAACTCGATCTGCGTAGGAACTGGGAGCATCTACATCTAAAATTTCAAGTCTCTAGCTCTTATAGGTTCTGAGATCCTTGCGTTCATACATACGGACGGACGGACGGACGGACGGACGGACGGACAGACAGACGGACATGGCTAGATCGACTCGGCTATTAATGCTGATCAAGAATATATATACTTTATGGGGTCGGAGATGCTTCCTTCTGCCTGTTACATACATTTGGATTTTGCACAAAAACATAATACCCCTTTTACCCATTTTTAATGGGTTCAGGGTATAAAAATACATTTGTTCGATTTCTTAATACAACCAATAAAGACCAATTAACTAATATAAATACTCTAAACTTTGAACCACTTTCAAACAACGACGTAGTTCAAACCACTCCAGAAAAAAGAAGGAACACAGTATTAGTTCAATTAAGTAAAAACTTTCCAAACCAATTTAAACCACAATTATAAGAATTATGCAAAGCTGAAATATGCCAGCTATTATATAATAGCAACAAGCCCCCGACTTGGGAAAACGCGAACAGACTAGCAAGAGAGCTAGATTTCCTCACAGAAGAGGCAATGCGATTAAAAACACAAAAAAATACCTTCTCCTCAATACATTAAAACAATTAATAATCACACAAAACTTCCACCGCCAGAGAAAAAACAGCTGCCCAAACCAACAAAGAAGTGCCCTGACGACTGCGCTGGACCACTGTACACCCCGGCCTGTGCGATGACCTGCACCGGCAACGCTGACCGCTCCAAGGCAGCCAAGAAAAAAAAATAAGAAGAAGACAACACGACATCATTGGCACGAAACAGTAGCAGCAGAAGAAGCAGCCTAATTTAAGATTATAATAAAGTTTTATATACACTGTAATGACGCCCACTATGTTGTGTCTCTAGTCTCTAGCTCTTATAGGTTCTGAGATCCTTACGTTCATACATACGGACGGACGGACGGACGGACGGACGGACGGACGGACAGACAGACGGACATGGCTAGATCGACTCGGCTATTGATGCTGATCAAGAATATATATACTTTATGGGGTCGGAGATGCTTCCTTCTGCCTGTTACATACATTTGCATTTTGCACAAAAACATAATACCCCTTTTACCCATTTTTAATGGGTTCAGGGTATAATAATACATATATAAACAAATTTTTATATTTTTCTTAAACTTTAACACTTTCAAAAGAATATACAATGAATTAAAAATAACTACATTATATTACGTTAATCCTCTAAAAGGGGAGGTGTAGTGTGTATATGCCTTAAAAGAACACCCTATATACAAATATAAAGTATGCGGCACTTTGTCGCATACAATAAGAATTATACATTAAACAAGGCCAGAGCCACTTTATATATTGGCTCTGGATCATATTACGCAGCGCCGTTCACTAGCCCCTCTAGCTGACCGTTTATGCTTATGCTGCATATCCCACGCTCCGTCTGAACGCATTTCATGAGCAACATATATGCTCACCAACACAGGCATATGCAAGCTACTCACTCTCCCTCTCTTTGTAGCTGTTAACCAATTACAGAATAAGTATATACATGTATCCATAGGCTAAGTGCATTATATTTACTTTGAATAAAGACAATTAAAGAACCGAAGTCAATCAGCACTGACGTGCTTATGTTGGGCAAATCATTACATTTTATACATGGCGACCGTGATTAAGGTCAAAACAGACCTGGACATGAAAAACCAGCAGCAGCAACGGCAGTAACAACAACAACAGCAGCAGCAACGGCAGTAACAACAACAACAACAGCAGCAACGGCAATACCTGCAACAACAACACCAAGCTACAACAGCATGGAAGAATGGAAGGATGATTACAACAAAATACGTCGAGGGAAATTAATCTGTTGGAGGAAACACAAACTATACTGAGTGAGTAAGGTGTTTTAAAAAGTGTTCGCAAATGTCCATACGCATCACATTAGATGAGTATAGGGCAAGAGGATTAACAGCCAGTGCCCCGGCTCTCAATCAAGAAAGCGTTGGAATTAAAAAACCAAGAAATCGAGGTGGCATACAGCTGCGTATTAAAAAACGCAAAGCTAAAATATGCCAGCTATTATATAATTGCAACAAGCCCCCGACTTGGGAAAACGCGAACAGACTAGCAAGAGAGCTAGATTTCCTCACAGAAGAGGCAAAGCGATTAAAAACACAAAAAAACACCTTCTCCTCAACACATTAAAACAATTAATAATCACACAAAACTTTCACCGCCAGAGAAAAAACAGCTGCCCAAACCAACAAAGAAGTGCCCTGACGACTGCGCTGGACCACTGTACACCCCGGCCTGTGCGATGACCTGCACCGGCAACGCTGACCGCTCCAAGGCAGCCAAGAAAAAAAATAAGAAGAAGACAACACGACATCATTGGCACGAAACAGTAGCAGCAGAAGAAGCAGCCTAATTTAAGATTATAATAAAGTTTTATATACACTGTAATGACGCCCACTATGTTGTGTGCTTCAAGGTAAAGTACAACCTAAAAAGTTGTACGACCTATTAGAGAGGAGATCACTGCGTTGATCGAAGTAGGATTATATAGTAGTCCCAAAAAAAACACAAAGGCCTTCTGCCAAAATATAATATAAAGATAAGTGACCCAAAATCTACAAAGATAACAACATTATTAAAAATGAAGAAATTTATGAAAGTAATTTAAATAGAAATAGATAAAATTAGACATGTACATTTGAATATAAAATTTTTTTGAATTAAAATAAAATAAAAAAAAACAAAACTGTTACAGAAATAAATGCCCCGTTAAATAAGTCATGATTGAAGACAACATTAATAAAGTATAAAACGACTATACAGACTTTTGTATGCGAGCCCTACAAATTTTGCAAAGGCATAGAGAATTCATATCAGTATATGAGTTCGAATCCGAATATATAGAAAAATACGACACAGCAACAAGACCACTCTATTCATGTTCTAAAATAGAGTGTGGAGTAATCTTGTCGACCTTACCCTACGTCAAAATAAAAACAATTATTGACGAGCATCCAATTCTTGGGCCAACAACAATTGTCTTAGTACGTCTGCATAGGTAGTATCGAAAAATACAATAATCGTATAAAGGAAAATGGGGGAAAACAATCAAAGGCAGATGATCACACTGCCAATGTAGTAAACGTAGTTGAAGTTGTAGACACCACTCCCCATGTGCAGTTAACAAACATACTGCTAACAATACTCATTGTAATAGCCTCAGTTAACATCCTTCTGAAGATTTATCTTCTCCATAAAAAAAATCACTGAGGAAGCGTTACATGAGTCGAGCCAACGACTTATACAAGGTCTAAGGTCTATCAAAATTATCAAGAACGGTAAGAGGAGAATCAGTTGAAGTGCTATCAGCTAAACTCCTAAACCTTCAGCAAAAGAGCTAAACTGCCAACATTTATACACAAGAAGTTGAGCAACTGGCAAAAGCTCTGGCAGGTGCTTATATTAATGATGGCTTAAATTCAGATTTAGCCACCAAGTATAGCACAGCCCAAGCCGTAAAAGCTATGACAAAGAACTGCGCTATAGATAAGGTAAAACTTATCATGCAGGCAGGCACATTCCATAACATGCATGATGCCATATCAAAATTTGTTGATAGTTGCACAGTTGCAACCGGACAAACAAATACTGTCCTTTATTACCAAAATTACTCTGATCGTAGTGGAAACCGCGGCAGAGGTAATTATAGAGGCCGACCATACAACAGAGGCGGCTACAATAATAACAATAGACAAGGTCAAAATAGAGGAAACTCTAGAGGCCGTGGCAACTCGAACCGAGGCCACAGCAATAATAACAGAAACAATGTTAGGGTAGCCCGAAATAATTCGGGAAACCAACAACCCCCTTTAGATACACAGAACTAATAAATGTTCATTCAATAAACTTCAATCTCAATATTTTTGTCTCTTTTTATAATGTAGAATCAGGAAAAAAACTGGTATTTTTAATAGATACAGGTGCAGATATCTCAATTTTAAAAGAAGATTCTGATGTCTTCAACGACATACAGTTGAATAACACTATAGACATTCAAGGTAAAGGTCAAGGAATTATAAAATCCAAAGGCCTCACCCCAATTGAGCTACAAGCTGACAACTATATAATCCCTCACAATTTTCATATAGTCGATGCAAATTTCGCTATACCGTGTGACGGAATAATAGGCATAGATTTCATAAAAGTTCTTAATTGCAAAATAGTCCTAGAACCGTCCGAAGATTGGTTTATAATAAGACCAAACAATATAAATGTCAACATTTATGTTCCAATAACATACAGTTCTGGTAACAATTCAATATTTTTACAAGCAAGATCAGAAGTTGTCCGAAAAATTGAAATAAACTCAAGTGAAGATAGTATATTCATTCCAAATCAGGAAATTCAACCTGGTATTTACGTTGCAAACACAGTTTCAACACAAAACAAGTAAGAGGTTCTAGTCGGGAGCTCCCGACTAGGGGATACCCTGAACCCTCATATTCCAACACCAAATGCAGCGCGCGCTTATAGATAGAGAGTAGCGGGGAGGTGGCGATAGGTATAAAATGAAAGATAATCGATATATATATACTTTTCTAGGAGCAACATGTCAAGTTTGGTAACTCTAGCTATTATTATTTACCAAAATTGCTTAAGAAACAGGATATCGATATACATTTTTATCGATTACTTGGAAACGGGGCAAATTATCGATTATCGGAAACAAACTCGATCTGCGTAGGAACTGGGAGCATCTACATCTAAAATTTCAAGTCTCTAGCTCTTATAGGTTCTGAGATCCTTGCGTTCATACATACGGACGGACGGACGGACGGACGGACGGACGGACAGACAGACGGACATGGCTAGATCGACTCGGCTATTAATGCTGATCAAGAATATATATACTTTATGGGGTCGGAGATGCTTCCTTCTGCCTGTTACATACATTTGGATTTTGCACAAAAACATAATACCCCTTTTACCCATTTTTAATGGGTTCAGGGTATAAAAATACATTTGTCCGATTTCTTAATACAACCAATAAAGACCAATTAACTAATATAAATACTCTAAACTTTGAACCACTTTCAAACAACGACGTAGTTCAAACCACTCCAGAAAAAAGAAGGAACACAGTATTAGTTCAATTAAGTAAAAACTTTCCAAACCAATTTAAACCACAATTATAAGAATTATGCAAAGCTGAAATATGCCAGCTATTATATAATAGCAACAAGCCCCCGACTTGGGAAAACGCGAACAGACTAGCAAGAGAGCTAGATTTCCTCACAGAAGAGGCAATGCGATTAAAAACACAAAAAAATACCTTCTCCTCAATACATTAAAACAATTAATAATCACACAAAACTTCCACCGCCAGAGAAAAAACAGCTGCCCAAACCAACAAAGAAGTGCCCTGACGACTGCGCTGGACCACTGTACACCCCGGCCTGTGCGATGACCTGCACCGGCAATGCTGACCGCTCCAAGGCAGCCAAGAAAAAAAATAAGAAGAAGACAACACGACATCATTGGCACGAAACAGTAGCAGCAGAAGAAGCAGCCTAATTTAAGATTATAATAAAGTTTTATATACACTGTAATGACGCCCACTATGTTGTGTCTCTAGTCTCTAGCTCTTATAGGTTCTGAGATCCTTACGTTCATACATACGGACGGACGGACGGACGGACGGACGGACGGACGGACGGACAGACAGACGGACATGGCTAGATCGACTCGGCTATTGATGCTGATCAAGAATATATATACTTTATGGGGTCGGAGATGCTTCCTTCTGCCTGTTACATACATTTGCATTTTGCACAAAAACATAATACCCCTTTTACCCATTTTTAATGGGTTCAGGGTATAATAATACATATATAAACAAATTTTTATATTTTTCTTAAACTTTAACACTTTCAAAAGAATATACAATGAATTAAAAATAACTACATTATATTACGTTAATCCTCTAAAAGGGGAGGTGTAGTGTGTATATGCCTTAAAAGAACACCCTATATACAAATATAAAGTATGCGGCACTTTGTCGCATACAATAAGAATTATACATTAAACAAGGCCAGAGCCACTTTATATATTGGCTCTGGATCATATTACGCAGCGCCGTTCACTAGCCCCTCTAGCTGACCGTTTATGCTTATGCTGCATATCCCACGCTCCGTCTGAACGCATTTCATGAGCAACATATATGCTCACCAACACAGGCATATGCAAGCTACTCACTCTCCCTCTCTTTGTAGCTGTTAACCAATTACAGAATAAGTATATACATGTATCCATAGGCTAAGTGCATTATATTTACTTTGAATAAAGACAATTAAAGAACCGAAGTCAATCAGCACTGACGTGCTTATGTTGGGCAAATCATTACATTTTATACATGGCGACCGTGATTAAGGTCAAAACAGACCTGGACATGAAAAACCAGCAGCAGCAACGGCAGTAACAACAACAACAGCAGCAGCAACGGCAGTAACAACAACAACAACAGCAGCAACGGCAATACCTGCAACAACAACACCAAGCTACAACAGCATGGAAGAATGGAAGGATGATTACAACAAAATACGTCGAGGGAAATTAATCTGTTGGAGGAAACACAAACTATACTGAGTGAGTAAGGTGTTTTAAAAAGTGTTCGCAAATGTCCATACGCATCACATTAGATGAGTATAGGGCAAGAGGATTAACAGCCAGTGCCCCGGCTCTCAATCAAGAAAGCGTTGGAATTAAAAAACCAAGAAATCGAGGTGGCATACAGCTGCGTATTAAAAAACGCAAAGCTAAAATATGCCAGCTATTATATAATTGCAACAAGCCCCCGACTTGGGAAAACGCGAACAGACTAGCAAGAGAGCTAGATTTCCTCACAGAAGAGGCAAAGCGATTAAAAACACAAAAAAACACCTTCTCCTCAACACATTAAAACAATTAATAATCACACAAAACTTTCACCGCCAGAGAAAAAACAGCTGCCCAAACCAACAAAGAAGTGCCCTGACGACTGCGCTGGACCACTGTACACCCCGGCCTGTGCGATGACCTGCACCGGCAACGCTGACCGCTCCAAGGCAGCCAAGAAAAAAAATAAGAAGAAGACAACACGACATCATTGGCACGAAACAGTAGCAGCAGAAGAAGCAGCCTAATTTAAGATTATAATAAAGTTTTATATACACTGTAATGACGCCCACTATGTTGTGTGCTTCAAGGTAAAGTACAACCTAAAAAGTTGTACGACCTATTAGAGAGGAGATCACTGCGTTGATCGAAGTAGGATTATATAGTAGTCCCAAAAAAAACACAAAGGCCTTCTGCCAAAATATAATATAAAGATAAGTGACCCAAAATCTACAAAGATAACAACATTATTAAAAATGAAGAAATTTATGAAAGTAATTTAAATAGAAATAGATAAAATTAGACATGTACATTTGAATATAAAATTTTTTTGAATTAAAATAAAATAAAAAAAAACAAAACTGTTACAGAAATAAATGCCCCGTTAAATAAGTCATGATTGAAGACAAAATTAATAAAGTATACAACGACTATACAGACTTTTGTATGCGAGCCCTACAAATTTTGCAAAGGCATAGAGAATTCATATCAGTATATGAGTTCGAATCCGAATATATAGAAAAATACGACACAGCAACAAGACCACTCTATTCATGTTCTAAAATAGAGTGTGGAGTAATCTTGTCGACCTTACCCTACGTCAAAATAAAAACAATTATTGACGAGCATCCAATTCTTGGGCCAACAACAATTGTCTTAGTACGTCTGCATAGGAAGTATCAAAAAATACAATAATCATATATAGGAAAATGGGGGGAAAACAATCAAGGCAGATGATCACACTGCCAATGTAGTAAACGTAGTTGAAGTTGTAGACACCACTCCCCATGTGCAGTTAACAAACATACTGCTAACAATACTCATTGTAATAGCCTCAGTTAACATCCTTCTGAAGATTTATCTTCTCCATGAAAAAAATCACTGAGAAAGCGTTACATGAGTCGAGCCAACGACTTATACAAGGTCTAAGGTCTATCAAAATTATCAAGAACGGTAAGAGGAGAATCAGTTGAAGTGCTATCAGCTAAACTCCTAAACCTTCAGCAAAAGAGCTAAACTGCCAACATTTATACACAAGAAGTTGAGCAACTGGCAAAAGCTCTGGCAGGTGCTTATATTAATGATGGCTTAAATTCAGATTTAGCCACCAAGTATAGCACAGCCCAAGCCGTAAAAGCTATGACAAAGAACTGCGCTATAGATAAGGTAAAACTTATCATGCAGGCAGGCACATTCCATGACATGAATGATGCCATATCAAAATTTGTTGATAGTTGCACAGTTGCAACCGGACAAACAAATACTGTCCTTTATTACCAAAATTACTCTGATCGTAGTGGAAACCGCGGCAGAGGTAATTATAGAGGCCGACCATACAACAGAGGCGGCTACAATAATAACAATAGACAAGGTCAAAATAGAGGAAACTCTAGAGGCCGTGGCAACTCGAACCGAGGCCACAGCAATAACAACTGAAACAATGTTAGGGTAGCCCGAAATAATTCGGGAAACCAACAACCCCCTTTAGATACACAGAACTAATAAATGTTCAGTCAATAAACTTCAATCTCAATATTTTTGTCTCTTTTTATACCCTGAACCCATTAAAAATGGGTAAAAGGGGTATTATGTTTTTGTGCAAAATGCAAATGTATGTAACAGGCAGAAGGAAGCATCTCCGACCACATAGAGTATATATATTCTGGATCAGCATCAATAGCCGAGTCGATCTAGCCATGTCCGTCTGTCTGTCCGTCCGTCCGTCCGTCCGTATGACGGTATGAACGCAAGGATCTCAGAACCCATAAGAGTTAGAGTCTTGAAATTTTAGCTGTAGGTCCTCCTGGTGCCCGCGCAGATCGAGTTTGTTTCCGATAAACGATAACTTGCCCCGTTTCCAAGTAATCGATAAAAATGTATATCGAAATCCCGTTTTTTAAGCAAATTTGGTAAATAATAAGAGCTAGAGTCACCAAACTTGACATGTAGCTTCTAGAATAGTATATATATATCGAGTATCTTTCATTTTATACCTATCGCCACCTCCCCGCTTCTCTCTATCTATAAGCGCGCGCTGCATTTGGTGTTGGAATAAGAGGGTTCAGGGTATCCCCTAGTCGGGAGCTCCCGACTAGAACCTCTTACTTGTTATAATGTAGAATCAGGAAAAAAACTGGTATTTTTCATAGATTCAGGTGCAGATATCTCAATTTTAAAAGAGGATTCTGATGTCTTCAACGACATCCAGTTGAATAACACTATAGACATTCAAGGTATAGGTCAAGGAATTATAAAATCCAAAGGCCTCACCCCAATTGAGCTACAAGCTGACAACTATATAATCCCTCACAATTTTCATATAGTCGATGCAAATTTCGCTATACCGTGTGACGGAATAATAGGCATAGATTTCATAAAAGTTCTTAATTGCAAAATAGTCCTAGAACCGTCCGAAGATTGGTTTATAATAAGACCAAACAATATAAATGTCAACATTTATGTTCCAATAACATACAGTTCTGGTAACAATTCAATATTTTTACAAGTAAGATCAGAAGTTGTCGAAAAATTGAAATAAACTCAAGTGAAGATAGTATATTCATTCCAAATCAGGAAATTCAACCTGGTATTTACGTTGCAAACACAGTTTCAACACAAAAAAATACATTTGTCCGATTTCTTAATACAACCAATAAAGACCAATTAACTAATATAAATACTCTAAACTTTGAACCACTTTCAAACAACGACGTAGTTCAAACCACTCCAGAAAAAAGAAAGAACACAGTATTAGTTCAATTAAGTAAAAACTTTCCAAACCAATTCAAACCACAATTATAAGAATTATGCACAAAGTATATTGATGTATTCGGACTTGAAATCGAATCAATAACAACAAATAATTTTTATAAACAAAAATTGAGATTGAAGGATACTGAACCAATTTATATTAAAAACTATCGAAGCCCGCATAGTAAAGTAGAAGAAATTCAAAAACAAGTAGGCAAATTAATCTCCGATAAAATTGTCGAACCATCAGTGTCAGAATACAATAGCCCACTTCTACTAGTCCCGGAAAATGGCGATTAGTAATTGACTATCGTCAGATAAATAAAAAATTGTTGTCCGATAAGTTTCCACTACCTAGAATTGATGATATTTTAGATCAACTATGTAGAGCAAAATACTTTTCATGCCTTGACTTAATGTCAGGTTTTCACCAAATTAAACTTGAAGAGAGTTCAAGAAATATAACGTCTTTTTCAACGAGCAATGGCTCATATCGCTTTACGCGATTACCTTTTGGTTTAAAAATAGCGCCAAATTCATTTCAGAGAATGATGACTATTGCATTCTCTGGACTCGAACCTTCTCAAGCATTCCTTTACTTGGATGATCTAATAGTTATAGGTAGTTCCGAAAAACATATGCTTAAAAACTTAACTGATGTTTTTGAGAAATGTAGGAAATACAACCTTAGGTTACATCCTGAAAAATTTTCATTTTTTGCACCGATAAAGGAATCTTGCCAGACGACAAAAAATACGACGTGATAAAAAATTACCCAGTCCCACACGATGCGGACAGCGCAAGACGGTTCGTTGCATTTTGCAATTACTATAGGCGCTTTATAAAAAACTTTGCTGACTATTCACGTCACATAACAAGATTATGTAAAAAAGACGTAAAATTCGAATGGACATCTGAATGCCAGAATGCCTTCGATCATCTCAAAACAGCACTAATAAATCCAACCTTGTAACAATATCCAGACCTCACCAAAGAATGCTGCATAATAACAGATGCAAGTAAGCAAGCGTGTGGAGCAGTTTTAACTCAGGATTATAATGGACTCCAACTTCCAATTGCATAAGCATCAAGATCCTTTACTAAAGGAGAAAGTAACAAGAGTACAACTGAACAAGAGTTAACAGCTATTCACTGGGCAATAACACAGTTTCGACCATATATTTATGGTAACCATTTCACGGTAAAAACGGATCACAGACCACTAACTTATCTATTTTCAATGGTCAAACCAAGTTCAAAATTAACACGTATGAGGCTTGAATTGGAGGAATATAACTTTACGGTAGAATATCTGAAGGGTAAAGACAATTACGTAGCAGATGCGCTATCGAGAATAACCATCAAGGAGCTAAAAAATATAACAGGAAACATAATTAAAGTCATTACAAGACAAGCAAGTAGACAAAAATCCTGCGCAGGAGAAAAAGAAATAATGCCAAAGCCCAAAGTGTACCAAGTCATTAACAATGACGAGGTACGAAAAGTAGTGACCTTGCATGTAAACAATATGACATGTTTTTTTAAACATGGCAAAAAAATTACAGCAAGATACGATGTTTGCGATTTATATACTAATGAAATTATTGATTTGGATCAATTCTTTCAAAGGCTTGAAACGCCGGTATATATAAAATCAGCCAACTCAAAGTGGCACCGAGGGAAAATATCTTTGAACACGTTTCAATGGATAATTTCAAGAAAATGGGCAAACAAATATTAAAATCTTTAAGAGTAGCGCTACTCCACCCGGTGACCCAAATAAATTCTGAAAAAGAAAAAGAAGCTATCTTGTCTAAACTACATGATGATCCCATACTAGGAGGACATACAGGCATTATAAAAACCTAGGCCAAGGTCAAACGACATTATTTTTGGAAAGGTATGTCTAAACAAATAAAAGACTACATCCGAAAATGTCCAAAATGCCAGAAAGCAAAAACTACATAGAACACAAAAACTCCTCTAACAATAACAGAAACACCAATATCCGCTTTCGACAGAGTAATCATTGACACAATAGGTCCATTACCTAGATCAGAGAATGGGAACGAGTATGCAGTTACACTCATTTGTGATTTAACGAAATACCTCGTCGCCGATCCCAAATAAAAGTGCAAACACTGTCGCTAAAGCTATATTCGAATCTTATATTCTGAAGTACGGTCCAATGAAGACGTTTACGAAGACATTACGGACATGGGTACGGAATATAAGAATTCAATTATAAACGATTTGTGCAAGTATATGAAAATAAACAACATAACATCAACTGCACATCATCACCAGACAGTTGGAACAGTAGAAAGAAGTCACAGGACTTTTAACGAATACATATGATCATATATATCAGTTGATAAAACTGATTGGAACGTATGGATCCAATACTTCGTATACTGTTTTAACACGACCCCCTCTATGGCACACAATTATTGTCCATATGAGCTAATTTTTGGTAAAACGCCCAATTTACCAACAGATTTTAATAATATAAAAAGAATAGACTAGATAATGTAGACGATTATGCTAAAGAAGTTAAGTTTAGATTAGAAATAGCATACAAAAGGTCTAGGATAATGCTTGAAAACATAAAGCAAGAAGTAAGGAACTTTTTGATAAAAAAGTTATAGATTTTCAAGTAAAAATAGGAGATAAAGTCTTATTAAGAAACGAAACTGGCCATAAATTGGATCCAGTATATATAGGGCCATATACAATAGTTAACATAGAAAATAGGGATAACATTCTAATTAAAGATAACAAAAATAGGTCCCAAAAAGTTCATAAAGATAGATTAAAAATGTATAAGGATAGATATAAAATAGTATGTGCATATATTGAGGGTATACTGTACAAATAAAGTAACATCGATTAAACTGACTATCGTCAGAACCCAACCAACCCATTTTGGAAATTTAAATGTTTTAAAATGTTTTTGTATCAATGTGCAATCGCGCAAGGAAAAAATATGAAGAAAAAAAAAATCATGTTAGTTTACATATGACTGATTTACAAAATTTTGCTCTATATAATTCAATGTCAGTCATATGGTATGAGTATCAGTGCTTCAACTTGAGTAGGATTTTAAAATAGTGGCATTGGGGCATTCGTCCGCAACGCGCTCCTGGCATCGCCTCTTATCCTCCTCGTCTGTGTAAGTCTTGTGGAGCTCCTCCTGATCCTACCGCCGCGCTTTGTTTTCTTCTTTTGCTTCTTTTCCTGTCGTGCCCTGTACTCAGCTATTGTGAGTGGGCGGGGTCCGGGGGGTTTAGGCTGGGTGCATCGCTTTGCTCAATAGAAGCAGCCTCTTCCAGTCCAACGTTGTCATTTGTTGTCATATGTCACTTTATTTAATTCGGCTCCAGCGGTGGTGTAAGCGGCGGACTGCCTCTCACACTTTCATAACTTTATTTGTCGCCTCCAGCGGTGGTGTAAGCGGCGGACTGCCTCTCACACTTTTATGCACTTTACAAATTGTACATTATTAAACTTTTATGCACTTTTTTTTTTAATACACTTTTACTGTTGCTGTTCATTGTATTTTTATTTTTTATTTTTTTTTAATATAATGTTTATTTGGAATAGCAGCTGAACTGTATTAAAAGTGTATTGCTGCTTATTGCCAAAATTAAATATGCCTCAGTTATTGTGTAAAGTGCAAAAGCTTGTGTGAATTTTATTATATGTAGTTTGGCAATTAAGTTCAAAACTGTATTCAGGGTAGCATACGTTTAGCTTGTTGGTTTGTTTCCATACGTTCAAGGTTTAAGGAAAATGCTTAGAATTATCTGATAATTCAATTGTCTTTAATCCACTTTTTTTACTTTGGTTAAACATATTTTCATTGCACGGTCGCCATGTATTAAAAGGGAACTGATTATTGAAACACATTCATACATTGCGTTAAGTTTATTGAATGTCTTTTAGAATTTATATATTGTAGTTCTTAGCCTAAGCTGCGCAATTTCGCTGCCAGTAAACGCCGGCAGAGACGTTAGCTTGTTATGTATTACTTATAATCTTAGTGCTGATATTGTCCAAAGCGCGAGAGAGAATGTTATATACCTACATAAAGAAGGGACGGTAACTGACTCGGCACTTCTACTGCCCGTTGCATACTTGTGTGATCACGTTACTTTTGCACTTAAATTATGCTGTTATGTATTACTTATAATCTTAGTGCTGATATTGTCCAAAGCGCGAGAGAGAATGTTATATACCTACATAAAGAAGGGACGGTAACTGACTCGGCACTTCTACTGCCCGTTGCATTCTTGTGTGATCACGTTACTTTTGCACTTAAATTATGCTTGGGACTTTGGTTTACGTAAACATTGCAGTAAAGTGCTACAATGTGTTTGATATTAAAAGACACTGGTTACAGTGTGTATTATATATGTATATTTGGTACAGTATATTCCACCAGACTCCCGGCTCTAGCACAAACATAACAGCGCAACCACTTAACATAAAAATCCAGACTCCCAGCTCTAACATAAATATAATAGCGCAACCACTTAATGTAAAATATCCAGATTCTCATGCGCAATTCATAACTTAAACTAAAAACCCAAATTCTCGTGCGCATTTCCTAACGTAAACATAGCTCCAAGCACTTAACTTTTGAATACGAAAGACGAGCTTTTGAACCTTAAGAAAAGAAGCTTTGGCATAAACATACGCTAACTTGCAGCATATAATCACAGCGAGCTTTTGACCTTTAAGAAAATAAGCTTTATCATAAACATACTGACTTGCAGCATAAGTTCTTGACTGTACTTTAGTTCTATTTTTTTCCAATTGGTCTCTACCAATTCTTCTATCAACAGCATTGCAATTGCGATTGTATTGTTTTCTGTGCTGCCTTTTTAATTCGTTTTTTTTTGTCATTTAGAATTAATAATTGGTGTGGCTGTTAGGTACAGCAGCAAGTAATGCGGTCAGTTGCAAGTTCGAACCGTGCCAAGGAAACTTTTTATACCCTGAACCCATTAAAAATGGGTAAAAGGGGTATTATGTTTTTGTGCAAAATGCAAATGTATGTAACAGGCAGAAGGAAGCATCTCCGACCCCATAAAGTATATATATTCTTGATCAGCATCAATAGCCGAGTCGATCTAACCATGTCCGTCTGTCTGTCCGTCCGTCCGTCCGTCCGTCCGTGTGCATGAACGCAAGGATCTCAGAACCTATAAGAGCTAGAGACTGAATGAAATTTTAGATGTAGGTGCTCCTAGTGCCCGTGCAGATCGAGTTTGTTTCCGATAAACGATAACTTGCCCCGTTTCCAAGTAATCGATAAAAATGTATATCGAAATCCCGTTTTTTAAGCAATTTTGGTAAATAATAAGAGCTAGAGTTACCAAACTTGACATGTAGCTTCTAGAATAGTATATATTTATCGATTATCTTTCATTTTATACCTTTCGCCAACTCCCCGCTACTCTCTATCTATAAGCGCGCGCTGCATTTGGTGATGGAATAAGAGGGTTCAGGGTATCCCCTAGACGGGAGCTCCCGACTAGAACCTCTTACTTGTTTTAATTTATCTTTTATTACTTCAAACGAGCGCGTAGCGTGAGCTGCATTTGGTGTTGGAATAAGAGGGCTCACTGTAGCCCCTAGTCGGGAGCTCCCGACTAGAAATTCTTATTTTTTTTTTTTATACCCTGAACCCATTGAAAATGGGTAAAAGGGGTATTATGTTTTTGTGCAAAATGCAAATGTATGTAACAGGCAGAAGGAAGCATCTCCGACCCCATAAAGTATATATATTCTTGATCAGCATCAATAGCCGAGTCGATCTAGCCATGTCCGTCTGTCTGTCCGTCCGTCCGTCCGTCCGTCCGTATGTATGTATGAACGCAAGGATCTCAGAACCTATAAGAGCTAGAGACTTGAAATTTTAGCTGTAGGTCCTCCTGGTGCCCGCGCAGATCGAGTTTGTTTCCGATAAACGATAACTTACTCCGTTTCCAAGTAATCGATAAAATGTATAAAGAAATCCCGTTTTTTAAGCAATTTTGGTAAATAATAAGAGCTAGAGTCACCAAACTTGACATTTAGCTTCTAGAATAGTATATATATATCAAGTATCTTTAATTTTATACCTATCGCCACCTCCCCGCTACTCTCTATCTACAAGCGCGCGCTGCATTTGGTGTTGAAATAAGAGGGTTCAGGGTATCCCCTAGTCAGAAGCCACCGAATAGAACCTATTACTTGTTTTTTTTGGCTGGTGTGGCTGTTGAGAAACATCGGCAGCAAGTAATGCGGTCATTGGCAAATTCGAACCCTGCCAAGGAAACTTATTTTTATACCCTTACCCCATAAAAATGGATAAAGGGGGTATAATGTTTTTGTGCAAAATGTAAATGTATGTAACAGACAGAAGGAAGTATTTCCGACCCCATTAAGTATATGCCGAGTCGATCTAGCCATGTCTGTCTGTCCGTCCGTCCGTCCGTATAAATGAACGGAAGGATATCAGAACCTATAAGAGCTAGAGATTTTAGCTGTAGGTCCTCCTAGTGCCTACGCAGATCGAGTTTGTTTTCGATAATCGATAACTTACTCCGTTTTCAAGCAATCGATAAAAATCGATATCGACATCCTGTTTTTTGAGCAAACTGGGTAAATAATAAGAGCTAGAGTCACCAAAATTGATATGTTGCTTCTAGAATATTATATATATTTGCATTTGGTGTTGGAAGAAGAGGTTTGAGGGTATTCCCTGGTCAGGAGCTCCTAACTAGATGCTCTTACTTGTGTAGTGCGTATATGCCCTTACAGAATACCCTGTACTTAAATATAAAGTATGCAGCACTTTGTTGCATACAATAACAATAATATAGTAAACGAGCCCAGAGCCGCATTATGTATTGGCTCGGTCTCATATTACGCAGCGCGGTTCACTAGCCTCACTAGCTGACCGTTTATGCTTATGCTGCATATCCCACGCTCCGTCTGAGCGCATTCCGTGAGCAATATATATGCTCACTAATACAGGCATATGCGAGCTACTCAATCTCCCTCTCTTTGTAGCTGTTAACGAATAACAGCATAAGTATGTATGTATATCCATAGGCTAAGCGAACATTATAAAAACTGAATAAATTCATTCTGAACCAACATACTAAACAGCACTGACGTGCTGGCTTTTTCATTTAAAGAGTGCTCTTTTTACATGGCGACCGTGACAAGTGTCACGAACATGTTAAAAAGTAATAGTGCAAATAAATATAAAATATAAAATTGGAGACCGGAGGTGCAGCAGCGGCAGCAGCAACAGCCTAATTATTCACACAGACCAAGACCGTTACCCAGCTCTGGCGTGAAACCGATGTCACCCACACTCAGGCGGCCGTGGCCATGCCCACCATAAAGTAGACACACACACACACAGCAAATAATAACTACAACCTGCTTGGAGCTGGACTGGAGCTGGACAAAAAAAAAATAACAAAAATATACTGAGTGAGTACAGGGCATGAGCTCTAAGACAAAAAATAAGCCAAGACGCAGTGGCATTAAGGTGCAAATCAGACGAAGAAAGTCTGAAATCGTAAGACTCCTTTATAAATGCAAAAATCCCCTCCCATGGGACACTGCAGTGAAACTAAATGACGAACTCGAACATCTCGAGTCGTTATTAAAATCAAAGAGCGAGCCCTGTCCCTCAGATATAAATATAAAAAAACTAACAAAGAATCATCGTCCACCGCCAAGACAGATACCAGCACGCCCACGCAGATGCCCACCAGATTGTGAGGGCCCCCTCTACAGCCCCCATTGCGAGGGCACCTGCCGCACTAAGGAAGCAGAGTCAACCAACGCATGAGAGGCAAACCGCCGCTTATGCCTACGAGGGAATACTAAGCAACTAAGACGAGTTGCATGAGAGGCAAACCGCCGCTTATGCCTACGAGGAAATACTAAGCAACTAAGACGAGTTGCATGAGAGGCAAACCGCCCCTTATGCCTACGTGGGAAGAAGAAGAAGAAGAAGACCCTATAACAACAGTACCGGCAGCGCCCAACATATTAAACTAAATAGTAATAAATAAAACTTAAACATTGTGATGCCCGACGACAATTGAGTCGACCGGCAAGACGTTTTGCCCGTACATTCGAAACAATAGGTAGGAAAAATACAGATTGTTAAAAAAAAAAATTTTTAAGATGCGTTTTAAGCAAAAAACAAACAAGCAAAACAAAACCCGGCTTGTA
Organism: Drosophila ezoana; assembly: GCA_035045725.1. Classification (NCBI taxonomy): domain Eukaryota; kingdom Metazoa; phylum Arthropoda; class Insecta; order Diptera; family Drosophilidae; genus Drosophila; species Drosophila ezoana. The sequence continues at coordinate 563,689 of JAWNOU010000195.1, read as the reverse complement.
AACAATAAAAGCATCAAATTCAATAATTATATGTAATAAAACCTCAAAATGAACGATACAAACAACAACTTGTCTTGTAAAAGTAAACGAAAACAAATTTAACATTACGCATTTGTAAATTTTTTAAGATAACTCCTTTTTGATTTTATGTATGATCCCATATTATATATGAATATTAATATTAAAAGAAAAAAAGGCTTAACAAAAAAAAAAAATGGTCTTCTGCCTAAATTAAACCGAAAAAAAAATATATATATATATCTAATTGTACATAAGTACAAAAACATTACTAAACTTTGAGAATATACAAGAATTTTAAATTGAAAAGAGGAAATTAAAAAGTAATAATTCGTTCAGTTGGAATATAAAGAAATAAGTGCTCCGTTTGTCTCATTAGGTAATTCAAAATTATGATCAAGAATTAGCATGATCGAGGACACGATTAACAAAGTATATACCGACTATACAGACTTTCGCATGCGAGCCATACAAATTTTGCAAAGGCATAGAGAATTCATATCAGTATATGAGTTCGAATCCGAATATATAGAAACATTCGGCACAGTGACAAGTCCACTCTATTCATGTTCTAAAATAGAGAGCGGAATAATCTTGTCTACACTACCCTACGTCAAAATAAAAACAATTATTGATGAGCATCCGATTCAAGGGCAGACAACAATTGTCTTAGTACGTCTGCATAGATAGTAGTCAAATCAAAAAGCAAGAGTATTTATATAGGAATATGGGGGGAAAACAATCAAAGGCAGATGATAACACTGCCAATGTAGTTAACGTAGTAGAAGTCGTAGACACCACTCCCCATGTGCAGTTAACAAACATACTGCTAATAATACTCATTGTAATAGCCTCAGTAAACATCCTTCTGAAGATTTATCTTCTTCATAAAAAATCACTGAGGAAGCGTTACATGAGTCGAGCCAACGACTTAAACAAGGTCTAAGCCACTGCTTAAATAAAATATTTAAGTAGCGGAAGTTTACATGGACTGGTCCCAAATAGTAGGAAAGATAAAGCGGCATAGGGAAAATTTCGATAAATCATACAAGTGCCTTAATAAAAGCGCACCAGTTTTAAGACCCACCATAATTAAACATACTGAGATCCTTGCATATGAGTACAATGAAATCAGGAGTCTAGTTACCGAGTGTCAAAATAAACTGACAAGTTTACACAGAGTCCAAACTTCAGACGTTTTACAGCGTCTAAGGGATAATCTGGTAAACTTAAATAAAAAGTATGATCTCCAGCTTTGTCTACCATCGGTGTTAAATACACCGGTTACATTTGATAAGTCACTACTGACAAACGCAGCTCGCGCTAATAGATAGAGAGTAGCGAGGAGGTGGCGATAGGTATAAAATGAAAGTTACTCGATATATATATACTATTCTAGAAGCTACATGTCAAGTTTGGTGACTCTAGCTCCTGAACCCTGAACCCTCATATTCCAACACCAAATGCAGCTCGCGCTAATAGATAGAGAGAAGCGGGGAGGTGGCGATAGGTATAAAATGAAAGATACTCGATATATATATACTATTCTAGAAGCTACATGTCAAGTTTGGTGACTCTAGCTCTTATTATTTACCAAAATTGCTTAAAAAACGGGATTTCGATATACATTTTTATCGATTACGTGGAAACGGGGCAAGTTATCGTTTATCGGAACAAACTCGATCTGCGCGGTCAAGTCTCTAGCTCTTATAGGTTCTGAGATCCTTGCGTTCATACATACGGACCGGCGGACGGACGGACAGACAGACGGACATGGCTAGATCGACTCGGCTATTGATGCTGATCAAGAATATATATACTTTATGGGGTCGGAGATGCTTCCTTCTGCCTGTTACATACATTTGCATTTTGCACAAATACAAAATACCCTTTTTACCCATTTTCAATGGGTTCAGGGTATAAAAATTGTTACGAAACTAGAAAGTAATCATTCAAAAATAACCTTATTTTTATTTATACTAACTTTTAGTTTTATTATCATTAAATTCCATCAAAATATTAAAATTAAAATCGTCAAGTAATTGAAATCGTCATAACAATCAAAGCCCCAGAAACTGAGCTTGACATATTAAATCAATTAAACGAACAAATTGAATCTTTAAAAAGAAATCATCATTTCTCTGCCAGTAGACGCCGGCAGAAACGTTAGCTTATTATGTATTACTTATATGCTCAGTGCTGATATTAGCCAAGCGCGAGAGAGAATGTTATATACATACATAAAGAATGATCATATTACTTTTGCTCTTGAATTATGCTTGGGACTTTGGTTTACGTAAGCATTGCAGCAAAGTGCTACAATGTGTTTGCTAATAAAAGACACTGGGTACAGTGTGTATTATATATGTATATTTGATACAGTACATTACATCTCCCTCCTTTTGAAAAATAACGTAAGTATATGAAGTTATTTTTTTAGTGGATAGCAAATATTACTTATATATATATGTATATTTTTTAAAAGTGTGTTTAAAGATATATTTTTATTTTTTTTTCTTTCTCGTGCGCTAATTCATTGTGTGATTTACAAACTTTTTTTTTGTTTTTTATTATTATTATTATTTTTTTTCCTATTTATACCCTGAACCAATCGCCACCTCCCCGCTACCACCACAAATCTATAAACCAAGTTAATAAACCAACCAACCTGTATTGCCCACCAATTTAAGCCACAATATATGTGCAATAGACTTTTTGACTATACACAAATGTCTATGGTACAATAAGATATACGGTTTTTTTTTTTTTTTGTGGCTGGTGTGGCTGTTGAGTAGAGGCGGCAGCAAGTAATGTGGTCAGCTGCGAGTACAAACCATGCCAAGGGAACTTTCTTTTTAAATTTATTTCTACTACTACATAAGCAAAAGAGCGCGTAGCTCTGCATTTGGAATAAGGGGGTTCAGTGTATCCTCAAGTCGGGAACTCCAGAATAGAACCTCTTACTTGTTTTTTTTTTTTGTATTTCTCTGTATTACTACAAACGAGCGCGTAGCGCGAGATGCATTCGGTGCTTGAATAAGAGGGTTCAGGGTATTCCCTAGTCGGGAGCTCCCGACTAGAACCTCTTACTTGTTTTGTATTCTGTTTATTTACAACGTTAAAAATAATAATAAATATAGTACATTTTACGCTTAGGTTGAAGCTGGGGGATACATGTTGATTAGGTAGCCTGGATTGTCTACGGAACGGCCACAATGCATTGCTTCACAAGCATGCTCTTGCTACCTTATCTTCCTCCGTTCTCCGTCTGATGCCCTCAACTCTCCTGAGTTCCAGCATTACTTCTGCTGAGAAGGTGCTGGTTGCGTCCCACTTTTGTGCGGTCTCTAGCATATTCCTGACCAGGCTGTCCAAAGTGATAGATCTGCCCATGGTGTCCTCCAGTTCCTGCCTGTTCGCGGAGAAACGTCCACACTCGAAGATGATGTGTTTGGCGTCCAAGTAGCTCCTGAACCATCCGTGGCCGGACAGGGACTGCGTTAAAAAGAAGTTTTTATTACCATAGATGAGGTTTGACCAGGCTTTTAAGTTTAAGAGAAAATTACTCGTCCAGCGTCCTTTAGATGAGCGATCCCAGCAGCTACCACTGCACTAGCGGCTTGATTAGCAAGAGAGCTAGATTTTCAAGAATAAGAATCAAAGCGAATAATAACACAAAATAAAACATTTTACATATGTGAAAACCAGCTGGATCGGATCACTATATCATATAGCTGCCATAGGAACGATCGGTCGAAAATGTAGTTGTTGTATGAAAAAAATTCTGCTAATCAAGATATCTTGACCAAACTTGGCATTTATTAGTTTTACAATACTCCTCATATATATGCAAAATCCTATTAAGATCGGATTTGTTTAGCAAGATATCTTAATCAAACTCGGCATTATTTATTTTCCCTGTGCTTCTTAGATACGTGCAAAGCACTATAGTTATTATGAAAAGGTTGGGTCTGCAAGGGATATCTGAACCTATAAGAGCTAGAGATTTGGAATTTTAGCTGTAAGTCCTCCTAGTGCCCGCGCAGATCGAGTTTGTTTCCGATATTCGATAGCTTGTCGCCCAGCAATTTAAATGCAATTGAAAATATTCTATGGCACAATAAGATGTACTGTCGAAAATTTCGGCAAGATCGGTTAAGAAACACAAACGTTATGAAAGAAAACGTGTTTTGACTTTCCTCGTATCAGCGTCAGCAACCGCAAATTCCAAGAATTTCTGTATAGTCATGCGCGTCTGCTTTGAATTCTATCAACAGCATTGCCATTGTGATTGTATTGTTTTCTGTGCTGCTATTTTAATTCGTTTCTTTCTCAACAAAACTCAATTATTGGTGTGGCTGTTGAGTAGAGACAGTGGCAAGTGGTGCGGTATGTCGCGAGTTCGAGCCCTACCGGGGAAACTTTTTTTTATTTATTGGCTGGTGTGGCTGTTGAGTAGAGTCGGCAGCAAGTGATGCGGTCAGTTGCAAGTTCTAACCCTGCCAAGGAAACTTTTTTTTTTTAATTTATCTTTTATTACTTCAAACGAGCGCGTAGCGCGTGATGCATTTGGTGTTGGAATAAGAGGGTTCAGGGTATTCCCTAGTCGGGAGCTCCCGAATAGAACCTCTTACTTGTTACATTTAGCAATTTTGTAATTTACAAATAATTTTCCATCTGTCTGGAATATGGCTTTAGCGTGATATAACTTACAATTATAATTAATAGTTGGGTATTTTTTAAAGACTATGATTAAACCTTGGTATAAAACAATCGAAAAAGTCCAGAAGATCTATTAGAGTGATATTTAGTTTACGTGATTGAATATATTTACCATGTCTTGTTTGTTTAAAACTTTTGGGTTCAGTATTCTAGCTTTCGAAAATGTAATAGTATCCAGCAGATTATGTAGGTTAAGTGACAACAACTTAAGTCGATATTTTTATTAAAAGTGATTCCTGGTTAACTTTAATATCTTTTAAAAGATTCGTGATTTTAGTGACTTTGAAAATTGCAGAATTTATTTGATTTTGCTTATTATTGTTTTGAACAAGGTCGTTGATTTTAGTTTGGATAGTTATCATGTCATCATGGTCTGGTGTTCCTGTGATCCATTTAAAAACGGTACCTAGTTCATTAAGACTACGTTTGGCAATGTTATGGGGTGTAAGTTAAGAAAGGAGTGTCTTGATTTATTCAATTCCATGGTGATTTCCCAATCAATGGTATTGTTTCCATTTTTAAAGAACTTTAGTTCTTTTTCAACAAGTAAGAGTTTAACGATCCTTTTATAACGAAACTTCTGTACATCTCTCTTGTTCGCCCTATCCTTGAATACTGCTCTTGCATCTGGTTTCCGCAGTATAACAATAGCCAGGATCGTATTGAATCTGTTCAGGAGCAATTTCTGCTTTTTGCCTTACGAGGTTTAAATTGGTACCCTAATCTTCGGTTGCCTTACGAGGTTTAAATTGGGACAATAATCTTCGGTTTCTACTACTCCAGCAGGCTGCTTCTTCTTAACCTTCCGTCGTTAACCAACCGTAGGACAATTCTCGGTGTTGTCCTTCTACATAAGTTGATCATTGGCGATATAGATTCTCCTTTTCTGTTAGGGCGTCTTCAATTCTCTGTTCCGTCTAGACCAACCAGAAATTACCGCCCCATATTCCTGTCTACGTGCACAACAGACTACGCTATACACAATCCTTTTCGCGTGCTATGTAAAAATGATAATAGTTTGCATCACGTTTTCTCTACCGAACTTTCTCTACCCCTAATAAAATCGTTGCTTTCAGGTTACCTTCGGGAAGTCACTGACCATTCCCAGCTATGAGCAGGGGCATAGCTTGCCGAACAGGCTGTAAATTTTCCCCCACCCGGTCGGATATTTCCCATTACTTTTCTCTCTGTCCTATCTTCTTAACACTCTATATATCTAGCTTAAATTTCTTTACTTTATTGATGGTTCTGGCGACCTTTCCATATTTCAAAATATTTGTTGGCTGGCTCGAGGTCCGAGTTTGTAAAAACAAAGTAATGAAAACAATTTTATTCAGTATTTGTTTCCGATATATTTCGGTTGCACATCGGCAAACCGTCTTCAGGGCAATTATTTTACACGTCTGCGCTCTTTGACGTGGAGATTGTTACAGTAACAATCTCCACGTCAAAGAGCGCAGACGTGTAAAATAATTGCCCTGAAGACGGTTTGCCGATGTGCAACCGAAATATATCGGAAACAAATACTGAATAAAATTGTTTTCATTACTTTGTTTTTACAAACTCGGACCTCGAGCCAGCCAACAAATATTTTCTTTACTTTATTAACAATCTTCTTACTTTCTTTTTTCCAATTTATTGTATTTTATTAATTAATATAGCAAACTAAGATTATTTTTAATTTTACTTAAGAACACTTTTTTCCTACTTACACCCTTCTGCTTAGGTGTAGGCTCTAATAGCGTCACTGACAAATTTAGCTGTGAAAAGGGGCACAGCTGGCCGGACTCGAACTAAAACACCTCCATCGGTCGGTGATGATATTAAGAGAACTGTGTTATCTAACTAGGCTTTTAGCATATAATTCCATTATCTATTGTATGTATAATCTACTGAATAATAAGAAGACACTCGTTATGTCGACCATTAATAAATAAATAAATAAATAAAAAATATCGTTATAAAAACTCGTATTAGTAACGTGAAAAACTTCTCAGTATGCTTCGTATAAAAAAATATTATCTGTATCCTCAAGCAGGAAAAGATGACTACATTTGAATAATTAATAATGTCTGAACCGCAAAACCTCAAAAAAACATAGAAAATACATAAAATGTGCATTCCAGAAATACATATATCTTGACCAAACTTGGCATTTATTAGTTTCACTTTGCTCGTCATATATATGCAAAAACCTATTAAGATCGGACCACTATATCATATAGCTGCCATAGGCACGATAGGTCAATAATTAAGTTGTTGTATGAAACAAAATTCTGCTTATCAAGATATCTTGACCAAACTTGGCATTTATTAGTTTTACTATACTCCTCATATATATGCAAAATCCTATTGAGATCGGACCACTTTATCATATAGCTGCCATAGGAACGATCGGTCAATAATTAAGTTGTTGTATGAAAAAAATTCTGCTTATCAAGATATCTTGACCAAACTTGGCATTTATTAGTTTTACTATACTCCTCATATATATGCAAAATCCTATTAAGATCGGACCACTTTATCATATAGCTGCCATAGGAACAATCGGTCAATAATTAAGTTGTTGTATGACAAAAATTCTGTTTATCAAGATATCTTGACCAAACTTGGCATTTATAAGTTTCACTTTGCTCGTCATATATGTGCAAAATCCTATTAAGATCGGATCACTATATCATATAGCTGCCATAGGAACGATCGGTCGAAAATTTAGTTGTTGTATGAAAAAATTTTGTTAATCAATATATCTTGACCAAACTTGGCATTTATTAGTTTCACTTTGCTCGTCATATATATGCAAAATCCTATTAAGATCGGATCACTATATCATATAGCTGCCATAGGAACGATTTTCGTCATTCGAGATATATTGATTAAACACGGCATTTAAAGATTTCACTATGCTCCCTTCATTTTTGCAAAATCTTATTTACATCGGACTACTATATCATATATCTGCCACAGGAACGATCGGTCGAAAACTAGGTTTTTGATTAAAAGCCTTTTTGTTTATCAAGATATCTTAACCAAACTGGGCATTATTTATTTTCCCTGTGCATCTTAGATACGTGCAAAGCACTATGAGTATTATGAAAAGGTTGGGTCTGCAAGGGTATTAGATCTTCGGCGTGCCGAAGATAGCCTTTCTTTCTCGTTTAGTTTTTGAAACAGCCAAAATTACAATTATTTCGCGAAAAACTTGTTTAAATATTTTTTGTACCCTGAACCCATTGAAAATGGGTAGAAAGGGTATATTGTATTTGCGCAAAATGTAAATGTATGTAACAGACAGAAGGAAGCATTTCCGACCCCATAAAGTATATGCCGAGTCGATCTAGCCATGTCTGTCTGTCCGTCCGTCCGTCCGTATAAATGAACGGAAGGATATCAGAACCTATAAGAGCTAGAGATTTTAGCTGTAGGTCCTCCTAGTGCCTACGCAGATCGAGTTTGTTTTCGATAATCGATAACTTACTCCGTTTTCAAGCAATCGATAAAAATCGATATCGACATCCTGTTTTTTGAGCAAACTGGGTAAATAATAAGAGCTAGAGTCACCAAAATTGATATGTTGCTTCTAGAATATTATATATATTTGCATTTGGTGTTGGAAGAAGAGGATTGAGGGTATTCCCTAGTCAGGAGCTCCTAACTAGATGCTCTTACTTGTGTAGTGCGTATATGCCCTTACTTTGTTGCATACAATAACAATAATATAGTAAACGAGCCCAGAGCAGCATTATGTATTGGCTCGGTCTCATATTACGCAGCGCGGTTCACTAGCCTCACTAGCTGACCGTTTATGCTTATGCTGCATATCCCACGCTCCGTCTGAGCGCATTCCGTGAGCAATATATATGCTCACTAATACAGGCATATGCGAGCTACTCAATCTCCCTCTCTTTGTAGCTGTTAACGAATAACAGCATAAGTATGTATATCCATAGGCTAAGCGAACATTATAAAAACTGAATAAATTCATTCTGAACCAACATACTAAACAGCACTGACGTGCTGGCTTTTTCATTTAAAGAGTGCTCTTTTTACATGGCGACCGTGACAAGTGTCACGAACATGTTAAAAAGTAATAGTGCAAATAAATATAAAATATAAAATTGGAGACCGGAGGTGCAGCAGCGGCAGCAGCAACAGCCTAATTATTCACACAGACCAAGACCGTTACCCAGCTCTGGCGTGAAACCGATGTCACCCACACTCAGGCGGCCGTGGCCATGCCCACCATAAAGTAGACACACACACACACAGCAAATAATAACTACAACCTGCTTGGAGCTGGACTGGAGCTGGACAAAAAAAAAAAAAACAAAAATATACTGAGTGAGTACAGGGCATGAGCTCTAAGGCAAAAAATAAGCCAAGACGCAGTGGCATTAAGGTGCAAATCAGACGAAGAAAGTCTGAAATCGTAAGACTCCTTTATAAATGCAAAAATCCCCTCCCATGGGACACTGCAGTGAAACTAAATGACGAACTCGAACATCTCGAGTCGTTATTAAAATCAAAGAGCGAGCCCTGTCCCTCAGATATAAATATAAAAAAACTAACAAAGAATCATCGTCCACCGCCAAGACAGATACCAGCACGCCCACGCAGATGCCCACCAGATTGTGAGGGCCCCTCTACAGCCTCCATTGCGAGGGCACCTGCCGCACTAAGGAAGCAGAGTCAACCAACGCATGAGAGGCAAACCGCCGCTTATGCCTACGAGGGAATACTAAGCAACTAAGACGAGTTGCATGAGAGGCAAACCGCCCCTTATGCCTACGTGGAAGAAGAAGAAGAAGAAGACCCTATAACAACAGTACCGGCAGCGCCCAACATATTAAACTAAATAGTAATAAATAAAACATAAAAATTGTAATGCCCGACGACAATTGAGTCGACCGGCAAGACGTTTGGCCCGTACATTCGAAACAATAGGTAGGAAAAATACAGATTGTAAAAAAAAAAATTTTTTAAGATTCGTTTTAAGCAGAAAACAAACAAGCAAAACAAAACCCGGCTTGTAAACAATAAAAGCATCAAATTCAATAATTATATGTAATAAAACCTCAAAATGAACGATACAAACAACAACTTGTCTTGTAAAAGTAAACGAAAACAAATTTAACATTACGCATTTGTAAATTTTTTAAGATAACTCCTTTTTGATTTTATGTATGATCCCATATTATATATGAATATTAATATTAAAAGAAAAAAAAGGCTTAACAAAAAAAACAAGTAAGAGGTTCTAGTCGGGAGCTCCCGACTAGGGGATACCCTGAACCCTCATATTCCAACACCAAATGCAGCGCGCGCTTATAGATAGAGAGTAGCGGGGAGGTGGCGATAGGTATAAATTGAAAGATAATCGATATATATATACTTTTCTAGAAGCTACATGTCAAGTTTGGTGACTCTAGCTCTTATTATTTACCAAAATTGCTTAAAAAACAGGATATCGATATACATTTTTATCGATTACTTGGAAACGGGGCAAGTTATCGATTGTCAAACAAACTCGATCTGCGTAGGAACTAGGAGCACCTACATCTAAAATTTCAAGTCTCTAGCTCTTATAGGTTTTGAGATCCTTGCGTTCATACATACGGACGGACGGACGGACCGACGGACGGACGGACGGACAGACAGACGGACATGGCTAGATCGACTCGGCTATTAATGCTGATCAAGAATATATATACTTTATGGGGTTGGAGATGCTTCCTTCTGCCTGTTACATACATTTGGATTTTGCACAAAAACATAATACCCCTTTTACCCATTTTTAATGGGTTCAGGGTATAAAAATGGTCTTCTGCCTAAATTAAACCGAAAAAAAAATATATATATATATCTAATTGTACATAAGTACAAAAACATTACTAAACTTTGAGAATATACAAGAATTTTAAATTGAAAAGAGGAAATTAAAAAGTAATAATTCGTTCAGTTGGAATATAAAGAAATAAGTGCTCCGTTTGTCTCATTAGGTAATTCAAAATTATGATCAAGAATTAGCATGATCGAAGACACGATTAACAAAGTATATAACGACTATACAGAATTTCGCATGCGAGCCATACAAATTTTGCAAAGGCATAGAGAATTCATATCAGTATATGAGTTCGAATCCGAATATATAGAAACATTCGGCACAGTGACAAGTCCACTCTATTCATGTTCTAAAATAGAGAGCGGAATAATCTTGTCTACACTACCCTACGTCAAAATAAAAACAATTATTGATGAGCATCCGATTCAAGGGCAGACAACAATTGTCTTAGTACGTCTGCATAGGTAGTAGTCAAATCAAAAAGCAAGAGTATTTATATAGGAATATGGGGGGAAAACAATCAAAGGCAGATGATAACACTGCCAATGTAGTTAACGTAGTAGAAGTCGTAGACACCACTCACCATGTGCAGTTAACAAACATACTGCTAATAATACTCATTGTAATAGCCTCAGTAAACATCCTTCTGAAGATTTATCTTCTTCATAAAAAATCACTGAGGAAGCGTTACATGAGTCGAGCCAACGACTTAGACAAGGTCTAAGCCACTGCTTAAACAAAATATTTAAGTAGCGGAAGTTTACATGGACTGGTCCCAAATAGTAGAAAAGATAAAGCGGCATAGGGAAAATTTCGATAAATCATACAAGTGCCTTAATAAAAGCGGACCAGTTTTAAGACCCACCATAATTAAACATACTGAGATCCTTGCATATGAGTACAATGAAATCAGGAGTCTAGTTACCGAGTGTCAAAATAAACTGACAAGTTTACACAGAGTCCAAACTTCAGACGTTTTACAGCGTCTAAGGGATAATCTGGTAAACTTAAATAAAAAGTATGATCTCCAGCTTTATCTACCATCGGTGTTAAATACACCGGTAACATTTGATAAGTCACTACTGACAAACGACCAAATAGAAGATACAAAATTAGTAAACATGGCACAAACAGTTGTAGAATTTATCAAGCTAGCCACATCTCTGATACCAGAGTTTGACAGTAAGCCGGAAAATCTACATAGTTTTCTAGATTCTTTGAATCTATTAGAAACCTTAAAAGGCACACATGAGCTAACGGCCATAAGCCTTATAAAAACAAAGCTAAAAGGCCATACGAGAAATTTAATAAGTAATGAGCAGACAATTGCTGCAATCATTACGCAACTATCAAATGCAGTAAAAGGAGAATCGGTAGAAGTTGTATCTGCTAAGCTTCTTAATTTGCAACAGAAAAATAAAACGGCTAACCAATACACCCAAGAGGTGGAAAAACTGGCAAAGGCCCTTGAAGGCGCCTATATCAGTGAAGGTCTAAGCCAATCACTAGCAAACAAATACAGCACTACAACAGCTGTAAAAGCTATGACCCAAAATTGTTCAATTGATAAGGTAAAACTTATCATGCAGGCAGGCACATTCATAAATATGAATGATGCAGTCTCCAAATTTGTTAATAGCTGCACGGAGATAACAGGTCAAAGTAACACTGTCCTGTATTATCGAAGAGGTGCAAATAATAATAATAGAGGAGGCCGAGGTTATAATCGTGGCAGAAATTACATCCACAACAATTATAACCGAGGCGGTAACAACAATAACAATAATTACAATAACCGTGGAGGAAGACGAGGCCAAAATAGAGGAAGAGGCCGAGGTAACTCCAACCAAGGTTATAATAGTAACAATGTGAGAATGGCGCAAAATACGCCGGAAAACTCTCAGAACCCTTTAGGAAACAACCAGTAAATGTAAAGGTTCATTCCACCAATTACAGTCTTAATATATTTGTCACTTTTTATAATCATTCAACTGAAAATAAACTCACATTCCTAATAGATACTGGTGCAGATATCTCACTTTTAAAAATAAATTCAGACAATTTCAAAATTCAAGAAGAAAGAATTATAAACATCCAAGGCATAGGCAAAGGTGTAATAAAATCTCAAGGAATAACTTCAATAGAACTTCAATCAACAAAATATATTATTCCACACGAATTTCATTTAGTAGATTCCGATTTTTCAATACCGTGTGATGGAATAATAGGCATTGATTTTATTAAAAAATTCAATTGTCAATTAGATTTCAAACCAAGTGAAGACTGGTTTATAATTAGACCTCAAAATTTAAATTATCCAATTTATGTTCCGATAACATATAGTGCTGGCAACAATACAGTTCTCTTGCCAGCCAGATCCCAAGTAATTCGAAAAATAGACATTAATACAGTAAATGATTATATATTTGTTCCTAATCAAGAAATACATAATGGAATTTATGTTGCAAATACAATAGCAGCATCCAAACATGTATACATTCGCCTTCTAAACACAACTAATTTCGACCAATTGGTCAAAGTAAACAAAATCCAATATAAAAATTTAACAGATTACGACATTCATAGCACTAATCCAGAAAATAGAAGCGAACAAGTACTTTCAAAACTAAAGAAAAATTTTCCAGAACAATTCAAAAGTCAACTAACAGAATTATGCACCAGGTATAGTGATGTGTTCGGACTGGAAACCGAACCAATAGCGACAAATAATTTCTATAAACAAACATTAAGACTTAAAGATGATGAACCCATTTATATTAAAAACTACAGAAGCCCGCATAGCCACGTTAAAGAAATTCAAAAACAAGTAGGGAAATTAATAAACGACAAAATCGTAGAACCGTCTGTATCTGAGTATAACAGCCCACTCTTGTTAGTTCCGAAAAAATCATTACCAAATTCGGAAGAGAAGAAATGGCAATTAGTAATTGACTATCGCCAAATCAACAAAAAACTACTTTCTGATAAATTCCCGCTCCCCAGAATTGATGATGTTCTAGACCAACTGGGCAGAGCTAAATACTTTTCATGCCTTGACTTAATGTCAGGTTTCCACCAAATTTAACTTGAAGAAAATTCAAGAAATATAACTTTTTTTTCAACGAGCAATGGCTCATATCGCTTCACGCGATTACCATTTGGTCTTAAAATAGCACCAAATTCATTTCAGAGAATGATGACTATAGCATTCTCGGGTTTAGAACCCTCTCAGGCATTCCTTTATATGGATGACTTAATGGTGATAGGATGTTCCGAAAAACACATGATTAAAAACTTAATTGATGTTTTTAATGTATGTAGGAAATATAACCTAAAGTTGCATCCAGAAAAATGTTCATTTTTCATGCATGAAGTGACATTTTTAGGTCACAAATGCACTGACAAAGGAGTATTGCCAGATGACAAGAAATTTGAAGTCATCAACAATTATCCTGTCCCTCATGATGCGGACAGCGCGAGATGACTTGTAGCATTCTGCAATTATTATCGTCGATTTATAAAAAACTCCGCCGATTATTCACGGCACATAACTAGATTATGTAAAAAGAATGTTCCTTTTGAATGGTCAAGTGAATGCCAAAACGCATTCCAAAACCTTAAAGAAAAGCTTATGCACCCCACATTATTACAATATCCTGATTTTCGCAAAGAATTTTGCATTATAACAGATGCCAGTAAACAAGCTTGCGGAGCAGTTCTAACTCAGAACCGTGACGGAATTCAGCTCCCAATAGCTTATGCATCTCGTTCATTTACAAAAAGGGAAAGCAATAAGAGCACAACAGAACAAGAGTTAGCGGCAATTCATTGGGCAATTACCCATTTTAGACCATATATTTATGGCAAACACTTTACTATTAAAACGGATCACAGACCATTGACATATTTTTTTTCAATGACTAATTCCAGTTCTAAATTAACTCGCATGCGGCTAGAGCTTGAAGAATACGACTTCACAGTAGAATACCTAAAGGGGAAAGATAATTTCGTAGCAAACGCACTTTCGCGTATTAATATAAAAGAACTCAAAGATATGCAACATAAAGTCCTGAAAGTCACTACCAGGCGACAAAGTAGACAAAATAAAAACTGTACAGTAGGAAATTATGAACTTCTGCCAAGGCAAAGTCAAAAAAATGTATCTAAGCCCAACGTACATGAAGTCAATACAAATGATGAAGTACGAAAAGTAGTGACCTTGCGCATAACAGCATCTAAATGTTTATTTAAGCATGGAAATAAAATTATCGCAAGAATTGAAGTTAGCGATTTATATACTAATGGAGTTCTCGACCTAGGTCAGTTCTTCAAAGAGTCGAAAAAGAGGTCGGTATATTAAAAATCAGCCAACTCAAGGTGGCACCGAGCGAAAAGATCTTTGAATCAGTTTCAATAGATTCTTTTAAAAATATGGGCAATAAAATATTAAAATCTTTAAGAGTAGCGCTACTCCAGCCGGTGACCCAAATAAAATATGAAAAAGAGATACAACAAATATTGTCTACATACCATGACGACCCAATTCAAGGAGGTCATAGCGGCAAAATGAACTAAAATAGGACCACATATGTACATAGAGCATACGATGCAATCGCAATTGTAATTCTTTTTGTGTTTATTAGTGAACATGTATACAGAAATTTTATCGCTATGTGCCAGCTGCCGCTGACTCGTGGCCTGCCAATATATATGTACATATATAACCACATGGTTTCTTTAATAACTTCTATGTATCTTAACCGATCTTAATGAAATTTTCTACAGTATATCTTATTGTACTATAGAATATTTGTGTATTCTCAAACAGTCAATTGCATTGAAATTGTGGCTTAAATTGGTTGGAAAGACGGGGAGGTGGCGATAGGTATAAAATGAAAGATACTTGATATATATACAATATTCGAGACGCAACGTATCATGTTTGGTAACTTTAGCTCTTATTATTTACCCAATTTGCTCAAAAAACAGGATGTCGATATCGATTCTTATCGATTGCTTGGAAACGGAGTAAGTTATCGATTATCGGAAACAAACTCGATCTGCTTAAGAGCTAGGAGGACCTACAGCTAAAATTTCAAGTCTCTATCTCTTATAGGTTCTGAGATCCTTGCGTTCATACATACGAACGGACGGACAGACAGACGACTCGGCTATTGATGCTGATCAAGAATATATATACTTTATGGGGTCGGAGATGCTTCCCTCTGCCTGTTACATATATTTTCATTTTGCACAAATACAATATACCATTTTTACCCATTTTGAATAGGTTCACGGTATAAAAATCATTGTTGTAAATTGTTTCCTGTTGTTTATATTTTTTTGATTATTTATTTGTTATTCATTATTGAAAGATTTGTTAGGGGGTATTGTAGTTATTTATTTAAATATTTATTTATTTATTTACTTATAGTCATTATTTAGTCATTATTTGTTTGTATAGGTGTTATTAAGAGTAAGGAAGGGGATCCACCACCCAGACCGAGGTTCGTCGGGAGTCCCAATGCTAGGTACGGGCGCAGCACCAACAACCGAAACTTCCGGGTAGAGGACCGCAGAGCGGGCAAATAAATCGAAGGGTGTTCGAATGGAACTCCGGTAGAGACGCTAGCGGTGATGGTAAAGGTGCCAACATCTCAGGGTCGTGGGTGTGGCCTACGATGGGCGTTTTATTTGGCCGGCTGGGCGAACCGGATAGGAAATGCGCACGCAGATTCATTGTAACGGTCGGGTTCGCGTTCACAATAATCTGCGTGGTGATGTTGCATTTGACATATCGACGACATCGATATTGCCCGAAATTGGTTGCGTTCTTTATTATCGGCCGCGCCGATATCTTCGAAGTATCGGGGGGAAGCCGGGCACAGGACGGCACTCAAATTATGGAGGAGTGGCATCGCCGAGCTTGCGATCCACGGCGCCAGAAGGGGCGATCGCTATTGGTCGCCCGAATCGCTCCCAAAGAGATGATAGGGAGAGTGGATCGCATGCCGTTGAATATGCTCTTGGCATTCATTTGGGCGGTTGACCCAAAAAAAATGCAGCTGTGCATATGGGCAGCAACGGACCATGATTGAATGTATGCGTATGCCGAATTTCGGTACCTTGGTTGTGGCTGGCAAATGTACAGCGCGACAGTTCAGCTTTGTCAGCGGTCAATGGCGGGCGTGTCGGCTCGAAGTTAAAAGTTGAAGTTTTGATATTTTTTCTGTGCCGGCCACAGAGCTTGCTCTCGTAAAAAGTAGAGCAGCCGCAGCCATTTGGTGGCACACAACGCCTGGTTGGAGTTTCGGAGCACAGCCAAGCCTCGGCGCAATCAACAAGACGGCGAGACGAACCCTCACGGACAGGCAGGGTAAGGTAGACTTAAGCGATTTGAGATATAATACTTACCTGCCGCACGACAGATTATCGTGACATACACGGATGAGTATTTGCGTGGGTCTTTGTTTCCAAGTCGAAGTAGCGGCTGCCTTATAATTGCCTCCTTTTCTTCTTCATTTTTTTTACGGCGACTGCCAAGAGTCTTTGGCCGTATTTTCGTCGTCTGTTCCGTCAACTACAAGATTACAAAAATTAAAATTGAATTAAAAAAAAATGTATTATCAATTATAACTATAACGATGCCGAGCGTTACACGCACCTTTCGTTTGTATGAAGATATTAAAAGTGGAGATACTCTCTAAGAACATTAAAATTTTATAAATTATTAGCCATTGTCTATAATTATAATTATATGCTACGAGTATACGCATCTAGTGAGGATATGTCGACGTGCATTAGATTGTAAGTGGCTTATAAAAGCGGATAGAGACGATATTAATTGTTATTAATTTTAAGAAAACGCAATCAATTATACTCACACGTTGAAGAAAAATAATGTCCGGCTAAGCTTGAATCGTTGGGGAGAGATGGCGTAACAGCCGGCACGGGCTGATGCAGGCCATCTAATGGCCAAGATGAGGGACACTAGTGGAGGTGATCGTCTTATGGTAGGGCGGGTACGCTGGGTCCAGAACCGGGACCCGATCTGGAGAACTAAAGTGGTTTAATAGTGTTTTTTGTTGTTAAATTATATTAGCGTCTCACCTTTGTTGTTTACATTTATTTGTCGTCGCAGCTGTTTATGTTGTTCATTTGTTAGAAGTTCTGACAGGTTGATGTTATCGGAGTTTGTTGTTCGTTTTCAATAGTGTTGTGTAGGTCTGTTGTGCTATAGACATGTAGCTTGTTATTGATTGTGCGGACTGCGGACCAGGGATGGGACACCCATAGAAGCCGATGAGCCAGCCGGCGTTGCCCAAAAGGAATATAAGTCTTCGAGACTGCAGTAAATTCCTGTAGTTGGTTTGTTTGGAGAAATTCTTAAAGTATGATTATTAAGTTATGTACTGGGTCATATTCTATAATATGTCTAGTTTTGTTGATTACTTTATATTTTTCGTGAATTGTAATGTTGTTTTTGTATTAAGCAATTGCTGTTTAAATTGGTTCAATGTTTTTTTGTTTCTGCAATTACGTTTTTATAATTAATATTGGCTGAATGAATGGTTGCATTATCGGACGACGGTTCATCTTTGGAAACCGGATTATCTTCATGGGAAATGTGATTAATCATTACTCTTGATTGGTTTATCCTGGCTTGTAAAATATTGTAGGAGAAATTTCATCTATGAAAACATGTCATCTTTTCATTTTTGAGTTTGGGTATCTTGCAGAAACTGCAAAAGAAAGTGGTTGATGGTCCGTTTAGATTTCTAAGTTTGTAACACCGTACAAGTAATTTCAAAGTATTTTTTATGCCCATACTATAGCGTATAATTCCCTTTCATTTGTGGCGTAATGTCATTCTATTTTATTTAAGGTTTTTGAAACGAACGTGATCGGTTTGTTTTCCTGAGAAAGGACCGCTTCAATTGCGATGTCGGAAGCGTCTGTAGTGAGAACGAACTTTTTCGTATGTCTGGTTGGGTAAGTTCAATTTTTTCAATTAAGAGTGATCATAGATTTTCAAAAGCAGAGATAGCTTCTTCCTCTAAAGATATTTCTGCTTTTTTTGATACATATCTTTTGAAACCATACCTTTATGACCCTGTAACAGTTTACTGAGTGGTTTTGCTATAGTCGCGTAGTTCTTTTAAAAACTTTCTGTAATAGCCTGTTTAACCCTTAAATTATTGGGAGGTGGGTATTTCATAATCGATTCTATTTTTTTAGGGTCGGTTTTTATAATATGTACCCTAAAAAATATATTTAATTTCTAAAGAATTTTGATTTTTCCAAGGAAATTTTCATGCTCGCTTTAAATATGTTCTCAATGATTTCGTGTAAGTCATAAAATGTTGTTTCGGATTATCTGAAAAACTATAAAATCGTCCATGTAAATGTAACAAATTTTTCCGATTTTTTAAAGCAGTATATTGTCCATTGTTCTCTGAAATATACTTAGTGCGTTCGCAACCCCAAATGGAAAACGAAGTAATTCGTATTTTCCATTGTTAATGGAAAAAGCGGGGCTTGGTATTCTTATTTCATTAGAATCTGATCAAATCCAGATTCTAGATCGATTCTTGAGAAGAGTCGTGCCTTGCCTAGGTTAGACAAGATAACTGAAGGATCAGGCATTGGATACCTATCGGGGATTGTATCGTAATTAAGTTTTTTGAAATCAATAACCAATCGATTCTTTGGAGCTCCATCTTCATTAAAATAACTTTTCCGGGGCAATATAAGGACTTCTGCGGGGCCCTATTATGTTTTCGTTTAACAACCTATTTATTTTCTGACTAACAAAATTATTAGCTGAATGAGGATACTGCTCTTAATCTCCTTCAGTAAATTATAACCGACTAATAGATCTCGTTTAGTTTGCCCTTTGGTAATTTGCTTCTTGTTCCTGAGCATTTGCCAAAGCATTAGTCAAATTCTCTGGTTTAAGGGAGAACAAAACTTCAGATAAAGAGCCCTTGAGGCCTGTGATGAAGATTCTTAAGACGTTGTCCCTGTTCTTCTTATTAATTTTAGTTATAATGCTGGCTTTATCGCCATCTGTCATAATCGTTTTTTTTTATCAAAAGGGTTAATTTTTTTTAACCAAATCGTAGTATTCTAGAACAGATAGGTTACCCTGTCGTAAATACTCAATTCCTGTTCTATTTTGTAGAGTGGCCGTCTATCACTGTAGACAAAATCCAGTCTTGCAAGTATGCCTTCAAAGTTAAGAACTGTACCGTGATTGATCAGGGTATCATTGGCTTTGCCTGTTATTTTGTTTCTTAAGCTGGTTAAAGCTCCTAAATACTTTCTACTTCCTTCTTTATACATACGTATGGCGCAACAAGCTGCTTCTCGCCAGCTAACATATCATTATAACCACCTGAAAATTATGGCATTGACTTGATGACATCAAAGTATTCATCGCAACGAATTAATTCACTATTTTCAGTTATTTTAAATTCTTGTTTATTATTGGATGAGAGAGTAATTTGCATTTTCATTTCAGCAATTTGGTCTTGAAGTGCTTTAGACTGAGTTGCTATCAACTGAGCTACCAAATCAGCTGTCAAGTTATTGATAGCCATATTTAAATTTTGAAAACCTTCAATTAAACTTTCTATTTCAATATCCTTAACTAAATTCTTAACAATTATTATTCAAACAAATGTTCTGGCCATTCCCAGCTATTAGCAGGGGCATAGCTTGCCGGACAGGCTATAAATTTTCCCCCACCGGGTCGGTGATTTCCCATTACTTTCTCTCTATCCTATATATATATTTTGTTTAATTCCTTTACTTTTTTAATAACTTCTTTCATTCTTTTCCCAATTTATTGTATTTTCTTAATTAATATAGTAAATTATGATTATTTTTAATTTTAACTAAAGAACACTATTTTCTATACTAACACCCTTCTTCTTAGCTATAGGCTCTAATAGCGTCACTGACAAAATTACCAACGGTGTTTGATATTCTTAAAATTTTTGGTTGACTTTCATTTTTATTTTTGTAAACACTTTCGAGCACTCTTTCGAGTTTTTTTGAAACAGGATATTTCCATCTGTTGAAAATTTTTAATGCTTCTTTTAGAGGCACACAGTATTTCCGTGTATAGGAAATTTTTAATGCTCTTCTTGAGACCAATTCTGGATTTGTATATCGGCACTTTGCTCACTTGCGAATCATTAAGGATATTTTTTCTTTTAATTATCTTTTTCTTGTGTTATCATTCGCGAGCCCCACTTTGGGCGCCAATTAACCAATTGGTAGCGACAAATTGGAAAAAAATTGAATTTTGTACTCAAGAGCTATGTTTACGTTAGGAATTGCGCACGAGAATTTGGGTCTTTAGTTTAGGTTATGAATTGCGCATGAGAATCTGGATCTTTTACGTTGAGTGGTTGCGCTGTTATGTTTATGTTAGAGCCGGGAGTCTGGATCTTTCAGGTAATAAAGAATTTTGTGGGGCCAAAGAGGCTCCATGATTGTTTTCAACAATCTGGGCTAGATTGCGCGCAGGTCTACCTCTGCGTCCAGATGTAATAAAGATAAATTAAAATTAAACTAACATTATTAGAAAAACAAGTAAGAGGTTCTAGTCGGGTGCTCCCGACAAGGGGATACCCTGAACCCTCTTATTCCATCACCAAATGCAGCGCGCGCTTATAGATAGAGAGTAGCGGGGAGTTGGCGATAGGTATAAAATGAAAGATAATCGATATATATATATACTATTCTAGAAGCTACTCTAGCTCTTATTATTTACCAAAATTGCTTAAAAAACGGGATTTCGATATACATTTTTATCGATTACTTGGAAACGGGCAAGTTATCGTTTATCGGAAACAAACTCGATCTGCGCGGGCACTAGGAGCACCTATATCTCAAATTTCAATTTCTCTAGCTCTTATAGGTTCTGAGATCCTTGCGTTCATACATACGGACGGACGGACGGACGGACAGACAGACGGACATGGCTAGATCGACTCGGCTATTGATGCTGATCAAGAATATATATACTTTATGGGGTCGGAGATGCTTCCTTCTGCCTGTTACATACATTTGCACTTTGCACAAATACAATATACTCTGTACGATAATTGTTTTTTGAGTGTTTACTTGCTCTATTTATGTGCACCGTTTTCGTTTCGCTCTGCGCTCTCGCAAATTGCATACTCTTGTAATCATTATGTCGTGTAAGAAACCTTGCACGTTCAAGCAGGCTGATGATTCTGCACAGCCGCAATTTGTTAATTGCTGGCTGTGTGAGAATATGATGCATGCTAAATGTGCAGGTCTCACTGGGCGTGATTGCGACAAGATCGCTGTAGTTGCCAAGAAGGACTGCGCTGGCTTGCGTTGGTCGTGCCCAGATTGCATCGAAAAGCAAATTGATTTCTCCAGGATGTATAATTCTGTGAGAAATCAATTTTTAAAATTGAATAATGTGGCTAAGCAGCTGTCGAGTAATTTTGACTCGAGTTTTGAGTTGCTTGCCTATTATAAATTCGAGTCTCCAACCCTCTACGTCTGTTCAGACACCTACGCCTTTCTTGTCCCTACCTAGCAACTTGGATTTATCTCCAATGTTGTCTTTATCGCCTTCTCCAAGCGACTGCCCAATTACCCACGTTTCATCCCCTATAGTAGTTCCAGTAGAGCCCGTACCTGATACTGTCCCAGTTATCCAAACTGCCTCAGCCCCGTCAGCTCCTGGCCGCAAAGGTAGACCTGCGCGTAATCTTGCCCAGATTGTTAAACACAATCATGGTACCTCTTTAGCTCCTCCAACTCCTGTATTACTTGCAGCCCCATCAGCACCTACTTTAACGGTTGTTGCCCCTCGTATGCAAGTTTTTATCTCTCGACTTTCATCGGACACCACTTCTGAGTCATTGGCAGCCTATATTGCTAGCAAATCTTCTGCTAGCGTGTCAATAACCAATTTGTTTTTCTCCACCCCTGGTGAAATATCATCATTCAAAATAAATGTTTCACGTGATATGTTCCCAATCATTTGTGATCCCAAATTTTGGCCTCCACACATGATTGTTTACGAGTTCAAGCCAAAAAAGCGTAACCAGCCTGTCACCCTTAAAGGTACCATTTCTGCCCCAAAAAGCTAACTTCATCTTCAGACCAAATCTGTATTCATTATCAGAATGTCAGAGGTCTTATTTCAAAGCTTAAAAATCTTTTCATGGCCAGTACTTCCTTCGACTCGGATATAATAGCTTTTTCAGAAACATGGTTAAATTCAACCATATCCGATTTTGAGGTATTTTCGAATAGTTTTATTTTGCATAGAAATGATCGGCCGACTCGAGGTGGTGGGGTGTTAATTGCCGTTAAAGCCACTCTCCAGTCAGAACTTATCTGTTTTAGTACGGCTACTGACGCTGAGATTGTCTCAGTTAAGGTGTCTTTTCCTACACGGAATATATATATTACATGCTCTTATGTCCCTCCTTCTTCTGGTATTCAAGTTTATATGAAACATATTACTTGTATTAAAGAAGTTTCTTCACACGTGACCTATTTATGGTGTTGGGTGATTTTAATTTGCCGAACATCTCTTGGTCATTATTCACTGCCGAAAATTATCTAGTGCCCTCAGCACAGCATGATTTTATAGACTGCATGCTTGATCTTTCGCTGTTTCAAATCAGTTCAATTTCTAATCATTTGAATAGAGCACTTAACCTTGTATTTGTTACCGACTACCTTATTTCTAATGTGTCTAGGCCCCCTTCTTTATCTCTTCCTGTGGATGTATATCATCTTACTTTAGTGATTATTTCGTGCTCATCAGCCAATAAGCCCGCCGCTGCTTTCGCAAAGGAAATTATTCATTGCTGAATCAGCTTATTTATGCAACCGATTGGTCTTTCTTATATGACTCGGTTGCTATAAAAACTGCTATTACTTTTTTTATAGCACCCTAAACTCCCTCTTAGATATGAGTATTCCCAAGTCAATTCCTTCGACTACTTCTTCAAAACCACCCTGGTTTACTCCCAGATTGTCACATCTTAAAAGCTTAAAATCTAAATATTTTAAAAAGTTTAAAAAGTCTGGTTCGTGTACAGACTTGGCTAAATATTCCATAGTCAAGTCGAACTTCTTTCTTCTAAATTCTCAATGCTATGAGAATTATCTAACTCGTTGTAAATGGAAATTTGGCCAAAATTCGAGACAGTTTTACAATTTTGTAAACTCGAAGCGTAAATCTTCAAGTTTGCCAACTTCTTTTTCTTTCGGGATGGATAACGCTAGTAATGACTCTGATTCTGCTAACCCCTTTGCTAATTTTTTCCAATCAACTTACTCCTCAGTCTGTCCTAGTATAATTCTTACCCTTATACTATTTCTTCCTCTAGCTCTATACCTCCTCCTTTTATTTCACACTCCTCTCTCTTCTTTTAGCTATAAACTCTTTAAAATCTTCTTACTCTCCTGGGCCTGACAATATTCCTAGTTGTCTACTCAAGGAGTGTAGTTCTTCCCTTCTTTATCCATTGCAAAAGCTTTTTCTATCTCTTGATTATTCTGTCTTTCCATCTCTTTGAAAAGAACGGCGGCTACTGGGATTAGCCCCCCCACAGTTCTGAACTCACGACAAGGAGCCGCCGTTCGCATCGCCAAGGCCATAGCAAGGAGCTATGGGCAATATTATTTGTTAATTTTTATAGTTTATAAGCACAAAATATAGTAATATAAGATAAAAGATTCGTAAGAGGCAAGAAGCCGCTGACATTATAATTAAGTAAAAGGCAAGGAGCCGTTAACCGCATAGTCTGTGTATTATTAGAATAAGTGCATAGTTTGGGCAAGTAGCCGCTCATAGTTTGAATTTAACCACCGGCCGCCGCTTCAACCGTGCGTTGCTGATCGGTTGTTCAACACCGCCTGCGAGAGCGCAGCTTCGATTTGGCGGCGAAGAGCGAAAGCTCCGAAGCGAAGTTGCGAAAGCTCGCGGCGAAGTCGAGCGGCCGAGGCAAGCGCATGGCTCGCTAGCGAGCGAGCCGGCACTTTTTGGAGTATCGATCAGGGTGAGTAGACGTGCCAAAAAAAGGAGTGCGAGCAAAACGGTGAAAAAAAATAAGAGAACAAAGACCAAAAATTGGAAAAAAAAAAACATCAAGTGAATTAATTTGTTTTTATATTTTTTTTGTTTTGCGAGTTGAATGCAAGAATTAAATAAGAGAAATAATAAGGACAAATACTTAAGAAAAGTAAAATAATAAGAAAAACAAGTAAGAGGTTCTAGTCGGGAGCTCCCGACTAGGGGATACCCTGAACCCTCATACTCCAACACCAAATGCAGCGCGCGCTTATAGATATAGAGTAGCGGGGAGGTGGCGATAGGTATAAAATGAAAGATAATCGATATATATATACTTTTCTAGAAGCAACATGTCAAGTTTGGTGACTCTAGCTCTTATTATTTACAAAAATTGCTTAAAAAACAGGATATCGATATACATTTTTATCGATTACTTGGAAACGGGGCAAGTTATCGATTATCGGAAACAAACTCGATCTGCGTAGGAACTAGGAGCATCTACATCTAAAATTTCAGTCTCTAGCTCTTATAGGTTCTGAGATCCTTGCGTTCATACATACGGACGGACGGACGGACGGACAGACAGACGGACATGGCTAGATCGACTCGGCTATTAATGCTGATCAAGAATATATATACTTTATGGGGTCGGAGATGCTTCCTTCTGCCTGTTACATACATTTGGATTTTGCACAAAAACATAATACCCCTTTTACCCATTTTTAATGGGTTCAGGGTATAAAAAGGCAAAAACGGACAAAAATTAAAGTGAACGATGGTCGAAAGTTTAAAAGAGTTTTAAGTGGGTTTTCTTTTATTATTTTTTTGGTTCGAGATTTGTGAAATAGACGTAAAAACAAAAAAAAAAAACCAAAGGAATTGCAAAAAAAAAAAAAAAAAAAAAAACAAGAAAGACAAAGACAGAAGTGAAAGAAATAAGCCTACGGAACGAGAATTGCCCAGACACCAAACCCAAAACTAGAGCGAGAGTCTACAAGAGTGGTAGTTGACCCTAGAGTGAGTAGTAAAAAAACTCAGAATGGAGACAGGTGAGTGCCGAAATCCGGGTGTAGGCGTGCCCTGAATCCACCAGCGACGCAAAGAAGAACTGGTGGCGATCGCCCACGAGTTCGGTCTGGAAAAGGAGGGGCGCGTGGAAGTGCTGCGTAAGCGGCTATCCACTTTTGTGCAGGATGGCGGCCATACACCCGAAATTTGGGCTCGGCTTGCCGAGCTAGAATCTCAGACCGCCAAAACATTGGAGCCGTCTCCCTGGGGCACTCTACCCGACGTTGGCGTACAGCCGCGCCAAAAATCGGAACCCGACCTGAGGAGCTTGCAGCTGTACGAGCGTCTGCAGGTCCCGATCCCTAGTTTAGCCGTCACGGATGCAGGGGAAACTCACGAGATTAAAAGCAGCGGAGCTCGCCGGGCGACAGCGGTCGACGCGGAGCTAGGGCGAACCCCGTACGACTCGAATAGTGGCCTTTGTATTCCCCGGCCATATTCTTAGTCGGAGGCCAAGCCTCTCGCAAACGTTCCGGAACAAGTCCGAAAGTGGGGCATGAGGTACGATGGCCGTTCCGACCCCCTTGGGTTCCTAGAGGACCTAGAGGAGAGTGCCATCACGTACGGCATAACCCTCGATCGATTGCCTCGGGCCATGAGCGAGGTATTCTGCGAACGGGCTGCTCGTTGGTTTTTAAGCAGTGGACTGAGGGATGTGCCATGGTCGGTGTTTAGGAAGGGTTTCTTAGAATTCTTTCTACCACCACGCTACTTCGAGAGATTGGAAGACGAAATCCGATCCCGCCGGCAGCGTGTGGGGGAAGAATTTAAGGAATACCTAATAGAGTTAAGGGCTTTGATGCATCATGCCAGATATGAGCCGGCGCAAGAGTTGCACCGGATATATGAGAATGCCGCCCCCGAATACAGGCTTTACGTACGACGGCAAGATTTCTCCACCTTGTCCCAGGTGACTCAACTCGCTGTGGAGTACGAGACGGTGATGAGGCAGCGAGCGGAATACTCCGGAAGCAGGGCAGGGAGTCAGGTGGCCACGAGCTCAAATAGCGCGGATTGGGGAAGGACGGTACAGTCCCCGGGGGGACGCCTTAACCCATTCCGGTCTACTCCCAACGGATCCGGAGCGATCGTTGTGGATAGACAAGTCTCCGCCCCGCCGGCAACGGCCCTTGCGGAAGTGGCCCACCAAATGATGAACCAAGAGGCCGGAACCGGGTACGATCCGCGGCGAGCATGCCGCAGGTGTGCACAGGAGGGGCACTTTGCCAGGGAATGTCCCAATGCGCCCGTTTTGTTTTGTTGGGTATGTGGACACCGGGGCAGAAGTAGCCAGGACTGTTGTCGCCGCACGGAGGCGGGAAACGGGCAACGGCGTCGCCCAGGTCAGGGTCGGGTCGACGCCGACACACACGGGACTCGGAAGTAGTACACCCGTTTAAGGTGGAGGGTGGCCGGATCGTCGCCAAGGTGGAGATTGGCGGGCGGACGATGCCTGCTACTATCGATACTGGGGCCACTCGTAGCTTCATGAGCGAAGACTGCGTGCGCAAGTGGGCGATTCGGGGGAGAGTGGATGGGTCAGATGGGTCCACGCTTGAAGTAGGGAAGGCATTGAGGATAGACGTCGGCCTAGCGGGGAAGGTGGTCAGCATGTTAATGCTTATCATGCCCGCAATGCTGGACCAATGCAATGGGCACTACGATACACTGCGGCAAGGCGGAGCTGGTTCTAGAGGCGGTGACGTCTCCGGCCGCGGGGCCTGGAACCAGGGAAGAACCGAAGGAAGGCCTCCCAGGTCATGAAAAGGGAGCACCTGTTCGGCAACAGAGGGGAGAAGAGCCGAAAGAAGGCCTCACGCGCCAAGGAGCGGGAGTGCCTGCTCGGCAACCGATAGCAGAAGAGTTGAAAAAGGAACCAAAGGAAGGCCTCCCAGGTCATGAAAAGGGAGCACCTGCTCGGCAACAGAGGAGAGAGAAGTCGACAGAAGGCCTCGTGCGTCAGGGAACGGGAGTGCCGGCTCGGCAACTGTCGGAAAAGGAGAAGAAGGATGTAGAAGATTAGTCTCATTCGGGGTTGGGCCGAGAGCTTGAGGAGCCCAAAAAACGGCGCGTAAAACAGAGATATTACCCGAAGAATCCGGCCATGCAAAGGGTGATTGATGAACAGGTGGACGAGGACGATCCAGGCGGGTGCCATTGAGCCGTCGCGTAGTCCACACAGCGCCCCAATCGTCTTAGTCAAGAAGAAGACTGGCGAATCGACTACCGACAACTCAACGCACATTCCGTCCCAGACGCCTATCCTGTTCCCAGGATTAATCACATCCTTGAGCGGTTGCGTCACGCCCGGTTCATCTCCACTCTGGATTTGAAGCACGGGTACTGGCAAATACCGATGGCAGCCGATAGTCGGGAATGTACGGCGTTCACAGTCCCCGGAAGAGGTCTTTTCCAGTGGCGGGTGATGCCATTCGGTTTGCACTCGGCGTGTGCGACCTTCCAGCGAGCCTTAGACACGGTCATAGGGCCGGAAATGGAGCCTCATGCATTCGCCTACCTAGACGACATCGTGGTAATAGGGGCGACGAAGGAACAACATGTGGAGAACTTGAGGGAGGTGTTCCGCCGGTTAAGGGCGGCTAATCTCAGGCTGAATAGGAAGAAGTGCAGTTTCTTCCGGGAGAGGTTGGTCTACCTAGGACATGTCATTTGTGCGGAAGGAATACGTACCGATCCAGAGAAGGTGGAGGCGATACGTAACCTTAGGGCCCCGTCAAATTGTAAGGAGTTGCGACAGTGTCTCGCGATGGCGTCATGGTACAGACGCTTCGTTCCCAACTTCGCGACTCAGGTACAGCCGCTAACAGCGCTCTTAAAGAAGGGGCGGAAATGGGCATGAGATCAAGAACAGGAGGAGGCATTGCGTCAATTGAAGGACAGCTTGACGACTGCCCCTGTGTTGGCTTGTCCAGACTCTGACAGAGTCTGGCATGACGGACTTCTATGCAAAATCAAGCCCCTGTTGCCACCTCAACTTTACTTGATTATTCGAAGCTACTTAGCAAACCGAACCTTTTCGGTAGTGCTCGATGGGGTTGAGTCCACTACCAAGTCCATCGGGGCTGGCGTTCCTCAAGGGAGTGTGCTGGGGCCTACGCTCTACACACTCTATACACATGACATGCCCACTGGCTCTACAATTGAACTTGTGGATCCACAGGACCTAACCATCGCCACATTTGCAGATGACACAGCCATCTTATCAAGAAATGAATGTGTCTACGAAGCTACTGACGTCCTGCAGCAATACCTCCACAAATTTGAAATGTGGGCTAAACGCTGGAACATTGGCATTAATTTAAATAAATGTGCCAATGTGACCTATGCGCTCCGCAGGGATATATGTCCTGGAGTTTTCCTGCGCGATCAATTATTGGCGCACCACAACAGCTACAAATACTTAGGGGTGCACTTAGACAGGCCTTTAGTAAACACATCTCAAGTATCACAGGAGCCCTGAAAAGCAGATTAGGCAAATTCAGATGGCTGCTCAACAGTAGAAATGCGCTATCTTTAAAAAACAAAGTAAACATATACAAAACCTGCCTAGCTCCTGCCTGGCGATATGGTATTCAAGTTTACGGTATTGCTGCAAAATCGCGCCTTACGAAAATCAGGGTGTTTCAAGCAAAAACGCTCCGTTATCTGACTGGTGCCCCCTGGTATATGCGAACTTCCGATTTGGAAAACGACCTAGGAGTGCCCAAGGTCGGGGATGTCATAAACAAACAGACTGCAAACTACATAACGCGACTGAGAAACCATCCAAATCGACTGGCTAGGCGCCTTCTAAAGAGGCGTCGAATTGGAGGAGTCCGAACGCGGAGGAGATTGCGGAGGTCGCATCCAATCGATCTCCTAGATCGATATATATAGTCACCGTAACCTTGTTCATTTTATATTAGACTTAATAGTAGACTAAGTAGTATTGTAAATTTTCTAATAAATTTAATTTAAGTTGTTCTTATAATAACAGAAAAATTAAAATAAAGCTAAAATTAAAAAAAAAAAAAATGTCCAGACTTTTCCGCCAGATTCGTCCTACAGACTGACGCGAGCGAGCACGGCCTCGGCGCAGTGCTGACGCAGACGATAGAAGGGCAGGAGCGGGTCATAGCGTACGCGAGCAGAAAATTGCTGAAGGCCGAAGTGAACTACTCCGCCACCGAGAAAGAGTGCCTGGCAATCGTTTGGTCTATACGGAAGCTGCGTTGCTACCTAGAAGGGTACCGGTTCGACGTGATAACGGACCACTTGGCCCTAAAGTGGCTTAATTCGATCGAGAGCACGTCAGGAAGGATCGCGCGATGGGCATTGGAACTGCAACAATTCCAATTCAACGTTCACTACCGACGAGGAAAGCTCAACGTCGTGGCCGACGCACTACCAAGACATCCTCTAGATACCTGTCAGCAAGCAGTGGTGGCCGAGCCACCAGTACTACTGGCCGGGTATGTTCCGTGACGCCGCCAGGTACGTGAAGTGTTGCGAAACCTGCCAAAAATTCAAGAGTGAGCAACTCAAACCGGCTGAACGCATGCTGACGAGGCAGGTGGCAGAGCCGATGGCAATACTTTGTGCGGATTTCGTCGGGCCTCTTCCACGGTCGAAACATGGCAACACCATGTTACTGGTGTTCCACGATGCTTTCTCGAAATGGGTGGAGCTGGTCCCTCTCAGGAGAGCCACGGCAGCACACCTGCAAACAGCGTTCCGGGAGAGGATTTTGAGCCGATTCGGAGTTCCCAAAAAGTTCGTGTGCGACAACGGGGTACAATTCACAAGCCGGAGTTTCTAGGCATTTCTGCAGTCATTGGGTGTAGAGGTCCAGTACACCGCCCCTTACTGTCCGCAAGAAAATCCTACCGAGAGGACCAACAGGATCGTGAAGACCATGATAGTGCAATTTATCGAGGGCCTCCAGAGTTCGTGGAACGAACTCTTGCCCGAGATATCGCTGGCGGTCAATACAAGCGTGGCGGATTCGACCGGATTCAGTCCCGCTTTCCTGGTGCAGGGTAGGGCATAAAAGGTAGCGCCTAAAAGAACCAGGGCAGACATTATAACTTGAGGAGACGAGAGTGGCGGCCTTTGTTGGACTCGATGGTCCTGTTAAGACAGCACCAGCTATCCAACGCCGCCGAGGGTTTCGCAGCGAAGTTGGCATAGGGTCGTCAAATTCATATCCCCCAATATTGTGCGTCTGGGAAAGCCGGGCGAACATAAGACGAGGGTGGCCAACATCTCGCAGCTGAAACCATTCTACCGAGAGACAACTGACGATGAAGGAGAAGACCCAGTGCACAGGGATGCCCACGAGCAGGTGCAGGGTGAGAACGACACCCGTCGCCAACGTAACTAACATACTAAAGTAGATTAGGTTAACACCAGAATAGGCATAGTAAAATGTGAGCCACACTGTGAGGATAGGGCATTAACAAATAAGTATCGAATAAGTTAACAAATAAGTGGAGCTCATCGCGACAGAGGCACGATTCCGCCGGTTCCGATGCCGACGCACCCGCTTTCACGTGTCCGACGGTAGAGAGGAGTATAGCGTCACGGTAAATCCCAGAGGCGACGTTACCGTCACCTGCCCGAAGTAAGGGGGGGGAGGGGTGTGAGGCGGCTACTAGGATTAGCCCCCCCACAGTTCTGAACTCACGGCAAGGAGCCGCCGTTCGCATCGCCAAGGCCATAGCAAGGAGCTATGGGCAATATTATTTGTTAATTTTTATAGCTTATAAGCACCAAATATAGTTATATAAGATAATAGATTCGTAAGAGGCAAGAAGCCGCTGACATTATAATTAAGTAAAAGGCAAGGAGCCGTTAACCGCATAGTCTGTGTATTATTAGAATAAGTGCATAGTTTGGGCAAGTAGCCGCTCATAGTTTGAATTTAACCACCGGCCGCCGCTTCAACCGTGCGTTGCTGATCGGTTGATCAGCGAAAGCTCCGAAGCAAAGTTGCGAAAGCTCGCGGCGAAGTCGAGCGGCCGAGGCAAGCGCATGGCTCGCTAGCGAGCGAGCCGGCACTTTTTGGAGTATCGATCAGGGTGAGTAGACGTGCCAAAAAAAGGAGTGCGAGCAAAACGGTGAAGTGTACAGCGGAGCGCTAGGGCTCCAAGACAGTGCGGCAGGGCCTTAGTCTAGGAAGTTTAGTAGGGTAGAATATAACAAAGTTAGCGAATAAAGTGAATACAGTGGTGATAATTAAGTGAAATGGTGATCTTTGTATCTTCGGGCGGTCACACTTGTGCTAAACATCGGAAATAGCCGATGTTCACCCTAACCTAGTGGAGGATAGTGTAGGTGGCGCGTGGCTGAGGCCTGATAGTGCAGTAGCTTCTTCAGTAGCTCGGCGTGGCCCAGGCCCGATAGCGTTGGCGGCGCGTGGCTGAGGCCCGATAGTGCAGCAGCTTCATCAGTAGCTCGGCGTGGCTGAGGCCCGATAGTGCAGTAGCTTCTTCAGTAGCTCGGCGTGGCCAAGGCCCGATAGCGTAGTTGGTGCGTGGCTCCGGCCTGCTAAAATAGGTAGCACGAGGCCGCCGCCCCGCAGGGTAGGTAGGATAGCAGTAGTACGAGATATACTTTGGTCGGAGCATTCATTCCCCCTCCCCTTAAGCCCTCTGTCCCAGCGAACTTATAAATGTCTTGTAACTCGCTAGACCTGGTAAGACTGAGATATGTACCCCGGCCAGTAGCTTCTTTACAGTTATATTTTATTTAAGGTTTTTGAAACGATCGTGATCGGTTTATTTTCCTGTGAAAGGACCGCGTCAATTGCGATGTCGGAAGCGTCGGTAGTGAGAACGAACTTTTTCGTATAGCCTGGTTGAGTAAGTTCAATTTTTTCAATTAAGAGTGATCTTAGATTTTCATAAGCAGAGGTAGCTTCTTCGTCTAAAGATATTTGTGCTTTTTTTTTATACATATCTTTTGAACCCATACCTTTATGAGCCTGTAACAGTTTACTGAGTGGTTTTGCTATAGTCGCGTAGTTATTTTAAAAACTTTCTTTGTTAAACCCTTAAATTATTGGGAGGTGATAATCGATTCTATTTTTTTAGGGTCGGTTTTTATAATATTGTATGATACTATGTACCATAAAAGTTATATTTAATTTGTAAAGAATTTTGGTTTTTCCAATGAAATTTTCATGTTCGCTTTAAATAGGTTCTCAATGATTTCGTGTAAGTCATAAAATGTTGTTTCGGATTATCTGAAAAACTATAAAATCGTTCATGTAAATTTGTCAAGTTTTTCCGATTTTTTCAAGCAGTATATTGTCCATTGTTCTTTGAAATATACTTAGTGCGTTTGCAACCCCAAATGGCAAACGAAGTAATTCGTATTTTTCATTCTTATTGGAAAAGCGGGGCTTTGTCTTCTTTTTTCATTAGAATCTGTTAAAATCCAGATTCTAGATCGATTCTTGAGAAGAGTCGTGCCTTGTCTAGGTTAGACAAGATAACTGAAGGATCAGGCATTGGATACCTATCGGGGATTGTATCGTAATTTAGTTTTTTCAAATCAATATCCAATCGATTCTTTGGCGTTCCATCTTCATTAAAATAGCTTTTCCGGGGCAATATAAGGACTTCTGCTGGGCCCTATTATGTTTTCGTTTAACAACCTTTTTATATTCTGACTAACAAAATTATTAGCTGAATGAGGATACTCCTCTTAATCTCCTTCAGTAAATTAAAACCGACTAATAGATCTCGTTTAGTTTGCCCTTTGGTAATTTGCTTCTTGTTCCAGAGCATTTGGCAAAGCATTAGTCAAATTCTCTGGTTTAAGGGAGAACAAAACATCAGATCAAGAGCCCTTGAGGCCTGTGATGAAGATTCTTAAGACGTTGTCCCTGTTCTTCTTATTCATTTCAGTAATAATGCTGGCTTTATCGTTTTTTTTTAATCGTTTTGTCATAATCGTTTTTTTTATCAAACTGTTAATTTTTTTTAACCAAGTCGTAGTATTCTAGAACAGATAGGTTACCCTGTCGTAAATACTCAATTCCTGTTCTATTATGTAGACTGGGCGTCTATCACTATAGGCGAAATCCAGTCTTGCAAGTATGCCTTCAAAGTTAAGAGCAGGGGCATAGCTTGCCGGACAGGCTATAAATTTTCCCCCACCGGGTCGGTGATTTCCCATGACTATCTCTCTATCCTATCCTATCTACATAAAATTCTATATATTTTGTTTAATTCCTTTACTTTTTTAATAACTACTTTCATTCTTTTCCCAATTTATTGTATTTTCTTAATTAATATAGTAAATATGATTATTTTTAATTTTAACTACAGAACACTATTTTCTATACTAACACCCTTCTTCTTAGCTATAGGCTTTAATAGCGTAACTGACAAAATTAGCTGTGAATAGGGGCACAGCTGGCCGGAATGGCAAATAAAACACCTCCATCGGTTGGTGATGCTATTAGAGAATTGTGTACTCTAACTAGGCTTTTAGCATTAAATTTTATTATATATGTAATTTGTATTGACACTCTATTTTGTCGACCATTAATAAATAAAAAAAAAATAATAAATAAATAAATATATTAAATTTATTTCTTATTATTACAATTTAAATTTGTTTATAAAATAAAAAAGTAAGCAAAGATTTCTTATATAATTCGCACAAACAAATGTTTTTATTTAACGGTGTTTGATATATTTTATTCAACGGTGTTTGATATTGTTGAACATTTTTGGTTTACTTTCAAGTCTTTATTTTTGCAAACACTTTGTCATTCCGTTTATCGTAAACTTTTTTATACTCTTTCGAGTTTTTTTGAAACAGGATATTTCGGTCTGTTGAAAATTTTTAATGCTTCTTTTAGAGACACACTGTATTTCCGTGTAAAGGAAATTTTTAATGCTCTTCTTGAGAACAATTCTGGATTTGAATATCGGCAGTTTGCTCACTCGCGAATCACTAAGGATATTTTTTCTTTTAATTATCTTTTTCTTGTGTTATCATTCGCGAGCCCCACGTTGGGCCAATTGGTAGCGACTTTCCGAATTGGAAAAAATTGAATTTTGTATTCAAAAGCTAATTGCTTGGAGCTATGTATGTTTACGTTAGGAATTGCGCTAGATTGCGCGCAGATCTACCTCTGCGTCCAGATGTTATAAAGATAAATTAAAATAGAACTAACATTATTAGAAAAATAAATAGTAAAAAATATTCTATCTCCTCATTGGAATTGAACTTGCTCCCCGCGACCAACTGCTTCCCGTGGCTTTTTACCTTGCAGCCATACCGAAAGTTGTTACTAATTAAAAAAAAAATGAACCAAAATTGGACCACAAATGTACATAGAGCATACGATGCAATCGCAATTGTAATTCTTTTTGTGTTTATTAGTGAACATGTATACAGAATTTTTAGCGCTTTGTGCCAGCTGCCGCTGACTCGTGGCCTGCCAATATATACATATGTACATATATAACCACATGGTTTCTTTAATAACTTCTATGTATCTTAACCGATCTTAATGAAATTTTCTACAGTATATCTTATTGTGCCATAGAATATTTGTGTATTCTCTAAAAGTCAATTGCATTTAAATTGTGGCTTAAATTGGTGGGCAATACAAGTTGGGTTATTAACTTGACTTATAGCTATGAGGTAGTCGCAGGGAGGTGGAGATAGGTATTAAATGAAAGATACTTGATATATATATAATAATCTAGAAGCAACACATCGTGTTTGGTGACTCTAGCTCTTATTATTTACCCAATTTGCTCAGAAAACAGGATGTCGAGATCGATTTTTATCGATTGCTTGGAATCGGAGTAAGTTATCGATTATCGGAACAGACTCGATCAACGTAGGAACTAGGAGGACCTGCAGCTAAAGGTCTACTGTTTCAAGTCTCTAGCTCTTATAGGTTCTGATATCCTTGCGTTCATATATACGGACAGACAGACGGACGGACGGACGGACCGCCAGACAGACGGACATGGCTAGATCGACTCGGCTATTGATGCTGATCAAGAATATATATACTTTATAGGGTCGGAGATGCTTCCTTCTGCCTGTTACATACATTTGCACTTTGCACAAATACAATATACCCTATTTACCCATTTTTAATGGGTTCAGGGTATAAAAATACCTTTTATCTCATCGACAATTTTAAAATATATAATAGTTTTTCGGTCATTATTTTTGACGCAAATTGCTTTGTAAATCTTCTTAATAAACAATTTACAAGTTGTATAAAAATATCCGAACAAATTAACCAAACGAAATTACAACAGACGGCGCTAATTTAGTATCAGGCACAAATTGTATTAACAGAACCTTGTTACCTTGTTACTTTTAAAACCATAGTAACCATAAACAACAGTACTTACGCCAATGTAAAAGAAAAAATTCTGAACTATGTAAAACACAATAAAAACTACTTAGTTACTGAGTATCAACTTACCATAACGCTGAACTTCAATTAAAAAATTCAAACATATTATCAACAAGTAAGAGGTTCTAGTTGGGAGCTCCCGACTAGGGAATACCCTGAACCCTCATATTCCAACACCAAATGCAGCTCGCGCTAATAGATAGAGAGTAGCGGGGAGGTGGCGATAGGTATAAAATGAAAGATACGCGATATATATATACTATTCTAGAAGCTACATGTCAAGTTTGGTGACTCTAGCTCCTGAACCCTGAACCCTCATATTCCAACACCAAATGCAGCTCGCGCTAATAGATAGAGAGTAGCGGGGAGGTGGCGATAGGTATAAAATGAAAGATACTCGATATATATATACTATTCTAGAAGCTACATGTCAAGTTTGGTGACTCTAGCTCTTATTATTTACCAAAATTGCTAAAAAAACGGGATTTCGATATACATTTTTATCGATTACGTGGAAACGGGGCAAGTTATCGTTTATCGGAACAAACTCGATCTGCGCGGTCAAGTCTCTAGCTCTTATAGGTTCTGAGATCCTTGCGTTCATACATACGGACGGACGGACGGACGGACAGACAGACGGACATGGCTAGATCGACTCGGCTATTGATGCTGATCAAGAATATATATACTTTATGGGGTCGGAGATGCTTCCTTCTGCCTGTTACATACATTTGCAATTTGCACAAATACAATATACCCTTTTTACCCATTTTCAATGGGTTCAGGGTATAAAAATTGTTACGAAACTAGAAAGTAATCATTCAAAAATAACCTTATTTTTATTTATACTAACTTTTAGTTTTATTATCATTAAATTCCATCAAAATATTAAAATTAAAATCGTCAAGTAATTGAAATCGTCATAACAATCAAAGCCCCAGAAACTGAGCTTGACATATTAAATCAATTAACCGAACAAATTGAATCTTTAAAAAG
Source organism: Drosophila ezoana (assembly GCA_035045725.1). Lineage (NCBI taxonomy): Eukaryota > Metazoa > Arthropoda > Insecta > Diptera > Drosophilidae > Drosophila > Drosophila ezoana. Next base: position 526,558 of record JAWNOU010000195.1, on the reverse strand, counting down.
AAATCATTAGGAATCGGGGACGATTCTTTTTATGAAAGGGAGGAGTTATCACCCAGCCTGCAAGGCAATTCTTATTAAATTTATAAACAATATTTTGGAATAAGTTTCTATTCCAATTATTTAGCTCTTTCACCCTTATTAGACTCATATCAATCATTACGTCCACTTAACGCGCAGCTACGGCATTTTTAACATAAAGATCCAGTGGCTTAAAATCGTACTGTTTATTGAAACACATCCATACGATTTGCATTGAGTTTATTGAATGTCTTTTAGAATTTATATATTGTAGTTCTTAGCCTAAGCTGCGCAATTTCTCTGCCAGTAGACGCCGGCAGAAACGTTAGCTTATTATGTATTACTTATATGCTCAGTGCTGATATTAGCCAAGCGCGAGAGAGAATGTTATATACATACGTAAAGAATGATCATATTACTTTTGCTCTTGAACTATGCTTGGGACTTTGGTTTACGTAAGCATTGCAGCAAAGTGCTACAATGTGTTTGATAATAAAAGACACTGGGTACAGTGTGTATTATATATGTATATTTGATACAGTACATTACATCTCCCTCCTTTTGAAAAATAACGTAAGTATATGAAGTTATTTATTTAGTGGATAGCAAATATTACTTATATATATATATTTTTTTTAAAAGTGTGTTTAAAGATATATTTTTATTTTTTTTCTTTCTCTTGCGCTAATTCATTGTGTGATTTACAAACTTTTTTTTGTTTTTTATTATTATTTTTTTTGTAAAAATAATAATAATAATTAATGTAAAAATGTAAAAAATTTAATTTTATTTAATAAAAAGGTAATATAGTTATGTATTTTTAACCTATCCTTTTGAACTTTTTGTTGTTTATTCCTATTGTCTTTAATTAAAATGTTATTATCTTCTACTGATACTACTGTAAAGGATCCTAAGTATTCTGGCTCCAATTTACGGCCAGTTTCATTTCTTAATAAAACCTTATCTCCTATTTATACCCTGAACCAATCGCCACCTCCCCGCTACCACCACAAATCTATAAACCAAGTTAATAAACCAACCAACCTGTATTGCCCACCAATTTAAGCCACAATATATGTGCAATAGACTTTTTGACCATACACAAATGTCTATGGTACAATAAGATATACTGTTTTTTTTTTTTGTGGCTGGTGTGGCTGTTGAGTAGAGGCGGCAGCAAGTAATGTGGTCAATGTACGCAACTATCAAATGCAGTAAAAGGAGAATCGGTAGAAGTTGTATCTGCTAAGCTTCTTAATTTGCAACAGAAAAATAAAACGGCTAACCAATACACCCAAGAGGTGGAAAAACTGGCAAAGGCCCTTGAAGGCGCCTTTATCAGTGAAGGTCTAAGCCAATCACTAGCAAACAAATACAGCACTACAACAGCTGTAAAAGCTATGACCCAAAATTGTTCAATTGATAAGGTAAAACTTATCATGCAGGCAGGCACATTCATAAATATGAATGATGCAGTCTCCAAATTTGTTAATAGCTGCACGAACAGGTCAAAGTAACACTGTCCTGTATTATCGAAGAGGTGCAAACAATAATAATAGAGGAGGCCGAGGTTATAATCGTGGCAGAAATTACAACCACAACAATTATAACCGAGGCGGTAACAACAATAACTGTGGAGGAAGACGAGGCCAAAATAGAGGAAGAGGCCGAGGTAACTCCAACCAAGGTTATAATAGTAACAATGTGAGAATGGCGCAAAATACGCCGGAAAAATCTCAGAACCCTTTAGGAAACAACCAGTAAATGTAAAGGTTCATTCCATCAATTACAGTCTTAATATATTTGTCACTTTTTGTAATCATTCAACTGAAAATAAACTCACATTCCCAATAGATACTGGTGCAGATATCTCACTTTTAAAAATAAATTCAGACAATTTCAAAATTCAAGAAGAAAAAATTATAAACATCCAAGGCATAGGCAAAGGTGTAATAAAATCTCAAGGAATAACTTCAATAGAACTTCAATCAACAAAATATATTATTCCACACGAATTTCATTTAGTAGATTCCGATTTTTCAATACCGTGTGATGGAATAATAGGCATTGATTTTATTAAAAAATTCAATTGTCAATTAGATTTCAAACCAAGTGAAGACTGGTTTATAATTAGACCTCAAAATATAAATTATAACAAAATCCAATATAAAAATTTTACAGATTACGACATTCATAGCACTAATCCAGAAAATAGAAGCGAACAAGTACTTTCAAAATTAAAAAAAAATTTTCCAGAACAATTCAAAAGTCAACTAACAGAATTATGCACCAAGTATAGTGATGTGTTCGGACTGGAAACCGAACCAATAGCGACAAATAATTTCTATAAAAAAACATTAAGACTTAAAGATGATGAACCCATTTATATTAAAAACTACAGAAGCCCGCATAGCCACGTTAAAGAAATTCAAAAACAAGTAAGGAAATTAATAAACGACAAAATCGTAGAACCGTCTGTATCCGAGTATAACAGCCCACTCTTGTTAGTTCCGAAAAAATCATTACCAAATTCGGAAGAGAAGAAATGGCGATTAGTAATTGACTATCGCCAAATCAACAAAAAACTACTTTCTGATAAATTCCCGCTCCCCAGAATTGATGATATTCTAGACCAACTGGGCAGAGCTAAATACTTTTCATGCCTTGACTTAATGTCAGGTTTCCACCAAATTGAACTTGAAGAAAATTCAAGAAATATAACTTTTTTTTCAACGAGCAATGGCTCATATCGCTTCACGCGATTACCATTTGGTCTTAAAATAGCACCAAATTCATTTCAGAGAATGATGACTATAGCATTCTCGGGTTTAGAACCCTCTCAGGCATTCCTTTATATGGATGACTTAATGGTGATAGGATGTTCCGAAAAACACATGATTAAAAACTTAACTGATGTTTTTAATGTATGTAGGAAATATAACCTAAAGTTGCATCCAGAAAAATGTTCATTTTTCATGCATGAAGTGACATTTTTAGGTCACAAATGCACTGACAAAGGAGTATTGCCAGATGACAAGAAATTTGAAGTCATCAACAATTATCCTGTCCCTCATGATGCGGACAGCGCGAGACGACTTGTAGCATTCTGCAATTATTATCGTCGATTTATAAAAAACTTCGCCGATTATTCACGGCACATAACTAGATTATGTAAAAAGAATGTTCCTTTTGAATGGTCAAGTGAATGCCATAACGCATTCCAATACCTTAAAGAAAAGCTTATGCACCCCACATTATTACAATATCCTGATTTTCGCAAAGAATTTTGCATTATAACAGATGCCAGTAAACAAGCTTGCGGAGCAGTTCTAACTCAGAACCGTGACGGAATTCAGCTCCCAATAGCTTGTGCATCTCGTTCATTTACAAAAGGGGAAAGCAATAAGAGCACAACAGAACAGGAGTTAGCGGCAATTCATTAGGCAATTACCCATTTTAGACCATATATTTATGGCAAACACTTTACTATTAAAACGGATCACAGACCATTGACATATCTTTTTTCTATGACTATTCCCAGTTCTAAATTAACTCGCATGCGGCTAGAGCTTGAAGAATACGACTTCACAGTAGAATACCTAAAGGGGAAAGATAATTTCGTAGCAAACGCACTTTCGCGTATTAATATAAAAGAACTCAAAGATATGCAACATAAAGTCCTGAAAGTCACTACCAGGCGACAAAGTAGACAAAATAAAAACTGTACAGTAGAAAATTATGAAATTCTACCAAGGCAAAGTAAAACAAGTAAGAGGTTCTAGTCGGGAGCTCCCGACTAGGGGATACCCTGAACCCTCTTATTCCAACACCAAATGCAGCGCGCGCTTATAGATAGATAGAAGCGGGGAATGAAAGATACTCGATATATATATACTATTCTAGAAGCTACATGTCAAGTTTGGTGACTCTAGCTCTTATTATTTACCAAATTTGCTTAAAAAACGGGATTTCGATATACATTTTTATCGATTACTTGGAAACGGGGCAAGTTATCGTTTATCGGAAACAAATTCGATCTGCGCGGGCACCAGGAGGAACTACAGCTAAAATTTCAAGTCTCTAGCTCTTATAGGTTCTGAGATCCTTGCGTTCATACATACGGACGGACGGACGGACGGACAGACAGACGGACATGGCTAGATCGACTCGGCTATTAATGCTGATCAAGAATATATATACTTTATGGGGTCGGAGATGCTTCCTTCTGCCTGTTACATACATTTGCATTTTGCACAAAAACATAATACCCCTTTTACCCATTTTTAATGGGTTCAGGGTATAAAAAGAGATACAACAAATATTGTCTACATACCATGACGACCCAATTCAAGGAGGTCATAGTGGCATAACAAGAACGTTAGCGAAAATAAAAAAACACTACTACTGGAAAAATATGACACGTCATATAAAAGAGTACGTACGTAGTTGTAAAAAATGCCAAATGTCTAAAATAAAGACGCACACAAAAACTCCTCTGACTCTCACAGAAACACCTGTGAATGCTTTCGATATAGTGATAATCGGAAAATGGTAATGAATACATAGTCACTTTAATATGTGACCTTACAAAATATTTAGTAGCCATTCCAATAAAAAGCAAAAGCGCAAATAATGTCGCAAAAGCTATATTCGAAAATTTCATACTCAAGTTTGGTCCAATGAAGACGTTCATCTCGGACATGGGAACAGAGTATAAAAACCAGATTTTAACTGATTTATGCAAGTATTTGAAGATCAAGAATCTCACCTCTACTGCATATCATCATCAAACATTAGGGACAATAGAACGAAGTCATCGAACTTTTAATGAATACATTCGTTCATACATCTCTGCAGACAAATCTGATTGGGATGTCTGGGTTCAATATTTCACTTATTGCTTCAACACGACACCATCAGCAACGCATGAGTATTGTCCATACGAACTAGTATTTGGCAGACTACCGAAACAGTTCATAGATTTAAACAAAACTAATTACATAGATCCTATCTATAATTTAGATGACTGTTCTAAGGAAATAAAGTTTAGATTAGAAATAGCATACAACAGAGCTAGAATTATGTTAGAAAAAGCCAAGGCTTATAGGAAATTAGCATATGACGAAAAAATAAAAAACTTTGAATTAAAAGTAGGAGATAAAGTACTTATAAGAAACGAAACAGGGCACAAATTAGACCCAGTATATTTAGGACCATATATAGTAGAGAAAATAGAAGATAATGACTACATTTTTATTAAAGATAGTAAAGATAAAAAACAAAAAGTTCATAAGAATAGATTAAAAATTTTTAATTCTTAATTATCCAAAATTCTCTTTATGAATTCGAACTCCAAAAAAAAAAAAAAAAAAAAAATAAAAATATATGACGGCCTGATCAACCGAATGAAAAAAAAAAGAAAACCGCAATAATTAAGTTCATTTAATAACTACACATTCATAATGTTACGTTATTTCTCTAAAAGGGGAGGTGTAGTGCGTATATGCCCTTACAGAATACCCTGTACTTAAATATAAAGTATGCAGCACTTTGTTGCATACAATAACAATAATATAGTAAACGAGCCCAGAGCCACATTATGTATTGGCTCGGTCTCATATTACGCAGCGCGGTTCACTAGCCTCACTAGCTGACCGTTTATGCTTATGCTGCATATCCCACGCTCCGTCTGAGCGCATTCCGTGAGCAATATATATGCTCACTAATACAGGCATATGCGAGCTACTCAATCTCTCTCTTTGTAGCTGTTAACGAATAACAGCATAAGTATATATGTATATCCATAGGCTAAGCGAACATTATAAAAACTGAATAAATTCATTCTGAACCAACATACTAAACAGCACTGACGTGCTGGTTTTTTCATTTAAAGAGTGCTCTTTTTACACTTGTTCTTTTTTTGTGGTTTTTTTATACCCTGAACCCATTGAAAATGAAAAAAAAAAAATGTTATAATGTGTTTGTGCAACTGTATGTAACAGGCAGAAAAAGCATCTCCGACCCCAGAAAGTATATATATTCTTGATCAGCATAAACAGCCGAGTCGATCTAGCCATGTCCGTCTGTCCGTTCGTCCGTCTTTTCGCCCTTCAGTCTGTCCGTCCGTCTGTATGAACGCAAGGATCTCAGAGCCTAAATGAGCTTGTGACTTGAAATTATGGCTGTAGTTGCTCCTAGTCCATGAGCCATGCGTTTGCTTCCGATAATCGATAACTTAATTCGTTTCCAAGCAATCGATAAAAACCGATGTCGAAATCCTGTTTTTGAGCAAATAGGGTAAATAATTTGAGCTGACGTCACTAAACATGATATGGTGCATCTAGAATATTATATATTTATCAAGTATCTTTCATTTTATACCTATCGCCACCTCCCCGCTACCACCACAAATCTATAAATCAAGTTAATAAACCAACCAACCCGTTTTGCCCACCAATTTAAGCCACAATATATGTGCAATAGACTTTTTGACAATACACAACTGTCTATGGTACAAAAAGATATACTGTTTTTATACCCTGAACCCATTAAAAATGGGTAAAAGGGGTATTATGTTTATGTGCAAAATGCAAATGTATGTAACAGGCAGAAGGAAGCATCTCCGACCCCATAAAGTATATATATTCTTGATCAGCATCAATAGCCGAGTCGATCTAGCCATGTCCGTCTGTCTGTCCGTCCGCATGTATGAACGCAAGGATCTCAGAACCTATAAGAGCTAGAGACTTGAAATTTTAGCTGTAGGTCCTCCTGGTGCCCGCGCAGATCGAGTTTGTTTCCGATAAACGATAACTTGCCCCGCTTCCAAGTAATCGATAAAAATGTATATCGAAATCCTGTTTTTTAAGCAATTTTGGTAAATAATAAGAGCTAGAGTCACCAAACTTGACATGTAGCTTCTAGAAAAGTATATATATATCGATTATCTTTCATTTTATACCTATCGCCACCTCCCCGCTACTCTATATCTATAAGCGCGCGCTGCATTTGGTGTTGGAGTATGAGGGTTCAGGGTATCCCCTAGTCGGGAGCTCCCGACTAGAACCTCTTACTTGTTGTTTTTTGTGGCTGGTGTGGCTGTTGAGTAGAGGCGGCAGCAAGTAATGTGGTCAGTTGAGATTTCAAACCATGCATATTACTACCTAAGCAAAAGAGCGCGTAACTCTGCATTTGGAATAAGGGGGTTCAGGGTATCCTCAAGTCGGGAACTCCAGACTAGAACATCTTGCTTGTTTTTTATACCCTGAACCCATTGAAAATGGGTAAAAAGGGTATATTGTATTTGTACAAAGTGCAAATGTATGTAACAGGCAGAAGGAAGCATCTCCGACCCCAGAAAGTATATATATTCTTGATCAGCATCAATAGCCGAGACGATCTAGCCATGTCCGTCCGTCCGTCCGTCCGTATGTATGAACGCAAGGATCTCAGAGCCTATAAGAGGTAGAGACTTGAAGCTTTAGCTGTAGGTGCTCCAGGTGCCCGCGCAGATCGAGTTTGTTTCCGATAAACGATAACTTGCCCCGTTTCCAAGTAATCGATAAAAATGTATATCGAAATGCCGTTTTTTAGCAATTTTGGTAAATAATAGGAGCTAGAGTCACCAAACTTGACATGTAGCTTCTAGAATAGTATATATATATCAAGTATCTTTAATTTTATACCTATCGCCACCTCCCCGCTACTCTCTATCTATTAGCGCGAGCTGCATTTGGTGTTGCAATAAGAGGGTTCAGGGTATCCCCTAGTCGGGAGCTCCCGACTAGAACCTCATACTTGTTTTTTTTTTTGTATTTCTCTTTATTACTACAAACGAGCGCGTAGCGCGAGCTGCTTTCGGTGCTTGAATAAGAGGGTTCAGGGTATTCCCTAGGCAAAAGGCTCTCGACTAGAACTTTTTACTTGTTTTGTATTCTGTTTATTTACAACGTTAAAAATAATAATAAATGTAGTACATTTTACGCTTAGGTTGTAGCTGGGGGATACGTGTTGATTAGGTAGCCTGGATTGTCTACGGAACGGCCACAATGCATTGCTTCACAAGCATGCTCTTGCTACCTAATCTTCCTCCGTTCTCCGTCTGATGCCCTCAACTCTCCTGAGTTCCAGCATTACTTCTGCTGAGAAGGTGCTGGTTGCGTCCCACTTTTGTGCGGTCTCTAGCATATTCCTGACCAGGCTGTCCAAAGTGATAGATCTGCCCATGATGTCCTCCAGTTCCACACTCGAAGATGATGTGTTTGGCGTCCAAGTAGCTCTTGAAGCATCCGTGGCCGGACAGGGACTGCGTTAAAAAGAAGTTTGTATTACCATACATGCGGTTTGACCAGGCTTTTAAGTTTAAGAGAAAATTACGCGTCCAGCGTCCTTTAGATGAGCGATCCCAGCAGCTACCACTGCACTAGCGGCTTGATTAGCAAGAGAGCTAGATTTTCAAGAATAAGAATCAAAGCGAATAATAACACAAAATAAAACATTTTACATATGTGAAAACCAGCTCGATAGGACCACTATATCATATAGCTGCCATAGGAACGATCGCTCAATAATTAAGTTGTTGTATGAAAAAAAGTCTGCTTATCAAGATATCTTGACCAAACTTAGCATTTATTAGTTTTACTATACTCCTCATATATATGCAAAATCCTATTAAGATCGGACCACTATATCATATAGCTGCCATAGGAACGATCGGTCAATAATTAAGTTGTTGTATGACAAAAATTCTGTTTATCAAGATATCTTGACCAAACTTGGCATTTATTAGTTTCACTTTGCAAAATCCTATTAAGATCGGATCACTATATCATATAGCTGTCATAGGAACGATCGGTCGGAAATTAAGTTGTTGGATGAAAAAATTTTGTTAATCAATATATCTTGACCAAACTTGCCATTTATTAGTTTCACTTTGCTCGTCATATATATGCAAAATCCTATTAAGATCGGATCACTATATCATATAGCTGCCATAGGAACGATTTTTGTCATTCAAGATATTTTGATTAAACACGATTAAAAGCCTGTTTGTTTATCAAGATATCTTAACCAAACTCGGCATTATTTATTTTCCCTGTGCTTCTTAGATACGTGCAAAGCACTATGAGTATTATGAAAAGGTTGGGTCTGCAAGGGATATCTGAACCTATAAGAGCTAGAGATTTGTAATTTTAGCTGTAAGTCCTCCTAGTGCCCGCGCAGATCGAGTTTGTTTCCGATATTCGATAGCATGTCGCCCACCAATTTAAATGCAATTGAAAACATTCTATGGCACAATAAGATGTACTGTCGAAAATTTCGGCAAGATCGGTTAAGAAACACAAATGTTATGAAAGAAAACGTGTTTTGACTTTCCTCGTATCAGCGTCAGCAACCGCAAATTCCAAGAATTTCTGTATTCATTCATGCGCGTCTGCTTTGAATTCTATCAACAGCATTGCCATTGCGATTGTATTGTTTTCTGTGCTGCTATTTTAATTCGTTTCTTTCTCAACAAAACTCAATTATTGGTGTGGCTGTTGAGTAGAGACAGTGGCAAGTGGTGCGGTATGTCGCGAGTTCGAGCCCTACCGGGGAAACTTTTTTTTATTTATTGGCTGGTGTGGCTGTTGAGTAGAGTCGGCAGCAAGTGATGCGGTCAGTTGCAAGTTCTAACTCTGCCAAGGAAACTTTTTTTTTAAATTTATCTTTTATTACTTCAAACGAGCGCGTAGCGCGTGATGCATTTGGTGTTGGAATAAGAGGGTTCAGGGTATTCCCTAGTCGGGAGCTCCCGACTAGAACCTCTTACTTGTTACATTTAGCAATTTTGTAATTTACAAATGATTTTCCATCTGTCTTGATATGGCTTTAGCGTGATATAACTTACACTTATAATTAATAGTTGGGTATTTTATAAAGACTATGATTAAACCTTGGTATAAAACAATCGAAAAAGTGCAGAAGATCTATTAGAGTGATATTTAGTTTTCGTGATTGAATATATTTACCATGTCTTGTTTGTTTAAAACTTTTGGGTTCAGTATTCTTGCTTTCGAAAATGTAATAGTATCCAGCAGATTATATAGGTCAAGTGACAACAACTTAAGTCGATATTTTTATTTAAAGAGATTCCTGATTAATTTTAATATCTTTTAAGATTCGTGATTTTAGTGACTTTGAAAATTTCAGAATTTATTTGATTTTGCTTATTATTGTTTTGAACAAGGTCGTTGATTTTAGTTTGGATAGTTATCATGTCATCATGGTCTGGTGTTCCTGTGATCCATTTAAAAACGGTACCTAGTTCATTAATACTACGTTTGGCAATGTTATGGGGTGTAAGTTAAGAAAGGAGTGTCTTGATTTATTCAATTCCATGGTGATTTCCCAATCAATGGTATTGTTTCCATTTTTAAAGAACTTTAGTTCTTGTTCAACAAGTAGAGTTTAACGATCCTTTTATAACGAAACTTCTGTACATCTCTCTTGTTCGCCCTATCCTTGAATACTGCTCTTGCATCTGGTTTCCGCAGTATAACAATAGCCAGGATCGTATTGAATCTGTTCAGGAGCAATTTCTGCTTTTTGCCTTACGAGGTTTAAATTGGGACCCTAATCTTCGGTTGCCACCCTACTCCAGCAGGCTGCTTCTTCTTAACCTTCCGTCGTTAACCAACCGTAGAACAATTCTCGGTTTTGTCCTTCTACATAAGTTGATCATTGGCGATATAGATTCTCCTTTTCTGTTAGGGCGTCTTCAATTCTCTGTTCAGTCTAGACCAACCAGAAATTACCGCCCCTTATTCCTGTCTACGTGCACACGTTTACACATCGCGTGCTATGTAAAAATGATAATAGTTTGCATCACGTTTTCTCTACCGAACTTTCTCTACCCCTAATAAAATCGTTGCTTTCAGGATACCTTCGGGAAGTCACTGACCATTTCCAGCTATGAGCAGGGGCATAGCTATCCGGACAGGCTGTAAATTTTCCCCCACCGGGTCGGATATTTCCCATTACTTTTCTCTCTGTCCTATCTACTTAACACTCTATATATCTAGCTTACATTTCTTTACTTTATTAACAATCTTCTTACTTTCTTTTTTCCAATTTATTGTATTTTATTAATTAATATAACAAACTAAGATTATTTTTAATTTTACTTAAGAACACTTTTTTCCTACTTACACCCTTCTGCTTAGATGTAGGCTCTAATAGCGTCACTGACAAATTTAGCTGTGAAAAGGGGCACAGCTGGCCGGACTGGCAACTAAAACACCTCCATCGGTCGGTGATGCTATTTAGAGAACTGTGTTATCTAACTAGGCTTTTAGCATATAATTCCATTATCTATTGTATGTATAATCTACTGAATAATGAGGAAGACACTGGTTTTGTCGACCATTAATAAATAAATAAATAAATATAAAATATCGTTATAAAAACTCGGATTAGTAACGTGGAAAACTTCTCCGTATACTTCGTATAAAAAAAGATTATCTGTATCCTCAAGCAGGATATGATGACTACATTTGAATAATTAATAATGTCTGAGCCTTAAAACCTCAAAAAAAAACATAGAAAATACATAAAATGTGCATTCTAGAAATACATAGATCTTGACCAAACTTGGCATTTATTAGTTTCACTTTGCTCGTCATATATATGCAAAATCCTATTAAGATCGGATCGCTATATCATATAGCTGCCATAGGAACGATTTTTGTCATTCAAGTTATATTGATTAAACACGGCATTTAAAGATTTCACTATGCTCCCTTCATTTTTGCAAAATCTTATTTACATCGGACTACTATATCATATACCTGCCATAGGAACGATCGGTCGAAAACTAGGTTTTTGATTAAAAGCCTTTTTGTTTATCAACATATCTTAACCAAACTCGGCATTATTTATTTTCCCTGTGCTTCTTAGATACGTGCAAAGCACTATGAGTATTATGAAAAGGTTGGGTCTGCAAGCGTATTAGATCTTCGGCGTGCCGAAGATAGCCTTTCTTTCTCGTTTAGTTTTCGAACTAGCCAAAATTACAATTATTTTGCGAAAAACCTGTTTAAATATTTTTTAAACCCTGAACCCATTGAAAATGGGTAGAAAGGGTATATTGTATTTGTGCAAAATGTAAATGTATGTAACAGACAGAAGGAAGCATTTCCGACCCCATAAAGTATATGCCGAGTAGATCTAGCCATGTCTGTCTGTCCGTCCGTCCGTTCGTATAAATGAACGCAAGGATATCAGAACCTATAGGAGCTAGAGACTTGCAATTTTAGCTGTAGGTCCTCCTAGTGCCTACGCAGATCGAGTTTGTTTTCGATAATCGATAACTTACTCCGTTTTCAAGCAATCGATAAAAATCGATATCGACATCCTGTTTTTTGAGCAAACTGGGTAAATAATAAGAGCTAGAGTCACTAAAATTGATATGTTGCTTCTAGAATATTATATATATTTGCATTTGGTGTTGGAAGAAGAGGATTGAGGGTATTCCCTAGTCAGGAGCTCCTAACTAGATGCTCTTACTTGTGTAGTGCGTATATGCCCTTACAGAAAACCCTGTACTTAAATATAAAGTATGCAGCACTTTGTTGCATACAATAACTATAATATAGTAAACGAGCCCAGAGCCACATTATGTATTGGCTCGGTCTCATATTACGCAGCGCGGTTCACTAGCCTCACTAGCTGACCGTTTATGCTTATGCTGCATATCCCACGCTCCGTCTGAGCGCATTCCGTGAGCAATATATATGCTCACTAATACAGGCATATGCGAGCTAGTCAATCTCCCTCTCTTTGTAGCTGTTAACGAATAACAGCATAAGTATATATGTATATCCATAGGCTAAGCGAACATTATAAAAACTGAATAAATTCATTCTGAACCAACATACTAAACAGCACTGACGTGCTGGCTTTTTTCATTTAAAGAGTGCTCTTTTTACATGGCGACCGTGACAAGTGTCACGAACATGTTAAAAAGTAATAGTGCAAATAAATATAAAATATAAAATTGGAAACCGGAGGTGCAGCAGCGGCAGCAGCAACAGCCTAATTATTCACACAGACCAAGACCGTTACCCAGCTCTGGCGTGAAACCGATGTCACCCACACTCAGGCGGCCGTGGCCATGCCCACCATAAAGTAGACACACACACACACAGCAAATAATAACTACAACCTGCTTGGAGCTGGACTGGAGCTGGACAAAAAAAAAAAATATACTGAGTGAGTACAGGGCATGAGCTCTAAGGCAAAAAATAAGCCAAGACGCAGTGGCATTAAGGTGCAAATCAGACGAAGAAAGTCTGAAATCGTAAGACTCCTTTATAAATGCAAAAATCCCCTCCCATGGGACACTGCAGTGAAACTAAATGACGAACTCGAACATCTCGAGTCGTTATTAAAATCAAAGAGCGAGCCCTGTCCCTCAGATATAAATATAAAAAAACTAACAAAGAATCATAGTCCACCGCCAAGACAGATACCAGCACGCCCACGCAGATGCCCACCAGATTGTGAGGGCCCCCTCTACAGCCCCCATTGCGAGGGCACCTGCCGCACTAAGGAAGCAGAGTCAACCAACGCATGAGAGGCAAACCGCCGCTTATGCCTACGAGGGAATACTAAGCAACTAAGACGAGTTACATGAGAGGCAAACCGCCGCTTATGCCTACGAGGGAATACTAAGCAACTAAGACGAGTTGCATGAAAGGCAAACCGCCGCTTATGCCTACAAGGGAATACTAAGCAACTAAGACGAGTTGCATGAGAGGCAAACCGCCCCTTATGCCTACGTGGGAAGAAGAAGAAGAAGATCCTATAACAACAGTACCGGCAGCACCCAACATATTAAACTAAATAGTAATAAATAAAACTTAAACATTGTGATGCCCGACGACAATTGAGTCGACCGGCAAGACGTTTTGCCCGTACAGCCATTCGAAACAATAGGTAGGAAAAATACAGATTGTTAAAAAAAAAATTTTTAAGATGCGTTTTAAGCAAAAAACAAACAAGCAAAACAAAACCCGGCTTGTAAACAATAAAAGCATCAAATTCAATAATTATATGTAATAAAACCTCAAAATGAACGATACAAACAACAACTTGTCTTGTAAAAGTAAACGAAAACAAATTTAACATTACGCATTTGTAAATTTTTTAAGATAATTCCTTTTTAATTTTATGTATGTCCATATTATATATGAATGTATGTAAAAGAAAAAAAAGGCTTAACAAAAAAAAAATGGTCTTCTGCCTAAATTAAACCGAAACAAGTAAGAGGTTCTAGTCGGGAGCTCCCGACTAGGGGATACCCTGAACCCTCATATTCCAACACCAAATGCAGCGCGCGCTTATAGATAGAGAGTAGCGGGGAGGTGGCGATAGGTATAAAATGAAAGATAATCGATATATATATACTATTCTAGAAGCTACATGTCAAGTTTGGTAACTCTAGCTCTTATTATTTACAAAAATTGCTTAAAAAACAGGATATCGGACGGACGGACAGACAGACGGACATGGCTAGATCGACTCGGCTATTAATGCTGATCAAGAATATATATACTTTATGGGGTCGGAGATGCTTCCTTCTGCCTGTTACATACATTTGGATTTTGCACAAAAACATAATACCCCTTTTACCCATTTTTAATGGGTTCAGGGTATAAAAAAAAATATATATATATCTAATTGTACATAAGTACAAAAACATTACTAAACTTTGAGAATATACAAGAATTTTAAATTGAAAAGTGAAAATTAAAAAGTAATAATTCGTTCAGTTGGAATATAAAGAAATAAGTGCTCCGTTTGTCTCATTAGGTAATTCAAAATTATGATCAAGAATTAGCATGATCGAGGACACGATTAACAAAGTATATAACGACTATACAGACTTTCGTATGCGAGCCATACAAATTTTGCAAAGGCATAGAGAATTCATATCAGTATATGAGTTCGAATCCGAATATATAGAAACATTCGGCACAGTGACAAGTCCACTCTATTCATGTTCTAAAATAGAGAGCGGAATAATCTTGTCTACACTACCCTACGTCAAAATAAAAACAATTATTGATGAGCATCCGATTCTAGGGCAGACAACAATTGTCTTAGTACGTCTGCATAGGTAGTAGTCAAATCAAAAAGCAAGAGTATTTATATAGGAATATGGGGGGAAAACAACCAAAGACAGATGATAACACTGCCAATGTAGTTAACGTAGTAGAAGTCGTAGACACCACTCCCCATGTGCAGTTAACAAACATACTGCTAATAATACTCATTGTAATAGCCTCAGTAAACATCCTTCTGAAGATTTATCTTCTTCATAAAAAATCACTGAGGAAGCGTTACATGAGTCGAGCCAACGACTTAAACAAGGTCTAAGCCACTGCTTAAATAAAATATTTAAGTAGCGGAAGTTTACATGGACTGGTCCCAAATAGTAGAAAAGATAAAGCGGCAAAGGGAAAATTTCGATAAATCATACAAGTGCCTTAATAAAAGCGCACCAGTTTTAAGACCCACCATAATTAAACATACTGAGATCCTTGCATATGAGTACAATGAAATCAGGAGTCTAGTTACCGAGTATCAAAATAAACTGACAAGTTTACACAGAGTCCAAACTTCAGACGTTTTACAGCGTCTAAGGGATAATCTGGTAAACTTAAATAAAAAGTATGATCTCCAGCTTTATCTACCATCGGTGTTAAATACACCGGTAATATTTGATAAGTCACTACTGACAAACGACCAAATAGAAGATACAAAATTAGTAAACATGGCACAAACAGTTGTAGAATTTATCAAGCTAGCCACATCTCTGATACCAGAGTTTGACAGTAAGCCGGAAAATCTACAAAGTTTTCTAGATTCTTTGAATCTATTAGAAACCTTAAAAGGCACACATGAGCTAACGGCCATAAGCCTTATAAAAACAAAGCTAAATGGCCATACGAGAAATTTAATAAGTAATGAGCAGACAATTGCTGCAATCATTACGCAACTATCAAATGCAGTAAAAGGAGAATCGGTAGAAGTTGTATCTGCTAAGCTTCTTAATTTGCAACAGAAAAATAAAACGGCTAACCAATACACCCAAGAGGTGGAAAAACTGGCAAAGGCCCTTGAAGGCGCCTATATCAGTGAAGGTCTAAGCCAATCACTAGCAAACAAATACAGCACTACAACAGCTGTAAAAGCTATGACCCAAAATTGTTCAATTGATAAGGTAAAACTTATCATGCAGGCAGGCACATTCATAAATATGAATGATGCAGTCTCCAAATTTGTTAATAGCTGCACGGAGATAACAGGTCAAAGTAACACTGTCCTGTATTATCGAAGAGGTGCAAACAATAATAATAGAGGAGGCCGAGGTTATAATCGTGGCAGAAATTACAACAATAACAATAATTACAATAACCGTGGAGGAAGACGAGGCCAAAATAGAGGAAGAGGTCGAGGTAACTCCAACCAAGGTTATAATAGTAACAATGTGAGAATGGCGCAAAATACGCCGGAAAACTCTCAGAACCCTTTAGGAAACAACCAGTAAATGTAAAGGTTCATTCCATCAATTACAGTCTTAATATATTTGTCACTTTTTATAATCATTCAACTGAAAATAAACTCACATTCCTAATAGATACTGGTGCAGATATCTCACTTTTAAAAATAAATTCAGACAATTTCAAAATTCAAGAAGAAAAAATTATAAACATCCAAGGCATAGGCAAAGGTGTAATAAAATCTCAAGGAATAACTACAATAGAACTTCAATCAACAAAATATATTATTCCACACGAATTTCATTTAGTAGTTTCCGATTTTTCAATACCGTGTGATGGAATAATAGGCATTGATTTTATTAAAAAATTCAATTGTCAATAAGATTTCAAACCAAGTGAAGACTGGTTTATAATTAGACCTCAAAATTTAAATTATCCAATTTATGTTCCGATAACATATAGTGCTGGCAAAAATACAGTTCTCTTGCCAGCCAGATCCCAAGTAATTCGAAAAATAGACATTAATACAGTAAATGATTATATATTTGTTCCTAATCAAGAAATACATAATGGAATTTATGTTGCAAATACAATAGCAGCATCCAAACATGTATACATTCGCCTTCTAAACACAACTAATTTCGACCAATTGGTCAAAGTAAACAAAATCCAATATAAAAATTTAACAGATTACGACATTCATAGCACTAATCCAGAAAATAGAAGCGAACAAGTACTTTCAAAACTAAAGAAAAATTTTCCAGAACAATTCAAAAGTCAACTAACAGAATTATGCACCAAGTATAGTGATGTGTTCGGACTGGAAACCGAACCAATAGCGAAAAATATAAATTTCTATAAACAAACATTAAGAATTAAAGATGATGAACCCATTTATATTAAAAACTACAGAAGCCCGCATAGCCACGTTAAAGAAATTCAAAAACAAGTAAGGAAATTAATAAACGACAAAATCGTAGAACCGTCTGTATCCGAGTATAACAGCCCACTCTTGTTAGTTCCGAAAAAATCATTACCAAATTCGGAAGAGAAGAAATGGCGATTAGTAATTGACTATCGCCAAATCAACAAAAAACTACTTTCTGATAAATTCCCGCTCCCCAGAATTGATGATATTCTAGACCAACTGTGCAGAGCTAAATACTTTTCATGCCTTGACTTAATGTCAGGTTTCCACCAAATTGAACTTGAAGAAAATTCAAGAAATATAATATTTTTCAACGAGCAATGGCTCATATCGCTTCACGCGATTACCATTTGGTCTTAAAATAGCACCAAATTCATTTCAGAGAATGATGACTATAGCATTCTCGGGTTTAGAACCCTCTCAGGCATTCCTTTATATGGATGACTTAATGGTGATAGGATGTTCCGAAAAACACATGATTAAAAACTTAATTGATGTTTTTAATGTATGTAGGAAATATAACCTAAAGTTGCATCCAGAAAAATGTTCATTTTTCATGCATGAAGTGACATTTTTAGGTCACAAATGCACTGACAAAGGCGTATTGCCAGATGACAAGAAATTTGACGTCATCAAAAATTATACTGTCCCTCATGATGCGGACAGCGCGAGACGATTTGTAGCATTCTGCAATTATTATCGTCGATTTATAAAAAACTCCGCCGATTATTCACGGCACATAACTAGATTATGTAAAAAGAATGTTCCTTTTGAATGGTCAAGTGAATGCCAAAACGCATTCCAAAACCTTAAAGAAAAGCTTATGCACCCCACATTATTACAATATCCTGATTTTCGCAAAGAATTTTGCATTATAACAGATGCCAGCAAACAAGCTTGCGGAGCAGTTCTAACTCAGAACCGTGACGGAATTCAGCTCCCAATAGCTTATGCATCTCGTTCATTTACAAAAGGGGAAAGCAATAAGAGCACAACAGAACAAGAGTTAGCGGCAATTCATTGGGCAATTACCCATTTTAGACCATATATTTATGGCAAACACTTTACTATTAAAACGGATCACAGACCATTGACATATCTTTTTTCTATGACTAATCCCAGTTCTAAATTAACTCGCATGCGGCTAGAGCTTGAAGAATACGACTTCACAGTAGAATACCTAAAGGGGAAAGATAATTTCGTAGCAAACGCACTTTCGCGTATTAATATAAAAGAACTCAAGGATATGCAACATAAAGTCCTGAAAGTCACTACCAGGCGACAAAGTAAAAACTGTACAGTAGAAAATTATGAAATTCTACCAAGGCAAAGTAAAACAAGTAAGAGGTTCTAGTCGGGAGCTCCCGACTAGGGGATACCCTGAACCCTCTTATTCCAACACCAAATGCTGCGCGCGCTTATAGATAGAGAGAAGCGGGGAGGTGGCGATAGGTATAAAATGAAAGATACTCGATATATATATACTATTCTAGAAGCTACATGTCAAGTTTGGTGACTCTAGCTCTTATTATTTACCAAATTTGCTTAAAAAACGGGATTTCGATATACATTTTTATCGATTACTTGGAAACGGGGCAAGTTATCGTTTATCGGAAACAAACTCGATCTGCGCGGGCACCAGGAGGACCTACAGCTAAAATTTCAAGTCTCTAGCTCTTATAGGTTCTGAGATCCTTGCGTTCATACATACGGACGGACGGACGGACGGAAGGACGGACAGACAGACGGACATGGCTAGATCGACTCGGCTATTGATGCTGATCAAGAATATATGTACTTTATGGGGTCGGAGATGCTTCCTTCTGCCTGTTACATACATTTGCATTTTGCACAAAAACATAATACCCCATTTACCAATTTTTAATGGGTTCAGGGTATAAAAAATGTATCTAAGCCCAACGTACATGAAGTCATTACAAATGATGAAGTACGAAAAGTAGTGACCTTGCGCATAACAGCATCTGAATGTTTATTTAAGCATGGAAATAAAATTATCGCAAGAATTGAAGTTAGCGATTTATATACTAATGGAGTTCTCGACCTAGGTCAGTTCTTCCAAAGAGTCGAAAAAGAGGTCGGTATATTAAAAATCAGCCAACTCAAGGTGGCACCGAGCGAAAAGATCTTTGAATCAGTTTCAATAGATTCTTTTAAAAATATGGGCAATAAAATATTAAAATCTTTAAGAGTAGCGCTACTCCAGCGGTGACCCAAATAAAATATGAAAAAGAGATACAACAAATATTGTCTACATACCATGACGACCCAATTCAAGGAGGTCATAGCGGCATAACAAGAACGTTAGCGAAAATAAAAAAACACTACTACTGGAAAAATATGACACGTCATATAAAAGAGTACGTACGTAGATGTAAAAAATGCCAAATGTCTAAAATAAAGACGCACACAAAAACTCCTCTGACTCTCACAGAAACACCTGTGAATGCTTTCGATATAGTGATAGTGGATACAGTTGGTCCGCTACCCAAATCGGAAAATGGTAATGAATACATAGTCACATTAATATGTGACCTTACAAAATATTTAGTAGCCATTCCAATAAAAAGCAAAAGCGCAAATAATGTCGCAAAAGCTATATTCGAAAATTTCATACTCAAGTTTGGTCCAATGAAGACGATCATCTCGGACATGGGAACCGAGTATAAAAACCAGATTTTAACTGATTTATGCAAGTATTTGAAGATCAAGAATCTCACCTCTACTGCATATCATCATCAAACATTAGGGACAATAGAACGCAGTCATCGAACTTTTAATGAATACATTCGTTCATACATCTCTGCAGACAAATCTGATTGGGATGTCTGGGTTCAATATTTCACTTATTGCTTCAACACGACACCATCAGCAACGCATGAGTATTGTCCATACGAACTAGTATTTGGCAGACTACCGAAACAGTTCATAGATTTAAACAAACCTAATTACATAGATCCTATCTATAATTTAGATGACTATTCTAAGGAAATAAAGTTTAGATTAGAAATAGCATACAACAGAGCTAGAATTATGTTAGAAAAAGCCAAGGCTTATAGGAAATTAGCATATGACGAAAAAATAAAAAACTTTGAATTAAAAGTAGGAGATAAAGTACTTATAAGAAACGAAACAGGGCACAAATTAGACCCAGTATATTTAGGACCATATATAGTAGAGAAAATAGAAGATAATGACTACATTTTTATTAAAGATAGTAAAGATAAAAAACAAAAAGTTCATAAGAATAGATTAAAAATTTTTAATTCTTAATTATCCAAAATTCTCTTTATGAATTCGAACTCCAAAAAAAAAAAAAAAAATTAAATAAAAATATATGACGGCCTGATCAACCGAATGAAAAAAAAAAAGAAAACCGCAATAATTAAGTTCATTTAATAACTACACATTCATAATGTTACGTTATTTCTCTAAAAGGGGAGGTGTAGTGCGTATATGCCCTTACAGAATACCCTGTACTTAAATATAAAGTATGCAGCACTTTGTTGCATACAATAACAATAATATAGTAAACGAGCCCAGAGCCACATTATGTATTGGCTCGGTCTCATATTATGCAGCGCGGTTCACTAGCCTCACTAGCTGACCGTTTATGCTTATGCTGCATATCCCACGCTCCGTCTGAGCGCATTCCGTGAGCAATATATATGCTCACTAATACAGGCATATGCGAGCTACTCAATCTCCCTCTCTTTGTAGCTGTTAACGAATAACAGCATAAGTATATATGTATATCCATAGGCTAAGCGAACATTATAAAAACTGAATAAATTCATTCTGAACCAACATACTAAACAGCACTAACGTGCTGGCTTTTTCATTTAAAGAGTGCTCTTTTTACACTTGTTATTTTTTTGTGGTTTTTTTATACCCTGAACCCATTGAAAATGAAAAAAAAAAATGTTATAATGTGTTTGTGCAACTGTATGTAACAGGCAGAAAAAGCATCTCCGACCCCAGAAAGTATATTTATTCTTGATCAGCATAAACAGCCGAGTCGATCTAGCCATGTCCGTCTGTCCGTTCGTCCGTCTTTTCGCCCTTCCGTCTGTCCGTCCGTCTGTATGAACGCAAGGATCTCAGAGCCTAAATGAGCTTGTGACTTGAAATTATGGCTGTAGTTGCTCCTAGTCCATGAGCCATGCGTTTACTTCCGATAATCGATAACTTAATTCGTTTCCAAGCAATCGATAAAAACCGATGTCGAAATCCTGTTTTTTGAGCAAATAGGGTAAATAATAAGAGCTGACGTCACCAAACATGATATGTTGCATCTAGAATATTAAATATATATCAAGTATCTTTCATTTTATACCTATCGCCACCTCCCCGCTACCACCACAAATCTATAAATCAAGTTAATAAACCAACCAACCCGTATTGCCCACCAATTTAAGCCACAATATATGTGCAATAGACTTTTTGACAATACACAACTGTCTATGGTACAAAAAGATATACTGTTTTTATACCCTGAACCCATTAAAAATGGGTAAAAGGGGTATTATGTTTATGTGCAAAATGCAAATGTATGTAACAGGCAGAAGGAAGCATCTCCGACCCCATAAAGTATATATATTCTTGATCAGCATCAATAGCCGAGTCGATCTAGCCATGTCCGTCTGTCTGTCCGTCCGTCCGTCCGTCCGTCCGTCCGTCCGTATGTATGAACGCAAGGATCTCAGAACCTATAAGAGCTAGAGACTTGAAATTTAGTTTTAATTAATTAGATGTAGGTGCTCCTAGTGCCCGCGCAGATCGAGTTTGTTTCCGATAAACGATAACTTGCTCCGTTTCCAAGATATCGATAAAAATGTATATCGAAATCCCGTTTTTTAAGCAATTTTGGTAAATAATAAGAGCTAGAGTCACCAAACTTGACATGTAGCTTCTAGAATAGTATATATATATCGATTATCTTTCATTTTATACCTATCGCCAACTCCCACCTACTCTCTATCTATAAGCGCGTGCTGCATTTGGTGATGGAATAAGAGGGTTCAGGGTATCCTCCCGACTAGAACCTCTTACTTGTTTTTTTTATACCCTGAACCCATTAAAAATGGGTAAAAGGGGTATTATGTTTTTGTGCAAAATCCAAATGTATGTAACAGGCAGAAGGAAGCATCTCCGACCCCATAAAGTATATATATTCTTGATCAGCATTAATAGCCGAGTCGATCTAGCCATGTCCGTCTGTCTGTCCGTCCGTCCGTCCGTCCGTCCGTATGTATGAACGCAAGGATCTCAGAACCTATAAGAGCTAGAGACTTGAAATTTTAGATGTAGGTCCTCCTGGTGCCCGCGCAGATCGAGTTTGTTTCCGATAAACGATAACTTGCCCCGTTTCCAAGTAATCGATAAAAATGTATATCGAAATCCTGTTTTTTAAGCAATTTTGGTAAATAATAAGAGCTAGAGTCACCAAACTTGACATGTAGCTTCTAGAATAGTATATATATATCGATTATCTTTCATTTTATACCTATCGCCACCTCCCCGCTACTTTCTATCTATAAGCGCGCGCTGCATTTGGTGTTGGAATATGAGGGTTCAGGGTATCCCCTAGTCGGGAGCTCCCGACTAGAACCTCTTACTTGTTGATTTTTGTGGCTGGTGTGGCTGTTGAGTAGAGGCGGCAGCAAGTAATGTGGTCAGTTGCGATTTCAAACCATGCATATTACTACCTAAGCAAAAGAGCGCGTAACTCTGCATTTGGAATAAGGGTGTTCAGGGTATCCTCAAGTCGGGAACTCCAGACTAGAACATCTTGCTTGTTTTTGATACCCTGAACCCCTTGAAAATGGGTAAAAAGGGTATATTGTATTTGTACAAAGTGCAAATGTATGTAACAGGCAGAAGGAAGCGTCTCCGACCCCAGAAAGTATATATATTCTTGATCAGCATCAATAGCCGAGTCGATCTAGCCATTTCCGTCCGTCCGTCCGTCCGTATGTATGAACGCAAGGATCTCAGAGCCTATAAGAGGTAGAGACTTGAAGCTTTAGCTGTAGGTGCTCCAGGTGCCCGCGCAGATCGAGTTTGTTTCCGATAAACGATAACTTGCCCCGTTTCCAAGTAATCGATAAAAATGTATATCGAAATGCCATTTTTTAGCAATTTTGGTAAATAATAGGAGCTAGAGTCACCAAACTTGACATGTAGCTTCTAGAATAGTATATATATATCAAGTATCTTTAATTTTATACCTATCGCCACCTCCCCGCTACTCTCTATCTATTAGCGCGAGCTGCATTTGGTGTTGCAATAAGAGGGTTCAGGGTATCCCCTAGTCGGGAGCTCCCGACTAGAACCTCATACTTGTTTTTTTTTTTGTATTTATCTTTATTACTACAAACGAGCGCGTAGCGCGAGCTGCTTTCGGTGCTTGAATAAGAGGGTTCAGGGTATTCCCTAGTCGGGAGCTCTCGACTAGAACCTCTTACTTGTTTTGTATTCTGTTTATTTACAACGTTAAAAATAATAATAAATATAGTACATTTTACGCTTAGGTTGTAAATGGGGGATACGTGTTGATTAGGTAGCCTGGATTGTCTATGGAACTTCCACAATGCATTGCTTCACAAGCATGCTCTTGCTACCTAATCTTCCTCCGTTCTCCGTCTGATGCCCTCAACTCTCCTGAGTTCCAGCATAACTTCTGCTGAGAAGGTGCTGGTTGCGTCCCACTTTTGTGCGGTCTCTAGCATATTCCTGACCCGGCTGTCCAAAGTGATAGATCTGCCCATGATGTCCTCCAGTTCCACACTCGAAGATGATGTGTTTGGCGTCCAAGTAGCTCTTGAAGTATCCGTGGCCGGACAGGGACTGCGTTAAAAAGAAGTTTGTATTACCATACATGCGGTTTGGCCAGGCTTTTAAGTTTAAGAGAAAATTACTCGTCCAGCGTCCTTTAGATGAGCGATCCCAGCAGCTACCACTGCACTAGCGGCTTGATTAGCAAGAGAGCTAGATTTTCAAGAATAAGAATCAAAGCGAATAATAACACAAAATAAAACATTTTACATATGTGAAAACCAGCTCTATAGGACCACTATATCATATAGCTGCCATAGGAACGATCGCTCAATAATTAAGTTGTTGTATGAAAAAAAGTCTGCTTATCAAGATATCTTGACCAAACTTAGCATTTATTAGTTTTACTATACTCCTCATATATATGCAAAATCCTATTAAGATCGGACCACTATATCATATAGCTGCCATAGGAACGATCGGTCAATAATTAAGTTGTTGTATGACAAAAATTCTGTTTATCAAGATATCTTGACCAAACTTGGCATTTATTAGTTTCACTTTGCTCGTCATATATATGCAAAATCCTATTAAGATCGGATCACTATATCATATAGCTGTCATAGGAACGATCGGTCGGAAATTAAGTTGTTGGATGAAAAAATTTTGTTAATCAACATATCTTGACCAAACTTGCCATTTATTAGTTTCACTTTGCTCGTCATATATATGCAAAATCCTATTAAGATCGGATCACTATATCATATAGCTGCCATAGGAACGATTTTTGTCATTCAAGATATTTTGATTAAACACGATTAAAAGCCTGTTTGTTTATCAAGATATCTTAACCAAACTCGGCATTATTTATTTTCCCTGTGCTTCTTAGATACGTGCAAAGCACTATGAGTATTATGAAAAGGTTGGGTCTGCAAGGGATATCTGAACCTATAAGAGCTAGAGATTTGTAATTTTAGCTGTAAGTCCTCCTAGTGCCCGCGCAGATCGAGTTTGTTTCCGATATTCGATAGCATGTCGCCCACCAATTTAAATGCAATTGAAAATATTCTATGGCACAATAAGATGTACTGTCGAAAATTTCGGCAAGATCGGTTAAGAAACACAAATGTTATGAAAGAAAACGTGTTTTGACTTTCCTCGTATCAGCGTCAGCAACCGCAAATTCCAAGAATTTCTGTATTCATTCATGCGCGTCTGCTTTGAATTCTATCAACAGCATTGCCATTGCGATTGTATTGTTTTCTGTGCTGCTATTTTAATTCGTTTCTTTCTCAACAAAACTCAATTATTGGTGTGGCTGTTGAGTAGAGACAGTGGCAAGTGGTGCGGTATGTCGCGAGTTCGAGCCCTACCGGGGAAACTTTTTTTTATTTATTGGCTGGTGTGGCTGTTGAGTAGAGTCGGCAGCAAGTGATGCGGTCAGTTGCAAGTTCTAACTCTGCCAAGGAAACTTTTTTTTTAAATTTATCTTTTATTACTTCAAACGAGCGCGTAGCGCGTGATGCATTTGGTGTTGGAATAAGAGGGTTCAGGGTATTCCCTAGTCGGGAGCTCCCGACTAGAACCTCTTACTTGTTACATTTAGCAATTTTGTAATTTACAAATAATTTTCCATCTGTCTTGATATGGCTTTAGCGTGATATAACTTACACTTATAATTAATAGTTGGGTATTTTATAAAGACTATGATTAAACCTTGGTAAAAAACAATCGAAAAAGTGCAGAAGATCTATTAGAGTGATATTTAGTTTTCGTGATTGAATATATTTACCATGTCTTGTTTGTTTAAAACTTTTGGGTTCAGTATTCTTGCTTTCGAAAATGTAATAGTATCCAGCAGATTATGTAGGTCAAGTGACAACAACTTAAGTCGATATTTTTATTAAAAGTGATTCCTGATTAATTTTAATATCTTTTAAGATTCGTGATTTTAGTGACTTTGAAAATTGCAGAATTTATTTAATTTTGCTTATTATTGTTTTGAACACGGTCGTTGATTTTAGTTTGGATAGTTATCATGTCATCATGGTCTGGTGTTCCTGTGATCCATTTAAAAACGGTACCTAGTTCATTAATACTACGTTTGGCAATGTTATGGGGTGTAAGTTAAGAAAGGAGTGTCTTGATTTATTCAATTCCATGGTGATTTCCCAATCAATGGTATTGTTTCCATTTTTAAAGAACTTTAGTTCTTGTTCAACAAGTAAGAGTTTAACGATCCTTTTATAACGAAACTTCTGTACATCTCTCTTGTTCGCCCTATCCTTGAATACTGCTCTTGCATCTGGTTTCCGCAGTATAAAAATAGCCAGGATCGTATTGAATCTGTTCAGGAGCATTTTCTGCTATTTGCCTTACGAGGCTTAAATTGGGACCCTAATCTTCGGTTGCCACCCTACTCCAGCAGGCTGCTTCTTCTTAACCTTCCGTCGTTAACCAACCGTAGAACAATTCTCGGTTTTGTCCTTCTACATAAGTTGATCATTGGCGATATAGATTCTCCTTTTCTGTTAGGGCGTCTCCAATTCTCTGTTCAGTCTAGACCAACCAGAAATTACCGCCCCTTATTCTTGTCTACGTGCACACGTTTACACATCGCGTGCTATGTAAAAATGATAATAGTTTGCATCACGTTTTCTCTACCGAACTTTCTCTACCCCTAATAAAATCATTGCTTTCAGGATACCTTCGGGAAGTCACTGACCATTCCCAGCTATGAGCAGGGGCATAGCTATCCGGACAGGCTGTAAATTTTCCCCCACCGGGTCGGATATTTCCCATTACTTTTCTCTCTGTCCTATCTACGTAACACTCTATATATCTAGCTTACATTTCTTTACTTTATTAACAATCTTCTTACTTTCTTTTTTCCTATTTATTGTATTTTATTAATTAATATAGCAAACTAAGATTATTTTTAATTTTACTTAAGAACACTTTTTTCCTACTTACAACCTTCTGCTTAGATGTAGGCTCTAATAGCGTCACTGACAAATTTAGCTGTGAAAAGGGGCACAGCTGGCCGGACTGGCAACTAAAACACCTCCATCGGTCGGTGATGCTATTTAGAGAACTGTGTTATCTAACTAGGCTTTTAGCATATAATTCCATTATCTATTGTATGTATAATCTACTGAATAATGAGGAAGACACTGGTTTTGTCGACTATTAATAAATAAATAAATAAATATAAAATATCGTTATAAAAACTCGGAATAGTAACGTGAAAAACTTCTCCGTATACTTCGTATAAAAAAAGATTATCTGTATCCTCAAGTAGGATATGATGACTACATTTGAATAATTAATAATGTCTGAACCGGAAAACGGCAAAAAAAACATAGAAAATACATAAAATGTGCATTCTAGAAATACATATATCTTGACCAAACTTGGCATTTATTAGTTTCACTTTGCTCGTCATATATATGCAAAATCCTATTAAGATCGGATCGCTATATCATATAGCTGCCATAGGAACGATTTTTGTCATTCAAGATATATTGATTAAACACGGCATTTAAAGATATCACTATGCTCCCTTCATTTTTGCAAAATCTTATTTACATCGGACTACTATATCATATATCTGCCATAGGAACGATCGGTCGAAAACTAGGTTTTTGATTAAAAGCCTTTTTGTTAATAAAGATATCTTAACCAAACTCGGCATTATTTATTTTCCCTGTGCTTCTTAGATACGTGCAAAGCACTATAGTTATTATGAAAAGGTTGGGTCTGCAAGGGTATTAGATCTTCGGCGTGCCGAAGATAGCCTTTCTTGCTCGTTTAGTTTTCGAAACAGAAAAAATTACAATTATTTTGCGAAAAACTTGTTTAAATATTTTTTATACCCTGAACCCATTGAAAATGGGTAGGAAGGGTATATTGTATTTGTGCAAAATGTAAATGTATGTAATAGGCAGAAGGAAGCATTTCCAACCCCATAAAGTATTTGCCGAGTCGATCTAGCCATGTATGTCTGTCCGTCCGTCCGTCCGTATAAATGAACGCAAGGATATCAGAACCTATAAGAGCTAGAGACTTGCAATTTTAGCTGTAGGTCCTCCTAGTGCCTACGCAGATCGAGTTTGTTTTCGATAATCGATAACTTACTCCGTTTTCAAGCAATCGATAAAAATCGATATCGACATCCTGTTTTTTGAGCAAACTGGGTAAATAATAAGAGCTAGAGTCACCAAAATTGATATGTTGCTTCTAGAATACTATATATATTTGCATTGGGTGTTGGAAGAAGAGGGTTCAGGGTATTCCCTAGTCGGGAGCTCCTGACTAGAAACTCTTACTTGGTTACTTGAACCCATTGAAAATGGAAAAAAAAGTGTTATAATGTGTTTGTGCAACTGTATGTAACAAGCAGAAGAAGCATCTCCGACCCCAGAAAGTATATATATTCTTGATCAGCATAAACAGCCGAGTCGATCTAGCCATGTCCGTCTGTCCGTTCGTCCGTCTTTTCGCCCTTCAGTCTGTCCGTCCGTCTGTATGAACGCAAGGATCTCAGAGCCTAAATGAGCTTGTGACTTGAAATTATGGCTGTAGTTGCTCCTAGTCCATGAGCCATGCGTTTGCTTCCGATAATCGATAACTTAATTCGTTTCCAAGCAATCGATAAAAACCGATGTCGAAATCCTGTTTTTTGAGCAAATAGGGTAAATAGTAAGAGCTGGAGACACCAAACATGATATGTTGCTTCTAGAATATTATATATATTTGCATTGGGTGTTGGAAGAAGAGGGTTCAGGGTATTCCCTAGTCGGGAGCTCCCGACTAGAACCTCTTACTTGTTACATTTAGCAATTTTGTAATTTACAAATAATTTTCCATCTGTCTGGAATATGGCTTTAGCGTGATATAACTTACAATTATAATTAATAGTTGGGTATTTTTTAAAGACTATGATTAAACCTTGGTATAAAACAATCGAAAAAGTCCAGAAGATCTATTAGAGTGATATTTAGTTTTCGTGATTGAATATATTTACCATGTCTTGTTTGTTTAAAACTTTTGGGTTCAGTATTCTAGCTTTCGAAAATGTAATAGTATCCAGCAGATTATGTAGGTCAAGTGACAACAACTTAAGTCGATATTTTTATTAAAAGTGATTCCTGATTAATTTTAATATCTTTTAAGATTCGTGATTTTAGTGACTTTGAAAATTGCAGAATTTATTTAATTTTGCTTATTATTGTTTTGAACACGGTCGTT
Organism: Drosophila ezoana; assembly: GCA_035045725.1. Classification (NCBI taxonomy): domain Eukaryota; kingdom Metazoa; phylum Arthropoda; class Insecta; order Diptera; family Drosophilidae; genus Drosophila; species Drosophila ezoana. Next base: position 497,020 of record JAWNOU010000195.1, on the reverse strand, counting down.
GATTTTAGTTTGGATAGTTATCATGTCATCATGGTCTGGTGTTCCTGTGATCCATTTAAAAACGGTACCTAGTTCATTAATACTACGTTTGGCAATGTTATGGGGTGTAAGTTAAGAAAGGAGTGTCTTGATTTATTCAATTCCATGGTGATTTCCCAATCAATGGTATTGTTTCCATTTTTAAAGAACTTTAGTTCTTTTTCAACAAGTAAGAGTTTAACGATCCTTTTATAACGAAACTTCTGTACATCTCTCTTGTTCGCCCTATCCTTGAATACTGCTCTTGCATCTGGTTTCCGCAGTATAACAATAGCCAGGATCGTATTGAATCTGTTCAGGAGCAATTTCTGCTTTTTGCCTTACGAGGTTTAAATTGGGACCCTAATCTTCGGTTGCCACCCTACTCCAGGACAGGCTGTAAATTTCACCCACCGGGTCGGTGATTTCCCATTACTTTTCTCTCTGTCCTATCTACTTAACACTCTATATATATAGCTACCATTTCTTTACTTTATTAACAATCTTCTTACTTTCTTTTTTCCTATTTATTGTATTTTATTAATTAATATAACAAACTAAGATTATTTTTAATTTTACTTAAGAACACTTTTTTCCTACTTACACCCTTCTGCTTAGATGTAGGCTCTAATAGCGTCACTGACAAATTTAGCTGTGAAAAGGGGCACAGCTGGCCGGACTCGAACTAAAACATCTCCATCGGTCGGTGATGCTATTTAGAGAACTGTGGTATCTAACTAGGCTTTTAGCATATAATTCCATTATCTATTGTATGTATAATCTACTGAATAATGAGGAAGACACTGGTTTTGTCGACCATTAATAAAGAAATAAATAAATATAAAATATCGTTATAAAAACTCGGATTAGTAACGTGAAAAACTTCTCCGTATGCTTCGTATAAAAAAATATTATCTGTATCCTCAAGCAGGATATGATGACTACATTTGAATAATTAATAATGTCTGAACCGTAAAACGGCAAAAAAAAACATAGAAAATACATAAAATGTGCATTCTAAACATACATAAAAAAAAACATTAATAGGTTAGAATTTGATATTATCTTTATGAATAATACGATCCCGATTGTTTATTTTTACTTTATTTCCTAAGTCTTCTTTAACTACCTGCTTTTCGTATCTAGGCTGTAGTTTATATCGTTCACCATGTTTCTTCTCATAATTTATTTCACCTACTTATTATACTAATTTTTTGGCGAGCTCTTTTCGTTATGATACTCAAACATTTTTGCTTGGGCTGATTTCAGTTTATCTGACAAGCTTGAATGTTCTATAAATAATATGTAAAATGATTTTTGTTGGGTTGTTGATTGGATTGTGTTGTTATATTCTTTTACTGCTTGGTATATGACTTCGGGTGATCCATTATATTGTATTCTTCTTCTTCTTTCGATTATTGTAGAATAAACTCTTGCTACCTGACCGTTGCTTAAACTGTGTCGGGGGTCTGCATAGTTAATAGTTATACCTGATCGAAACATTGAAGATTGGAACTGTGCTCATGAAAACGTAGGCTCATTGTCCATCATTATATGTAGATTTAAAAAATGGAAAAGTTTCGATTAGTTCCAACACTTTGCTTGCCATATCTGATTTGTTATTGATTTTCTTTATCACTAAAAATTTGGAATTTTCGTCTAAGCATGTCATGAATGTTTATTTTTGAGCATGAAATATACAGATTTTTTTCTGTAATAGGGGCTTTAGAAATAGGAATTTGCTTTGGATTTCAGCTGTATATCTATTTTTATTACAAATTTATAATGTTGGCTAATAATAGTATTTAAGAAACTGCTTAAGATTTTTATCCAAGCCTCTATGAGCACGAGCATATGTTTCTTTTATTTTAATTTATTGATCGTTTATGTTTTCGATATCTAGGACACACTTTCTTGTAAATACATATTTATTGGCAAAAGTGTTTTTCAGTATGTTCTGAATTTTGCTACGGAACTGTTGTTTCTCGGTGGGCCGCGCCGGCTGGCTCATCGGTTTCTCTGGGTGTAGTCCCATCCCTGGCCCGCAGTCCGCACAATCGATAACAACAAAGCTACACGTCTATAGCAAAACAGACCTACACAACACTATGCAAAACGAACCACAAACTCCGATAACATCAAACAGTCGGAACTTCTAACAAATGAACAACATAATCAGCAGCGACGTCAAATAAATGTCAACAACAAAGGTGAGACGCTAATATAATTTAACAACAAACTCTATTAATCCACATTAGTTTTCCAGATCGGGTCCCGGTTTCGGACCCAGCGCACCCGCCCTACCATGACACGATCACCTCCTCTCGTCTCCACCATTTTAGCGACTAAGACGTTGGCTAATAATTTATAAAATTTTAATGTTCTTACAGAGTATCTCCACTTTTGATGTCTTCATACAAACGAAGGGCGAAACGTGTAACGCTCGGCATCGCTTATAGTTATAATGGATATAACAATTTTGTTTAATTCAATTTCAATTTTTTTACAGAGTACTTATCAACTTGTACGGAACAGACGACGACGAACAGACGGCGAAAATACGGCCAAAGACTCTTGCCATTCGCCGTAAAAAAAATGAAGAAGGAAAGGAGGCAATTCTAAGGCAGTCGCTACTTCGACTTGGAAACAAAGACCCACGCAAATACTCATCCGTGTGTGTCACGATAATCTGTCGTGCGGCAGGTAAGTATTATATCTCAAATCGCTTAAATCTACCTTACCCTACCTAAAGAGCTCTCTGGGGGGGTATGGGGCGATAGAAAGAGTATCTTACGGTGTGTATGTATGTGTGCATTGTTCGTGCTGCTCTCCTTCAGGAAACACAATTAGGAGTCTGCATCTGACTCTGCCGTTTATTCAGGCAAGGTGGGGCAAAATGGAACGAACTCAATCGGGTGATGTGGGCGTAGTCTCGCCGGTGGCCGCTTCTCTGCTGTTGGAGGCCCGTCCGTGAGGGTTTGTCTCGCCGTCTTGTTGGTTGCGCCGAGGCTTGGCTGTCCTTCGGAACTCCAGCTCGGGAATATCTGGGGTGGCCTAGCAGGCGCCCTCCGGCTGGGGATGCAAGCGTTGTGTGCCACCAAATGGCTGCGGCTGCTCTAATGGAGTATCCTTTTATTGTTGTTTTAAATGCCGCAAGACTGCGTGTTTCTTGTGTATTATTGTTCTTGTGTACTATTTCGTTTCGCAATATGTTAGCACTTAATGAATTATCTTTGCAATTAAATAATTAAGAAAGCCAGTTGTCGTGAATAAATATATACTTTAATTTTTACGAGAGCAAGCTCTGTGGCCGGCATAGAAAAAATATCAAATCTTCAATTTTTAGCTTCGAGCCGACACGCCCGCCGTTGACCGCTAACAAAGTTGAACTGTCGCGCTGTACATTGGGCAGCCTCACCCAAGGTACCGAAATTCGGCACACGCATACATTCAATCATGGTCCGTTGCTGGGATGCTTTTTTTTGGGTCAACGGCCCAAATGAAGGCCAAGGGCACATTCAAGGGCATGCGATCCACTCTCCCTATAATGTCTGGGAGCGAATCGGGCCATTAGCGATCGGCCCTTCTGGCGCCGTGGATCTGTGCCCGTCTTCTCCCGATACTTTGCCCCTATGACAAAAGATATCGGCGCGGCCGATAATATGCAATATAATAAAGAACGCAACCAATTACGGGCAATATCGATGTCGTCGATATGTCAAATGCAACATCACCACGCAGATTATTGTAAACGCGAACCCGACCGTTACAATGAATCTGCGTGCGCATTTCTTATCCGGTTCGCCCAGCCGGCCAAATAGAACGCCCAACGTAGGCCACACCCTCGACCCTGAGATGTTGGCACCTTGACCATCGCCGCCATCGTCTCTACCGGAGTTCCATTTGAACACCCTTCGAGCTATTTTTCATCCGCCGGAAAATCGGCCGCTCTTCGGTCCTCTACCCGGAAGTCGGGTGGTGGATACCCCTTCCTACGCGTACCCTACCTTTGAGGTTTCACCGGTACTGGAGTTGGAACCGTTCCACGCTGTAGCCCTTCGTCCTTCGGGATGGCCTTTGTTTTCGGGTCCGGAGCGTTGTGTCTCGGTGGCTCTGGCTGCGAATTTTGCTTTCCGGCGTGGGTTTCCAACGGTCTAAGCACGTCGCAGATGTCCTTCATCATCCCCAGAAAGCTCGTTCGCATCGCTTCTTGGATGGACTCGTTGATGCCAGACGGTAGGGATTGCCGATATGTCTGATTGGTTTGTGCAATCGCCGTGTTCACCGCCGACCTGATAACCCAATCGAGGGTTGTTTTTGGGAACTCTAGGTTCCCTAGATGCCCCTTCGTCGGGATCGCTCTCGCTGGGAATCCTCGATGGTTCGTTGGCGTTCCCCCTAGATCTCCTACAGGCCGCGGCGGTGGCGATGCTGAATTTTCGTCAGCGCCTGAAACCCCATCGGATCCCTGTACCTTAGTCATGAGTGGCTCCTTACCACAAGGCACTAACCTTACTCTTAATAACACCTATACATACTAATGATGACTAATAATGACTAAATAATAACTTTAAGTAAATATATAGATAAATATTTAAATAAATAACTTCAATACCCCCTAACAAATCTTACTAATAATGAATAATAAATAAATAATCAAATAAATATCGACAGCAGTAAAAAATGTACAACAATTTTTTTTTTATGTTTTTTTCTTAATAAATTTCCAATGCTTGGGGGGGGAAAGAAGACAAATTCAACACAGGCTAACTTGTCTACGAATAATCTGGACAGTGGACAACATTTAAGCATTCGTCAAATGCTCAGTTCGTCAGTTTGACTGACATACTGGCTCCGAAGCTCTCCGAAGCTATAACTACGGCCAGCATACACCATACGTAAACACCGAGTGAGACAAAACAAATAGTATACAATAAACAAACTCTAACAGAACCTACCCTAATATCACAATTTATCCCATTTTATTTTATCATGGCGGCTTCCACCAAGCGAACGATGAACAGTCGAAAACGCTTCGCCAACATGCGAACGTTCCGACGACCTACCCACAAGGCGTATTACTTAAACACCATTATTGTATATAACATCCTTGTAAATATCATATAAGTTACCAAATAGTAACTAAACTTTATTGATGGTTCTGGCGACCTTTCCATATTTCAAAATATTTGTTGGCTGGCTCGAGGTCCGAGTTTGTTAAAACAAAGTAATGAAAACAATTTTATTTTGTATTTGTTTCCGATATATTTCGGTTCACATCGGCAAACCGTCTTCAGGCACTAACACCAAGATACAAAGAACAATAACAGTTATAATAAAAAATAAATAGAAATTTTACATAATAACACGTCTGCTCTTTGACGTGAGCTTGTTACTGAGCTGTTTGTGTTTAAGAGGTGTCTGTACAAGTGAGCGCAATTTTCTGTGTCTGTCTTATGTTTATGTTTGTTGGTTGGTGTGTTATATGTTAATTTCCAATGTGTGTCTTGTGTAGTGTGTTCTTGTTGTAGATTGTTGTTTCAATTGGTAGTGGTTGTTTTTCATACAATGGGTAAAGTGTGTTTTTGATATTATTTTGAGTCTTAATTGAAGTCGATTTATTACTAACCTTGTTTTTAGCTTCGACTTTGTTGTACCTTTAACACTATTCACTTGTTGTTGTTTTCCCCGCCACATGGTATTGGTAAACGACGTGTTTTGTCACATGGATTTCGACTTTACTTGTTAGAATTGTAGTACTCGTTCATTTTATACTTGTTTGTTAAACAGTCTGGTTTACCGTTCTATAGTCTTGGTAAAAAATTGTAATTTTATAGTTCTGTTGGTTTTTGTTTCGATTTGTCGTCTTTTTAAAAGTTTTGATTATATTTGTGGGAAGATTTGTCAGATTTGATTTAGTTCAATTCTTTGTGGTATATTGTCCGATATTTAAACACTATCAACAGCCTATCTGTATGATTATCATACTCTTTGGGTGGTTTGATTGAAGTTAGATCGTCCGAGCTATGTTTCCTAACCACTTTATTTTGATGTGTTTCCATTCTGCTTACAAAGAGTCTAAAAATGTAATTTCCCGTCCTTTTCTAATTCCATGTAAAATTATCTCTTTGGAAATTCTCTTTTAATTCTCCACTTCTATTGTCATTTGAGTCACTAAATTTGTCAACCTTGTTTATTTAATACTTAATCTTGTCCAACATTCCTCCATTAAAACTGCGATTACTGGGACCGGTATCCCATTGCATTCCTTTTAGTTGTGTGTATATTTTGTCTTCGTATTTGAAATATCTGTTCCTGAATCAAAATCTAACTATAATTTGTTTTGGTCTCGTGTCTCTTCTTTTCATTTTGTCTTATTGTTCAGTTAATCTATTTATCTGGGAATAAGGATACTACGTCATATACTAATGTTTCTTCTTCTCTAATGGGCGTTGTTACTCTGTCTTTAAATCTACCGCGTTCTTATTTGTACTTAATCCATTGTCAGATTTTTTAATATTTGTATTATTATTTCACACCCTAAATGAATCCGATGGAGAACATATTGGTCTCATCGTTCCTTCCTTGTTATTTTTGGTATCCATATATCCTCGGAGGTACCGCCGTTGTTGTAGTCATCTTATTTCTTTCGTCCTTTGAAATAAGACCCATCCTGATAATTGTGCCACGAAGTTGTTATTCTTTGTCTGTAGTCTTGTGTCATCCAGTCTCATGTTCTATACGCCATAAGTCGTCTAAAATATTTGTCATTTTATTTTTATAATCATCCTCCTCCATTGCTACGGTTTTGTTGCCCTTATCCGACGATAGAATTTTAATATTTATATTTTCTTTCAATAATTTTCGTGTCTGTTCCACTGTGTCCAAATTCTCATCCCTTGTGTTTTGGTTGTTCTTGGTTTTATGCTCTTTGACTAACAAGAGAATTTTGTGCGCGCCGACTCTTGTGTTTCCTTTTCTTTTATGGTTTGCACTAGCTCCTCACCGTCTGCGATGTATTTCAAGAGAGGAAAATCTCTTTTGCTGATTGGGAGAGCGAACTTCGGCCCTTTTGCGAGTAAAGCTGCTACGTTTGGCGGGAATTCCATTTTTGTTTTATTTACGAACCACTCTCTTTGAGTGTTGTTTCCGCTAGCTATTCCGTTGATCTCGTAACTTATCTGTTTCGTTTCTTGTCTTTCCTTAAGTGTTGTTGTTATTCTGTTTTCTATATTTCTCTCGCTCTCAAGAACGCTTTTGCGTCATCTGTGGTCATCAGTTGTTCTATGCTTGTTTTTGCTTTTTCCATATGTTTTGTTTGTTCTTGTATAGGTTGTGTTTGTGTTTTATAAGTAAGTTTAATATTTTGGTATGGTAAAAATGTGTGTGTCTAGTCAATGCTCTTGTTATGTCAGGGTGGGTTTTATTGTCAGTGGTCAGTATGGTCAAATCTGTGTCAAGTTTTTGATGAAGTTAGGTATAAATTTGATTTTCTACATTTTAACAAATTAGGCTAATTAAGTTTATTAATTTTACCAGTGTTAGTTGGAATTTATTAATTGTTCTTCTGGAATCCGTGTATTTATTTTTATTTTTGCGTAGCTCATGTTGGCTCTATCATACGGCGTGCCTTCCGTTGATATTTATTATGGTTCTGGCGACCTTTCCATATTTCAAAATATTTGTTGGCTGGCTCGAGGTCCGAGTTTGTTAAAACAAAGTAATGAAAACAATTTTATTTTGTATTTGTTTCCGATATATTTCGGTTGCACATCGGCAAACCGTCTTCAGGGCACTAACACCAAGATACAAAGAACAATTAACAGTTATAATACAATAAATTAAACATTATTTCGATAATTTTACATACATTATTTTACACGTCTGCGCTCTTTGACGTGGAGCTTGTTACTGAGGCTGTTTGGCTGTTTAAGAGGTGTCTGTACAAGTGAGCGCAATTTTCTGTGTCTGTCTTATGTTTAGTCTTTGTTGGTTGGTGTGTTATTATGTGTAGCATTTCCAATGTGTGTCGCTTGTTGTAGTGTTGTTCTTGTTGTAAGATTGTTGTTTCATCAAAATTTGGTATGTGGTTGTTTTTCATACAATGGGTCATAGTGCTGTTTTCTGTATATTATTTTGATGTCTTAATTTGAAGTCCGATTTATGTTACTAACCTTGTTTTTACTTCGACTTTGTTGTACCTATGTAGACACTATTCACTTGTTGTTGTTTTCCCCGCCACATGGTATTTGGTAAACGACGTTGCTTTTGTCGATCATCGGGATTTTCGACTTTATCTTGTTGAAGAATTTTTGTAATGTATTCGTCGGTTTGTAGCACTTTTATATCTTGTTTGTTATAACAGTCTGAGTTTTAGCCGTTCTATAGTCTTGGTACATATATTAGTGATTTGTATATTTTATCAGGTTCTGTTGGCTTTTTTGTTTCGATTGATTATATTTGGTGGGAAGTCATTTTTGGTCAAGAGTTTTTTGATTTCATGTTCAATTTCTTTGTGGTATATTGTGTCCGATATGTTAAACATTCTATTCATACAGCCTAGTGCTGTATTGATTATCATACTCTTTGGGTGGTTTGAATTGAAGTTGAGTATTCGTCCGGAGGCTATGGGTTTCCTATACCACTTTATTTTGAGTGTGTTGTCCATTCTGCTTACAATAGAGTCTAAAAATGGTAATTTCCCGTCCTTTTCTAATTCCATGGTAAAATTGATCTGCTTGTGGAAGGAATTCAATTCTTTTAGAATTTTCTCCACTTCTATTTTGTCAGTTATGGTAAAGAGGTCATCTACATATTTTGTCAAGAGCCTTGGTTTTATTTTTAATTTATCTGTAATCTTGTCCAACAGTTCCTCCATTAATATATCTGCGATTACTGGGGAGGCCGGTGATCCCATTGGCATTCCTTTTAGTTGTGTGTATATTTTGTCTAAACTTTATTAATAATTATTCGCCAGGTAGAGACCAGAATTCACTGATCGTTCATCATTCGATCGATCATTCTTGGGATATGCTGTATGTCATATGCGGCGCAGGCTTGATTCTACATCGTCCTGGGTCACCTGTATCCGAAGCTCTTGTAACCACGGTCAGCAACCTATAACATTAACACAGAATGAGACAAACAAAAATAATAAATGAATAAATAACAACTGACAAAACTACCCTAATATCACATTATTATCACGAGATGCCTTTGTCATTGCGGCTACCACCAGGCGAATGATGAACGGTCGCGAACGTTTCGCCAACATGCGAACGTGACTTACCGCATCAACCACTACAAGAAAACTTCTCATGTTCATGGACATTCTGATGCTCTCCCTGCCTCCGTCGTGCTTCTCGGATTCCACTACACGCTACGCGATTATAGGCCACCAACTCGTGCCACATAAGGCATCAGCGGTGAGGATCCTAAAGCCAGGGGAGTCCTTTTCTCTGTACCTTCATGAGTATCTTATTATTTTTTCTTTGATTACAGACCGACATCAAGGAAAACCCCAAAGGTTATGCATATTCGTCTATTAAATATAAAAGTTAAAAATTTTGCCACTATCACGAACAATGCACACATACATACATACCGTAAGATACCCTTTCTATCGCCCCTAACCCCCCCAGAGAGCTCTTTAGGTAGGGTAAGGTAGATTTAAGCGATTTGAGATATAATACTTACCTGCCGCACGACAGATTATCGTGACATACACGGATGAGTATTTGCGTGGGTCTTTGTTTCCAAGTCGAAGTAGCGACTGCCTTAGAATTGCCTCCTTTCCTTCTTCATTTTTTTTTCGGCGAATGGCAAGAGTCTTTGGCCGTATTTTCGTCGTCTGTTCCATACAAGTTGATAAGTACTCTGTAAAAAAGTTAAAATGGAATTTAAAAAAATATGTAATATCAATTATAACTATATGCGATGCCGAGCGTTACACGCACCTTTCGTTTGTATGAAGACGTCAAAAGTGAAGATAATCTGTAAGAACATTGGAATTTTATAAATGATTAGCCATTGTCTGTAATCATAATTATATGCTATGAGTATATGCATCTAGTGAGGATATGTCGACGTGCATTAGATTGTTAGTGGCTGATAAAAGCGGATAGAGATGATATTAATTGTGCGGACTGCGGACCAGGGATGGGACTACACCCAAAGAAACCGATGAGCCAGCCGGCGCGGCCCATCGAGAAACAAGCAGTTCCGTAACAATAGGGCGCCCAATTTGAAGAGGCACTCGGCTTCTTTGATATGGGTGTGTAATCAAAGAAAAAAAAAATAAGATACTAATGATGGTACAGAGAAAATGACTCCCCTGACCGCTGATGTCTTATGTGGCATGAGTTGGTGGCCCATAATCGCGCAGCGTGTAGTGGAATCCGAAAAGTACGACGGAGGCAGGGAGAGTATCAGAATGTCCATGAACATGAGAAGTTTTTTTTGTAGTGGTTGATGCGGTAAGTCACGTTCGCATGTTGGCAAAACGTTCGCGACCGTTCATCATTCGCTTGGTGGTAGCCGCAATGACAAAGGCATCTCGTGATAATAATGTGATATTAGGGTAGTTTTGTCAGTTGTTATTTATTCATTTATTAGTTTTGTTTGTCTCATTCTGTGTTAATGTAGGAGGTGTGCTAACCGTGGTTACAAGAGCTTCGGAGACAGGTGACCCAGGACGATGTAGAATCAAGCCTGCGCCGCATCTGTCATACAGCATATCCCAAGAATGGCCAGAAGAGGGACGGAAACGGATCTTGCCGTATTGTCCATTAACAGGGAGCTTTCTTGTCGCGGTTGACGGCAGTACGCCACGTTCGCATGTTGGCGAGGCGTTTGCGACTGTTCATCGTTCGCCTGGTGGTAGCCGCGATGACAAAATAAACTGGGATAAAATGTGATATTAGGGTAGGTTCTGTTAGAGTTGGTTTATTGTGTACTATTTGTTTTGTCTTACTTGGTGTTTACGTTTGGTGTATGCTGGCCGTAGTTATATGAGCTTCGGAGTCAGGTGACCCAGGACGATATAGATTCGATCCTGCGTCGCAGCTGTTTCCCAAAGTGCGACGGAAGCCAAATAGAGTTAGCGTTCCTTGTATGCCGTTCGTCAGTCAGACTGACAAGTGCGTAGACAAGTTAGTTTGTGTTAGGATTTGTCTTCTCTTCCCCCCAAGTGTTGAAAATTTTGTAAAAAGAACACTCTTTATTTGTTGTAAAGCCAGCACGTCAGTGCTGTTTAGTATATTGGTTCAGAATGAATTTATTCAGTTTTAATCATGTTCGCTTAGCCTATGGATATACATATATACTTATGCTGTTATTAGTAGCTCGCATATGCCTGTATTAGTGAGCATATATATTGCTCACGGAATGCGCTCAGACGGAGCGTGGGATATGCAGCATAAGCATAAACGGTCAGCTAGTGAGGCTAGTGAACCGCGGTGCGTAATATGAGACCGAGCCAATACATAATGTGGCTCTGGGCTCGTTTACTATTTTATTGTTATTGTATGCAACAAAGTGCTGCATACTTTATATTTAAGTACAGGGTATTCTGTAAGGGCATATACGCACTACACCTCCCCTTTTAGAAGAATAACGTAACATTATGAATGTGTAGTTATTAAATGAACTTAATTATTGCGGTTTTTTTTTTTGTAAATAACAAGAAATTTAAAATGTTGGAGTATTATAATACAAAATTATTAATGGTATAAAAATTTATAATTCGTTTATATGTAAAAAAATTTTTTTTTTCATTCGGTTGATCAGGCCGTCATATATTTTTATTTTATTTTTTTTTTGAGCTCGAATTCATAAAGAGAATTTTGGGTTATTAAGAATTAAAAATTTTTAATCTATCCTTATGAACTTTTTGTTTTTTTTATACCCTGAACCCATTAAAAATGGGTAAAAGGGGTATTATGTTTTTGTGCAAAATCCAAATGTATGTAACAGGCAGAAGGAAGCATCTCCGACCCCATAAAGTATATATATTCTTGATCAGCATTAATAGCCGAGTCGATCTAGCCATGTCCGTCTGTCTGTCCGTCCGTCCGTCCGTCCGTCCGTCCGTCCGTCCGTCCGTATGTATGAACGCAAGGATCTCAGAACCTATAAGAGCTAGAGACTTGAAATTTTAGAAGTAGATGCTCCTAGCTCCTACGCAGATCGAGTTTGTTTCCGATAATCGATAACTTGCCCCGTTTCCAAGTAATCGATAAAAATGTATATCGATATCCTGTTTTTTAAGCAATTTTGGTAAATAATAAGAGCTAGAGTTACCAAACTTGACATGTTGCTTCTAGAAAAGTATATATATATCGATTATCTTTCATTTTATACCTATCGCCACCTCCCCGCTACTCTTTATCTATAAGCGCGCGCTGCATTTGGTGTTGAAGTATGAGGGTTCAGGGTATCCCCTAGTCGGGAGCTCCCGACTAGAACCTCTTACTTGTTATCTTTACTATCTTTAAAAAAAATGTTGTCATTATCTTCTATTTTCTCTACTATATATGGTCCTAAATATACTGGGTCTAATTTGTGCCCTGTTTCGTTTCTTATAAGTACTTTATCTCCTACTTTTAATTCAAAGTTTTTTATTTTTTCGTCATATGCTAATTTCCTATAAGCCTTGGCTTTTTCTAACATAATTCTAGCTCTTTTGTATGCTATTTCTAATCTAAAATTTATTTTCTTAGAATAGTCATCTAAATTATAAATAGGATCTATGAAATTAGTTTTGTTTAAATCTATGAACTGTTTCGGTAGTCTGCCAAATACTAGTTCGTATGGACAATACTCATGCGTTGCTGATGGTGTCGTGTTGAAGCAATAAGTGAAATATTGAACCCAGACATCCCAATCAGATTTGTCTGCAGAGATGTATGAACGAATGTATTCATTAAAAGTTCGATGACTTCGTTCTATTGTCCCTAATGTTTGATGATGATATGCAGTAGAGGTGAGATTCTCGATCTTCAAATACTTGCATAAATCAGTTATAATCTGGTTTTTATACTCTGTTCCCATGTCCGAGATGAACGTCTTCATTGGACCAAACTTGAGTATGAAATTTTCGAATATAGCTTTTGCGACATTATTTGCGCTTTTGCTTTTTATTGGAATGGCTACTAAATATTTTGTAAGGTCACATATTAATGTGACTATGTATTCATTACCATTTTCCGATTTGGGCAGCGGACCAACTGTATCCACTATCACTATATCGAAAGCATTCACAGGTGTTTCTGTGAGAGTCAGAGGAGTTTTTGTGTGCCTCTTTATTTTAGACATTTGGCATTTTTGACATCTACGTACGTACTCTTTTATATGACGTGTCATATTTTTCCAGTAGTAGTGTTTTTTTATTTTCGCTAACGTTTTTGTTATGACGCTATGACCTCCTTGAATTGGGTCGTCATGGTATGTAGACAATATTTGTTGTATCTCTTTTTCATATTTTATTTGGGTCACCGGCTGGAGTAGCGCTACTCTTAAAGATTTTAATATTTTATTGCCCATATTTTTAAAAGAATCTATTGAAACTGATTCAAAGATCTTTTCGCTCGGTGCCACCTTGAGTTGGCTGATTTTTAATATACCGACCTCTTTTTCGACTCTTTGAAGAACTGACCTAGGTCGAGAACTCCATTAGTACATAAATCGCTAACTTCAATTCTTGCGATAATTTTATTTCCATGCTTAAATAAACATTTAGATGCTGTTATGCGCAAGGTCACTACTTTTCGTACTTCATCATTTGTAATGACTTCATGTACGTTGGGCTTAGATACATTTTTTATACCCTGAACCCATTAAAAATTGGTAAAAGGGGTATTATGTTTTTGTGCAAAATGCAAATGTATGTAACAGGCAGAAGGAAGCATCTCCGACCCCATAAAGTATATATATTCTTGATCAGCATCAATAGCCGAGTCGATCTAGCCATGTCCGTCTGTCTGTCCGTCCGTCCGTCCGTCCGTCCGTATGTATGAACGCAAGGATCTCAGAACCTATAAGAGCTAGAGACTTGAAATTTTAGCTGTAGGTCCTCCTGGTGCCCGCGCAGATCGAGTTTGTTTCCGATAAACGATAACTTGCCCCGTTTCCAAGTAATCGATAAAAATGTATATCGAAATCCCGTTTTTTAAGCAAATTTGGTAAATAATAAGAGCTAGAGTCACCAAACTTGACATGTAGCTTCTAGAATAGTATATATATATCGAGTATCTTTCATTTTATATCTATCGCCACCTCCCCGCTTCTCTCTATCTATAAGCGCGCGCTGCATTTGGTGTTGGAATAAGAGGGTTCAGGGAATCCCCTAGTCGGGAGCTCCCGACTAGAACCTCTTACTTGTTTTACTTTGCCTTGGCAGAATTTCATAATTTTCTACTGTACAGTTTTTATTTTGTCTACTTTGTCGCCTGGTAGTGACTTTCAGGACTTTATGTTGCATATCTTTGAGTTCTTTTATATTAATACGCGAAAGTGCGTTTGCTACGAAATTATCTTTCCCCTTTAGGTATTCTACTGTGAAGTCGTATTTTTCAAGCTCTAGCCGCATGCGAGTTAATTTAGAACTGGGATTAGTCATAGAAAAAAGATATATCAATGGTCTGTGATCCGTTTTAATAGTAAAGTGTTTGCCATAAATATATGGTCTAAAATGGGTAATTGCCCAATGAATTGCCGCTAACTCTTGTTCTGTTGTGCTCTTATTGCTTTCCCCTTTTGTAAATGAACGAGATGCATAAGCTATTGGGAGCTGAATTCCGTCACGGTTCTGAGTTAGAACTGCTCCGCAAGCTTGTTTACTGGCATCTGTTATAATGCAAAATTCTTTGCGAAAATCAGGATGTTGTAATAATGTGGGGTGCATAAGCTTTTCTTTAAGGTATTGGAATGCGTTTTGGCATTCACTTGACCATTCAAAAGGAACATTCTTTTTACATAATCTAGTTATGTGCCGTGAATAATCGGCGGAGTTTTTTATAAATCGACGATAATAATTGCAGAATGCTACAAATCGTCTCGCGCTGTCCGCATCATGAGGGACAGGATAATTTTTGATGACGTCAAATTTCTTGTCATCTGGCAATACGCCTTTGTCAGTGCATTTGTGACCTAAAAATGTCACTTCATGCATGAAAAATGAACATTTTTCTGGATGCAACTTTAGGTTATATTTCCTACATACATTAAAAACATCAATTAAGTTTTTAATCATGTGTTTTTCGGAACATCCTATCACCATTAAGTCATCCATATAAAGGAATGCCTGAGAGGGTTCTAAACCCGAGAATGCTATAGTCATCATTCTCTGAAATGAATTTGGTGCTATTTTAAGACCAAATGGTAATCGCGTGAAGCGATATGAGCCATTGCTCGTTGAAATATTATATTTCTTGAATTTTCTTCAAGTTCAATTTGGTGGAAACCTGACATTAAGTCAAGGCATGAAAAGTATTTAGCTCTGCACAGTTGGTCTAGAATATCATCAATTCTGGGGAGCGGGAATTTATCAGAAAGTAGTTTTTTGTTGATTTGGCGATAGTCAATTACTAATCGCCATTTCTTCTCTTCCGAATTTGGTAATGATTTTTTCGGAACTAACAAGAGTGGGCTGTTATACTCGGATACAGACGGTTCTACGATTTTGTCGTTTATTAATTTCCTTACTTGTTTTTGAATTTCTTTAACGTGGCTATGCGGGCTTCTGTAGTTTTTAATATAAATGGGTTCATCATCTTTAATTCTTTATGTTTGTTTATAGAAATTTATATTTTTCGCTATTGGTTCGGTTTCCAGTCCGAACACATCACTATACTTGGTGCATAATTCTGTTAGTTGACTTTTGAATTGTTCTGGAAAATTTTTCTTTAGTTTTGAAAGTACTTGTTCGCTTCTATTTTCTGGATTAGTGCTATGAATGTCGTAATCTGTTAAATTTTTATATTGGATTTTGTTTACTTTGACCAATTGGTCGAATTTAGTTGTGTTTAGAAGGCGAATGTATACATGTTTGGATGCTGCTATTGTACTTGCAACATAAATTCCAATATGTATTTCTAGATTAGGAACAAATATATAATCATTTACTGTATTAATGTCTATTTTTCGAATTACTTGGGATCTGGCTGGCAAGAGAACTGTATTGTTGCCAGCACTATATGTTATCGGAACATAAATTGGATAATTTAAATTTTGAGGTCTAATTATAAACCAGTCTTCACTTGGTTTGAAATCTAATTGACAATTGAATTTTTTAATAAAATCAATGCCTATTATTCCATCACACGGTATTGAAAAATCGGAATCTACTAAATGAAATTCGTGTGGAATAATATATTTTGTTAATTGAAGTTCTATTGAAGTTGTTCCTTGAGATTTTATTACACCTTGGCCTATGCCTCGGATGTTTATAATTTTTTCTTCTTGAATTTTGAAATTGTCTGAATTTATTTTTAAAAGTGAGATATCTGCACCAGTATCTATTAGGAATGTGAGTTTATTTTCAGTTGAATGATTATAAAAGGTGACAAATATATTAAGACAGTAATTGATGGAATGAACTTTTACATTTACTGGTTGTTTCCTAAAGGGTTTTGAGAGTTTTCCGGCGTATTTTGCGCCATTCTCACATTGTTACTATTATAACCTTGGTTGGAGTTACCTCGGCCTCTTCCTCTATTTTGGCCTCGTCTTCCTCCACGGTTATTGTAATTATTGTTATTGTTGTTACCGCCTCGGTTATAATTGTTGTGGTTGTAATTTCTGCCACGATTATAACCTCGGCCTCCTCTATTATTATTGTTTGCACCTCGTCGATAATACAGGACAGTGTTACTTTGACCTGTTATCTCCGTGCAGCTATTAACAAATTTGGAGACTGCATCATTCATATTTATGAATGTGCCTGCCTGCATGATAAGTTTTACCTTATCAATTGAACAATTTTGGGTCATAGCTTTTACAGCTGTTGTAGTGCTGTATTTGTTTGCTAGTGATTGGCTTAGACCTTCACTGATATAGGCGCCATCAAGGGCCTTTGCCAGTTTTTCCACCTCTTGGGTGTATTGGTTAGCCGTTTTATTTTTTCTGTTGTAAATTAAGAAGCTTAGCAGATACAACTTCTACCGATTCTCCTTTTACTACATTTGATAGTTGCGTAATGATTGCAGCAATTGTCTGCTCATTACTTATTAAATTTCTCGCATGGCCTTATAGCTTTGTTTTTATAAGGCTTATGGCCGTAAGCTCATGTGTGCCTTTTAAGGTTTCTAATAGATTCAAAGAATCTAGAAAACTTTGTAGATTTTCCGGCTTACCGTCAAACTCTGGTATCAGAGATGTGGCTAGCTTGATAAATTCTACAACTGTTTGTGCCATGTTTACTAATTTTGTATCTTCTATTTGGTCGTTTGTTAGTAGTGACTTATCAAATGTTACCGGTGTATTTAACACCGATGGTAGATAAAGCTGGAGATCATACTTTTTATTTCTCAGTATGTTTAATTATGGTGGGTCTTAAAACTGGTGCGCTTTTATTAAGGCACTTGTATGATTTATCGAAATTTTCCCTATGCCGCTTTATCTTTTCTACTATTTGGGACCAGTCCATGTAAACTTCCGCTACTTAAATATTTTATTTAAGCAGTGGCTTAGACCTTGTTTAAGTCGTTGGCTCGACCCATGTAACGCTTCCTCAGTGATTTTTTATGAAGAAGATAAATCTTCAGAAGGATGTTTACTGAGGCTATTACAATGAGTATTATTAGCAGTATGTTTGTTAACTGCACATGGGGAGTGGTGTCTACGACTTCTACTACGTTAACTACATTGGCAGTGTTATCATCTGCCTTTGATTGTTTTCCCCCCATATTCCTATATAAATACTCTTGCTTTTTGATTTGACTACTACCTATGCAGACGTACTAAGACAATTGTTGTCTGCCCTAGAATCGGATGCTCGTCAATAATTGTTTTTATTTTGACGTAGGGTAGTGTAGACAAGATTATTCCGCTCTCTATTTTAGAACATGAATAGAGTGGACTTGTCACTGTGCCGAATGTTTCTATATATTCGGATTCGAACTCATATACTGATATGAATTCTCTATGCCTTTGCAAAATTTGTATGGCTCGCATACGAAAGTCTGTTTAGTCGTTATATACTTTGTTAATCGTTTCCTCGATCGTGCTAATTCTTGATCATAACTTTGAATTACCTAATGAGACAAACGGACCACTTATTTCTTTATATTCCAACTGAACGAATTATTACTTTTTAATTTCCTTAGTAATGTTTTTGTACTTATGTACAATTAGATATATATATACATATATATACATGTGATATAAGTATATATATTTTGTTTTTTAAAGTAATTATGTATGTATGTTTTTTTTTTTTTAAATCTATTTTAAATTTTTTTTTGTTTCTGTCATTTTTAATAATTTTTCTTTAAAAATTGTTCAATAATTGTGAAATTCATTATAAACTGATTTAGGAATAGGAAAAATTTTGAGTTAATTAGGGCATACGGTTGGCTGACAATTTTTATTTATACAATTAATAGTCCAACCGTATGTGTTAGTAAAAAGCCTAACAGGTTTTAGTATTTTTCAAGTAGCGCTTTCGCGCATCGGCTTGAATTAGAGTTTATATTTAAGGGCAATTTAGGCATTGGCAGGTTTGCAGCCCTTATTGCGTTGCTTCGCACCAGTACGAAGTTGTTTCTCGATGATTTCGAGATTCTTTATTTGTTCATTTCTCTCCTGGGGCGTTGTCGCTGTCTTGATAAGATCCTGTAGGAGTCTTCTTTGTTGAAGCATTTTAATCCTACTTCCGCTTCTTTTGGTTTTCTTCTTTTCCTTCGTGGGCGTGGTCCATCGTTGGGGTACACCTCTAAAGCCTCTTGCAGGCTGGGTGCATCCCTTTGCTCAACAGGAGCAGCTTCTTCCAGTCCAACGTTGCTCATTTACTTCCTGCGTTGGTGCAAAGGGCGGACTGCCTCTCACACTTTTGGTATCTGCTGCTGCTGTCCGGGGCCTATGGGCTCAGGCGGTGCCGGTGCTGGTCATCGCACAGGCTGTCTTTGGTTTACACGTTCGTGTCATCTGTTAAGTTTCTTTTGTCGTTGTCGTTGATTCAGATTTTGTTAGTTGTTGTTGATGTTGTTGCTTGTCACTTTGTTTCACAATGTATATTGCAATTTTCGTTCATATCATTGGCGTCGTTGAAAGTGTAAAATTAAACAATCTTTGTTTGACGCAATCCATTATGCATTATTATTAATTTATTTTAATAATTTTTTTTTTTAATAATTTTTTTTTTACAACAATTTCAACATTTTAATTTCTGTTCATTTTTTTTTTTTACACAAACGGCAAACCGCTGTCACGGTCGCCATGTAAAAAGAACACTCTTTATTTGTTGTAAAGCCAGCACGTCAGTGCTGTTTAGTATATTGGTTCAGAATGAATTTATTCAGTTTTCATAATGTTCGCTTAGCCTATGGATATACATATATACTTATGCTGTTATTCGTTAACAGCTACAAAGAGAGGGAGATTGAGTAGCTCGCATATGCCTGTATTAGTGAGCATATATATTGCTCACGGAATGCGCTCAGACGGAGCGTGGGATATGCAGCATAAGCATAAACGGTCAGCTAGAGGGGCTGGTGAACTGCGCTGCGTAATATGATCCAGAGCCAATATATAAAGTAGCTCTGGCCTTGTTTAATGTATAATTGTTATTGTATGCAACAAAGTGCTGCATACTTTATATTTAAGTACAGGGTATTCTGTAAGGGCATATACGCACTACAATTTATTAAGAGAAAAACATAAAAAAATCATTGTTGTAAGTTTTTTCCTGTTGACGGTATTTATTTGATTATTTATTTATTATTAATTTTTAGTAAGATTTGTTAGGGGGTATTGTAGTTATTTATTTAAATATTTATTTATTTATTGACTTATAGTCATTATTTAGTCATTATTTGTTTGTATGGGTGTTAAGAGTAAGGAAGGGTATCCACCACCCAGACCGAGGTTCGTCGGGAGTCCTCACTCTAGGAACGGGCGCAGCACCAACAACCGAAACTTCCGGATAGAGGACCGAAGAGCGGGCAAATAAATCGAAGGGTGTTCGAATGGAACTCCGGTAGAGACGCTGGCGGTGATGGTCAAGGTGCCAACATCTCAGGGTCGTGGGTGTGGCCTACAATGGGCGTTTAATTTGGCCGGCTGGGTGAACCGGATAGGAAATGCGCGTTTATAATAATCTGCGTGGTGATGTTGCATTTGACATATCGACGGCGGGCGTGTCGGCTCGAAGCTAAAAATTGAAGTTTTGATATTTTTTCTATGCCGGCCACAGAGCTTGCTCTCGTAAAAATTAAAGTTTATATTTATTCACGACAACTGGCTTTCTGTATTATTTAATTTCAAAAATAAAGATATTCATTAAGTGCTAACATATTGCGAAAAGAAATAGTACACAAGATCTATAATACACCTAACAATAATACACAAGAAACACGCAGTCTTGCGGCATTTAAAACAACAATAAAAGGATACTCCATTAGAGCAACCGCACCCATTTGGTGGCATACAACGCCTGCATCCCCAGCCGGAGGGCGCCTGCCAGGCCACCCCAGATATACCCGGGCTGGAGTTCCAGAGCACAGCCAAACCTCGGCGCAACCAACAAGACGGCGAGACGAACCCTCACGGACGGCCCTCCAACAGCAGAGAAGCGGCCACCGGCGAGACTACGCCCACATCACCCGAGTGAGTCCGTTCTATTTTGCCCCTCCTTGCCTGAGTAAACGGCAGAGTCAGACGCAGACTCTTAATTGTGTCCCCTGAAGGAGAGCAGATTAAATGCGATCGTTAGATTTATTTTTAGAATTGTATAGATATATGCATACTCTTACGTCTAGCTTCACTTAAAGGGGCGAACAGTGAGGAAAACCCCAAAGGTTATGCATATTCGTCTATTAAATATAAAAGTTAAAATGTTGCCACTTGCACGAACAACGCACACATACACACATACCGTAAGATACCCTTTCTATCGCCCCTAAAGGTGATCGTCTCATGGTAGGGCGGGTACGCTGGGTCCGGCACCGGGACCCGATCTGGAAAACTAAAGTGGTTTAATAGTGTGCTTTTTGTTAAATTATATTAGCGTCTCACGTTTGTTGTTTACATTTATTTGTCGTCGCAGCTGTTTATGTTGTTCATTTGTTAGAAATTCCGTCAGTTTGAGGTTATCGGAGTTTGTTGTTCGTTTTCAATAGTGTTGTGTAGGTCTGTTGTGCTATAGACGTGGCGCGGCCCATTGAGAAACAAGCAGTTCCGTAACAATATGGGGCCCAATTTGAAGAGGCACTCGGATTCTTTGAGAAGAGGGACGGAAACGGATCTTGCCGTATTGTCCATTAACAGGGAGCTTTCTTGTCGCGGTTGACGGCAGTACGCCACGTTCGCATGTTGGCGAAGCGTTTGCGACTGTTCATCGTTCGCCTGGTGGTAGCCGCGATGACAAAATAAACTGGGATAAAATGTGATATTAGTCCATAGTCCAAATAGACTTCAAGTTAGCGTTCCTTGTATGCCGTTCGTCAGTCAGACTGACAAGTGCGTAGACAAGTTAGTCTGTGTTAGTATTTGTCTTCTCTTCCCCCCCAAGTATTGGAAATTTATTAAGAAAAAAACATAAATAAATCATTGTTGTAAGTTTTTTCCTGTTGTCGGTATTTATTTGATTACTTATTTATTATTAATTTTTAGTAAGATTTGTTAGGGGGTATTGTAGTTATTTATTTATTTATTTACTTATAGTCATTATTTAGTCATTATTTGTTTGTATAGGTGTTAAGAGTAAGGAAGGGTATCCACCACCCAGACCGAGGTTCGTCGGGAGTCCTCATGCTAGGAACGGGCGCAGCACCAACAACCGAAACTTCCGGGTAGAGGACCGAAGAGCGGGCAAATAAATCGAAGGGTGTTCGAATGGAACTCCGGTAGAGACGCTGGCGGTGATGGTCAAGGTGCCAGCATCTCAGGGTCGTGGTTGTCGTGAATAAATATATACTTTAATTTTTACGAGAGCAAGCTCTGTGGCCGGCATAGAAAAAATATCAAATCTTCAATTTTTAGCTTCGAGCCGACACGCCCGCCGTTGACCGCTGACAAAGTTGAACTGTCGCGCTGTACATTGGGCAGCCTCACCCAAGGTACCGAAATTCGGCACACGCATACATTCAATCATGGTCCGTTGCTGCCCTTATGCACAGCTGCATTTTTTTTGGGTCAACGGCCCAAATGAAGGCCAAGGGCACATTCAAGGGCATGCGATCCACTCTCCCTATAATGTCTGGGAGCGAATCGGGCCATTAGCGATCGGCCCTTCTGGCGCCGTGGATCTGTGCCCGTCTTCTCCCGATACTTTGCCCCTATGACAAAAGATATCGGCGCGGCCGATAATATGCAATATAATAAAGAACGCAACCAATTACGGGCAATATCGATGTCGTCGATATGTCAAATGCAACATCACCACGCAGATTATTGTAAACGCGAACCCGACCGTTACAATGAATCTGCGTGCGCATTTCCTATCCGGTTCGCCCAGCCGGCCAAATAGAACGCCCAACGTAGGCCACACCCTCGACCCTGAGATGTTGGCACCTTGACCATCGCCGCCATCGTCTCTACCGGAGTTCCATTTGAACACCCTTCGAGCTATTTTTCATCCGCCGGAAAATCGGCCGCTCTTCGGTCCTCTACCCGGAAGTCGGGTGGTGGATACCCCTTCCTACGCGTACCCTACCTTTGAGGTTTCACCGGTACTGGAGTTGGAACCGTTCCACGCTGTAGCCCTTCGTCCTTCGGGATGGCCTTTGTTTTCGGGTCCGGAGCGTTGTGTCTCGGTGGCTCTGGCTGCGAATTTTGCTTTCCGGCGTGGGTTTCCAACGGTCTAAGCACGTCGCAGATGTCCTTCATCATCCCCAGAAAGCTCGTTCGCATCGCTTCTTGGATGGACTCGTTGATGCCAGACGGTAGGGATTGCCGATATGTCTGATTGGTTTGTGCAATCGCCGTGTTCACCGCCGACCTGATAACCCAATCGAGGGTTGTTTTTGGGAACTCTAGGTTCCCTAGATGCCCCTTCGTCGGGATCGCTCTCGCTGGGACTCCTCGATGGTTCGTTGGCGTTCCCCCTAGATCTCCTGCAGGCCGCGGCGGTGGCGATGCTGAATTTTCGTCAGCGCCTGAAACCCCATCGGATCCCTGTACCTTAGTCATGAGTGGCTCCTTACCACAAGGCACTAACCTTACTCTTAATAACACCTATACATACTAATGATGACTAATAACGACTAAATAATAACTTTAAGTAAATATATAGATAAATATTTAAATAAATAACTTCAATACCCCCTAACAAATCTTACTAATAATGAATAATAAATAAATAATCAAATAAATATCGACAACAGTAAAAAATGTACAACAATTTTTTTTTTAATGTTTTTTTCTTAATAAATTTCCAATGTTTGGGGGGGGGGGGGGGGGAAAGAAGACAAATTCAACACAGGCTAACTTGTCTACGAATAATCTGGACAGTGGACAACATTTAAGCATTCGTCAAATGCTCAGTTCGTCAGTTTGACTGACATACTGGCTCCGAAGCTCTCCGAAGCTATAACTACGGCCAGCATACACCAAACGTAAACACCGAGTGAGACAAAACAAATAGTATACAATAAACAAACTCTAACAGAACCTACCCTAATATCACATTTTATCCCATTTTATTTTATCATGGCGGCTTCCACCAAGCGAACGATGAACAGTCGCAAACGCTTCGCCAACATGCGAACGTTCCGACGACCTACCCACAAGGCGTATTACTTAAACACCATTATTGTATATAACATCCTTGTAAATATCATATAAGTTACCAAATAGTAACTAAACTTTATTAATAATTATTCGCCAGGTAGAGACCAGAATTCACTGATCGTTCATCATTCGATCGATCATTCTTGGGATATGCTGTATGTCATATGCGGCGCAGGCTTGATTCTACATCGTCCTGGGTCACCTGTATCCGAAGATCTTGTAACCACGGTCAGCACACCTATAACATTAACACAGAATGAGACAAACAAAAATAATAAATGAATAAATTACAACTGACAAAACTACCCTAATATCACATTATTATCACGAGATGCCTTTGTCATTGCGGCTACCACCAGGCGAATGATGAACGGTCGCGAACGTTTCGCCAACATGCGAACGTTTCGCCAACATGCGAACGTGACTTACCGCATCAACCACTACAAGAAAACTTCTCATGTTCATGGACATTCTGATGCTCTCCCTGCCTCCGTCGTGCTTCTCGGATTCCACTACACGCTGCGCGATTATAGGCCACCAACTCGTGCCACATAAGGCATCAGCGGTGAGGATCCTAAAGCCAGGGGAGTCCTTTTCTCTGTACCTTCATGAGTATCTTATTATTTTTTCTTTGATTACAGACCGACATCAAGGAAAACCCCAAAGGTTATGCATATTCGTCTATTAAATATAAAAGTTAAAAATTTTGCCACTATCACGAACAATGCACACATACATACATACCGTAAGATACCCTTTCTATCGCCCCTAACCCCCCCAGAGAGCTCTTTAGGTAGGGTAAGGTAGATTTAAGCGATTTGAGATATAATACTTACCTGCCGCACGACAGATTATCGTGACATACACGGATGAGTATTTGCGTGAGTCTTTGTTTCCAAGTCGAAGTAGCGACTGCCTTAGAATTGCCTCCTTTCCTTCTTCATTTTTTTTACGGCGAATGGCAAGAGTCCTTGGCCGTATTTTCGTCGTCTGTTCCATACAAGTTGATAAGTACTCTGTAAAAAAGTTAAAATGGAATTTAAAAAAATATGTAATATCAATTATAACTATATGCGATGCCGAGCGTTACACGCACTTTTCGTTTGTATGAAGACGTCAAAAGTGAAGATAATCTGTAAGAACATTGGAATTTTATAAATGATTAGCCATTGTCTGTAATCATAATTATATGCTATGAGTATACGCATCTAGTGAGGATATGTCGACGTGCATTAGATTGTAAGTGGCTGATAAAAGCGGATAGAGATGATATTAATTGTGCGGACTGCGGACCAGGGATGGGACTACACCCAAAGAAACCGATGAGCCAGCCGGCGCGGCCCATCGAGAAACAAGCAGTTCCGTTACAATAGGGCGCCCAATTTGAAGAGGCACTCGGCTTCTTTGATGTCGGTCTGTAATCAAATAAAAAATAATAAGATACTAATGAAGGTACAGTGAAAATGACTCCCCTGACCGCTGATGTCTTATGTGGCACGAGTTGGTGGCCCATAATCGCGCAGCGTGTAGTGGAATCCGAAAAGCACGACGGAGGCAGGGAGAGTATCAGAATGTCCATGAACATGAGAAGTTTTTTTTGTAGTGGTTGATGCGGTAAGTCACGTTCGCATGTTAGCAAAACGTTCGCGACCGTTCATCATTCGCTTGGTGGTAGCCGCAATGACAAAGGCATCTCGTGATAATAATGTGATATTAGGGTAGTTTTGTCAGTTGTTATTTATTCATTTATTAGTTTTGTTTGTCTCATTCTGTGTTAATGTAGGAGGTGTGCTAACCGTGGTTACAAGAGCTTCGGAGACAGGTGACCCAGGACGATGTAGAATCAAGCCTGCGCCGCATCTGTCATACAGCATATCCCAAGAATGGCCAGAAGAGGGACGGAAACGGATCTTGCCGTATTGTCCATTAACAGGGAGCTTTCTTGTCGCGGTTGACGGCAGTACGCCACGTTCGCATGTTGGCGAGGCGTTTGCGACTGTTCATCGTTCGCCTGGTGGTAGCCGCGATGACAAAATAAACTGGGATAAAATGTGATATTAGGGTAGGTTCTGTTAGAGTTGGTTTATTGTGTACTATTTGTTTTGTCTTACTTGGTGTTTACGTTGGTGTATGCTTGCCGTAGTTATATGAGCTTCGGAGTCAGGTGACCCAGGACGATATAGATTCGATCCTGCGTCGCAGCTGTTCCCCAAAGTGCGACGGAAGCCAAATAGAGTTAGCGTTCCTTGTATGCCGTTCGTCAGTCAGACTGACAAGTGCGTAGACAAGTTAGTTTGTGTTAGGATTTGTCTTCTCTTCCCCCCAAGTGTTGAAAATTTTGTAAAAAGAACACTCTTTATTTGTTGTAAAGCCAGCACGTCAGTGCTGTTTAGTATATTGGTTCAGAATGAATTTATTCAGTTTTTATAATGTTCGCTTAGCCTATGGATATACATATATACTTATGCTGTTATTAGTAGCTCGCATATGCCTGTATTAGTGAGCATATATATTGCTCACGGAATGCGCTCAGACGGAGCGTGGGATATGCAGCATAAGCATAAACGGTCAGCTAGTGAGGCTGGTGAACCGCGCTGCGTAATATGAGACCGAGCCAATACATAATGTGGCTCTGGGCTCGTTTACTATATTATTGTTATTGTATGCAACAAAGTGCTGCATACTTTATATTTAAGTACAGGGTATTCTGTAAGGGCATATACGCACTACACCTCCCCTTTTAGAAGAATAACGTAACATTATGAATGTGTAGTTATTAAATGAACTTAATTATTGCGGTTTTTTTTTTTGTAAAAAAATTGAAAAAATTTTTTTTTTTTAAGTAACAAGAAATTTAAAATGTTGGAGTATTATAATACAAAATTATTAATGGTATAAAAATTTATAATTCGTTTATATGTAAAAAAATTTTTTTTTTTCATTCGGTTGATCAGGCCGTCATATATTTTTATTTTATTTTTTTTTTGAGCTCGAATTCATAAAGAGAATTTTGGGTTATTAAGAATTAAAAATTTTTAATCTATCCTTATGAACTTTTTGTTTTTTATCTTTACTATCTTTAAAAAAAATGTTGTCATTATCTTCTATTTTCTCTACTATATATGGTCCTAAATATACTGGGTCTAATTTGTGCCCTGTTTCGTTTCTTATAAGTACTTTATCTCCTACTTTTAATTCAAAGTTTTTTATTTTTTCGTCATATGCTAATTTCCTATAAGCCTTGGCTTTTTCTAACATAATTCTAGCTCTTTTTTATGCTATTTCTAATCTAAACTTTATTTTCTTAGAATAGTCATCTAAATTATAAATAGGATCTATGAAATTAGTTTTGTTTAAATCTATGAACTGTTTCGGTAGTCTGCCAAATACTAGTTCGTATGGACAATACTCATGCGTTGCTGATGGTGTCGTGTTGAAGCAATAAGTGAAATATTGAACCCAGACATCCCAATCAGATTTGTCTGCAGAGATGTATGAACGAATGTATTCATTAAAAGTTCGATGACTTCGTTCTATTGTCCCTAATGTTTGATGATGATATGCAGTAGAGGTGAGATTCTCGATCTTCAAATACTTGCATAAATCAGTTAAAATCTGGTTTTTATACTCTGTTCCCATGTCCGAGATGAACGTCTTCATTGGACCAAACTTGAGTATGAAATTTTCGAATATAGCTTTTGCGACATTATTTGCGCTTTTGCTTTTTATTGGAATGGCTACTAAATATTTTGTAAGGTCACATATTAATGTGACTATGTATTCATTACCATTTTGCGATTTGGGCAGCGGACCAACTGTATCCACTATCACTATATCGAAAGCATTCACAGGTGTTTCTGTGAGAGTCAGAGGAGTTTTTGTGTGCCTCTTTATTTTAGACATTTGGCATTTTTGACATCTACGTACGTACTCTTTTATATGACGTGTCATATTTTTCCAGTAGTAGTGTCTTTTTATTTTCGCTAACGTTTTTGTTATGCCGCTATGACCTCCTTGAATTGGGTCGTCATGGTATGTAGACAATATTTGTTGTATCTCTTTTTCATATTTTATTTGGGTCACCGGCTGGAGTAGCGCTACTCTTAAAGATTTTAATATTTTATTGCCCATATTTTTAAAAGAATCTATTGAAACTGATTCAAAGATCTTTTCGCTCGGTGCCACCTTGAGTTGGCTGATTTTTAATATACCGACCTCTTTTTCGACTCTTTGAAGAACTGACCTAGGTCGAGAACTCCATTAGTATATAAATCGCTAACTTCAATTCTTGCGATAATTTTATTTCCATGCTTAAATAAACATTTAGATGCTGTTATGCGCAAGGTCACTACTTTCCGTACTTCATCATTTGTAATGACTTCATGTACGTTGGGCTTAGATACATTTTTTATACCCTGAACCCATTAAAAATTGGTAAAAGGGGTATTATGTTTTTGTGCAAAATGCAAATGTATGTAACAGGCAGAAGGAAGCATCTCCGACCCCATAAAGTATATATATTCTTGATCAGCATCAATAGCCGAGTCGATCTAGCCATGTCCGCCTGCCTGTCCGTCCGTCCGTCCGTCCGTATGTATGAACGCAAGGATCTCAGAACCTATAAGAGCTAGAGACTTTAGCTTTTTAGAGATTTTAGCTGTAGGTCCTCCTGGTGCACGCGCAGATCGAGTTTGTTTCCGATAAACGATAACTTGCCCCGTTTCCAAGTAATCGATAAAAATGTATATCGAAATCCCGTTTTTTAAGCAAATTTGGTAAATAATAAGAGCTAGAGTCACCAAACTTGACATGTAGCTTCTAGAATAGTATATATATATCGAGTATCTTTCATTTTATATTTATCGCCACCTCCCCGCTTCTCTCTATCTATAAGCGCGCGCTGCATTTGGTGTTGGAATAAGAGGGTTCAGGGAATCCCCTAGTCGGGAGCTCCCGACTAGAACCTCTTACTTGTTTTACTTTGCCTTGGCAGAATTTCATAATTTTCTACTGTACAGTTTTTATTTTGTCTACTTTGTCGCCTGGTAGTGACTTTCAGGACTTTATGTTGCATATCTTTGAGTTCTTTTATATTAATACGCGAAAGTGCGTTTGCTACGAAATTATCTTTCCCCTTTAGGTATTCTACTGTGAAGTCGTATTTTTCAAGCTCTAGCCGCATGCGAGTTAATTTAGAACTGGGATTAGTCATAAAAAAAAAGATATGTCAATGGTCTGTGATCCGTTTTAATAGTAAAGTGTTTGCCATTAATATATGGTCTAAAATGGGTAATTGCCCAATGAATTGCCGCTAACTCTTGTTCTGTTGTGCTCTTATTGCTTTCCCCTTTTGTAAATGAACGAGATGCATAAGCTATTGGGAGCTGAATTCCGTCACGGTTCTGAGTTAGAACTGCTCCGCAAGCTTGTTTACTGGCATCTGTTATAATGCAAAATTCTTTGCGAAAATCAGGATATTGTAATAATGTGGGGTGCATAAGCTTTTCTTTAAGGTATTGGAATGCGTTTTGGCATTCACTTGACCATTCAAAAGGAACATTCTTTTTACATAATCTAGTTATGTGCCGTGAATAATCGGCGGAGTTTTTTATAAATCGACGATAATAATTGCAGAATGCTACAAATCGTCTCGCGCTGTCCGCATCATGAGGGACAGGATAATTTTTGATGACGTCAAATTTCTTGTCATCTGGCAATACGCCTTTGTCAGTGCATTTGTGACCTAAAAATGCCACTTCATGCATGAAAAATGAACATTTTTCTGGATGCAACTTTAGGTTATATTTCCTACATACATTAAAAACATCAATTAAGTTTTTAATCATGTGTTTTTCGGAACATCCTATCACCATTAAGTCATCCATATAAAGGAATGCCTGAGAGGGTTCTAAACCCGAGAATGCTATAGTCATCATTCTCTGAAATGAATTTGGTGCTATTTTAAGACCAAATGGTAATCGCGTGAAGCGATATGAGCCATTGCTCGTTGAAATATTATATTTCTTGAATTTTCTTCAAGTTCAATTTGGTGGAAACCTGACATTAAGTCAAGGCATGAAAAGTATTTAGCTCTGCACAGTTGGTCTAGAATATCATCAATTCTGGGGAGCGGGAATTTATCAGAAAGTAGTTTTTTGTTGATTTGGCGATAGTCAATTACTAATCGCCATTTCTTCTCTTCCGAATTTGGTAATGATTTTTTCGGAACTAACAAGAGTGGGCTGTTATACTCGGATACAGACGGTTCTACGATTTTGTCGTTTATTAATTTCCTTACTTGTTTTTGAATTTCTTTAACGTGGCTATGCGGGCTTCTGTAGTTTTTAATATAAATGGGTTCATCATCTTTAATTCTTAATGTTTGTTTATAGAAATTTATATTTTTCGCTATTGGTTCGGTTTCCAGTCCGAACACATCACTATACTTGGTGCATAATTCTGTTAGTTGACTTTTGAATTGTTCTGGAAAATTTTTCTTTAGTTTTGAAAGTACTTGTTCGCTTCTATTTTCTGGATTAGTGCTATGAATGTCGTAATCTGTTAAATTTTTATATTGGATTTTGTTTACTTTGACCAATTGGTCGAATTTAGTTGTGTTTAGAAGGCGAATGTATACATGTTTGGATGCTGCTATTGTACTTGCAACATAAATTCCAATATGTATTTCTTGATTAGGAACAAATATATAATCATTTACTGTATTAATGTCTATTTTTCGAATTACTTGGGATCTGGCTGGCAAGAGAACTGTATTGTTGCCAGCACTATATGTTATCGGAACATAAATTGGATAATTTAAATTTTGAGGTCTAATTATAAACCAGTCTTCACTTGGTTTGAAATCTAATTGACAATTGAATTTTTTAATAAAATCAATGCCTATTATTCCATCACACGGTATTGAAAAATCGGAATCTACTAAATGAAATTCGTGTGGAATAATATATTTTGTTAATTGAAGTTCTATTGAAGTTGTTCCTTGAGATTTTATTACACCTTGGCCTATGCCTCGGATGTTTATAATTTTTTCTTCTTGAATTTTGAAATTGTCTGAATTTATTTTTAAAAGTGAGATATCTGCACCAGTATCTATTAGGAATGTGAGTTTATTTTTAGTTGAATGATTATAAAAGGTGACAAATATATTAAGACTGTAATTGATGGAATGAACTTTTACATTTACTGGTTGTTTCCTAAAGGGTTCTGAGAGTTTTCCGGCGTATTTTGCGCCATTCTCACATTGTTACTATTATAACCTTGGTTGGAGTTACCTCGGCCTCTTCCTCTATTTTGGCCTCGTCTTCCTCCACGGTTATTGTAATTATTGTTATTGTTGTTACCGCCTCGGTTATAATTGTTGTGGTTGTAATTTCTGCCACGATTATAACCTCGGCCTCCTCTATTATTATTGTTTGCACCTCGTCGATAATACAGGACAGTGTTACTTTGACCTGTTATCTCCGTGCAGCTATTAACAAATTTGGAGACTGCATCATTCATATTTATGAATGTGCCTGCCTGCATGATAAGTTTTACCTTATCAATTGAACAATTTTGGGTCATAGCTTTTACAGCTGTTGTAGTGCTGTATTTGTTTGCTAGTGATTGGCTTAGACCTTCACTGATATAGGCGCCATCAAGGGCCTTTGCCAGTTTTTCCACCTCTTGGGTGTATTGGTTAGCCGTTTTATTTTTCTGTTGTAAATTAAGAAGCTTAGCAGATACAACTTCTACCGATTCTCCTTTTACTACATTTGATAGTTGCGTAATGATTGCAGCAATTGTCTGCTCATTACTTATTAAATTTCCCGCATGGCCTTATAGCTTTGTTTTTATAAGGCTTATGGCCGTTAGCTCATGTGTGCCTTTTAAGGTTTCTAATAGATTCAAAGAATCTAGAAAACTTTGTAGATTTTCCGGCTTACCGTCAAACTCTGGTATCAGAGATGTGGCTAGCTTGATAAATTCTACAACTGTTTGTGCCATGTTTACTAATTTTGTATCTTCTATTTGGTCGTTTGTTAGTAGTGACTTATCAAATGTTACCGGTGTATTTAACACCGATGGTAGATAAAGCTGGAGATCATACTTTTTATTTAAGTTTACCAGATTATCCCTTAGACGATGTAAAACGTCTGAAGTTTGGACTCTGTGTAAACTTGTCAGTTTATTTTGACACTCGGTAACTAGACTCCTGATTTCATTGTACTCATATACAAGGATCTCAGTATGTTTAATTATGGTGGTTCTTAAAACTGGTGCGCTTTTATTAAGGCACTTGTATGATTTATCGAAATTTTCCCTATGCCGCTTTATCTTTTCTACTATTTGGGACCAGTCCATGTAAACTTCCGCTACTTAAATATTTTATTTAAGCAGTGGCTTAGACCTTGTTTAAGTCGTTGGCTCGACCCATGTAACGCTTCCTCAGTGATTTTTTATGAAGAAGATAAATCTTCAGAAGGATGTTTACTGAGGCTATTACAATGAGTATTATTAGCAGTATGTTTGTTAACTGCACATGGGGAGTGGTGTCTACGACTTCTACTACGTTAACTACATTGGCAGTGTTATCATCTGCCTTTGATTGTTTTCCCCCATATTTCTATATAAATACTCTTGCTTTTTGATTTGACTACTACCTATGCAGACGTACTAAGACAATTGTTGTCTGCCCTAGAATCGGATGCTCGTCAATAATTGTTTTTATTTTGACGTAGGGTAGTGTAGACAAGATTATTCCGCTCTCTATTTTAGAACATGAATAGAGTGGACTTGTCACTGTGCCGAATGTTTCTATATATTCGGATTCGAACTCATATATTGATATGAATTCTCTATGCCTTTGCAAAATTTGTATGGCTCGCATACGAAAGTCTGTATAGTCGTTATATACTTTGTTAATCGTTTCCTCGATCATGCTAATTCTTGATCATAACTTTGAATTACCTAATGAGACAAACGGACCACTTATTTCTTTATATTCCAACTGAACGAATTATTACTTTTTAATTTCCTTAGTAATGTTTTTGTACTTATGTACAATTAGATATATATATAGATATATATACATGTGATATAAGTATATATATTTTGTTTTTTAAAGTAATTATATATGTATGTTTTTTTTTTTTAAATCTATTTTAAATTTTTTTTTGTTTCTGTCATTTTTAATACTTTTTCTTTAAAAACTGTTCAATAATTGTAAAATTCATTATAAACTGATTTAGGAATAGGAAAAAATTTGAGTTAATTAGGGCATACGGTTGGCTGACAATTTTTATTTATACAATTAATAGTCCAACCGTATGTGTTAGTAAAAAGCCTAACAGGTTTTAGTATTTTTCAAGTAGCGCTTTCGCGCATCGGCTTGAATTAGAGTTTATATTTAAGGGCAATTTAGGCATTGGCAGGTTTGCAGCCCTTATTGCGTTGCTTCGCACCAGTACGAAGTTGTTTCTCGATGATTTCGAGATTCTTTATTTGTTCATTTCTCTCCTGGGGCGTTGTCGCTGTCTTGATAAGATCCTGTAGGAGTCTTCTTTGTTGAAGCATTTTAATCCTTCTTCCGCTTCTTTTGGTTTTCTTCTTTTCCTTCTTCTGTTGTCGTGCCCGGTACTCAGCTATTGTGAGTGGGCGTGGTCCATCGTTGGGGTACACCTCTAAAGCCTCTTGCAGGCTGGGTGCATCCCTTTGCTCAACAGGAGCAGCTTCTTCCAGTCCAACGTTGCTCATTTACTTCCTGCGTTGGTGCAAAGGGCGGACTGCCTCTCACACTTTTGGTATCTGCTGCTGCTGTCCGGGGCCTATGGGCTCAGGCGGTGCCGGTGCTGGTCATCGCACAGGCTGTCTTTGGTTTACACGTTCGTGCCATCTGTTAAGTTTCTTTTGTCGTTGTCGTTGATTCAGATTTTGTTAGTTGTTGTTGATGTTGTTGCTTGTCACTTTGTTTCACAATGTATATTGCAATTTTCGTTCATATCATTGGCGTCGTTGAAAGTGTAAAATTAAACAATCTTTGTTTGACGCAATCCATTATGCATTATTATTAATTTATTTTAATAATTTTTTTTTTTTAATAATTTTTTTTTTTACAACAATTTCAACATTTTAATTTCTGTTCATTTTTTTTTTTTTTACACAAACGGCAAACCACTGTCACGGTCGCCATGTAAAAAGAACACTCTTTATTTGTTGTAAAGCCAGCACGTCAGTGCTGTTTAGTATATTGGTTCAGAATGAATTTATTCAGTTTTTATAATGTTCGCTTAGCCTATGGATATACATATATACTTATGCTGTTATTCGTTAACAGCTACAAAGAGAGGGAGATTGAGTAGCTCGCATATGCCTGTATTAGTGAGCATATATATTGCTCACGGAATGCGCTCAGACGGAGCGTGGGATATGCAGCATAAGCATAAACGGTCAGCTAGAGGGGCTGGTGAACTGCGCTGCGTAATATGATCCAGAGCCAATATATAAAGTAGCTCTGGTCTTGTTTAATGTATAATTGTTATTGTATGCAACAAAGTGCTGCATACTTTATATTTAAGTACAGGGTATTCTGTAAGGGCATATACGCACTACAATTTATTAAGAGAAAAACATAAAAAAATCATTGTTGTAAGTTTTTTCCTGTTGACGGTATTTATTTGATTATTTATTTATTATTAATTTTTAGTAAGATTTGTTAGGGGGTATTGTAGTTATTTATTTAAATATTTATTTATTTATTGACTTATAGTCATTATTTAGTCATTATTTGTTTGTATAGGTGTTAAGAGTAAGGAAGGGTATCCACCACCCAGACCGAGGTTCGTCGGGAGTCCTCATTCTAGGAACGGGCGCAGCACCAACAACCGAAACTTCCGGATAGAGGACCGAAGAGCGGGCAAATAAATCGAAGGGTGTTCGAATGGAACTCCGGTAGAGACGCTGGCGGTGATGGTCAAGGTGCCAACATCTCAGGGTCGTGGGTGTGGCCTACAATGGGCGTTTAATTTGGCCGGCTGGGTGAACCGGATAGGAAATGCGCGTTTATAATAATCTGCGTGGTGATGTTGCCTTTGACATATCGACGGCGGGCGTGTCGGCTCGAAGCTAAAAATTGAAGTTTTGATATTTTTTCTATGCCGGCCACAGAGCTTGCTCTCGTAAAAATTAAAGTTTATATTTATTCACGACAACTGGCTTTCTGTATTATTTAATTT
This sequence comes from Drosophila ezoana, assembly GCA_035045725.1. Taxonomy (NCBI): domain Eukaryota; kingdom Metazoa; phylum Arthropoda; class Insecta; order Diptera; family Drosophilidae; genus Drosophila; species Drosophila ezoana. The sequence goes on along the minus strand of JAWNOU010000195.1, from coordinate 461,822 downwards.
CAAAAATAAAGATATTCATTAAGTGCTAACATATTGCGAAAAGAAATAGTACACAAGATCTATAATACACCTAACAATAATACACAAGAAACACGCAGTCTTGCGGCATTTAAAACAACAATAAAAGGATACTCCATTAGAGCAGCCGCACCCATTTGGTGGCATACAACGCCTGCATCCCCAGCCGGAGGGCGCCTGCCAGGCCACCCCAGATATACCCGGGCTGGAGTTCCAGAGCACAGCCAAACCTCGGCGCAACCAACAAGACGGAGACTGCATCATTCATATTTATGAATGTGCCTGCCTGCATGATAAGTTTTACCTTATCAATTGAACAATTTTGGGTCATAGCTTTTACAGCTGTTGTAGTGCTGTATTTGTTTGCTAGTGATTGGCTTAGACCTTCACTGATATAGGCGCCATCAAGGGCCTTTGCCAGTTTTTCCACCTCTTGGGTGTATTGGTTAGCCGTTTTATTTTTCTGTTGTAAATTAAGAAGCTTAGCAGATACAACTTCTACCGATTCTCCTTTTACTACATTTGATAGTTGCGTAATGATTGCAGCAATTGTCTGCTCATTACTTATTAAATTTCTCGCATGGCCTTATAGCTTTGTTTTTATAAGGCTTATGGCCGTTAGCTCATGTGTGCCTTTTAAGGTTTCTAATAGATTCAAAGAATCTAGAAAACTTTGTAGATTTTCCGGCTTACCGTCAAACTCTGGTATCAGAGATGTGGCTAGCTTGATAAATTCTACAACTGTTTGTGCCATGTTTACTAATTTTGTATCTTCTATTTGGTCGTTTGTTAGTAGTGACTTATCAAATGTTACCGGTGTATTTAACACCGATGGTAGATAAAGCTGGAGATCATACTTTTTATTTAAGTTTACCAGATTATCCCTTAGACGCTGTAAAACGTCTGAAGTTTGGACTCTGTGTAAACTTGTCAGTTTATTTTGACACTCGGTAACTAGACTCCTGATTTCATTGTACTCATATACAAGGATCTCAGTATGTTTAATTATGGTGGGTCTTAAAACTGGTGCGCTTTTATTAAGGCACTTGTATGATTTATCGAAATTTTCCCTATGCCGCTTTATCTTTTCTACTATTTGGGACCAGTCCATGTAAACTTCCGCTACTTAAATATTTTATTTAAGCAGTGGCTTAGACCTTGTTTAAGTCGTTGGCTCGACCCATGTAACGCTTCCTCAGTGATTTTTTATGAAGAAGATAAATCTTCAGAAGGATGTTTACTGAGGCTATTACAATGAGTATTATTAGCAGTATGTTTGTTAACTGCACATGGGGAGTGGTGTCTACGACTTCTACTACGTTAACTACATTGGCAGTGTTATCATCTGCCTTTGATTGTTTTCCCCCCATATTCCTATATAAATACTCTTGCTTTTTGATTTGACTACTACCTACGCAGACGTACTAAGACAATTGTTGTCTGCCCTAGAATCGGATGCTCGTCAATAATTGTTTTTATTTTGACGTAGGGTAGTGTAGACAAGATTATTCCGCTCTCTATTTTAGAACATGAATAGAGTGGACTTGTCACTGTGCCGAATGTTTCTATATATTCGGATTCGAACTCATATACTGATATGAATTCTCTATGCCTTTGCAAAATTTGTATGGCTCGCATACGAAAGTCTGTTTAGTCGTTATATACTTTGTTAATCGTTTCCTCGATCATGCTAATTCTTGATCATAACTTTGAATTACCTAATGAGACAAACGGACCACTTATTTCTTTATATTCCAACTGAACGAATTATTACTTTTTAATTTCCTTAGTAATGTTTTTGTACTTATGTACAATTAGATATATATATAGATATATATACATGTGATATAAGTATATATATTTTGTTTTTTAAAGTAATTATATATGTATGTTTTTTTTTTTTTTTAAATCTATTTTAAATTTTTTTTTGTTTCTGTCATTTTTAATACTTTTTCTTTAAAAACTGTTCAATAATTGTAAAATTCATTATAAACTGATTTAGGAATAGGAAAAAATTTGAGTTAATTAGGGCATACGGTTGGCTGACAATTTTTATTTATACAATTAATAGTCCAACCGTATGTGTTAGTAAAAAGCCTAACAGGTTTTAGTATTTTTCAAGTAGCGCTTTCGCGCATCGGCTTGAATTAGAGTTTATATTTAAGGGCAATTAAGGCATTGGCAGGTTTGCAGCCCTTATTGCGTTGCTTCGCACCAGTACGAAGTTGTTTCTCGATGATTTCGAGATTCTTTATTTGTTCATTTCTCTCCTGGGGCGTTGTCGCTGTCTTGATAAGATCCTGTAGGAGTCTTCTTTGTTGAAGCATTTTAATCCTTCTTCCGCTTCTTTTGGTTTTCTTCTTTTCCTTCTTCTGTTGTCGTGCCCGGTACTCAGCTATTGTGAGTGGGCGTGGTCCATCGTTGGGGTACACCTCTAAAGCCTCTTGCAGGCTGGGTGCATCCCAACAGGGGCTCAACAGGAGCAGCTTCTTCCAGTCCAACGTTGCTCATTTACTTCCTGCGTTGGTGCAAAGGGCGGACTGCCTCTCACACTTTTGGTATCTGCTGCTGCTGTCCGGGGCCTATGGGCTCAGGCGGTGCCGGTGCTGGTCATCGCACAGGCTGTCTTTGGTTTACACGTTCGTGTCATCTGTTAAGTTTCTTTTGTCGTTGTCGTTGATTCAGATTTTGTTAGTTGTTGTTGATGTTGTTGCTTGTCACTTTGTTTCACAATGTATATTGCAATTTTCGTTCATATCATTGGCGTCGTTGAAAGTGTAAAATTAAACAATCTTTGTTTGACGCAATCCATTATGCATTATTATTAATTTATTTTAATAACTTTTTTTTTTTTAATAATTTTCTTTTTTACAACAATTTCAACATTTTAATTTCTGTTCATTTTTTTTTTTTTTTACACAAACGGCAAACCACTGTCACGGTCGCCATGTAAAAAGAACACTCTTTATTTGTTGTAAAGCCAGCACGTCAGTGCTGTTTAGTATATTGGTTCAGAATGAATTTATTCAGTTTTTATAATGTTCGCTTAGCCTATGGATATACATATATACTTATGCTGTTATTCGTTAACAGCTACAAAGAGAGGGAGATTGAGTAGCTCGCATATGCCTGTATTAGTGAGCATATATATTGCTCACGGAATGCGCTCAGACGGAGCGTGGGATATGCAGCATAAGCATAAACGGTCAGCTAGAGGGGCTGGTGAACTGCGCTGCGTAATATGATCCAGAGCCAATATATAAAGTAGCTCTGGCCTTGTTTAATGTATAATTGTTATTGTATGCAACAAAGTGCTGCATTCTTTATATTTAAGTACAGGGTATTCTGTAAGGGCATATACGCACTACAATTTATTAAGAGAAAAACATAAAAAAATCATTGTTGTAAGTTTTTTCCTGTTGACGGTATTTATTTGATTATTTATTTATTATTAATTTTTAGTAAGATTTGTTAGGGGGTATTGTAGTTATTTATTTAAATATTTATTTATTTATTGACTTATAGTCATTATTTAGTCATTATTTGTTTGTATAGGTGTTAAGAGTAAGGAAGGGTATCCACCACCCAGACCGAGGTTCGTCGGGAGTCCTCACTCTAGGAACGGGCGCAGCACCAACAACCGAAACTTCCGGATAGAGGACCGAAGAGCGGGCAAATAAATCGAAGGGTGTTCGAATGGAACTCCGGTAGAGACGCTGGCGGTGATGGTCAAGGTGCCAACATCTCAGGGTCGTGGGTGTGGCCTACAATGGGCGTTTAATTTGGCCGGCTGGGTGAACCGGATAGGAAATGCGCGTTTATAATAATCTGCGTGGTGATGTTGCATTTGACATATCGACGGCGGGCGTGTCGGCTCGAAGCTAAAAATTGAAGTTTTGATATTTTTTCTATGCCGGCCACAGAGCTTGCTCTCGTAAAAATTAAAGTTTATATTTATTCACGACAACTGGCTTTCTGTATTATTTAATTTCAAAAATAAAGATATTCATTAAGTGCTAACATATTGCGAAAAGAAATAGTACACAAGATCTATAATACACCTAACAATAATACACAAGAAACACGCAGTCTTGCGGCATTTAAAACAACAATAAAAGGTTACTCCATTAGAGCAGCCGCACCCATTTGGTGGCATACAACGCCTGCATCCCCAGCCGGAGGGCGCCTGCCAGGCCACCCCAGATATACCCGGGCTGGAGTTCCAGAGCACAGCCAAACCTCGGCGCAACCAACAAGACGGCGAGACGAACCCTCACGGACGGCCCTCCAACAGCAGAGAAGCGGCCACCGGCGAGACTACGCCCACATCACCCGAGTGAGTCCGTTCTATTTTGCCCCTCCTTGCCTGAGTAAACGGCAGAGTCAGACGCAGACTCTTAATTGTGTCCCCTGAAGGAGAGCAGATTAAATGCGATCGTTAGATTTATTTTTAGAATTGTATAGATATATGCATACTCTTACGTCTAGCTTCACTTAAAGGGGCGAACAGTGAGGAAAACCCCAAAGGTTATGCATATTCGTCTATTAAATATAAAAGTTAAAAATGTTGCCACTTGCACGAACAACGCACACATACACACATACCGTAAGATACCCTTTCTATCGCCCCTAAAGGTGATCGTCTCATGGTAGGGCGGGTACGCTGGGTCCGGCACCGGGACCCGATCTGGAAAACTAAAGTGGTTTAATAGTGTGCTTTTTGTTAAATTATATTAGCGTCTCACGTTTGTTGTTTACATTTATTTGTCGTCGCAGCTGTTTATGTTGTTCATTTGTTAGAAATTCCGTCAGTTTGAGGTTATCGGAGTTTGTTGTTCGTTTTCAATAGTGTTGTGTAGGTCTGTTGTGCTATAGACGTGGCGCGGCCCATTGAGAAACAAGCAGTTCCGTAACAATATGGGGCCCAATTTGAAGAGGCACTCGGATTCTTTGAGAAGAGGGACGGAAACGGATCTTGCCGTATTGTCCATTAACAGGGAGCTTTCTTGTCGCGGTTGACGGCAGTACGCCACGTTCGCATGTTGGCGAAGCGTTTGCGACTGTTCATCGTTCGCCTGGTGGTAGCCGCGATGACAAAATAAACTGGGATAAAATGTGATATTAGTCCATAGTCCAAATAGACTTCAAGTTAGCGTTCCTTGTATGCCGTTCGTCAGTCAGACTGACAAGTGCGTAGACAAGTTAGTCTGTGTTAGTATTTGTCTTCTCTTCCCCCCCCAAGTATTGGAAATTTATTAAGAAAAAAACATAAATAAATCATTGTTGTAAGTTTTTTCCTGTTGTCGGTATTTATTTGATTACTTATTTATTATTAATTTTAAGTAAGATTTGTTAGGGGGTATTGTAGTTATTTATTTATTTATTTACTTATAGTCATTATTTAGTCATTATTTGTTTGTATAGGTGTTAAGAGTAAGGAAGGGTATCCACCACCCAGACCGAGGTTCGTCGGGAGTCCTCATTCTAGGAACGGGCGCAGCACCAACAACCGAAACTTCCGGATAGAGGACCGAAGAGCGGGCAAATAAATCGAAGGGTGTTCGAATGGAACTCCGGTAGAGCCGCTGGCGGTGATGGTCAAGGTGCCAACATCTCAGGGTCGTGGGTGTGGCCTACAATGGGCGTTTAATTTGGCCGGCTGGGTGAACCGGATAGGAAATGCGCGTTTATAATAATCTGCGTGGTGATGTTGCATTTGACATATCGACGGCGGGCGTGTCGGCTCGAAGCTAAAAATTGAAGTTTTGATATTTTTTCTATGCCGGCCACAGAGCTTGCTCTCGTAAAAATTAAAGTTTATATTTATTCACGACAACTGGCTTTCTGTATTATTTAATTTCAAAAATAAAGATATTCATTAAGTGCTAACATATTGCGAAAAGAAATAGTACACAAGATCTATAATACACCTAACAATAATACACAAGAAACACGCAGTCTTGCGGCATTTAAAACAACAATAAAAGGTTACTCCATTAGAGCAGCCGCACCCATTTGGTGGCATACAACGCCTGCATCCCCAGCCGGAGGGCGCCTGCCAGGCCACCCCAGATATACCCGGGCTGGAGTTCCAGAGCACAGCCAAACCTCGGCGCAACCAACAAGACGGCGAGACGAACCCTCACGGACGGCCCTCCAACAGCAGAGAAGCGGCCACCGGCGAGACTACGCCCACATCACCCGAGTGAGTCCGTTCTATTTTGCCCCTCCTTGCCTGAGTAAACGGCAGAGTCAGACGCAGACTCTTAATTGTGTCCCCTGAAGGAGAGCAGATTAAATGCGATCGTTAGATTTATTTTTAGAATTGTATAGATATATGCATACTCTTACGTCTAGCTTCACTTAAAGGGGCGAACAGTGAGGAAAACCCCAAAGGTTATGCATATTCGTCTATTAAATATAAAAGTTAAAAATGTTGCCACTTGCACGAACAACGCACACATACACACATACCGTAAGATACCCTTTCTATCGCCCCTAAAGGTGATCGTCTCATGGTAGGGCGGGTACGCTGGGTCCGGCACCGGGACCCGATCTGGAAAACTAAAGTGGTTTAATAGTGTGCTTTTTGTTAAATTATATTAGCGTCTCACGTTTGTTGTTTACATTTATTTGTCGTCGCAGCTGTTTATGTTGTTCATTTGTTAGAAATTCCGTCAGTTTGAGGTTATCGGAGTTTGTTGTTCGTTTTCAATAGTGTTGTGTAGGTCTGTTGTGCTATAGACGTGGCGCGGCCCATTGAGAAACAAGCAGTTCCGTAACAATATGGGGCCCAATTTGAAGAGGCACTCGGATTCTTTGAGAAGAGGGACGGAAACGGATCTTGCCGTATTGTCCATTAACAGGGAGCTTTCTTGTCGCGGTTGACGGCAGTACGCCACGTTCGCATGTTGGCGAAGCGTTTGCGACTGTTCATCGTTCGCCTGGTGGTAGCCGCGATGACAAAATAAACTGGGATAAAATGTGATATTAGTCCATAGTCCAAATAGACTTCAAGTTAGCGTTCCTTGTATGCCGTTCGTCAGTCAGACTGACAAGTGCGTAGACAAGTTAGTCTGTGTTAGTATTTGTCTTCTCTTCCCCCCCAAGTATTGGAAATTTATTAAGAAAAAAACATAAATAAATCATTGTTGTAAGTTTTTTTCCTGTTGTCGGTATTTATTTGATTACTTATTTATTATTAATTTTAAGTAAGATTTGTTAGGGGGTATTGTAGTTATTTATTTATTTATTTACTTATAGTCATTATTTAGTCATTATTTGTTTGTATAGGTGTTAAGAGTAAGGAAGGGTATCCACCACCCAGACCGAGGTTCGTCGGGAGTCCTCATTCTAGGAACGGGCGCAGCACCAACAACCGAAACTTCCGGATAGAGGACCGAAGAGCGGGCAAATAAATCGAAGGGTGTTCGAATGGAACTCCGGTAGAGCCGCTGGCGGTGATGGTCAAGGTGCCAACATCTCAGGGTCGTGGGTGTGGCCTACAATGGGCGTTTAATTTGGCCGGCTGGGTGAACCGGATAGGAAATGCGCGTTTATAATAATCTGCGTGGTGATGTTGCATTTGACATATCGACGGCGGGCGTGTCGGCTCGAAGCTAAAAATTGAAGTTTTGATATTTTTTCTATGCCGGCCACAGAGCTTGCTCTCGTAAAAATTAAAGTTTATATTTATTCACGACAACTGGCTTTCTGTATTATTTAATTTCAAAAATAAAGATATTCATTAAGTGCTAACATATTGCGAAAAGAAATAGTACACAAGATCTATAATACACCTAACAATAATACACAAGAAACACGCAGTCTTGCGGCATTTAAAACAACAATAAAAGGTTACTCCATTAGAGCAGCCGCACCCATTTGGTGGCATACAACGCCTGCATCCCCAGCCGGAGGGCGCCTGCCAGGCCACCCCAGATATACCCGGGCTGGAGTTCCAGAGCACAGCCAAACCTCGGCGCAACCAACAAGACGGCGAGACGAACCCTCACGGACGGCCCTCCAACAGCAGAGAAGCGGCCACCGGCGAGACTACGCCCACATCACCCGAGTGAGTCCGTTCTATTTTGCCCCTCCTTGCCTGAGTAAACGGCAGAGTCAGACGCAGACTCTTAATTGTGTCCCCTGAAGGAGAGCAGATTAAATGCGATCGTTAGATTTATTTTTAGAATTGTATAGATATATGCATACTCTTACGTCTAGCTTCACTTAAAGGGGCGAACAGTGAGGAAAACCCCAAAGGTTATGCATATTCGTCTATTAAATATAAAAGTTAAAAATGTTGCCACTTGCACGAACAACGCACACATACACACATACCGTAAGATACCCTTTCTATCGCCCCTAAAGGTGATCGTCTCATGGTAGGGCGGGTACGCTGGGTCCGGCACCGGGACCCGATCTGGAAAACTAAAGTGGTTTAATAGTGTGCTTTTTGTTAAATTATATTAGCGTCTCACGTTTGTTGTTTACATTTATTTGTCGTCGCAGCTGTTTATGTTGTTCATTTGTTAGAAATTCCGTCAGTTTGAGGTTATCGGAGTTTGTTGTTCGTTTTCAATAGTGTTGTGTAGGTCTGTTGTGCTATAGACGTGGCGCGGCCCATTGAGAAACAAGCAGTTCCGTAACAATATGGGGCCCAATTTGAAGAGGCACTCGGATTCTTTGAGAAGAGGGACGGAAACGGATCTTGCCGTATTGTCCATTAACAGGGAGCTTTCTTGTCGCGGTTGACGGCAGTACGCCACGTTCGCATGTTGGCGAAGCGTTTGCGACTGTTCATCGTTCGCCTGGTGGTAGCCGCGATGACAAAATAAACTGGGATAAAATGTGATATTAGTCCATAGTCCAAATAGACTTCAAGTTAGCGTTCCTTGTATGCCGTTTGTCAGTCAGACTGACAAGTGCGTAGACAAGTTAGTCTGTGTTAGTATTTGTCTTCTCTTCCCCCCCAAGTATTGGAAATTTATTAAGAAAAAAACATAAATAAATCATTGTTGTAAGTTTTTTCCTGTTGTCGGTATTTATTTGATTACTTATTTATTATTAATTTTAAGTAAGATTTGTTAGGGGGTATTGTAGTTATTTATTTATTTATTTACTTATAGTCATTATTTAGTCATTATTTGTTTGTATAGGTGTTAAGAGTAAGGAAGGGTATCCACCACCCAGACCGAGGTTCGTCGGGAGTCCTCATGCTAGGAACGGGCGCAGCACCAACAACCCAAACTTCCGGGTAGAGGACCGAAGAGCGGGCAAATAAATCGAAGGGTGTTCGAATGGAACTCCGGTAGAGACGCTGGCGGTGATGGTTAAGGTGCCAGCATCTCAGGGTCGTGGGTGTGGCCTACAATGGGCGTTTAATTTGGCCGGCTGGGTGAACCGGATAGGAAATGAGCACGCAGATTCATTGTAACGGTCGGGTTCGCGTTTATAATAATCTGCATGGTGATGTTGCATTTGACATATCGACGACATCGATATTGCCCGTAATTGGTTGCGTTCTTTATTATATTGCATATTATCGGCCGCGCCGATATCTTTTGTCATACGGGTAAAGTATCGGGGGGAAGCCGGGCACAGAACGGCGCTCAAATTATGGAGGAGTGGCATCGCCGAGCTTGCGATCCACGGCGCCAGAAGGGGCGATCGCTATTGGCCGCGCGATTCGCTCCCAAAGAGATCATAGGAAGAGTGGATCGCATGACGTTGAATATGCTCTTGGCATTCATTTGGGCCGTTGACCCAAAAAATGCAGCTGTGCATATGGGCAGCAACGGACCATGATTGAATGTATGCGTGTGCCGAATTTCGGTACCTTGGGTGAGGCTGCCCAATGTACAGCGCGACAGTTCAACTTTGTCAGCGGTCAACGGCGGGCGTGTCGGCTCGAAGCTAAAAATTGAAGTTTTGATATATTTTCTAAGCCACAGCCACAGAGTTTGCTCTCGTAAAAGTTAAAGTTTATATTTATTCACGACAACTGGCTTTCTGTATTATTTAATTTCAAAAATAAAGATATTCATTAAGTGCTAACATATTGCGAAAAAAAATAGTACACAAGATCAATAATATACCTAACAATAATACACAAGAAACACGCAGTCTTGCGGCATTTAAAACAACAATAAAAGGATACTCCATTAGACAGTCTTCGGCTAGCTCTCGTTGCGGGCAGACGTCAGTTTTTTTATCAGCAGTGTCTAATCGGTGTATTTCTTTGCGAACCACGCGGTCAATCATTGATTGTTTTTTCTCACATTCTTTCCCAAGTGCAGTTAAGTTTTTGCTCTTATAGCTAAACCTTTAACCAACTATGGGGCCTCCCCCTCCGACCCCAAATCTGAGGGGCAATCAGTTTGCGTTGCTCTCTGATAATCAAAATGCGTTAACTGCTCAGAAGAACACCCATCCTCCTCTCGCCAATGTCCCAAATATCAGCAGCAAAGAGAAATACTGAAAATCAAGACTACAAAAAAATGCACAATGCGCGAAGCCAAACTACTGTTCAATGGAACAACAACTAAGCAATCCAGCCCTTCTTCCTACGCTGCAGTAGTGAATGCGGGACACTATAGTTTCTCAAAAACATCCGAACAAAACAAAAACAAAAACAACAACACTAGTCCAAATCACAACAAACCAACCAAAGATAACACAATGCCTGATGCTAATAAAGAAACAACAACAACAACACCACTGAACACCTCCTCCACGCCGCTGACTTATCAGCAAAATCAACAGAAAAATAACACAAACGGAACATTCGATGATGACTACGAGAGTCTTGGCTTCTCGCCTAAAACTACTCAATTCCTAAAACAACTTAAATCCAACAAAAATAAAAATAATTCTAATTCAAACCTCCCAACTACTTCTACCAATTTAAAACAAAATGAATATATCAACATATCAGATGATCCTATGGATGTTTCTGATATATAAACTGAACTTAACTTTTTCCATTGCATATAATATCCACTTTATCTCTTCCAATGACCCTTAAGATTCTGCAATGGAACATAAACGGATACTTCAACAATTACATTGAACTTTCATTATTAATTAAAAAAGCCAATCCGGATATTATATGCCTACAAGAGACTAATCTTAAGTTTAATAATTTTCAAGTTGCAACCCCCAAACCATTTATTGGTTATTTTTTCAACAATTCTTCCATTCTCCATGCGAAGCATGGCGTTGGTATACTTATACGGCAAAACATCCCACACAAAACTATCAATTTGATCTCACCCACTTGCTCCATGGGCATTGAGCTTTTATCCCACCCGAATATAATAATATTTAATTCTTATATACCCCCCAACCAAAGACTATTAGCTACAGATTTAATAAATATTATAGAGCCAGCCCAAAAACCTATAGTTTTTGTAGGGGACTTTAACGCTTAGAGTCCGCTCTGGGGGTCCTGCTCCCGGAACCCCAAAGGTTATCAGGTTGAAGATCTTATAGTCAAAACAAACTTAGCCATTCTAAATGACGGCTCTGCCACCCACCATTCTACCCACAACTCCTTTACTAACATCGACCTAAGTATGGCGTCCGCAACCCTAGTACCATTCTGTAAATGGTCCATTGGCCAAAACTTACACGGGAGCGATCATTTCCCTATTACTATTAACCTTCGCACACATATTAAACCTGCAAAATTTCCGCTTCCAATTAGGTTCAAAACCGACCATGCCAACTGGAGTACCTTCCAATCTGTCTGTAAAAATCACTTTCAGTTTCCCTCGACCAACGATCTGAACCTCTTCGCTGCCAGAATTACGAAAACCATAAAAACAGCAGCCAACGTAGCCATTCCACAAACTAATCCCAAAAAACAGATAAGGTACCCCGCTTGGTTCAGCCCAAGTCTTCAAGATCTGAGAAAACAAAAGCAAGTTCTCTGGCACATCTATAAACCTCTCAAAACTGTACCAATCTAGTAGCTTACAAAAAAGCGAGAGAGAAGCTATTAGGGCAAAACGAGAATCTTTTAGCAGTTTCACCTCTAAAATAAACCCACTTTCCACAACCAAAAAAATATGGGCCGATATCAACAAATTAGTAGGGATTTTCCCAGAGCCCTTTAAATCCATCAGAGACAACAATGTAGAGCTCCAAAATTCAGTAGACATTGGCAATGCATTTGGAGCTATGTGGTCCAATTATTCCAGGGATGAAAACTTCTCAAATGCGTATAAAGTTAATAAGGAAAACGTTCTCTCTCAGGCATATCTGCCCAACCACATATCCTCAAATTCTAAGTACCTTGAATCTCAGTTCACACTGATGGAACTAGAATGAGCCCTTCAACACGCTAAAGGGAAAACTCCTGGGTATGACCGCATCTCGTACAATATGTTTCGAAACTTACCAATAGAAGGAAAGAAAAGAATACTAGAAATGTACAACATAATGTTACAAGGGGGTAGCTATCCGCACGCTTGGAAAACGGCTACAATTATCCCAATCCTTAAACCAAACAAACCTTTCCACGAATTATCATCCATTCGCCCCATATCCCTACTCTCCTGCTTGAGCAAAACACTGGAAAAAATTCTTGCCAAAAGAATCATGTGGTTCATATCCAAAAATAAACTTATCAGCCCCAACCAAACTGCATTCAAACAACAGCACAGTACCATTGACTCCCTATTGCATATCCATCATTACGCGTCAGATGCCCTTTCAACCAGAAATCATGTAACCATCCTGGCTACTGATTTCGAAAGGGCATTTGAGCGCGTTGGAGTGCACACAGTACTGGAGCAACTTTCCCGGTGGGCGGTTGGTCCTAAGACCTTTAACCTCGTGAAGGCTTTCATGACCAAGCGATCCATCCGTGTTAGAGTTAATAACACCTTATCTAAGTTCTATAAATTACACAACGGCATACCACAAGGGTCTCCACTCTCGGTGGTTTTGTTCATGATTGCCTTCAACTCCCTCAATAACATAATACTAAAACATAAGAAAATACAACTCTCCGCGTACGCGGACGATGTCATTATCTTTAGTAACTGCAAAAATACAAATTTACTCTTCCTTACGTTTAATCAAATACTTAATGATATTGTAGAATGGGGAAAACTCTCAGGAGCCACCCGTGCTTTAAACAAATGTAAACTGTTCCATATTTGTAAAAAACAACGTTGTATATATCCAACTTTAACTGTAAATAACATAACAATAGAATATACTTCTACTATTAAAGTTCTTGGCCTTACGCTCGACAGAAGACTCACGTTTAAGCAACACTGTGTTAATCTTAGAGGTAGTCTTAACAAACGCCTTAATATCATTAAGTTCCTTGGGTCCAAGCGTTCCCTAGTCCATCCAACATCACTAATTCATGCCACAAGAGCCTTAATACTGGCCAAAATCGACTATGGGTTGGCAATCTATGGATGGTGCGCGCCATCCAACATCAAATTGTTCTCCCCCGCATACCATGCAGCAGTACGGCGTAGCATTGACGCCTTTCCCACTACTCCGACGAAATGCCTTTTGGCTGCAGCGGGTCTTCCTGAAATACAGACGAGAACTGCGCAACTGACTTTCAAACTCATCCCTAAAATTCTTTGCTCGACAAACCCAATTCTGCTTAAAGACTTTAACAGAACGGTTAAGCAGCGCCGAAGATTCAAAGTCTTGTCTACTATCCATAGATGTTGCAGTTTTTTCAAAAAAACAAACATCATAAAAATATGCCATATCGTTGGAACAAAATCAGCCCATCCCCTCCTTGGCAACTACAGGACCACACCTCTCTCCACTTATTAAAAAAATCAGAAACACCTATAAGTATATTTCAGCAAATGCTAGCTGCCGAATCCGAAAAATTCCCCAACTGGAATTGGCTCTACAGTGACGGATCGAAAACAATTGACTCCACTAGCTTCGCAGTTGTAAGCCAATCAGGAACTGTGGTCGCATCAGGAGTGCTCCCTGCATACTTTTCTATATATTCCGCCGAAGCTGTAGCTGTTCTAAAAGCAAATAAATATGCTCTCGAGCTTAAGGGAAAATTTATAATATGCAGCGACAGTCTTTCTACTCTCAATGCCATTAACAACACATACAACCAAAACAGCCTGATATGCGAAATTCGACATCTTTGCATCAAACACGATACCAAAGTAAAACTCCTTTGGGCGCCAGGTCACATGGGCATAAAAGGTAACGAACTGGCAGATGAAGCGGCCAAGCTGGCTGGACAGTCTCCTTGCCTAATAGTCATCCCTGGTGTCAGAGAAGACTTATGGCGCAACATTGAGGATATCCTAAAAAGGGACGAAATGACACAATGGGACACTTACGTCCATAGATTTAAGCAATTTAATCCGAACAAGGAACCCGTCCGATATCCTGCTTCATGGCACAGAAGACATTGCAGTGTTATCACCCGGCTCAGAACTGGGCACACCGCCTTAACCTACGACCACCTGCTTAAAGGAAAAGCCAATCCCAACTGCCCAAAATGCGGGGGAGAATTATCAATCCAACACATATTGAATAACTGCCCACAACTTAATAACATCAGGACTTGTCTATTTGGCCAAATATAACCTACCTCTCTTCTTACCACACCTACTCACAATAATGTAAAATTGCTAATCAAATTTTTAGACACCAATAACATACTAAATAGCATATAATAATATATATATAATATACATATAATACTATAAATAATTTAACTGTCGAGTCGATGGCCTTAGTAGCTAGCACTCCCCCCCGTTAGTTATTATATTATTCTTTTGTATAATAATTAATAACGTAAAATAAATAAATAAATAATACTCCATTAGAGCAGCCGCACCCATTTGCTGGCGCACAACGTCTGCATCCCCAGCAGGAGGGCGCCTGCCAGGCCACCCCAGATATTCCCGAGCTGGAGTTCCAGAGCACAGCCAAGCCTCGGCGCAACCAACAAGACGGCGAGACGAACCCTCACGGACGGGCCTCCAACAGCAGAGAAGCGGCCACCGGCGAGACTACGCCCACGTCACCCGAGTGAGTCCGTTCCATTTTGCCCCTCCTTGCCTGAGTAAACGGCAGAGTCAGACGCAGACTCCTAATTGTGTTCCGTGAAGGCGAGCAGATTAAATGCGATCGTTATATTTATTTTAAGAATTGTACAGATATATGCATACTCTTACGTCTAGCTTCACTAAAAAGGGCGAACAGTGAGGAAAACCCCAAAGGTTATGCATATTCGTCTATTAAATATAAAAGTTAAAAATGTTGCCACTTGCACGAACAACGCACACATACATACATACCGTAAGATACCCCTACGCTGGGTCCGGCACCGGGACCCGATCTGGAAAACTAAAGTGGTTTAATAGTGTTCTTTTTGTTAAATTATATTAGCGTCTTATCTTTGTTGTTGACATTTATTTGTCGTCGCTGCTGTTTATGTTGTTCATTTGTTAGAAGTTCCGACAGTTTGATGTTATCGGAGTTTGTTATTCGTTTTCAATAGTGTTGTGAAGGTCTGTTGTGCTATAGACGTGTAGCTTTGTTGTTATCGATTGTGCGGACTGCAGGCCAGGGATGGGACTACACCCAAAGAAACCGATGAGCCAGCCGGCGTGGCCCATCGAGAAACAAGCAGTTCCGTAACAATATGGCGCCCAATTTGAAGAGGCACTCGGCTTCTTTGATGTCGGTCTGTAATCAAATAAAAAATAATAAGATACTAATGAAGGTACAGTGAAAATGACTCCCCTGACCGCTGATGTCGTATGTGGCACGAGTTGGTGGCCCATAATCGAGCAGCGTGTAGTGGAATCCGAAAAGCACGACGGAGGCAGGGAGAGTATCAGAATGTCCATGAACATGAGAAGTTTTTTTGTAGTGGTTGATGCGGTAAGTCACGTTCGCATGTTGGCGAAACGTTCGCGACCGTTCATCATTCGCCTGGTGGTAGCCGCGATAAAAATGTGATATTAGGGTAGTTTTGTCAGTTGTTATTTATTCATTTATTAGTTTTGTTTGTCTCATTCTGTGTTAATGTTGGAGGTGTGCAGACCGTGTTTACAAGAGCTTCGGAGACAGGTGACCCAGGACGATGTAGAATCAAGCCTGCGCCGCATCTGTCATACAGCATATCCCAAGAATGGCCAGAAGAGCGACGGAGACGGATCTTGCCGTATTGTCCATTAACAGGGAGTTTTATTGTCGCGGTTGACGGCAGTACGCCACGTTCGCATGTTGGCGAAGCGTTTGCGACTGTTCATCGTTCGCCTGGTGGTAGCCGCGATGACAAAATAAACTGGGATAAAATGTGATATTAGGGTAGGTTCTGTTAGAGTTGGTTTATTGTGTACTATTTGTTTTGTCTTACTTGGTGTTTACGTTTGGTGTACGCTGGCCGTAGTTATATGAGCTTCGGAGTCAGGTGACCCAGGACGATATAGATTCGATCCTGCGTCGCAGCTGTTCCCCAAAGACTTCAAGTTAGCGTTCCTTGTATGCCGTTCGTCAGTCAGACTGACAAGTGCGTAGACAAGTTAGTCTGTGTTAGGATTTGTCTTCTCTTCCCTCCTAAGTATTGGAATTTATTAAGAAAAAAACATAAAAAACTCATTGTTGTAAGTTTTTTCCTGTTGTCGGTATTTATTTGATTATTTATTATTAATTTTTAGTAAGATTTGTTAGGGGGTATTGTAGTTATTTATTTAAATATTTATTTATTTATTTACTTATAGTCATTATTTAGTCATTATTTGTTTGTATAGGTGTTATTATGAGGGAAGGGTATCCACCACCCCGACCGAGGTTCGTCGGGACTCCTCATGCTAGGAACGGGCGCAGCACCAACAACCGAAACTTCCGGGTAGAGGACCGAAGAGCGGGCAAATAAATCGAAGGGTGTTCGAATGGAACTCCGGTAGAGACGCTGGCGGTGATGGTCAAGGTGCCAGCATCTCAGGGTCGTGGGTGTGGCCTACGATGGGCGTTTTATTTGGCCGGCTGGGTGAACCGGATAGGAAATGCGCACGCAGATTCATTGTAATGGTCGGGTTCGCGTTTACAATAATCTGCATGGTGATGTTGCATTTGACATATCGACGACATCGATATTGCCCGTAATTGGTTGCGTTCTTTATTATATTGCATATTATCGGCCGCGCCGATATCTTTTGTCATACGGGTAAAGTATCGGGGGGAAGCCGGGCACAGAACGGCGCTCAAATTATGGAGGAGTGGCATCGCCGAGCTTGCGATCCACGGCGCCAGAAGGGGCGATCGCTATTGGCCGCCCGATTCGCTCCCAAAGAGATGATAGAGCAGCAACGGACCATGATTGAATGTATGCGTGTGCCGAATTTCGGTACCTTGGGTGAGGCTGCCCAATGTACAGTGCGACAGTTCAACTTTGTCAGCGGTCAACGGCGGGCGTGTCGGCTCGAAGCTAAAAATTGAAGTTTTGATATTTTTTCTATGCCGGCCACAGAGCTTGCTCTCGTAAAAATTAAAGTTTATATTTATTCACGACAACTGGCTTTCTGTATTATTTAATTTCAAAGATAAAGATATTCATTAAGTGCTAACATATTGCGAAAAGAAATAGTACACAAGATCAATAATACACCTAACAATAATACACAAGAAACACGCAGTCTTGCGGCATTTAAAACAACAATAAAAGGATACTCCATTAGAGCAGCCGCACCCATTTGGTGGCACACAACGCCTGCATTCCCAGCCGGAGGACGCCTGCCAGGCCACCCCAGATATTCCCGGGCTGGAGTTCCAGAGCACAGCCAAGCCTCGGCGCAACCAACAAGACGGCGAGACGAACCCTCACGGACGGGCCTCCAACAGCAGAGAAGCGGCCACCGGCGAGACTACCCGAGTAGTCATCACCCGAGTGAGTCCGTTCCATTTTGCCCCTCCTTGCCTGAGTAAACGGCAGAGTCAGACGCAGACTCCTAATTGTGTTCCCTTAAGGAGAGCAGATTAAATACGATCGTCAGATTTCGATTTTTTTTTGTAAATTGTATAGATATATGCATACTCTTACGTCTAGCTTCACTAAAATTCGTCTATTAAATATAAAAGTTAAAAATTTTGCCACTTGCACGAACAACGCACACATACATACATACCGTAAGATACCCTTTCTATCGCCCCTAAAGGTGATCGTATCATGGTAGGGCGGGCACGCTGGGTCCGGCACCGGGACCCGATCTGGAAAACTAAAGTGGTTTAATAGTGTTCTTTTTGTTAAATTATATTAGCGTCTTATATTTGTTGTTGACATTTAATTGTCGTCGCAGCTGTTTATGTTGTTCATTTGTGAGAAGTTCTGAAAGTTTGATGTTATCGGAGTTTGTTGTTCGTTTTCAATAGTGTTGTGAAGGTCTGTTGTGCTATAGACGTGTAGCTTTGTTGCTATCGATTGTGCGGACTGCGGACCAGGGATGGGACTACACCCAAAGAAACCGATGAGCCAGCCGGCGCGGCCCATCGAGAAACAAGCAGTTCCGTAACAATATGGCCCCCAATTTGAAGAGGCACTCGGCTTCTTTGATGTCGGTCTGTAATCAAATAAAAAATAATAAGATACTAATGAAGGTACAGTGAAAATGACTCCCCTGACCGCTGATGTCTTATGTGGCACGAGTTGGTGGCCCATAATCGCGCAGCGTGTAGTGGAATCCGAAAAGCACGACGGAGGCAGGGAGAGTATCAGAATGTCCATGAACATGAGAAGTTTTTCTTGTAGTGGTTGATGCGGTAAGTCACGTTCGCATATTGGCGAAACGCTCGCGACTGTTCATCATTCGCCTGGTGGTAGCCGCAATGACAAAGGCATCTCGTGATAAAAATGTGATATTAGGGTGGTTTTGTCAGTTGTCATTTATTCATTTATTAGTTTTGTTTGTCTCATTCTGTGTTAATGTTGGAGGTGTGCTGACCGTGTTTACAAGAGCTTCGGAGACAGGTGACCCAGGACGATGTAGAATCAAGCCTGCGCCGCATCTGTCATACAGCATATCCCAAGAATGGCCAGAAGAGCGACGGAGACAGATCTTGCCATAGTTTCCATTAATAGGGAGTTTTCTTGTCGCGGTTGACGGCAGTACGCCACGTTCGCATGTTGGCGAAGCGTTTGCGACTGTTCATCGTTCGCCTGGTGGTAGCCGCGATGACAAAACAAACTGGGATAAAATGTGATATTAGGGTAGGTTCTGTTAGAGTTTGTTTATTGTGTACTATTTGTTTTGTCTTACTTGGTGTTTACGCTTGGTGTATGCTGGCCGTAGTTATATGAGCTTCGGAGTCAGGTGACCCAGGACGATATAGATTCGATCCTGCGTCGCAGCTGTTCCCCAAAGTGCGACGGAAGCCAAATAGACTTCAAGTTAGCGTTCCTTGTATGACGTTCGTCAGTCAGACTGACAAGTGCGTAGACAAGTTAGTCTGTGTTAGGATTTGTCTTCTCTTCCCTCCTAAGTATTGGAATTTATTAAGAAAAAAACATAAAAAACTCATTGTTGTAAGTTTTTTTCTGTTTTCGGTATTTATTTGATTATTTATTTATTATTAATTTTTAGTAAGATTTGTTAGGGGGTATTGTAGTTATTTATTTAAATATTTATTTATTTATTTACTTATAGTCATTATTTAGTCATTATTTGTTTGTATAGGTGTTATTATGAGTAAGGAAGGGTATCCACCACCCCGACCGAGGTCCGTCGGGACTCCTCATGCTAGGGACGGGCACAGCACCAACAACCGAAACTTGCGGGTAGAGGACCGAAGAGCGGGCAAATAAATCGAAGGGTGTTCGAATGGAACTCCGGTAGAGACGCTGGCGGTGATGGTCAAGGTGCCAGCATCTCAGGGTCGTGGGTGTGGCCTACGATGGGCGTTTTATTTGGCCGGCTGGGTGAACCGGATAGGAAATGCGCACGCAGATTCATTGTAATGGTCGGGTTCGCGTTTACAATAATCTGCATGGTGATGTTGCATTTGACATATCGACGACATCGATATTGCCCGTAATTGGTTGCGTTCTTTATTATATTGCATATTATCGGCCGCGCCGATATCTTTTGTCATACGGGTAAAGTATCGGGGGGAAGCCGGGCACAGAACGGCGCTCAAATTATGGAGGAGTGGCATCGCCGAGCTTGCGATCCACGGCGCCAGAAGGGGCGATCGCTATTGGCCGCCCGATTCGCTCCCAAAGAGATGATAGAGCAGCAACGGACCATGATTGAATGTATGCGTGTGCCGAATTTCGGTACCTTGGGTGAGGCTGCCCAATGTACAGTGCGACAGTTCAACTTTGTCAGCGGTCAACGGCGGGCGTGTCGGCTCGAAGCTAAAAATTGAAGTTTTGATATTTTTTCTATGCCGGCCACAGAGCTTGCTCTCGTAAAAATTAAAGTTTATAGTTGTTTAGTTGGCTGGCTTAAGGTCCGGGTTTGTTTTAATAAAACAATGGAAACAATTTTATTGATTTTTGCTTCCAATATATTTCGGTTGCGCATCGGCAAACCGTCTTCAGGGCACTAACACAAGGTACAAAAAACAGTTAACATTAAAATATATTAAATTATACAATAAATTGACACATTTAACATACATTATTTTACACATCTGCGCTTTATGACGTGGAGATTTAAACTGAGTCTGTTTGGCTGTTCAATAGGTGTCTGTACAAGTGAGCGCAATTTTCAGGGTCCGTCTTGTAGTTTAGTCGTTTGTTCGTTGGTAAGTTAATTATGTGTAGCATTTCTAATGTGTGTCGTTTGTTGTAGTGTTGTTCTTGTTGTAAGATTGTTGTTGCATCAAAATTTGGCGTGTGGTTGCTTCTCATACAATGGGTCATTAGTGCTGTTTTCTGCATATTATTTTGATGTCTTAATTTAAAGTCTGATTTATGTTGGGTAATCCTTGTTTTTAGTTTTGATTTTGTTGTGCCTATGTACACACTATTGCATTTGTTATTTTTTTCCCCAGCACATGGTATTTGGTAAATTACATTACTTTTGTCGGCCATAGGAATTTTTGCTTTAATCTTATAAAAGAATTTTTTTAACGTGTTCGTAGGTTTGTGTGCTACTTTTATTTCTTGGTTGTTGTAGCAATCCGAGTTCGTGAGGCGTTCTGATAATCGTGGGACATATATTAGGGATTTGTATATTTTGTTAGGTTCTGTAGGCTTTTCTGTTCCGATATGTCGTCTTTTTAATAATGTTTTAATTACATTTTCTTTAAGAGTTTTTTAATTTCATGTATAGTTTCTTCGTGGTATATTGTGTCCGATATGTTAAGCATTCTTTCCATACAGCTTATTGCTGTATTGATTATCATACTCTTGGGGTGGTTTGAATTGAAGTTGAGTATTCGTCCGGAGGCTATGGGTTTCTTATACCACTTAAGTTTGAGTGTGTTGTCCAATCTAATTACTAAATAGTCTAAAAATGGTAGTTTCCCGTCTTTTTCTAATTCAATTGTGAATTTGATGTGTCTATGGAAGGAGTTCAATTCTTTCAGAATCTTCTGTGCATCTGTTTTGTCCGTTATGGCAAACAGGTCATCTACATATTTGGTCAAAAGTCTTGGTTTTACTGTCAATTTTTCCGTCACGTTGTCTAATAGTTCCTCCATTACTATATCTGCGATTACTGGGGAGGCTGGTGATCCCATTGGCATTCCTTTTAGTTGTGTGTATATCTTGTATACTTGTGTGTTCTTCTAAGAGAGTTTCCTCTCTTAAAATACATTGCAGAAGGTGAAGAGTTAGTTCAAACAATAAAAGAATATCTTTTGTCATAGTGGCAAAGTATCGGGGGGAAGCCGGGCAAAGAACGGCGCTCAAATTATGGAGGAGTGGCATCGCCGAGCTTGCGATCCACGGCGCCAGAAGGGGCGATCGCTATTGGCTCCCAAAGAGATGATAGGGAGAGTGGATAGCATGCCGTTGAACATGCTCTTGGCATTCATTTGGGCCGTTGACCCAAAAAATGCAGCTGTGCATATGGGCAGCAACGGACCATGATTGAATGTATGCGTGTGCCGAATTTCGGTACCTTGGGTGAGGCTGCCCAATGTACAGCGCGACAGTTCAACTTTGTCAGCGGTCAAGGGCGGGCGTGTCGGCTCGAAGCTAAAAATTGAAGTTTTGATATTTTTTCTATGCCGGCCACAGAGCTTGCTCTCGTAAAAATTAAAGTTTATATTTATTCACGACAACTGGCTTTCTGTATTATTTAATTTCAAAGATAAAGATATTCATTAAGTGCTAACATATTGCGAAAAGAAATAGTACACAAGATCAATAATACACCTAACAATAATACACAAGAAACACGCAGTCTTGCGGCATTTAAAACAACAATAAAAGGATACTCCATTAGAGCAGCCGCACCCATTTGGTGGCACACAACGCCTGAATTCCCAGCCGGAGGGCGCCTGCCAGGCCACCCCAGATATTCCCGGGCTGGAGTTCCAGAGCACAGCCAAGCCTCGGCGCAACCAACAAGACGGCGAGACGAACCCTCACGGACGGGCCTCCAACAGCAGAGAAGCGGCCACCGGCGAGACTACCCGAGTAGTCATCACCCGAGTGAGTCCGTTCCATTTTGCCCCTCCTTGCCTGAGTAAACGGCAGAGTCAGACGCAGACTCCTAATTGTGTTCCCTTAAGGAGAGCAGATTAAATACGATCGTCAGATTTCGATTTTTTTTTGTAAATTGTATAGATATATGCATACTCTTACGTCTAGCTTCACTAAAAAGGGCGAACAGTGAGGAAAACCCCAAAGGTTATGCATATTCGTCTATTAAATATAAAAGTTAAAAATGTTGCCACTAGCACGAACAATGCACACATTCATACATTCCGTAAGATACCCTTTCTATCGCCCTCTGTCTGATATATAAAATTACAGGGGCATTGCAAAACTGTCCGCTATTCCTAAATTATTTGAAAAATAAACACTGCGAATTTGCAGCATTTCTGCAAATCAGTTGTTTCCCCTGTTCAATATGGATTCGTAAAGAATCTGTCAACTACGACCAATCTGCTTGAGTTTACTTCCTTGGTAAACGATGCTTTTCTTTCGAAAATGCAAACTGATGTCATTTATACTGACTTCAGTAAGGCGTTTGACTCTGTGCACCATGACATTTTACTTTTTAAACTTGACCGAATAGGTTTCCCTCCGTCTCTTTTGCTATGGATTAATTCTTATTTAAAAGGTAGGACCCAAAGAGTAATGCTGAGGCTGACTACCTCTAAACAAGTTCACGTTACTTCTAGCGTTCCACAAGGTAGTCATCTTGGACCTTTACTCTTTACTCTTTTTATAAATGATCTCCCCTCTGTGCTATCACATGCCCGTGTACTCATTTATGCGGGCAATGTGAAACTTATTCTATCATACACTAACATCACTACCATCATTCTCGTCTACAAGACGATTTGAACGCTATGTAACTTTGGTGTTCGGCCAATCAATTGCATCTGAATTGTTCAAAGTGTATGTTTATGACATTTAATCGTACTACACCTTATCTTGTCAGTTATACAATCGACAATACCCCTTTGCAACGTATACTTACAGTTAAGGATCTAGGCGTTCTTTTTGATTCTAAACTCTGTTTCAATCTTCACATAGTTACCATCGTTAATGAGGCAAAAGGTGTGCTTGGATTCATTAAACTATGGTCTAAAGAGTTTAACGATCCTTTTATAACGAAACTTCTGTACATCTCTCTTGTTCGCCCTATCCTTGAATACTGCTCTTGCATCTGGTCTCCGCAGTATAACAATAGCCAGGATCGTATTGAATCTGTTCAGGAGCAATTTGTGCTTTTTGCCTTACGAGGTTTAATTTGGGACCCTAATCTTCGGTTGCCATCCTACTCCAGCAGGCTGCTTCTTCTTAACCTTCCGTCGTTAACCAACCGTAGGACAATTCTCGGTGTTGTCCTTCTACATAAGTTGATTATTGGCGATATAGATTCTCCTTTTCTGCTAGGGCGTCTTCAATTCTCTGTTCCGTCTAGACCAACCAGAAATTACCGCCCCTTATTCCTGTCTACGTGCACAACAGACTACGCTTTGCACAATCCTTTTCGCGTGCTATGTAAAAATTATAATAGTTGGCATCACATTTTCTCTACCGAACTTTCTCTACCCCTAATAAAATCGTTGCTTTCAGGTTACCTTCGGGAAGTCACTGACCATTCCCAGCAGGGGCATAGCTATCCGGACAGGCTGTAAATTTTCCCCCACCGGGTCGGATATTTACCATTACTTTTCTCTTTGTCCTATCTACTTAACACTCTATATATCTAGCTTACATTTCTTTACTTTATTAACAATCTTCTTACTTTTTTCTCTTTTTTTCCCTTTTTTCCTATTTATTGTATTTTATAAATTCATATAGCAAACTAAGATTATTTTTTATTTTACTTAAGAACACTTTTTTCCCACTTACACCCTTCTTCTTAGTTGTAGGCTCTAATAGCGTCACTGACAAATTAAGCTGTGAAAAGGGGCACAGCTGACCGGACTGGCAACTAAAACACCTCCATCGGTCGGTGATGCTATTTAGAGAACTGTGCTATCTAACTAGGCTTTTAGCATATAATTCCATTATCTATTGTATGTAATAATGAGGAAGACACTCACTTTGTCGACCATTCATAAATAAATAAAAACAAGCAAGAGGTTCTAGTCGGGAGCTCCCGACTAGGGGATACCTTAAACCCACTTCTCTCTCAAAACCAAATGGAGATATTTGTATATACTATTCTAGAAGCTACATGTCAAGTTTGCTGATTCTAGCTCTTATTATTTACCAAAATTGCTCTAAAATCAGGATGTCGATATCGATTTTTATCGATTGCTTGGAAACGGAGTAAGTTATCGATTATCGGAAACAAACTCGATCTGCGTAGGCACTATGAGGACCTACAGCTAAAATTTCAAGTCTCTAGATCTTATAGTTTCTGAGATCCTTGCGTTCATACATACGGACAGACAGACAGACGGGCATGGCTAGATCGACTCGGCTATTGATGCTGATCATATATACACTTTATTGGGTCGGAGTTGCTTCATTCTGCCTGTTACATACATTTACATTTTGCACTAAAACATACTTCATTTGTAGTTAACAAACATACTACTAATAATACTTATTGTATAATTAATTGATAATAAACCAAACTTAAAGGTTATGCTTGAAATTGTATAGAAGCTGAATCAACACTTTCAGCTACATTTGTCAAGTAAGCTGAGATCATCAGTAAAAGGCGAATCAGTAGCTGTACTGAACGCGAAATTGATAAACCTTCAGCAGATGCATAAAACGGCGAACGTATATACCCAAGAGATAGAACAATAGACCAAATCACAGGAAGGTGCATATTTTGCTGATGGTATATCATCGACCTTAGCAAACAAATTTCCACTACACAAGCGGTCAAAGCAATGGTAAAGAATTGCTCAATAGACAAATTATAATGGAAGCTAATCAATTTAATAGCATGGACAAAGCCATTCTAAATTTGTTAAAAGGTGCGCCGATGCAGTTCTCTATTATAGCAATCGGCATCCCAATAACAATCGTGGGGGCAACAACAGCAACCGCGGTAGTAGAAACAGAGTTTTCCGAGGCAGCTACAGAGGCAGACGTAGTAATGACTACCGGCTGTGGAAACAACCAGCGCGGTAGGCAAAACTACAACAATAATAGTAACAAAAATATTCGAGTTAAACAAGGTAGCTCGGAAAACCAAGAAATCCCCTTAGGATCAAGAAATTAAACAGTACTCAAATTCATATTCTCTATTTAGGTAAAAGTATATTTTTAAATTTATATTATATTTACGATACAGGAGCAGATATTTCTATTTTAATATCAATTTCAGATACTTATAACTGTATAACACAAATAATAGTAATTGGCGAAGGTGCAATAAATTCCATTGGATTCATCTGTCGAAATTAAGTCAGACAACTACATTATACCGCATAATGTTCATATAGTGTACGATAAATTTCCAATACCATGTGATGAAATTATCCACATGGATTTCCTCACGAAATACAACTGTCTGTAAGATTTAAAAACACCTCAAAATTGGTTCAAATTCAGAATCAAAAATTTTCAAACATATGTATATCCATATACCAATCAAGCATACATGGGGAATCAATTGCACTCTACTCCCAGCCCGTTCATAAGTAATTAGATGAATAATGTATAATAAAATCTACTGAACAGGTTTTCATACCCAATCAAGACATAAAAGTAGGTATATTTATTGGAGCGTGTATTACAGATTCGACAAACAAAAATGAAATAGTAGACTTCGGATATATTTCCTATGAGCCCCTCAGTAAATATAATATTCTAAGCCCTTCTAATGTCGAATGATCATGTCTGGTATATCGCGTCATTTTCTGACTAGAACCAGAAACAATATCAACAAATAACTTTTATAAACAAAAGTTAAGATTAAAAGACGAGAAGCCTTTAAACATCAAAACTTATCGAATTCCACACACTCATAAAGAAGAAATTAAATCTCAGGTAGATAAGACAATACGCAAAAAAATCGTAGAACCGTCTGTATCATAACAAAATTATTGATTCGCAAAAAACCAATACCAGGTTCCACTCACAAAAGATAGCGACTAGTAGTAGATTATCGTCAGTTTAATAAAAAATTATTGGCTGACCAGTTGCCACTGCGAAGGATAGAAGATGAAGTCTCGACCTCATGTCTGGGTTCCACAAAATCAATAATATATATACTTTATGGGGTCGGAGATGCTTCCTTCTGCCTGTTACATACATTTGCATTTTGCACAAAAACATTATACCCCTTTTACCCATTTTTAATGGGTTCAGGATATAATAAATAAATACTGTAGCGAATAGTTCTCTTTCGGTTGTGGCGTAATTTCTTTTTTTTTATTTAAGGTTTTTGAAACGATCGTGATCGGTTTGTTTTCCTGTGAAAGGACCGCTTCAATTGCGATGTCGGAAGCGTCTGTAGTGAGAACGAACATTTTCGTATAGTCTGGTTGAGTTAGTTCAATTTTTTCAATTAAGAGTGATCTTAGATTTTCAAAAGCAGAGATAGCTTCTTCCTCTAAAGATATTTCTGCTTTTTTTGATACATATCTTTTGAAACCATACCTTTATGACCCTGTAACAGTTTACTGAGTGGTTTTGCAATAGTCGCGTAGTTCTTTTAAAAACTTTCTGTAATAGCTGGTTTAACCCCTAAATTATTGGGAGGTGGGTATTTCATAATCGATTCTATTTTTTTAGGGTCGGTTTTTATAATATGTACCTAAAAATATATTTAATTTCTAAAGAATTTCGATTTTTCCAAGGAAACTTTCATGTTCGCTTTAACTAGGTTCTCAATGATTTCGTGTAAATCATAAAATGTTGTTTCGGATTATCTGAAAAACTATAAAATCGTTCATGTAAATGTGACAAGTTTTTCCGATTTTTTCACGCAGTATATTGTCCTTTGTTCTTTGAATATACTTGGTGCGTTTGCAACCCCAAATGGCAAACGAGGTAATTCGTATTTTCCATTGTTAATGGAAAAAGCGGGGCTTAGTGTTCTTCTTTCATTAGAATCTGTTAAAATCCAGATTCTAGATCGATTGTTGAGAAGACTCGTGCCTTGCCAAGGTTAGACAAGATAACTGAAGGATCAGGCATTGTATACCTATCGGGGATTGTATCGTAATTTAGTTTTTTGAAATCAATAACCAATCGATTCTTTGGCGTTCCACTTCATTAAAATAACTTTTCCGGAGCAATATAAGGACTTTTGCTGGGCCCTATTATGTTTTCGTTTAACAACCTATTTATTTCCTAACAAAATTATTAGTTGAATGAGGATACTGCTCTTAATCTCCTTCAGTAAATTATAACCGACTAATAGATCTCGTTTAGTTTGCCCTTTGGTAATTTGCTTCTTGTTCCTGAGCATTTGGCAAAGCATTAGTCAAATTCTCTGGTTTAAGGGAGAACAAAACTTCAGATGAAGAGCCCTTGAGGCCTGTGATGAAGATTCTTAAGACGTTGTCCCTGTTCTTCTAATTCATTTCAGTAATAATGCTGGCTTGTGTGTCATAATCGTTTTTTTTTATCAAAAGGGTTAATTTTTTTTAACCGAATCGTAGTATTCTAGAACAGATAGGTTACCCTGTCGTAAAATACTCAATTCCTGTTCTATTATGTAGACTGGGCGTCTATCACTATAGACGAAATTCAATCTTGCAAGTATGCCTTCAAAGTTAAGAACTGTACCGTGATTGGTCAGGGAGTTATTGGCTTTGCCAGTTACTTTGTTTCTTATGATGGTTAAAGCTCCTAAATACTTTCTACTTCCTTCTTTATACATACGCATGGCGCAACAAGCTGCTTCGCGCCAGCTAACATATGCATTATAACCACCTGAAAACTATGGCATTGACTTGATGATATCAAAGTATTAATCGCAACGAATTAAGTCACCAATTTCAGTTATTTTAAATACTTGTTCATTATTGGATGAGAGAGTTATTTGCATTTTCAATTCAGCAATTTGGTCTTGAAGTGCTCTAGACTGAGTTGCTATCAACTGAGCTACCAAATCAGCTGTCAAGTTATTGATAGCCATTTTTAAATTTTGAAAACCTTCAATTAAACTTTCTATTTCAATATCCAGTTCTTAACAATTATTATTCAAACAAATGTTCTGGTAGTCACTGACCATTCCCAGCTATGAGCAGGGGCATAGCTTGCCGGACAGGCTATAAATTTTCCCCCCACCGGATCAGTGATTTCCCATTACTATCTCTCTATCCTATCCTATCTACATAAAATTCTATATATTTTGTTTAATTCCTTTACTTTTTGAATAACTACTCTCTTTCTTTTTCCCAATTTATTGTATTTTCTTAATTAATATAGTTAATGTAAAATATGATTATTTTTAAGTTTAACTAAAGAACACTATTTTTTATACTAACTCCCTTCTTCTTAGCTATAGGCTCTAATAGCGTCACTGATAAAATAACCAGGGGCACAGCTGGCCGGACTGGCAAATAAAACACCTCCATCGGTTGGTGATGCTATTAGATTATTGTGTACTTTAACTAGGCTTTTAGCATTAAATTTCATTATATATGTAATTTGTATTGACACTCGTTTTGTCGACCATTAATAAATAAAAAAAAAACAAACAAAAAAAAAATATATATTAAAGTTACTTCTTATTATTACAATTTAAATTTGTATAAAAAATAAAAAAGAAAACAAAGATTTCTTATATAATTCGCACAAACAAATGTTTTTAATTAACGGTGTTTGATATATTTTATTCAACGGTGTTTGATATTGTTGAACATTTTTGGTTTACTTTCAAGTCTTTATTTTTGCAAACACTTTGTCATTCCGTTTATCGTAAACTTTTTTATACTCTTTCGAGTTTTTTTGAAACAGGATATTTCCGTCTGTTGAAAATGTTTAATGCTTCTTTTAGAGACACACTGTATTTCCGTGTATAGGAAATTTGGAAAGCTCTTCTTGAGAACAATTCCGGATTTGTATATCGGCCTTTGCTTACTCGCGAATCACTAAGGGTATTTTTTCTTTTAATTATCTTTTTCTTGTGTTATCATTCGCGAGCCCCACGTTGGGCCAATTGGTAGCGACTTTCCGAATTGGAAAAAATTGAATTTTGTATTCAAAAGCTAATTGCTTGGAGCTATGTTTACGTTAGGAATTGCGCACGAGAATTTGGGTCTTTAGTTTACGTTATGAATTGCGCTTGAGAATCTGGTTCTTTTACGTTAAGTGGTTGCGCTGTTATGTTTATGTTAGAGCCGGGAGTCTGGATCTTTCAGGTAATAAAGGATTTGGTGAGACCAAAGAGGCTCCATGATTGTTTTCAACAATCTGGGCTAGATTGCGCGCAGGTCTACCTCTGCGTCCAGGAGTAATAAAGATAATTAAAATTAAACTAAAATTATTAGAAAAATAAATAGTCAAAAAAATTCTTTCTCCTCATTGGAATTGAACTTGCGCCCAGCGACCAACTGCTTCCCGTGGCTTTTTACCTTGCAGCCATACCAAAAGTTGCTACTAATTAAAAAAATACTGAACTAAAATAGGACCACATATGTACATAGAGCATACGATGCAATCGCAATTGTAATTCTTTTTGTGTTTATTAGTGAACATGTATACAGAATTTTTAGCGCTTTGTGCCAGCTGCCGCTGACTCGTGGCCTGCCAATATATATGTACATATATAACCACATGGTTTCATTAATAACTTCTATGTATATTAACCGATCTTAATGAAATTTTCTACAGTATATCTTATTGTACCATAGAATATTTGTATATTCTCTAAAAGTCAATTGCATTTAAATTGGTGGGCAATACAAGTTGGGTTATTAACTTGACTTATAGCTGTGAGGTAGTCGCAGGGAGGTGGCGATAGGTATTAAATGAAAGATACTTGATATATATATAATAATCTAGAAGCAACACATCATGTTTGGTTACTCTAGCTCTTATTATTTACCCTATTTGCTCAAAAAACAGGATGTCGATATCGATTCTTATCGATTGCTTGGAAACGGAGTAAGTTATCGATTATCGGAACAGACTCAATCAACGTAGGAACTAGGAGGACCTACAGCTAAATGTCTTTCAAGTCTCTAGCTCTTATAGGTTCTGAGATCCTTGCGTTCATACATACGGACGGACGGACGGACGGACGGACAGACAGACGGACATGGCTAGATCGACTCGGCTATTAATGCTGATCAAGAATATATATACTTTATGGGGTCGGAGATGCTTCCTTCTGCCTGTTACATACATTTGGATTTTGCACAAAATCATAATACCCCTTTTACCCATTTTTAATGGGTTCAGGGTATAAAAATCCTACGCTATGTAAAACACAAAAAAAACTACTTAGTTACTGAATATCAACTTACTATAACACTGAACTTCAATTAGAAAATTCAAATATATTATCAAAAATTGTTATGAAACTAGAAAGTAATCATTCAAAAATATACATATTTTTATTTATACTAACTTTTAGTTTTATTATCATTAAAGTAATTGAAATCGTCATAACAATCAAAGCCCCAGAAACAGAGCTTGACATATTAAATCAATTAAAAGAACAAATTGAATCTTTAAAAAGAAATCATTAGGAATCGGGGACGATTCTTTTTATGAAAGGGAGGAGTTATCACCCAGCCTGCAAGGCAATTCTTATTAAATTTATAAACAATATTTTGGAATAAGTTTCTATTCCAATTACTTAGCTCTTTCACCCTTATTAGACTCATATCAATCATTACGTCCACTTAACGCGCAGCTGCGGCTTTTTTAACATAAAAATCCAGTGGTTTAAAATCGTACTGTTTATTGAAACACATCCATACGATTTGCATTGAGTTTATTGAATGTCTTTTAG
This sequence comes from Drosophila ezoana, assembly GCA_035045725.1. Taxonomy (NCBI): domain Eukaryota; kingdom Metazoa; phylum Arthropoda; class Insecta; order Diptera; family Drosophilidae; genus Drosophila; species Drosophila ezoana. The sequence continues at coordinate 430,272 of JAWNOU010000195.1, read as the reverse complement.
AATTTATATATTGTAGTTCTTAGCCTAAGCTGCTCAATTTCTTTGCCAGTAAACGCCGGAAGAGACTTTAGCTTATTATGTATTACTTATATGCTCAGTGCTGATATAAGCAAAGCACGAGAGAGAATGTTATATACATACATAAAGAATGATCATAATACTTTTGCTCTTGAATTATGCTTGGGACTTTGGTTTTCGTAAGCATTGCAGCAAAGTGCTACAATGTGTATGATATTAAAAGACACTGGGTACAGTGTGTATTATATATGTATGTTTGGTACAGTATATTACATCTCCCTCCTTTTGAAAATTAACGTAAGTATATGAAGTTATTTTTTTAGTGGATAGCAAATATTACTTATATATGTATATATATTTTTTAAAAGTGTATTTAAAGATATATTTTTATTTTTTTCTTTCTCGTGCGCTAATTCATTGTGTGATTTACAAACTTTTTTTTGTTTTTTATTATTATTTTTTTTGTAAAAATAATAATAATAATTAATGTAAAAATGTAAAAAATTTTATTTTATTTAATAAAAAGGTAATATAGTTATGTATTTTTAACCTATCCTTTTGAACTTTTTGTTGTTTATTCCTATTGTCTTTAATTAAAATGTTATTATCTTCTACTGATACTACTGTATAGGATCCTAAGTATTCTGGCTCCAATTTACGGCCAGTTTCATTTCTAAATAAAACCTTATCTCCTATTTATACCCTGAACCAATTGAAAATGGGTATAAGGTATTATGTATTTGTGCAAAGTGCAAATGTATGTAACAGTCAGTAGCAAGCATCTACGACCCCATAAAGTATATATATTCTTGATCAGCATCAACAGCCGAGTCGATCTAGCCATGTCCGTCTGTCTGTCCGTATGTATGAACGCAAGCATCTCAGAACCTTTAAGAGCTAGAGACTTGAAATTATAGCTGTAGGTCCTCCTAGTGAATGCGTAGATCGAGTTTGTTTCGATAATCGATAACTTACTCTGTTTCCAAGAAATCGACAAAAATCGATATCGAAATCCTGTTTTTTCAACAAATTGGGTGTATAATAAGAGTTGGAGTCAACAAAAGTGATATGTTTACTCTGGAATAGTATATATATATCAAGTATCTTTAATTTGATACCTATCGCCACCTCCCCGATACTACCACAAAGCTATAAATCAAGTTTATAACCCAACTTGTGTTGCCCAACAATTTAAACTACTATTTTTATGCAATTAACTTTTTGAGAATACACAAATATTCTATGGTACAGTAAGATATACTGTAGAAAATTTTATTAAGATCGGTAAAGAAACACGTGTTTGCAGCTAGCGCAGTTCCAAGAATTACTGTATGCATGCTTCGAAATATATCAACAGCATTCCAATTGCGAATGTATTGTTTTCTGTGCAGCTATTTTAATTCGTTTTTTTCATAACAAGACTCAATTATGGGTGTGGCTGTTGAGAAGAGGCGATGGGAAGTGGTGTGGTATGTCGCGAGTTCGAGCCCTACCGAAGAAACAATTTTTTTTTTGGCTAGTGTGGCTGTTGAGTAGAGACGGCGGCAAGTAGTGCGGTTAGTTGCGAGTTCGAACCCTACCAAAGGAACCTTTTTTTTTGTTTAATTTATCTTTATTACTACAAACGAGCGCGTAGTGCGAGTTGCATTTGGTGTTGGAATAAGAGGGTTTAGGGTGTCCCCTAGTCGGGAACTCCCGACTAGAACCTCTTACTTGTATATAATTACTATTGGCTGAATGAATGGTTTCATTATCGGAAGACGGTTCATCTTTGGAAACCTCAATTTCTTCATGGGAAATGAAATTTATCATTACTCTTGATTGGTTGATCCAGGCTTGTAAAATATTGTAGGAGAAATTTCTTCTATGAAAGCATGCCATCTTTTCATTTTTGAGTTTGGGTTTCTTTCAGAAATTGCAAAGGAAAGTGGTTGATGGTCCGTTTGGATTTCTAAGTTTGTAACACCGTACAAGTAATTTCAAAGTATTTTTAATGCCCATACTTTAACGTATAATTCCCTTTTCATTTGTGGCGTAATTTCTTTCTATTTTATTTAAGGTTTTTGAAACGAGCGTGATCGGTTTGTTTGCCTGCGAAAGGACCGCGTCAATTGCGATGTCGGAAGCGTCTGTAGTGAGAACGAACTTTTTCGTATGTCTGGTTGGGTAAGTTCAATTTTTTCAATTAAGAGTGATCTTAGATTTTCAAAAGCAGAGATAGCTTCTTCTTCTAAAGATATTTCTGTTTTTTTTAGACATATCTTTTGAAACCATACCTTTATGACCCTGTAACAGTTTACTGAGTGGTTTTGCTATAGTCGCGGAGTTCTTTTAAAAACATTCTGTAATAGCCTGTTAAACCCTTAAATTATTGGGAGGTGGGTATTTCACAATCGATTCTATTTTTTTAGGGTCGGTTTCTATAATATTGTATGATATGTATCCTAAAAGTTCTATTTCATTTCTAAAGAATTTCGATTTTTCCAAGGAAATTTTCATGTTCGCTTTAAATAGGTTCTCAACGATTTCGTGTAAATCATAAAATGTTGTTTCGGATTATCTGAAAAACTATAAAATCGTCCATGTAAATGTGACAAGTTTTTCCGATTTTTTAACGCATTGTTCTCTGAAATATACTTGGTGCGTTCGCAACCCCAAATGGCAAACGAAGTAATTCGTATTTTCTATTGTTAATGGAAAAAGCGGGGCTTAGTGTTCTTCTTTCATTAGAGTCTGATAAAATCCAGATTCTAGATCGATTGTTGAGAAGAGTCGTGCCTTGCCTAGGTTAGACAAGATAACTGAAGGATCAGGCATTGGATACCTATCGGGGATTGTATCGTAATTTAGTTTTTTGAAATCAATAACCAATCGATTCTTTGGCGGTCCATCTTCATTAAAATAATTTTTCCGGGGCAATATAAGGACTTCTGCTGGGCCCTATTATGTTTTCGTTTAACAACCTATTTATTTCCTAACAAAATTATTAGTTGAATGAGGATACTGCTCTTAATCTCCTTCAGTAAATTATAACCGACTAATAGATCTCGTTTAGTTTGCCCTTTGGTAATTTTCTTCTTGTTCCAGAGCATTTGGCAAAGCATTAGTCAAATTCTCTGGTTTAAGGGAGAACAAAACTTCAGATAAAGAGCCCTTGAGGCCTGTGATGAATATTCTTAAGGCGTTGTCCCTGTTCTTCTTATTCATTTCAGTAATAATGCTGGCTTTATCGCTTTATGTCATAATCGTTTTTATTTATCAAAAGGGTTAATTTTTTTTAAACAAATCGTAGTATTCTAGAACAGATAGGTTACCCTGTCGTAAAATACTCAATTCCTGTTCTATTATGTAGAGTGGCCGTCTATCACTGTAAGCGAAATCCAGTCTTGCAAGTATGCCTTCAATTTTAAGAACTGTACTGTGATTGGTCAGGGTTTCATTGGCTTTGCCTGTTATTTTGTTTCTTAAGATGGTTAAAGATCCTAAATACTTTCTACTTCCTTCATTATACATACGCATGGCGCAACAAGCTGCTTCGCGCCAGCTAACTTATGCATTATAACCACCTGAAAATTATGGCATAGACTTGATGACATCAAAGTATTCATCGCAACGAATTAAGTCACTAATTTCAGTTACACTAGTCGGCATATATATTTTGACATAGCGATGCATCAGTTTTTTTTTCAACTTTGTCCTTTTTTAAGAGACAACAGTTATTGAGATTTTTATTATAGTTAGCTTTAATGAATAAAACTATAGTTATAACAATTTTTCATTTATAATATTGATTTGTACTAAAAAAGTTCAATAGGACCATAAGTAGTTTGACAAAATGTTGTTTATCAGCTAAATATAATATTATGTTTAATAAATTATATTTAAACTTAAAATTAATGAAATGTATATCCTTCTTTGGTATCTAGGACCTTTTGGAGGCGGTTTGGAACGGAATCCACCAAGGTTTCGTGGTACTATCATGAAATACTTTTCAACTCCTTTGTGACCTCAGTGATCGTTTCGTCCCTTGTCCTAGTCAGATCTGCGGCTCTATTTCGCTTTATAAGTGATCACACGTTTTTAATAATGTTCAAATCTGGACTTTGGGGTGGCGAGTCTAGTGCTTCCACCCCAACTTCTTTAAAATATGCGGTAATCATTTTCGCCTTGTGGCAAGAAGCGTTGTCCTGCTGGACAATAAATTCTTCCCCGATCAATCAGTCGCCGGAGGGAAATGCAAAATCGTTTAATGTTGTAAGATATTGGTTCTGATTCATTGAACCGTCAATGGGAATCAAGTCTCCCACACCATTATAAGAAACGGATCCCCAAAACATAACGCTCCCACTCCCATGGCTTACTTTTTGGCACACAGGTGCATTTTTTTACGAAAATCTTTGTTTAATCGTACAAAAACTTTCTTTTATGATGAGTGGAACTCAAAACTGCTCTCATCCGTCCACAGGACATTGCGCCAAAATGAAACAGGCTTGATGATGTACCTTTTCGCGAATTCCAAACGCTTTAGTTTATTTGAAGGTGTGTTTAAAGGTATCTACTTTGCTATATATGTTTTTATATCTGCCTCAATTAAATGCCTGTGTATGGTTCTTTCACTGATGGGATTGGATGTAGTCTATTCCACTCCAAGTCCACAGCTTTTGGTGTTATGAGTGGGTCTCTTTTAAATTGGTGCACGATCAGACGGTCTGCTTCAGATTTTGTATTTCGATTTCTGCCTGTTCGGCTTACATTGTTTACTTGATTTATATTTATTGATTTTATAATATATAGTTTGACGTGACGAATTATATTCCTTAGCGACATTTATTAGGGAAATACCCAATTTATATTTTGCAACAATTTCTGTTCTAATCATTGTACTTAGTTTTGATATTTTAACCATTTGTAATATTAAAATCACGGGTTTATCAAATAATAAGGAAGAATGTTAAAAACTTCGTTAATAACACTTCGAAATTGCCAAAAAACAACGAAATCACTCGATGTCAATATCCTTATTCCGCTGCAAAAGTCTCTGTCGGGTGGCATTCTTTTCAGCAGAAAAAAATGACAATAGATAATAGACAAAATACTTCGAGTATTTACAGTTATTAATGTGCACTTCACTTTAATGATAATTTTTGCTTCTTTGAATACACCGGTACTTTAAAGAGACTGGTAGTTAAATATAAGCTATGTCAAAATATATATGCCGACTAGTGTATTTTAAATTCTTGTTCATTATTGGATGAGAGAGTAATTTTCATTTTCAATTCTGCAATTTGGTCTTGAAGTGCTCTAGCAAGCTGTCAGCTGTCAAGTTATTGATAGCCATTTTTAAATTTTGAAAACCTTCAATTAAACTTTTTATTTCAATATCCAGTTCTTAACAATTACTATTCAAACAAAAGTTCTGGTAGTCACTGACCATTCCCAGCTATGAGCAGGGGCATAGCTTGCCGGACAGGCTATAAAATTTCCCGGTGATTTCCCATTACTATCTCTCTATCCTATCCTATCTACATAAAATTCTATATATTTTGTTTAATTCCTTTTTACTTTTTGAATAACTTCTCTCTTTCTTTTTCCCAATTTGTTGTATTTTCTTAATTAATATAGTAAATTATGATTATTTTTAATTTTAACTAAAGAACACTATTTTCTCTACTAACACCTTTCTTCTTAGCTGTAGGCTCTAATAGCGTCACTTAGAGAGAGAGTTCTCAGTTGAGAGTGATTGACGTGTTTTAGTTGTGCTCCAAGATTTTTATATATTTTTGCGCTTTAATCCTGCTTTTTATTTCTAAATTTTGCATTTTTGGTGCATTATTTAAAAAGCTTTCATAATTTGTGCAAAGTGTTATCTGTTGTGAAGCGTAAGTCTGTTAATTATTGCATTTATAAAACGCGGCGTCAGTTCCGTGTTGTTGTTATTGCCTGTTTTTGATTCTTTTGCTTTGGTGCTCCCCCGTGCATACACTTGTTTGTGCGTGTGTTCGCTGCTGCATATTTCTGCTTGTGCATCGCGCTCTCGCAAATTTTTGCTATTGCTTTTCGCTCCAAACAATTTGTTTGTGTACGATAATTGTTTTTTGAGTGTTTACTTGCTCTATTTTTGTGCACCGTTTTCGTTTTCTCTGCGCTCTCACAACTTGCATACTCTTGTAGCAATTATGTCGTGCTGTAAGAAACCTTGCACGTTCAAGCAGGCTGATGATTCTGCACAGCCGCAATTTGTTAATTGCTGGCTGTGTGAGAATATGATGCATGCTAAATGTGCAGGTCTCACTGGGCGTGATTGCGACAAGATCGCTGTAGTTGCCAAGAAGGGCTGCGGTGGCTTGCGTTGGTCGTGCCCAGCTTGCATCGAAAAGCAAATTGATTTCTCCAGGATGTTTTATTCTGTGAGAAATCAATTTTTAAAATTGAATAACGTGGCTAAGCAGCTGTCGAGTAATTTTGACTCGAGTTTTGAGTTGCTTGCCAATTATAAATTCGAGTCTCCAACCAATCGCCGGTTGGAGCCTCAACTTTTGCAATTGCCCTCTACGTCTGTTCAGACACCTACGCCTTTCTTGTCCCTACCTAGCAACTTGGATTTATCTCCAATGTTGTCTTTATCGCCTTCTCAAAGCGATTGCCCAATTACCCCCATTTCATCCCCTATAGTAGTTCCAGTAGAGCCCGTACCTGATACTGTCCCAGTTATCCAAACTGCCTCAGCCCCGTCAGCTCCTGGCCGCAAAGGTAGACCTACGCGTAATCTTGCCCAGATTGTTAAACACAATTATGGTGCCTCTTTAGCTCCTCCAACTCCTTTATTACCTGCAGCCCCATCAGTACCTACTTTAACGGTTGTTGCCCCTCGTAGGCAAGTTTTTGTGTCTCGACTTTCATCGGACACCACTTCTGAGTCATTGGCAGCCTATATTGCTAGCAAATCTTCTGCTAGCGTGTCAATAACCAAATTTAATTTCTCCACCCCTCGTGAAATATCATCATTCAAAATAAATGTTTCACATGATATGTTCCCAATCATTTGTGATCCCAAATTTTGGCCTCCACACATGATTGTTCACGAGTTCAAGCCAAAAAAGCGTAACCAGCCTGTCACCCTTCCAGTCCCTTCAATACAGGGTACCATTTCTGCCCCAAAAAACTAACTTCATCTTCTGACCAAATCTGTATTCATTATCAGAATGTCAGAGGTCTTATTTCAAAGCTTAAAAATCTTTTCATGGCCAGTACTTCCTTCGACTCGGATATAATAGCTTTTTCAGAAACATGGTTAAATTCAACCATATCCGATTTTGAGGTATTTTCGAATAGTTTTACTTTGCATAGAAATGATCGGCCGACTCGAGGTGGTGGGGTGTTAATTGCCGTTAAAGCCACTCTCCAGTCAGAACTTTTCTGTTTTAGTACGCCTACTGACGCTGAGATTGTCTCAGTTAAGGTGTCTTTTCCTACACGGAATATCTATATTACATGCTCTTATGTCCCTCCTTCTTCTGATATTCAAGTTTATATGAAACATATTACTTGTATTAAAGAAGTTTCTTCACACGTGCGTGATAATGACCTATTTATGGTGTTGGGTGATTTTAATTTGCCGAACATCTCTTGGTCATTATTCACTGCCGAAAATTATCTAGTGCCCTCAGCACAGCATGATTTTATAGACTGCATGCTTGATCTTTCGTTGTTTCAAATCAATTCAATTTCTAATCATTTGAATAGAACACTTGACCTTGTATTTGTTAACGACTACCTTATTTCTAATGTGTCTAGGTCCCCTCCTTTATCTCTTCCTGACGATGTGTATCATCCTACTTTAGAGATTACAATGTTCAATTGTAATCGTCTCTTTTCGTGCTCATCAGCCAATAAGCCCCGCCGCTGCTTTCGCAAAGGAAATTATTCATTGCTGAATCAGCTTATTTATGCAACCGATTGGTCTTTCTTATATGACTCGGTTGATATGAATACTGCTATTACTTTTTTTTATAGCACCCTAAACTCCGTCTTAGATATGAGTATTCCCAAGTCAATTCCTTCGACTACTTCTTTTAAACCACCCTGGTTTACTCCCAGATTGTCACATCTTAAAAACTTAAAATCTAAATATTTTAAAAAGTTTAAAAAGTCTGGTTCGTGTACAGACTTGGCTAAATATTCCATAGCCAAGTCGAACTTCTTTCTTCTGAATTCTCAATGCTATGAGAATTATCTAACTCGTTGTAAAAGGCAATTTGCCCAAAATCCGAGACAGTTTTACAATTTTGTAAACTTGAAGCGTAAATCTTCTAGTTTGCCAACTTCTTTTTCTTTCGGGATGGATAAAGCTAGTAATGACTCTGATTCTGCCAACCTCTTTGCTAACTTTTTCCAATCAACTTACTCCTCAGTCTGTCCTAATAATAATTCTTACCCTCATACTATTTCTTCCTCTAGTTCTATACCTCCTCCTATTATTTCACACTCCTCTCTCCTTTTAGCTATAAACTCTTTAAAATTGTCTTACTCTCCTGGGCCTGACAATATTCCTAGTTGTCTTCTCAAGGAGTGTTGTTCTTCCCTTCTTTATCCATTGCAAAGGCTTTTTAATCTATCTCTTGAATCTTCTATCTTTCCATCTCATTGGAAAGAATCTTATATCATTCCTCTCCACAAGAAAGGTGGAAGGTCTGATATACAAAATTACAGGGGCATTGCAAAACTGTCCGCTATTCCTAAATTATTTGAAAAAATAATCACTTCGAATTTGCAGCATTTCTGCAAATCAGTTGTTTCCCCTGTTCAACATGGTTTCGTAAAGAGTCGGTCAACTACGACCAATCTGCTTGAGTTTACTTCCTTGGTAAACGATGCTTTTCTTTCGAAAATGCAAACTGATGTCATTTATACTGACTTCAGTAAGGCGTTTGACTCTGTGCACCATGACATTTTACTTTTTAAACTTGACCGAATAGGTTTCCCTCCGTCTCTTTTGCTATGGATTAATTCTTATTTAAAAGGTAGGACCCAAAGAGTAATGCTGAGGCTGACTACCTCTACACAAGTTCACGTTACTTCTGGCGTTCCACAAGGTAGTCATCTTGGACCTTTACTCTTTACTCTTTTTATAAATGATCTCCCCTCTGTTATATCACATGCCCGTGTACTCGGATGCGGATGATGTGAAACTTATTCTACCATACACTAATCCCCTACATCATTCACGTCTACAAGACGATTTGAACGCTATGCAACTTTGGTGTTCGGCCAATCAATTGCATCTGAATTGTTCAAAGTGTATGTTTGTGACATTTAATCGTTCTACACCTTATCTTGTCAGTTATACAATCGACAATACCCCTTTGCAACGTATACTAACAGTTAAGGATCTAGGCGTTCTTTTTGATTCTAAACTCTGTTTCAATCTTCACATAGATACCATCGTTAATGAGGCAAAAGGTGTACTTGGATTCATTAAACGATGGTCTAAAGAGTTTAACGATCCTTTTATAACGAAACTTCTGTACATCTCTCTTGTTCACCCTATCCTTGAATACTGCTCTTGCATTCGGTCTCCGCAGTATAACAATATCCAGGATCGTATTGAATCTGTTCAGAAGCAATTACTTCTTTTTGCCTTACGAGGTTTAAATTGGGACCCTAATCTTCGGTTGCCATCCTACTCCAGCAGGCTGCTTCTTCTTAACCTTCCGTCGTTAACCAACCGTAGGACAATTCTCGGTGTTGTTCTTCTACATAAGTTGATTATTGGCGATATAGATTCTCCTTTTCTGCTAGGGCGTCTTCAATTCTCTGTTCCGTCTAGACCAACCAGAAATTACCGCCCCTTATTCCTGTCTACGTGCACAACAGACTACGCTTTGCACAATCCTTTTCGCGTGCTATGTAAAAATTATAATAGTTTGCATCACGTTTTCTCTACAGAACTTTCTCTACCCCTTATAAAATCGTTGCTTTCAGGATACCTTCGGGAAGTCACTGACCATTCCCAGCTATGAGCAGGGGCATAGCTTGCCGGACAGGCTGTAAATTTCCCCCACCGGGTCGGCGATTTCCCATTACTTTTCTCTCTGTCCTATCTACTTAACACTCTATATATCTAGCCTCCATTTCTTTACTTTATTAACATTATTCTTCTTACTTTCTTTTTTCCTATTTATTGTATTTTATTAATTAATATAACAAACTAAGATTATTTTTAATTTTACTTAAGAACACTTTTTTCCTACTTACACCCTTCTGATTAGATGTAGGCTCTAATAGCGTCACTGACAAATTTAGCTGTGAAAAGGGGCACAGCTGGCCGGACTGGCAACTAAAACACCTCCATCGGTCGGTGATGCTATTTAGAGAACTGTGTTATCTAACTAGGCTTTTAGCATATAATTCCATTATCTATTGTATGTATAATCTACGAAATAATGAGGAAGACTCTCGTTTTGTCGACCTTTAATAAATAAATAAATATATGCATATATTTTGAAGCATAAATATCAGATATATGTAAACCAGATATATATATGTTACAAAATTAGCTGTGAATAGGGGCACAGCGACCGGACTGGCAAATAATACACCTCCATCGGTTGGTGACGCTATTAGAGAATTGTGTACTCTAACTTGGCTTTTAGCATTAAATTTTATTATATTTGTAATTTGTATTGACACTCGTTTTGTCGACCATTAATAAATAAAAAAAAATAAATAAATAAATAAATATATTAAATTTATTTCTTATTATTACAATTTAAATTTGTTTATAAAATAAAAAAGTAAACAAAGATTTCTTATATAATTCGCACAAACAAATGTTTTTATTTAATGGTGTTTGATATATTTTATTTAACGGTGTTTGGTATTGTTAAACATTTTTGCTTGACTTTCAAGTCTTTATTTTTGCAAACACTTTGTCATTCCGTTTATCGTAAACTTTTTAAACTCTTTCGAGTTTTTTTGAAACAGTATACTTCCATCTGTTGAAAAATTTTAATGCTTCTTTTAGAGACACACTGTATTTCCGTGTATAGGAAATTTTTAATGCTCTTCTTGAGAACAATTCTGGATTTGTATATCGGCCTTTGCTTACTCGCGAATCACTAAGGATATTTTTTCTTTTAATTATCTGTTTCTTGTGTTATCATTCGCGAGCCCCACGTTGGGCCAATTGGTAGCGATTTTCCGAATTGGAAAATTGAATTTTGTATTCAAAAGCTAAGTGCTTGGAGCTATGTTTACGTTAGGAATTGCGCACGATAATTTGGGTCTTTAGTTTACGTTATGAATTGCGCTTGAGAATCTGGTTCTTTTACGTTAAGTGGTTGCGCTGTTATGTTTATGTTAGAACCGGGAGCCTGGATCTTTCAGGTAATAAAGGATTTGGTGGGGCCAAAGAGGCTCCATGATTGTTTTCAAAAATCTGGGCGCAGGTCTACCCCTGCGTCCAGGAGCTAACTGGGAAAGGTTCAGGTACGGGGTTTAATGGGACTACTAAAGGGGTAATAATGGACAGTCACTCGGAGAAGGCGATAAAGATAGCATTAAAGATAAATCTAAGTTGCTAAGCAGGTCCAAAAGAGGCTTAGGTGTCTGGACAGACGGAGAGGGTAACTGCAAAAATTAACTGCAACAACCGGCGGTTGGAGACTCGAATTTGTATTTGCTGAGCAACTCAAAACTCGAGTCAATATTACTCGACAGCTGCTTAGCCAAGTTATTCAGTTTTAAGAATTGATTGACATGGAATTATACATTCTGGAGAAATCAATTTGCTTGTCGATACATTTTGGGCACGACCAACGCAAGCCGATGCAGCCCTTCTTGGCAATTGCAGCGATCTTGGCGCAATCACGCCCAGTAAGACCTGCACATTTAGCATGCATCATATTGTCACACAGCCAGCAATTAACAAATTGCGGTTGTGCAGAATCATCAGCCTGCTTGAACGTACAAGGTTTCTTACAGCACGACATAATTTCGATCAGCGTTAAAAGATAAACAGAAGTTGCGAGAGTGCAGCGCAAAACGAAGCACGTTACACAAAAGAAGAGCAAGTTAACGCTCAAAATAACTATTCTAAAAAATATAAAAATCTTGGAGCACAAGTAAAACACGTCAATCACTTTCAACTGAGAGCTCTCTCGGAAGGTATAAAAAGAACGCCAGGTTAAATGTTAATATACGTTGCAATGGATTATTGTCGATCGTATATCTGACAATATAAGGTATAGTACGATTGAAGGTCATAAACATACACTTTGAACAATTATGATGCAATTGATTGATCGAACACCAAAGTTGCATAACGTTCAAATAATTTTGAAGACGAGAGTAATGAAGGGGATCAATGAATAAAAGAAAAAGCTTCACATCGTCCGCACACATAAGTACTCGGGCATGTGATATGACCGAGGGGAGATCATTTATATAAAGAGTAAAGAGTAATGGTTCTTGAGGAACACCTAAAGTAACGTGAACTTATTTCGAGGTAGTCAGCCCCAGCATTATTCTTTGGGTCCTACATTTCAAAGAAGAAGAACTCAAAAGCAAAAGAAACGGAGTGAAACCTAAACGGTCAAATTTCAACGTCTTTCTCAGTGTAAATGACGTCAGTTTGCAGTTGAGAAAGGAAAGCATCATTTCCAAAAATGTAAATTCAAGCAGGTTGGTCATAGTTTACCGATTCTTTACGAATACATGTTCAACAGGGAGACAACTGACGTGCAGAAATTTTGCTAATTCGAATTGTTTTTTTTTTTATACCCTGAACCCATTCAAAATGGGTAAAAAGGGTATAATGTTTTTGTGCAAAATGTAAATGTATGTAACAGGCAGAAGGAAGCATCTCCGACCCCATAAAGTATATATATTCTTGATCAGCATCAATAGCCGAGTCGATCTAGCCATTTCCGTCTGTCTGTCCGTCCGTCCGTCCGTATGTATGAACGCAAGAACTCAGAACCTATATAAGCTAGAGACCTATAAGAGCTTGAAATTTTAGCTGTAGGTCTTCTTTGTGCCTTCGCAGATCGAGTTTGTTTTCGATAGTTGATAACTTACGCAGTTTCCAAGCAATCGATAAAAATCGATGTCGAACTCCTGTTTTTTGAGCAATTTTGGTAAATAATAAGAGCCAGAGTCACCAAACTTGACATGCAGCTTCTATTGTAGGAGAAAATTCTTCTATGAAAGCATGCCATCTTTTCATTTTTGAGTTTGGGTTTCTTTCAGAAACTGCAAAAGAAAGTGGTTGATGGTCCGTTTGGATTTCTAAGTTTGTAACATCGTACAAGTAATTTCAAAGTATTTTTAATGCCCATACTATAGCGTATAATTCCCTTTTCATTTGTGGCGTAATTTATTTTTATTATATTTAAGGTTTTTGAAACGAGCGTGATCGGTTAGTTTTCGGATCGGTTAGTGTCGGAAACGTCTGTAGTGAGAACGAACATTTTCGTATAGTCTGGTTGAGTTAGTTCAATTTATTCAATTAAGAGTGATCTTAGATTTTCAAAAGCAGGGATAGCTTCTTCGTCTACAGATATTTCTGCTTTTTTTTGAAACATATCTTTTGAAACCATACCATTATGACCCTGTAACAGTTTAGTGACTGGTTTTGCTATAGTCGCGTAGTTCTTTTAAAAACTTTCTGTAATAGCCTGTTAAGCCCTTAAATTATTGGGAGATGGGTATTTCATAATCAATTCCATTTTTTTAGGGTCGGTTTTTATTATATTGTATGATACTATGTATCCTAAAAGTTCTATTTAATTTCTAAAGAATTTCGATTTTTCCAAGGAAATTTTCATGTTCGCTTTAACTAGGATTTCGTGTAAATCATAAAATGTAGTTTCGGATTATCTGAAAAACTATAAAATCGTCCATGTAAATGTGACAAGTTGTTCCGATTTTTTCACGCAGCATATTGTCCATTGTTCTCTGAAATATACCAACTTGGTGCGTTCGCAACCCCAAATGGCAAACGAAGTATTTCGTATTTTCCAATGTTAATGGAAAAAGCGGGGCTTAGTGTTCTTCTTTCATTAGAGTCTGATAAAATCCAGATTCTAGATCGATTGTTGAGAAGAGTCGTGCCTTGCCTAGGTTAGACAAGATAACTGAAGGATCAGGCATTGGATACCTATCGGGGATTGTATCGTAATTTAGTTTTTTGAAATCAATAACCAATCGATTCTTTGGCGGTCCATCTTCATTAAAATAATTTTTCCGGGGCAATATAAGGACTTCTGCTGGGCCCTATTATGTTTTCGTTTAACAACCTATTTATTTCCTAACAAAATTATTAGCTGAATGAGGATACTGCTCTTAATCTTCTTCAGTAAATTATAACCGACTAATAGATCTCGTATAGTTTGCCCTTTGGTAATTTGCTTCTTGTTCCTGAGCATTTAGCAAAGCATTAGTCAAATTCTCTGGTTTAAGGGAGAACAAAACTTCAGATAAAGAGCCCTTGAGGCCTGTGATGAAGATTCTTAAGACGTTGTCCCTGTTCTTCTTATTCATTTCAGTAATGCTGGCTTTATCGCCATCTGTCATAATCGTTTTTTTTTATCAAAAGGGTTAATTTTTTTTAAACAAATCGTAGTATTCTAGAACAGATAGGTTACCCTGTCGTAAAATACTCAATTCCTGTTATATTATGTAGACTGGCCGTCCATCACTGTAGGCGAAATCCAGTCTAACAAGTATGCCTTCAAAGTAAAGAACTGTACCGTGATTGGTCAGGGTATCATTTGCTTTGCTTTGCCTGTTATTTTGTTTCTTAAGATGGTTAAAGCTCCTAAATACTTTCTACTTCCTTCATTATATATACGCATGGCGCAACAAGCTGCTTCGCGCCAGCTAACATATGCATTATAACCACCTGAAAACTATGGCATTGACTTGATGATATCAAAATTTCTATCGCAACGAATTAAGTCACTAATTTCAGTTATTTTAAATTCTTGTTCATTATTGGATGAGAGAGTAATTTGCATTTTCAATTCTGCAATTTGGTCTTAAAGTGCTCTAGACTAAGTTGCTATCAACTGAGCTACCAAATCAGCTGTCAAGTTATTGATAGCCATTTTTAAATTTTGAAAACCTTCAATTAAACTTTTTATTTGAATATCAAGTTCTTAACAATTATTATTCAAATAAAAGTTCTGCTAGTCACTGACCATTCCCAGCTATGAGCAGGGGCATAGCTTGCCGGACAGGCTATAAATTTTCCCCCACCGGGTCGGTGATTTCCCATTACTTTTATTTATTTATTTATTTATTTATTTAAGGTCGACAAAACGAGTGTCTTCCTCATTATTCCGTAGATTATACATACAATAGATAATAAAATTATATGCTAAAAGCCTAGTTAGATAATATAGTTCTCTAAATAGCATCACCGACCGATGGAGGTGTTTTAGTTGCCAGTCCGGCCAGCTGTGCCCCTTTTCACAGCTAAATTTGTCAGTGACGCTATTAGAGCCTACATCTAATCAGAAGGGTGTAAGTAGGAAAAAAGTGTTCTTAAGTAAAATTAAAAATAGTCTTAGTTTGCTATATTAATTAATAAAATACAATAAATAGGAAAAAAGAAAGTAAGAAGAATAATGTTAATAAAGTAAAGAAATGGAGGCTAGATATATAGAGTGTTAAGTAGATAGGACAGAGAGAAAAGTAATGGGAAATCACCGACCCGGTGGGTGAAATTTACAGCCTGTCCGGCAAGCTATGCCCCTGCTCATAGCTGGGAATGGTCAGTGACTTCCCGAAGGTATCCTGAAAGCAACGATTTTATTAGGGGTAGAGAAAGTTCGGTAGAGAAAACGTGATGCGAACTATTATAATTTTTACATAGCACGCGAAAAGGATTGTGCATAGCGTAGTCTGTTGTGCACGTAGACAGGAATAAGGGGTGGTAATTTCTGGTTGGTCTAGACGGAACAGAGAATTGAAGACGCCCTAGCAGAAAAGGAGAATCTATATCGCCAATAATCAACTTATGTAGAAGGACAACACCGAGAATTGTCCTACGGTTGGTTAACGACGGAAGGTTAAGAAGAAGCAGCCTGCTGGAGTAGGATGGCAACCGAAGATTAGGGTCCCAATTTAAACCTGGTAAGGCAAAAAGCAGAAATTGCTTCTGAACAGATTCAATACGATCCTGGCTATTGTTATACTGCGGAGACCAGATGCAAGAGCAGTATTCAAGGATAGGGCGAACAAGAGAGATGTACAGAAGTTTCGTTATAAAAGGATCGTTAAACTCTTTAGACCATCGTTTAATGAATCCAAGTACACCTTTTGCCTCATTAACGATGGTATCTATGTGAAGATTGAAACAGAGTTTAGAATCAAATAGAACGCCTAGATCCTTAACTGTTAGTATACGTTGTAAAGGGGTATTGTCGATTGTATAACTGACAAGATAAGGTGTAGTACGATTAAATGTCATAAACATACACTTTGAACAATTCAGATGCAATTGATTGGCCGAACACCAAAGTTGCATAGCGTTCAAATCGTCTTGTAGACGAGAATGATGTAGGGGATTAGTGTATGATAGAATAAGTTTCACATCATCCGCATACATGAGTACACGGGCATGTGATATAACAGAGGGGAGATCATTTATAAAAAGAGTAAAGAGTAAAGGTCCAAGATGACTACCTTGAGGAACACCAGAACTTGTTTTGAGGTAGTCAGCCTCAGCATTACTCTTTGGGTCCTACCTTTTAAATAAGAATTAATCCAAAGCAAAAGAGACGGAGGGAAACCTATTCGGTCAAGTTTAAAAAGTAAAATGTCATGGTGCACAGAGTCAAACGCTTTACTGAAGTCAGTATAAATGACATCAGTTTGCATTTTCGAAAGAAAAGCATCGTTTACCAAGGAAGTAAACTCAAGCAGATTGGTCGTAGTTGATCGATTCTTTACGAATCCATGTTGAACAGGGGAAACAACTGATTTGCAGAAATGCTGCAAATTCGAAGTGATTATTTTTTCAAATAATTTAGGAATAGCGGACAGTTTTGCAATGCCCCTGTAATTTTGTATATCAGACTTTCCACCTTTCTTGTGGAGAGGAATGATATAAGATTCTTTCCAAAGAGATGGAAAGACAGAAGATTCAAGAGATAGATTAAAAAGCTTATGCAATGGGTAAAGAAGGGAAGAACTACACTCCTTGAGTAGACAACTAGGAATATTATCAGGCCCAGGAGAGTAAGAAGATTTTAAAGAGTTTATAGCGAAAAGGAGAGAGGAGTGTGAAATAATAGGAGGAGGTATAGAACTAGAGGAAGAAATAGTATAAGGGTAAGAATTATTATTAGGACAGACTGAGGAGTAAGTTGATTGGAAAAAATTAGCAAAGAGGTTAGCAGAATCAGAGTCATTACTAGCTTTATCCATCCCGAAAGAAAAAGAAGTTGGCAAACTTGAAGATTTACGCTTCAAGTTTACAAAATTGTAAAACTGTCTCGGATTTTGGGCAAATTGCCTTTTACAACGAGTTAGATAATTCTCATAGCATTGAGAATTCAAAAGAAAGAAGTTCGACTTGGCTATGGAATATTTAGCCAAGTCTGTACACGAACCAGACTTTTTAAACTTTTTAAAATATTTAGATTTTAAGTTTTTAATATGTGACAATCTGGGAGTAAACCAGGGTGGTTTTGAAGAAATAGTCGAAGGAATTGACTTGGGAATACTCATATCTAAGAGGGAGTTTAGGGTGCTATAAAAAAAAGTAATAGCAGTATTTATATCAACCGAGTCATATAAGACAGACCAATCGGTTGCATAAATAAGCTGATTCAGCAATGAATAATTTCCTTTGCGAAAGCAGCGGCGGGGCTTATTGGCTGATGAGCACGAAATGAGACGATTACAATTGAACATTGTAATCTCTAAAGTAGGATGATATACATCCTCAGGAAGAGATAAAGGAGGGGACCTAGACACATTAGAAATAAGGTAGTCGTTAACAAATACAAGGTCAAGTGTTCTATTCAAATGATTAGAAATTGAATTGATTTGAAACAACGAAAGATCAAGCATGCAGTCTATAAAATCATGCTGTGCTGAGGGCACTAGATAATTTTCAGCAGTGAATAATGACCAAGAGATGTTCGGCAAATTAAAATCACCCAACACCATAAATAGGTCATTATCACGCACGTGTGAAGAAACTTCTTTAATACAAGTAATATGTTTCATATAAACTTGAATATCAGAAGAAGGAGGGACATAAGAGCATGTAATATAGATATTCCGTGTAGGAAAAGACACCTTAACTGAGATAATCTCAGCGTCAGTAGGCGTACTAAAACAGAAAAGTTCTGACTGGAGAGTGGCTTTAACGGCAATTAACACCCCACCACCTCGAGTCGGCCGATCATTTCTATGCAAAATAAAACTATTTGAAAATACCTCAGAATCGGATATGGTTGAATTTAACCATGTTTCTGAAAAAGCTATTATATCCGAGTCGAAGGAAGTACTGGCCATGAAAAGATTTTTAAGCTTTGAAATAAGACCTCTGACATTCTGATAATGAATACAGATTTGGTCAGAAGATGAAGTTAGTATTTTGGGGCAGAAATGGTACCCTGTATTGAAGGGACTGGAAGGGTGACAGGCTGGTTACGCTTTTTTGGCTTGAACTCGTGAACAATCATGTGTGGAGGCCAAAATTTGGGATCACAAATGATTGGGAACATATCATGTGAAACATTTATTTTGAATGATGATATTTCACGAGGGGTGGAGAAATTAAATTTGGTTATTGACACGCTAGCAGAAGATTTGCTAGCAATATAGGCTGCCAATGACTCAGAAGTGGTGTCCGATGAAAGTCGAGACACAAAAACTTGCCTACGAGGGGCAACAACCGTTAAAGTAGGTACTGATGGGGCTACAGGTAATACAGGAGTTGGAGGAGCTAAAGAGGCACCATGATTGTGTTTAACAATCTGGGCAAGATTACGCGTAGGTCTACCTTTGCGGCCAGGAGCTGACGGGGCGGAGGCAGTTTGGATAATTGGGACAGTATCAGGTACGGGCTCTACTGAAACTACTATAGGGGATGAAATGGGGGTATTTGGGCAATCGCTTGGAGAAGGCGATAAAGACAACATTGGAGATAAATCCAAGTTGCTAGGTAGGGACAAGAAAGGCGTAGGTGTCTGAACAGACGTAGAGGGCAATTGCAAAAGTTGAGGCTCCAAACGGCGATTGGTTGGAGACTCGAATTTATAATTGGCAAGCAACTCAAAACTCGAGTCAAAATTACTCGACAGCTGCTTAGCCACGTTATTCAATTTTAAAAATTGATTTCTCACAGAATTATACATCCTGGAGAAATCAATTTGCTTTTCGATGCAAACTGGGCACGACCAACGCAAGCCACCGCAGCCCTTCTTGGAAACTACAGCGATCTTGTCGCAATCACGCCCAGTGAGACCTGCACATTTAGCATGCATCATATTCTCACACAGCCAGCAATTAATAAATTGAATCATCAGCCTGCTTGAACGTGCAAGGTTTCTTACAGCACGACATAATTGCTACAAGAGTATGCAAGTTGTGAGAGCGCAGAGCAAAACGAAAACGGTGCACAAAAATAGAGCAAGTAAACACTCAAAAAACAATTATCGTACACAAACAAATTGTTTGGAGCGAAAAGCAATAGCAAAAATTTGCGAGAGCGCGATGCACAAGCAGAAATATGCAGCAGCGAACACACGCACAAACAAGTGTATGCACGGGGGAGCACCAAAGCAAAAGAATCAAAAACAGGCAATAACAACAAACACGGAACTGACGCCGCGTTTTATAAATGCAATAATTAACAGACTTACGCTGCACAACAGATAACACTTTGCACAATTTATGAAAGCTTTTTAAATAATGCACCAAAAATGCAAAATTTAGAAATAAAAAGCAGGATTAAAGCGCAAAAATATATAAAAATCTTGGAGCACAAGTAAAACACGTCAATCACTCTCAACTGAGAACTCTCTCTATGATTCTATATATCTTGTTTAATTCCTTTACTTTTTTAATAACTTCTCTCTTTCTTTTTCCCAATTTATTGTATTTTCTTAATTAATATAGTAAATTATGATTATTTTTAATTTTAACTAAAGAACACCATTTTCTCTACTAACACCTTTCTTCTTAGCTATAGGCTCTAATAGCGTCACTAACAAAATGAGCTGTGAATAGGGGCACAGCTGGCCGGACTGGCAAATAAAACACCTCCATCGGTTGGTGATGCTATTAGAGAATTGTGTACTCTAACTTGGCTTTTAGCATTAAATTTTATTATATTTGTAATTTGTATTGACACTCGTTTTGTCGACCATTAATAAATAAAAAAAAAAATAATAAATAAATAAATATATTAAATTTATTTCTTATTATTACAATTTAAATTTGTTTATAAAATAAAAAAGTAAACAAAGATTTCTTATATAATTCGCACAAACAAATGTTTTTATTTAACGGTGTTTGATATATTTTATTTAACGGTGTTTGGTATTGTTAAACATTTTTGGTTGACTTTCAAGTCTTTATTTTTGCAAACACTTTGTCATTCCGTTTATCGTAAACTTTTTTATACTCTTTCGAGTTTTTTTGAAACAGGATATTTCCATCTGTTGAAAATTTTTAATGCTTCTTTTAGGGACACACTATATTTCCGTGTATAGGAAATTTTTAATGCTCTTCTTGAGAACAATTCTTGATTTGCATATCGGCACTTTGCTCACTCGCGAATCACTAAGGATATTTTTTCTTTTAATTATCTGTTTCTTGTGTTATCATTCGCGAGCCCCACGTTGGGCCAATTGGTAGCGATTTTCCGAATTGGAAAATTGAATTTTGTATTCAAAAGCTAAGTGCTTGGAGCTATGTTTACGTTAGGAATTGCGCACGATAATTTGGGTCTTTAGTTTACGTTATGAATTGCGCTTGAGAATCTGGTTCTTTTACGTTAAGTGGTTGCGCTGTTATGTTTATGTTAGAACCGGGAGCCTGGATCTTTCAGGTAATAAAGGATTTGGTGGGGCCAAAGAGGCTCCATGATTGTTTTCAAAAATCTGGGCGCAGGTCTACCCCTGCGTCCAGGAGCTAACTGGGAAAGGTTCAGGTACGGGGTTTAATGGGACTACTAAAGGGGTAATAATGGACAGTCACTCGGAGAAGGCGATAAAGATAGCATTAAAGATAAATCTAAGTTGCTAAGCAGGTACAAAAGAGGCTTAGGTGTCTGGACAGACGGAGAGGGTAACTGCAAAAATTAAGGCAACAACCGGCGGTTGGAGACTCGAATTGGTATTTGCTGAGCAACTCAAAACTCGAGTCAAAATTACTCGACAGCTGCTTAGCCACGTTATTCAGTTTTAAGAATTGATTGACATGGAATTATACATTCTGGAGAAATCAATTTGCTTGTCGATACATTTTGGGCACGACCAACGCAAGCCGATGCAGCCCTTCTTGGCAATTGCAGCGATCTTGGCGCAATCACGCCCAGTAAGACCTGCACATTTAGCATGCATCATATTGTCACACAGCCAGCAATTAACAAATTGCGGTTGTGCAGAATCATCAGCCTGCTTGAACGTACAAGGTTTCTTACAGCACGACATAATTTCGATCAGCGTTAAAAGATAAACAGAAGTTGCGAGAGCGCAGCGCAAAACGAAGCACGTTACACAAAAGAAGAGCAAGTTAACGCTCAAAATAACTATTCGTACACAAACAAATTGTTTGAAGCGAAAGGTGACAGAAAAAATTTGCGAGAGCGCAATGCATAAGCAGAAATATTCAGCAGCGAACACACGTACAAACAAGTGTATGCACAGGTGAGCACCAAAGCTAAAGAATCAAATCAGGCAATAACAACAACACGGAACTGACGCCGCGTCAGAGACTTACGCTGCACAACATATAACACATGGCAAAAGTTATAAAAGCGTTTTGTATAAAGCACAAGAAATGCTAAATTTAAAAATAATAATCAGGATTAAAGCGCAAAAAAATATAAAAATCTTGGAGCACAAGTCAAACACGTCAATCACTTTCAACTGAGAACTCTCTCGGAAGGTATAAAAAGAACGCCAGGTTAAATGTTAATATACGTTGCAATGGATTATTGCCGATCGTATATCTGACAATATAAGGTATAGTACGATTGAAGGTCATAAACATACACTTTGAACAATTATGATGCAATTGATTGATCGAACACCAAAGTTGCATAACGTTCAAATAATTTTGAAGACGAGAGTAATGAAGGGGATCAATGAATAAAAGAAAAAGCTTCACATCGTCCGCACACATAAGTACTCGGGCATGTGATATGACCGAGGGGAGATCATTTATATAAAGAGTAAAGAGTAAAGGTTCTTGAGGAACACCTAAAGTAACGTGAACTTATTTCGAGGTAGTCAGCCCCAGCATTATTCTTTGGGTCCTACATTTCAAAGAAGAAGAACTCGAAAGCAAAAGAAACGGAGTGAAACCTAAACGGTCAAATTTCAACGTCTTTCTCAGTGTAAATGACGTCAGTTTGCAGTTGAGAAAGGAAAGCATCATTTCCAAAAATGTAAATTCAAGCAGGTTGGTCATAGTTTACCGATTCTTTACGAATACATGTTCAACAGGGAGACAACTGACGTGCAGAAATTTTGCTAATTCGAATTGTTTTTTTTTTTATACCCTGAACCCATTCAAAATGGGTAAAAAGGGTATAATGTTTTTGTGCAAAATGTAAATATACCCATAAAGTATATATATTCTTGATCAGCATCAATAGCCGAGTCGATCTAGCCATGTCCGTCCTTCCGTCCTTCCGTCCGTCCGTCCGTATGTATGAACGCAAGAACTCAGAACCTATATCTTAGTCTTCTTAGTGCCTTCGCAGATCGAGTTTGTTTTCGATAGTTGATAACTTACGCAGTTTCCAAGCAATCGATAAAAATCGATGTCGAACTCCTGTTTTTTGAGCAATTTTGGTAAATAATAAGAGCCAGAGTCACCAAACTTGACATGCAGCTTCTATTGTAGGAGAAAATTCTTCTATGAAAGCATGCCATCGTTTCATTTTTGAGTTTGGGTTTCTTTTAGAAACTGCAAAAGAAAGTGGTTGATGGTCCGTTTGGATTTCTAAGTTTGTAACATCGTACAAGTAATTTCAAAGTATTTTTAATGCCCATACTATAGCGTATAGTTCTCTTTCATTTGTGGCGTAATTTATTTTTATTTTATTTAAGGTTTTTGAAACGAGCGTGATCGGTTAGTTTTCCTGTAAAAGGACAGCGTCAATTGCGATGTCGGAAACGTCTGTAGTGAGAACGAACATTTTCGTATAGTCTGGTTGAGTTAGTTCAATTTATTCAATTAAGAGTGATCTTAGATTTTCAAAAGCAGGGATAGCTTCTTCGTCTACAGATATTTCTGCTTTTTTTAAACATATCTTTTGAAACCATACCATTATGACCCTGTAACAGTTTAGTGACTGGTTTTGCTATAGTCGCGTAGTTCTTTTAAAAACTTTCTGTAATAGCCTGTTAAACCCTTAAATTATTGGGAGGTGGGTATTTCATAATCAATTCCATTTTTTTAGGGTCGGTTTTTATTATATTGTATGATACTATGTATCCTAAAAGTTCTATTTAATTTCTACAGAATTTCGATTTTTCCAAGGAAATTTTTATGTTCGCTTTAACTAGGTTCTCAACGATTTCGTGTAAATCATAATATGTTGTTTCGGATTATCTGAAAAACTATAAAATCGTCCATGTAAATGTGACAAGTTTTTCCGATTTTTTCACGCAGCATATTGTCCATTGTTCTCTGAAATATACCAACTTGGTGCGTTCGCAACCCCAAATGGCAAACGAAGTAATTCGTACTTTCCATTGTTAATGGAAAAAGCGGGGCTTAGTGTTCTTCTTTCATTAGAGTCTGATAAATCCAGATTCTAGATCGATTGTTGAGAAGAGGCGTGCCTTGCCTAGGTTAGACAAGATAACTGAAGGATCAGGCATTGGATACCTATCGGGGATTGTATCGTAATTTAGTTTTTTGAAATCAATAACCAATCGATTCTTTGGCGGTCCATCTTCATTAAAATAATTTTTCCGGGGCAATATAAGGACTTCTGCTGGGCCCTATTATGTTTTCGTTTAACAACCTATTTATTTCCTAACAAAATTATTAGCTGAATGAGGATACTGCTCTTAATCTTCTTCAGTAAATTATAACCGACTAATAGACCTCGTATAGTTTTCCCTTTGGTAATTTGCTTCTTGTTCCTGAGCATTTAGCAAAGCATTAGTCAAATTCTCCGGTTTAAGGGAGAACAAAACTTCAGATAAAGAGCCCTTGAGGCCTGTGATGAAGATTCTTAAGACGTTGTCCCTGTTCTTCTTATTAATTTTAGTTATAATGCTGGCTTTATCGCCATCTGTCATAATCGTTTTTTTATCAAAAGGGTTAATTTTTTTTAACCAAATCGTAGTATTCTAGAACAGATAGGTTACCCTGTCGTAAAATACTCAATTCCTGTTATATTATGTAGACTGGCCGTCCATCACTGTAGGCGAAATCCAGTCTAACAAGTATGCCTTCAAAGTAAAGAACTGTACCGTGATTGGTCAGGGTATCATTTGCTTTGCTTTGCCTTTTATTTTGTTTCTTAAGATGGTTAAAGCTCCTAAATTCTTTCTACTTCCTTCTTTATATATACGCATGGCGCAACAAGCTGCTTCGCGCCAGCTAACATATGCATTATAACCACCTGAAAACTATGGCATTGACTTGATGATATCAAAATTTCTATCGCAACGAATTAAGTCACTAATTTCAGTTATTTTAAATTCTTGTTCATTATTGGATGAGAGAGTAATTTGCATTTTCAATTCTGCAATTTGGTCTTAAAGTGCTCTAGACTAAGTTGCTATCAACTGAGCTACCAAATCAGCTGTCAAGTTATTGATAGCCATTTTTAAATTTTGAAAACCTTCAATTAAACTTTTTATTTGAATATCAAGTTCTTAACAATTATTATTCAAACAAAAGTTCTGCTAGTCACTGACCATTCCCAGCTATGAGCAGTGGCATAGCTTGCCGGACAGGCTATAAATTTTTCCTCACCGGGTCGGTGATTTCCTATTACTATCTCTCTATCCTATCCTATCTATATAACATTCTATATATCTTGTTTAATTCCTTTACTTTTTTAATAACTTCTCTCTTTCTTTTTCCCAATTTATTTATTTTCTTAATTAATATATAAATTATGATTATTTTTAATATTAACTAAAGAACACCATTTTCTCTACTAACACCTTTCTTCTTAGCTATAGGCTCTAATAGCGTCACTAACAAAATAGCTGTGAATAGGGCACAGCTGGCCGGACTGGCAAATAAAACACCTCCATCGGTTGGTGATGCTATTAGAGAATTGTGTACTCTAACTTGGCTTTTAGCATTAAATTTTATTATATTTGTATTTGTATTGACACTCGTTTTGTCGACCATTAATAAATAAAAAAAAATAATAAATAAATAAATATATTAAATTTATTTCTTATTATTACAATTTAAATTTGTTTATAAAATAAAAAAGTAAACAAAGATTTCTTATATAATTCGCACAAACAAATGTTTTTATTTAACGGTGTTTGATATATTTTATTTAACGGTGTTTGGTATTGTTAAACATTTTTGGTTGACTTTCAAGTCTTTATTTTTGCAAACACTTTGTCATTCCGTTTATCGTTAACTTTTTTATACTCTTTCGAGTTTTTTTGAAACAGGATATTTCCATCTGTTGAAAATTTTTAATGCTTCTTTTAGAGACACACTGTATTTCCGTGTATAGGAAATTTTTAATGCTCTTCTTGAACATTCTTGATTTGATATCGCACTTTGCTCACTCGCGAATCACTAGATATTTTTTCTTTTAATTACTTTTTTGTGTTATCATTCGCGAGCCCCACGTTGGGCCAATTGGTAGCGATTTTCCGAATTGGAAAATTGAATTTTGTATTCAAAAGCTAAGTGCTTGGAGCTATGTTTACGTTAGGAATTGCGCACGAGAATTTGGGTCTTTAGTTTACGTTATGAATTGCGCTTGAGAATCTGGTTCTTTTACGTTAAGTGGTTGCGCTGTTATGTTTATGTTAGAACCGGGAGCCTGGATCTTTCAGGTAATAAAGGATTTGGTGGGGCCAAAGAGGCTCCATGATTGTTTTCAAAAATCTGGGCGCAGGTCTACCCCTGCGTCCAGGAGCTAACTGGGAAAGGTTCAGGTACGGGGTTTAATGGGACTACTAAAGGGGTAATAATTGGACAGTCACTCGGAGAAGGCGATAAAGATAGCATTAAAGATAAATCTAAGTTGCTAAGCAGGTACAAAAGAGGCTTAGGTGTCTGGACAGACGGAGAGGGTAACTGCAAAAATTAACTGCAACAACCGGCGGTTGGAGACTCGAATTTGTATTTGCTGAGCAACTCAAAACTCGAGTCAAAATTACTCGACAGCTGCTTAGCCACGTTATTCAGTTTTAAGAATTGATTGACATGGAATTATACATTCTGGAGAAATCAATTTGCTTGTCGATACATTTTGGGCACGACCAACGCAAGCCGATGCAGCCCTTCTTGGCAATTGCAGCGATCTTGGCGCAATCACGCCCAGTGAGACCTGCACATTTAGCATGCATCATATTCTCACACAGTCAACCAATAACAAATTGCGGAAGTGCAGAATCATCAGCCTGCTTGAATGTGAAAGGTTTCTTACAGCACGACATAATTTCGATCAGCGTTAAAAGATAAACAGAAGTTGCAAGAGCGCAGAGCAAAACGAAGCACGATTCACAAAATAAGAGCAAGTAACCGCCCAAAGTAACTATTCGTACACAAACAAATTGTTTGAAGCGAAAGGTGACAGAAAAAATTTGCGAGAGCGCAATGCATAAGCAGAAATATTCAGCAGCGAACACACGTACAAACAAGTGTATGCACAGGTGAGCACCAAAGCTAAAGAATCAAATCAGGCAATAACAACAACACGGAACTGACGCCGCGTCAGAGACTTACGCTGCACAACATATAACACATGGCAAAAGTTATAAAAGCGTTTTGTATAAAGCACAAGAAATGCTAAATTTAAAAATAATAATCAGGATTAAAGCGCAAAAAAATATAAAAATCTTGGAGCACAAGTCAAACACGTCAATCACTTTCAACTGAGAACTCTCTCGGAAGGTATAAAAAGAACGCCAGGTTAAATGTTAATATACGTTGCAATGGATTATTGCCGATCGTATATCTGACAATATAAGGTATAGTACGATTGAAGGTCATAAACATACACTTTGAACAATTATGATGCAATTGATTGATCGAACACCAAAGTTGCATAACGTTCAAATAATTTTGAAGACGAGAGTAATGAAGGGGATCAATGAATAAAAGAAAAAGCTTCACATCGTCCGCACACATAAGTACTCGGGCATGTGATATGACCGAGGGGAGATCATTTATATAAAGAGTAAAGAGTAAAGGTTCTTGAGGAACACCTAAAGTAACGTGAACTTATTTCGAGGTAGTCAGCCCCAGCATTATTCTTTGGGTCCTACATTTCAAAGAAGAAGAACTCGAAAGCAAAAGAAACGGAGTGAAACCTAAACGGTCAAATTTCAACGTCTTTCTCAGTGTAAATGACCCAGTTTGCAGTTGAGAAAGGAAAGCATCATTTCCAAAAATGTAAATTCAAGCAGGTTGGTCATAGTTTACCGATTCTTTACGAATACATGTTCAACAGGGAGACAACTGACGTGCAGAAATTTTGCTAATTCGAATTGTTTTTTTTTTTTATACCCTGAACCCATTCAAAATGGGTAAAAAGGGTATAATGTTTTTGTGCAAAATGTAAATATACCCATAAAGTATATATATTCTTGATCAGCATCAATAGCCGAGTCGATCTAGCCATGTCCGTCCTTCCGTCCTTCCGTCCGTCCGTCCGTATGTATGAACGCAAGAACTCAGAACCTATATCTTAGTCTTCTTAGTGCCTTCGCAGATCGAGTTTGTTTTCGATAGTTGATAACTTACGCAGTTTCCAAGCAATCGATAAAAATCGATGTCGAACTCCTGTTTTTTGAGCAATTTTGGTAAATAATAAGAGCCAGAGTCACCAAACTTGACATGCAGCTTCTATTGTAGGAGAAAATTCTTCTATGAAAGCATGCCATCGTTTCATTTTTGAGTTTGGGTTTCTTTTAGAAACTGCAAAAGAAAGTGGTTGATGGTCCGTTTGGATTTCTAAGTTTGTAACATCGTACAAGTAATTTCAAAGTATTTTTAATGCCCATACTATAGCGTATAGTTCTCTTTCATTTGTGGCGTAATTTATTTTTATTTTATTTAAGGTTTTTGAAACGAGCGTGATCGGTTAGTTTTCCTGTAAAAGGACAGCGTCAATTGCGATGTCGGAAACGTCTGTAGTGAGAACGAACATTTTCGTATAGTCTGGTTGAGTTAGTTCAATTTATTCAATTAAGAGTGATCTTAGATTTTCAAAAGCAGGGATAGCTTCTTCGTCTACAGATATTTCTGCTTTTTTTTTAAACATATCTTTTGAAACCATACCATTATGACCCTGTAACAGTTTAGTGACTGGTTTTGCTATAGTCGCGTAGTTCTTTTAAAAACTTTCTGTAATAGCCTGTTAAACCCTTAAATTATTGGGAGGTGGGTATTTCATAATCAATTCCATTTTTTTAGGGTCGGTTTTTATTATATTGTATGATACTATGTATCCTAAAAGTTCTATTTAATTTCTACAGAATTTCGATTTTTCCAAGGAAATTTTTATGTTCGCTTTAACTAGGTTCTCAACGATTTCGTGTAAATCATAATATGTTGTTTCGGATTATCTGAAAAACTATAAAATCGTCCATGTAAATGTGACAAGTTTTTCCGATTTTTTCACGCAGCATATTGTCCATTGTTCTCTGAAATATACCAACTTGGTGCGTTCGCAACCCCAAATGGCAAACGAAGTAATTCGTACTTTCCATTGTTAATGGAAAAAGCGGGGCTTAGTGTTCTTCTTTCATTAGAGTCTGATAAATCCAGATTCTAGATCGATTGTTGAGAAGAGGCGTGCCTTGCCTAGGTTAGACAAGATAACTGAAGGATCAGGCATTGGATACCTATCGGGGATTGTATCGTAATTTAGTTTTTTGAAATCAATAACCAATCGATTCTTTGGCGGTCCATCTTCATTAAAATAATTTTTCCGGGGCAATATAAGGACTTCTGCTGGGCCCTATTATGTTTTCGTTTAACAACCTATTTATTTCCTAACAAAATTATTAGCTGAATGAGGATACTGCTCTTAATCTTCTTCAGTAAATTATAACCGACTAATAGACCTCGTATAGTTTTCCCTTTGGTAATTTGCTTCTTGTTCCTGAGCATTTAGCAAAGCATTAGTCAAATTCTCCGGTTTAAGGGAGAACAAAACTTCAGATAAAGAGCCCTTGAGGCCTGTGATGAAGATTCTTAAGACGTTGTCCCTGTTCTTCTTATTAATTTTAGTTATAATGCTGGCTTTATCGCCATCTGTCATAATCGTTTTTTTTTATCAAAAGGGTTAATTTTCTTTAACCAAATCGTAGTATTCTAGAACAGATAGGTTACCCTGTCGTAAAATACTCAATTCCTGTTATATTATGTAGACTGGCCGTCCATCACTGTAGGCGAAATCCAGTCTAACAAGTATGCCTTCAAAGTAAAGAACTGTACCGTGATTGGTCAGGGTATCATTTGCTTTGCTTTGCCTTTTATTTTGTTTCTTAAGATGGTTAAAGCTCCTAAATTCTTTCTACTTCCTTCTTTATATATACGCATGGCGCAACAAGCTGCTTCGCGCCAGCTAACATATGCATTATAACCACCTGAAAACTATGGCATTGACTTGATGATATCAAAATTTCTATCGCAACGAATTAAGTCACTAATTTCAGTTATTTTAAATTCTTGTTCATTATTGGATGAGAGAGTAATTTGCATTTTCAATTCTGCAATTTGGTCTTAAAGTGCTCTAGACTAAGTTGCTATCAACTGAGCTACCAAATCAGCTGTCAAGTTATTGATAGCCATTTTTAAATTTTGAAAACCTTCAATTAAACTTTTTATTTGAATATCAAGTTCTTAACAATTATTATTCAAACAAAAGTTCTGCTAGTCACTGACCATTCCCAGCTATGAGCAGTGGCATAGCTTGCCGGACAGGCTATAAATTTTTCCTCACCGGGTCGGTGATTTCCTATTACTATCTCTCTATCCTATCCTATCTATATAACATTCTATATATCTTGTTTAATTCCTTTACTTTTTTAATAACTTCTCTCTTTCTTTTTCCCAATTTATTGTATTTTCTTAATTAATATAGTAAATTATGATTATTTTTAATATTAACTAAAGAACACCATTTTCTCTACTAACACCTTTCTTCTTAGCTATAGGCTCTAATAGCGTCACTAACAAAATGAGCTGTGAATAGGGGCACAGCTGGCCGGACTGGCAAATAAAACACCTCCATCGGTTGGTGATGCTATTAGAGAATTGTGTACTCTAACTTGGCTTTTAGCATTAAATTTTATTATATTTGTAATTTGTATTGACACTCGTTTTGTCGACCATTAATAAATAAAAAAAAAAATAATAAATAAATAAATATATTAAATTTATTTCTTATTATTACAATTTAAATTTGTTTATAAAATAAAAAAGTAAACAAAGATTTCTTATATAATTCGCACAAACAAATGTTTTTATTTAACGGTGTTTGATATATTTTATTTAACGGTGTTTGGTATTGTTAAACATTTTTGGTTGACTTTCAAGTCTTTATTTTTGCAAACACTTTGTCATTCCGTTTATCGTTAACTTTTTTATACTCTTTCGAGTTTTTTTGAAACAGGATATTTCCATCTGTTGAAAATTTTTAATGCTTCTTTTAGAGACACACTGTATTTCCGTGTATAGGAAATTTTTAATGCTCTTCTTGAGAACAATTCTTGATTTGCATATCGGCACTTTGCTCACTCGCGAATCACTAAGGATATTTTTTCTTTTAATTATCTGTTTCTTGTGTTATCATTCGCGAGCCCCACGTTGGGCCAATTGGTAGCGATTTTCCGAATTGGAAAATTGAATTTTGTATTCAAAAGCTAAGTGCTTGGAGCTATGTTTACGTTAGGAATTGCGCACGAGAATTTGGGTCTTTAGTTTACGTTATGAATTGCGCTTGAGAATCTGGTTCTTTTACGTTAAGTGGTTGCGCTGTTATGTTTATGTTAGAACCGGGAGCCTGGATCTTTCAGGTAATAAAGGATTTGGTGGGGCCAAAGAGGCTCCATGATTGTTTTCAAAAATCTGGGCGCAGGTCTACCCCTGCGTCCAGGAGCTAACTGGGAAAGGTTCAGGTACGGGGTTTAATGGGACTACTAAAGGGGTAATAATTGGACAGTCACTCGGAGAAGGCGATAAAGATAGCATTAAAGATAAATCTAAGTTGCTAAGCAGGTACAAAAGAGGCTTAGGTGTCTGGACAGACGGAGAGGGTAACTGCAAAAATTAACTGCAACAACCGGCGGTTGGAGACTCGAATTTGTATTTGCTGAGCAACTCAAAACTCGAGTCAAAATTACTCGACAGCTGCTTAGCCACGTTATTCAGTTTTAAGAATTGATTGACATGGAATTATACATTCTGGAGAAATCAATTTGCTTGTCGATACATTTTGGGCACGACCAACGCAAGCCGATGCAGCCCTTCTTGGCAATTGCAGCGATCTTGGCGCAATCACGCCCAGTGAGACCTGCACATTTAGCATGCATCATATTCTCACACAGTCAACCATTAACAAATTGCGGAAGTGCAGAATCATCAGCCTGCTTGAATGTGAAAGGTTTCTTACAGCACGACATAATTTCGATCAGCGTTAAAAGATAAACAGAAGTTGCAAGAGCGCAGAGCAAAACGAAGCACGATTCACAAAATAAGAGCAAGTAACCGCCCAAAGTAACTATTCGTACACAAACAAATTGTTTGAAGCGAAAGGTGACAGAAAAAATTTGCGAGAGCGCAATGCATAAGCAGAAATATTCAGCAGCGAACACACGTACAAACAAGTGTATGCACAGGGGAGCACCAAAGCTAATGAATCAAAACAGGCAATAGCAACAACACGGAACTGACGCCGCGTCAGAGACTCACGCTGCACAACATATAACACATGTCACAAGTTATAAAAGCTTTTTGTATAAAGCACAAGAACATCTAAATTTAAAACTAATAAGCAGGATTAAAGCGCAAAATAATATAAAAATCTTGGAGCACAAGTAAAACACGTCAATCCCTCTCCACTGAGAACTCTCTCGGAAGGTATAAAAAGAACGCCAGGTCCTCAAATGTTAATATACGTTGCAATGGACTATTGTCGATCGTATATCTGACAAGATAAGGTAAAGTACGATTGAAGGTCATAAGCATACACTTTCAACAATTATGATGCAATTGATTGATCGAACACCAAAGTTGCATAACGTTCAAATCATCTTGAATACGAGAGTGATGAAGGGGATCAATGAATAAAAGAAAAAGTAAAGGTGCTTGAGGAACACCTAAAGTAACGTGAACTTATTTTGAGGTAGTCAGCCCCAGCATTATTCTTTGGTTCCTTCATTTCAAATAAGACGAACTCCAAAGCAAAAGAAACGGAGGGAAACCTTTACGGTTAAATTTCAAACGTCTTAATGACTCAGTGTAAATGACGTCAGTTTGCATTCTGTTTTTTTTTTTCTGTTTTTTTTTAAGACATATCTTTTAAAACCATGCCATTATGACCCTGTTACAGTTTAGTGAGTGGTTTTGCTATAGTCGCGTTGTTCTTTAAAAACTTTCTGTAATAGCCTGTTAAACCCTTAAATTATTGGGAGGTGGGTATTTCAAAATCGATTCCATTTTTTTAGGGTCGGTTTTTATTATATTGTATGATACTATGTATCCTAAAAGTTCTATTTAATTTCTACAGAATTTCGATTTTTCCAAGGAAATTTTCATGTTCGCTGTAAATAGATTCTCAATGATTTCGTGTAAATCATAATATGTTGTTTCGGATTATCTGAAAAACTATAACATCGTCCATGTAAATGTGACAAGTTTTTCCGATTTTTTCACGCAGTATATTGTCCATTGTTCTCTGAAATGCGTTCGCAACCCTAAATGGCAAACGAAGTAATTCGTATTTTCAATTGTTAATGGAAAAATCGGGGTTTAGTTTTCTTCTTTCATTAGAATCTGATAAAATCCAGATTCTAGATCGATTGTTGAGAAGAGTCGTGCCTTGCCTAGGTTAGACAGGCATTGGATACCTATCGGGGATTGTATCGTAATTAAGTTTTTTGAAATCAATAACCAATCGATTCCTTGGAGTTCCATCTTCATTTAAATAATTTTTCCGGGGCAATATAAGGACTTCTGCTGGGCCCTATTATGTTTTCGTTTAACAACCTATTTATTTCCTGACTAACAAAATTATTAGCTGAATGAGGATACTGATCTTAATCTCCTTCAGTAAATTATAACCGACTAATAGATCTCGTATAGTTTTCCCTTTGGTAATTTGCTTCTTGTTCCTGAGCATTTGACAAAGCATTAGTCAAATTCTCTGGTTTAAGGGAGAAAAAAACTTCAGATAAAGAGCCCTTGAGGCCTGTGATGAAGATTCTTAAGACGTTGTCCCTGTTCTTCTTATTCATTTCAGTAATGCTGGCTTTATCGCCATCTGTCATAATCGTTTTTTTTTTATCAACAGGGTTCATTTTTATTAACCAAATCGTAGTATTCTAGAACAGATAGGTTACCCTGTCGTAAATACTCAATTCCTTATGTAGACTGGCCGTCTATCACTGTAGGCGAAATCCAGTCCTAAATTCTTGTTCATTATTGGAAGAGAGTAAGACACGTTTGGTCTTGACGTGCTCTATGAGACATCACTGAGCTACCAAATCAGCTGAAAGTTATTAAGCCATTTAAATGAAAACCTTCAATAAACTTTCTATTCAATATCCAGTTCTTAAAAAATCAACAAAGTTCTGGAGTTACTGACCATTCCCAGCTAGAGCAGGGGCATAGCTTGCCGGACAGGCAAAATTTCCCCCACCGGGGTGATTTCCCATACTACTCTCTATCCTATCATACTAAAAATCTAAATCTTGTTTAATCCTTACTTTTAAAACTCTCTCTATTCCCAATTTATGATCTTAATAAATAGTAATGTTAAATTTAATTAACTAAAGAGCACTATTCTCTACTAACACCTTCTTCTTACTGTAGGCTCTAAGCGTCACTGACAAATGAGCTGTGAAAGGGGCACACTGGCCGGACTGGCAAAAAAACACCTCCACGGTTGGTGATGCTAAAGAATTGTGACTCTAACTTGGCTTAAGATAAAAAAAGTATTGATAACAGTTTTGTCACCGTAAAAAAAAAAAAAAAAAATACTCTAAACAAAAAATTTGTTTATAAAATAAAAAAGCAAACAAAGAATTCGGACAAACAAATGTTTTATTTAATGGTGTTTGAAATTTATTCAAAGGTGTTTGAATTGTTAAAATTGCTTGACTTTCAAGTCTTATTTTGCAAACACTTTGTGCTTCCGTTTATCGTAAACTTTTAACTCTTTCGAGTTTTTTTGAAACAGGAATTTTCGTCTGTTGAAAATTTTTAATGCTTCTTTTAGAGAACACTGATTCCGTGAAGGAAATTTTTAAGCTCTTCATGAGAGCAATTCTGGATTTGAATCGGCACTGTGCTCACTCGCGAATCACTAAGGAATTATCTTTTAATACTATTTCTTGATCCCCTTAAAATTTCGCGATCCCCACGTTGGGCGCCAATAACCAATGGTAGCGACAAATTGGAATTAAATTTTGATTCAAAAGCTAATTGCTTGAAGCTAGTCAGTTAGGAATGCTCACGCGAATTTGGGTCTTAGTAGAGAATTGCGCAGAGAATCTGGATCATACGTTAAGTGGTTGCGCTGTATGTAGTTTGAGCCGGAAGTCTGGATCTTTCGGGAAAAAGGATTTGGTGGGGCATAGAGGCTCCAGATTGTTTTCAACAATCTGGGCTAGATTGCGCGCGGGTCGACCTCTGCGTCCAGGAGCTAACTGGGAAAGGTTCAGGACGGGGTTTAATGGGACTACACAGGGGTAAAATTGGACAGTCGCTCGGAGAAGGCGATAAAGAAAACAAAAAAAATCTAAGTTGCTAGGCAGGTACAAAAGAGGCGTAGGTGTCTGGACAGACGGAAAGAGTAACTGCAAAAATTGAGGCAACAACCTGCGATTGGTTAGAGACACGAATTTGTATTGCTGAGCAACTCAAAACTCGAGTCAAAATTACTCGACAGCTGCTTAGCCACGATCTGTTTAAGAATTGATTGAAGGAATAAATTCTGGAGAAATCAATTTGCTTGTCGAACATTTTGGGCACGACCAACGCAAGCCGATGCAGCCCTTCTTGGCAATCACAGCGATCTTGGCGCAATCGCGCCCAGTGAGACCTGCACATTTAGCATGCATCAATTCTCACACAGTCAACAATTAACAAATTGCGGAAGTGCAGAATCTTCAGCCTGCTGAATGTGAAAGGTTTCTTACAGCACGACATAATTTCGATCAGCGTTAAAAGATAAACAGAAGTTGCAAGAGCGCAGAGCAAAACGAAGCACGATTCACAAAAAAGAGCAAGTAAACGCCCAAAGTAACTATCGTACACAAACAAAAGATTGGAGCGAAAGGTGACAAAAAAATTTGCGAGAGCGCAATGCATAAGCAGAAAAAACACGGAACACAACACGGAACTGACGCCGCGTCAGAGACTTACGCTGCACAACATATAACACATGTCACAAGTTA
The DNA here is from genome assembly GCA_035045725.1 of Drosophila ezoana. NCBI lineage: Eukaryota > Metazoa > Arthropoda > Insecta > Diptera > Drosophilidae > Drosophila > Drosophila ezoana. Next base: position 394,210 of record JAWNOU010000195.1, on the reverse strand, counting down.
AAAAGCTTTTTGTATAAAGCACAAGAACATCTAAATTAAAACTAATAAGCAGGATTAAAGCGCAAAATAATATAAAAATCTTGGAGCACAAGTAAAACACGTCAATCCCTCTCCACTGAGAACTCTCTCGGAAGGTAAAAAAGAACGCCAGGTCCTCAAAGTTAAAACGTTGCAATGGACTATTGTCGATCGATATCTGACAAGATAAGGTAAAGTACGATTGAAGGTCAAAGCAACACTTTCAACAATTATGATGCAATTGATTGATCGAACACCAAAGTTGCAAACGTTCAAATCATCTTGAAACGAGAGTGATGAAGGGGATCAATGAATAAAAGAATAAGTTTCACATCGTCCGCACACATAAGTACACGGGCATGTGGATAACGAGGGGAGATCATTTATATAAAGAGTAAAGAGTAAAGGTGCTTGAGGAACACCTAAAGTAACGTGAACTATTTTGAGGTAGTCCGCCCCAGCATATTCCTTGGTTCCTTCATTTCAAAAAGACGAACTCCAAAGCCAAAGAAACGGAGGGAAACCTAACGATTAAATTTCAAACGTCTTAATGACTCAGTGTAAATGACGTCAGTTTGCATTCTGTTTTTTTTTTCTGTTTTTTTTAGACAATCTTTTGAAACCATACCATTATGACCCTGTTACAGTTTAGTGAGTGGTTTTGCTATAGTCGCGTTGTTCTTTAAAAACTTTCTGTAATAGCCTGTTAAGCCCTTAAATATTGGGAGGTGGGAAATAGATTCTCAATGATTTCGTGTAAATCATAATATGTTGTTTCGGATTATCTGAAAAACTATAAAATCGTCCATGTAAATGTGACAAGTTTTTCCGATTTTTTCACGCAGTATATTGTCCATTGTTCTCTGAAATGCGTTCGCAACCCTAAATGGCAAACGAAGTAATTCGTATTTTCAATTGTTAATGGAAAAATCGGGGTTTAGTTTTCTTCTTTCATTAGAATCTGATAAAATCCAGATTCTAGATCGATTGTTGAGAAGAGTCGTGCCTTGCCTAGGTTAGACAAGATAACTGAAGATCAGGCATTGGATACCTATCGGGAATTGTTTCGTAATTAAGTTTTTTGAAATCAATAACCAATCGATTCCTTGGAGTCCCATCTTCATTTAAATAATTTTTCCGGGGCAATATAAGGACTTCTGCTGGGCCCTATTATGTTTTCGTTTAACAACCTATTTATTACCTGACTAACAAAATTATTAGCTGAATGAGGATACTGATCTTAATCTCCTTCAGTAAATTATAACCGACTAATAGATCTCGTTTAGTTTGCCCTTTGGTATTTTGCTTCTTGTTCCTGAGCATTTGCCAAAGCATTGGTCAAATTCTCTGGTTTAAGGGAGAACAAAACTTCAGATAAAGAGTCCTTGAGGCCTGTGATGAAGATTCTTAAGACGTTGTCCCTGTTCTTCTTATTCATTTCAGTAATAATGCTGGCTTTATCGCCATCTGTCATAATCGTTTTTTTTTTCAACAGGGTTAATTTTTAATAACCAAATCGTAGTGTTCTAGAACAGATAGGTTACCCTGTCGTAAATACTCAATTCCTTATGTAGACTGGCCGTCTATCACTGTAGGCGAAATCCAGTCTTGCAAGTATGCCTTCAAAGTTAAGAACTGTACCGTGATTGGTCAGGGTATCATTGGCTTTGCCTGTTATTTTGTTTCTTAACATTGTTAAAGCTCCTAAATAGTTTCCACCTCCTTCATTATACATACGCATGGCGCAACAAGCTGCTTCACGCCAGCTAACATACATATGCGTTATAGCCACCTGAAAATTATGGGATTAGCTTGATGACATTAAAATATTCATCGCAACGAATTAAGTCACCAATTTCAGTTATTTTAAATTCTTGTTCATTATTGGATGAGAGAGAAATTTGCATTTTCAATTCTGCAATTTGGTCTTGAAGTGCTCTAGACTGAGTTACCAAATCAGCTGTCAAGTTATTGATAGCCATTTTTAAATTTTGAAAACCTTCAATTAAACTTTCTATTTCAATATCCAGTTCTTAACAATTATTATTCAAACAAATGTTCTGGTAGTCACTGACCATTCCTAGCTATGAGCAGGGGCATAGCTTGTCGGACAGGCTATAAATTTTCCCCCACCGGGTCGGTGATTTCCCATTACTATCTCTCTATCCTATCCTATCTATATAACATTCTATATATCTTGTTTAATTCCTTTACTTTTTGAATAACTACTCTCTTTCTTTTTCCCAGTTTATTGTATTTTCTTAATTAATATAGTAAATGTAAAATATGATTATTTTTAATTTTAACTAAAGAGCACTATTTTCTCTACTAACACCTTTCTTCTTAGCTGTAGGCTCTAATAGCGTCACTGACAAAATGAGCTGTGAATAGGGGCACAGCTGGCCGGACTGGCAAATAAAACACCTCCATCGGTTGGTGATGCTATTAGAGAATTGTGTACTCTAACTTGGCTTTAAGCATTAAATTTTATTATATATGTAATTTGTATTGACACTAGTTTTGTCGACCGTTAATAAATAAAATAAAAAAAAAATAAATAAATAAATATATTAAATTTATTTCTTATTATTACAATTTAAATTTGTTTATAAAATAAAAAAGTAAACAAAGATTTCTTATATAATTCGCACAAACAAATGTTTTTATTTAACGGTGTTTGATATATTTTGTTTAACGGTGTTTGGTATTGTTAAACATTTTTGGTTGACTTTCAAGTCTTTATTTTTGCAAACACTTTGTCATTCAGGATATTTCCATCTGTTGAAAATTTTTAATGCTTCTTTTAGAGACACACTGTATTTCCGTGTATAGGAAATTTTTAATGCTCTTCTTGAGAACAATTCTTGATTTGCATATCGGCACTTTGCTCACTCGCGAATCACTAAGGATATTTTTTCTTTTAATTATCTGTTTCTTGTGTTATCATTCGCGAGCCCCACGTTGGGCCAATTGGTAGCGACTTTCCGAATTGGAAAATTGAATTTAGTATTCAAAAGCTAAGTGCTTGGAGCTATGTTTACGTTAGGAATTGCGCACGAGAATTTGGGTCTTTAGTTTACGTTATGAATTGCGCTTGAGAATCTGGTTCTTTTACGTTAAGTGGTTGCGCTGTTATGTTTATGTTAGAACCGGGAGCCTGGATCTTTCAGGTAATAAAGGATTTGGTGGGGCCAAAGAGGCTCCATGATTGTTTTCAAAAATCTGGGCGCAGGTCTACCCCTGCGTCCAGGAGCTAACTGGGAAAGGTTCAGGTAAGGGGTTAAATGGGACTAATACAGGGGTAATAATTGGACAGTCGCTTGGAGAAGGCGATAAAGATAGCATTAAAGATAAATCTAAGTTGTTAAGGAACGTACAAAAAAGACGGAGAGGGTAACTGCAAAAACTGAGGCAACAACCGGCGATAGGTTGGAGACTCGAATTTGTATTTGCTGAGCAACTCAAAATCGAGTCAAAATTACTGGAGAGCTGCTTAGCCACGTTATTCAGTTTTAAGAATTGATTGACATGGAATTATACATTCTGGAGAAATAAATTTGCTTGTCGATACATTTTGGACACCAACGCAAGCCGATGCAGCCCTTCTTGGCAATTGCAGCGATCTTGGCGCAATCACGCCCAGTGAGACCTGCACATTTAGGATGCATCATATCCTCACACAGCCAGCAATTAACAAAGCAGAATCATCAGTGCAGAATCATCAGCCTGCTTGAACGTGAAAGGTTTCTTACAGCACGACATAATTTCGATCAGCGTTAAAAGATAAACAAAAGTTGCGAGAGCGCAGAGCAAAACGAAGCACGTTTCACAAAAGAAGAGCAAGTAAACGCACAAAGTAACTCTTCGTACACAAACAAATTATTTGGAGCGAAAGGTGACAGATAAAATTTGCGAGAGCGCAATGTATAAGCAGAAATATGCAGCAGCAAACACACGTTCAAACAAGTGTATGCACAGGGGAGCACCAAATCTAAAGAATCAAAACATGCAATAACAACAACACGGAACTGACGCCGCGTCAGAGACTTACGCTGCACAACATATAACACATGGCAAAAGTTATAAAAGCGTTTTGTATAAAGCACAAGAAATGCAAAATTTAAAACTAATAAGCTGGATTAAAGCGCAAAAAAATATAAAAATCTTGGAGCACAACTAAAACACGTCAATCACTTTCAACTGAGAACTCTCTCGGAAGGTATAAAAAGAACGCCAGGTCCTTAAATGTTAATATACGTTGCAATGGATTATTGTCGATCGTATATCTGACAAGATAAGGTATAGTACGATTGAAGGTCATAAACTTACACTTTCAACAATTATGATGCAACTGATCTTGAAGACGAGAGTGATGAAGGGGATCAATGAATAAAAGAAAAAGTTTAACATCGTCCGCACACATAAGTACACGGGCATGTGATATAACTGAGGGGAGATCATTTATATAAAGAGTAAAGAGTAAAGGTTCTTGAGGAACACCTAAAGTAACGTGAACTTATTTCGAGGTAGTCAGCCCCAGCATTATTCTTTGGGTCCTACATTTCAAAGAAGAAGAACTCGAAAGCAAAAGAAACGGAGGGAAACCAAATTTCAAACGTCTTACTGAAGTCAGTGTAAATGAGTCAGTAGCCATGTCCGTCCGTCCGTCCGTCCGTCCGTATGTATGAACGCAAGGATCACAGAACATATAAGAGCTAGAGACGTATAAGAGCCTGAAATTTTAGCTGTAGGTCCTCCTAGTACCTACGCAGATCGAGTGTGTTTCCGATAATCTATAACTTACTCCGTTTCCAAGCAATCGATAAAAATCTATATCGACATTCTGTTTTTTGAGCAATTTTGGTAAATAATAAGAGCTAGAGTCACCAAACTTGACATGTAGATTCTAGAAAAGTATATATACATCAAGTATATTTCCTTTTATACCTATCGCCACCTCCCCGCTACTCTCTTCCTATTAGCGCGAGCTGCATTTGGAGTTGGAATATGAGGGTTCAGGGTATCCCCTAGTCGGGAGCTCCCGACTAGAACCTCTTACTTGATGAGCTTGGGTTTCTTGCAGAAACTGCAAAGGAAAGTGATTGATGGTCCGTTTGGATTTCTAAGTTTGTAACACCGTACAAGTAATTTCAAATTATTTTTAATGCCCATACTTTAGCGTATAGTTCTTTTTCATTTGTGGAGTAACTCTTTTTATTTTATTTAAGGTTTTTTGAAACGAACGTGATCGGTTTGTTTTCCTGTGAAAGGACCGCGTCATTTGCGATGTCGGAAGCGTCTGTAGTGAGAACGAACTTTTTCGTATAGTCTGGTTGAGTTAGTTCATTTTTTTCAAATAAGAGTGATCTTAGATTTTCAAGAGCAGAGATAGCTTCTTCGTCTAAAGATATTTCTGTTTTTTTTAGACATATCTTTTGAAACCATACCATTATGACCCTGTTACAGTTTAGTGAGTGGTTTTGCTATAGTCGCGTAGTTCTTTTAAAAACTTTCTGTAACAGCCTGTTAAACCCTTAAATTATTGGGAGGTGGGTATTTCATAATCGATTCAATTTTTTAGGGTCGGTTTTTATAATATTATGTGATACTATGTATGCTAAAAGTTCTATTTAATTTCTAAAGAATTTCGATTTTTCCAAGGAAATTTTCATGTTCACTTTAAATAGCTTCTCAATGATTTCGTGTAGATCATAAAATGTTGTTTTGGATTATCTGAAAAACTATAAAATCGTCCATGTAAATTTAACAAGTTTTTCCGATATTTTAACGCAGTATATTGTCCATTGAAATATACTTGTTGCGTTCGCAACCCCAAATGGCAAATAAAGTAATTCGTATTTTCCATTGTTAATGGAATAGCTTAGTGGCTTAATGGCTTAGTGTTCTTCTTTCATTAGAATCTGATAAAATCCAGATTCCAGATCGATTGTTGAGAAGAGTCGTGCCTTGCCTAGGTTAGACAAGATAACTGAAGGATCAGGCATTGGATACCTATCGGGGATTGTATCGTAATTTAGTTTTTTGAAATCAATAACCAATCGATTCTTTGGCGTTCCACTTCATTAAAATAACTTTTCCGGAGCAATATAAGGACTTTTGCTGGGCCCTATTATGTTTTCGTTTAACAACCTATTTATTTCCTGACTAACAAAATTATAAGCTGAATGAGGATACTGCTGTAGCATATCCACCCTACCATTATCATAAATCAAAGGATATAACAATCCGTTAATACATTGTGACACTTTGTCATAATAAATACAAATATACAAATGCCCAAAGTACATTAAAAAACCGCTTAGAATTACATAAACATTCCAGCGCACAAGCAATACGAACCATCGCTTATACATAAGCCGATCGCGGCGCGTGGGCATACTGAGCATGCACTTTGCAGCTCAAGTGGTCAAACCATACACAACATATGCATGCCTTCTGCATACATATGTATATACCAACATACTTATATATACATATAAACACATAGATATAAGCATTGCATTTCGGGTTAGCTGAACCCAACATGAACATATAAGAATCATTCAGAATAAAGTAACACGACGGAGCAGACGCTCCAAACCAAAACGTTCTCGTCTTTATCCACGCAACATATTACATGGCGACCGTGACAAAAGTCACAGGCAGTAGTCTCACGTCAATTAAAGTGTGAAAACGTGACGCTCCACAGGAACGGCAAATAAAACGACGCCGCCACAAAACATCCTTTCGCAGGATACAACCAAAATATAACATATACACACACACGCGCAACAACAATAGCAGCAGCAGTTGAATGGAAAAAAATTAAAACAAATTAAATGTAAAATTCCATTCCAAAATAATGAGGTGTCAAGTGTAAAACGTAAAGTCGCCTTTAGGAGAGCCGAATGTGCAATGTGAAAGACAGCTTAAAATATTGTGTGTGTGTGCGTGCGTTGATGTAAATACTACGAAAATCGCTGAACGCCGAAAATAAAGCAGCAGAAATCACCGAAGTCGAAGTCGACGTCGATGTCAACGAGGCGGCCACTCGCCAAAAAGCAAAGGCAATCTAATGGTCAAGGAAATGATTCAGTTAGCCAAAGATGAATCAGACCGACAACGCTACACAGAGCGTCTTCAACACCTAGATCAGCAGCTTCGCATTGCATAATTGCGAATGCGCCAATGTGCTTTATTATAATATTAAGTTATAATTTCAAGCCTATGTGGGAAACCGCTGCTTGAAAAAATACTAAACACTGATAGGGTTTACACTACCAAATGTGGTTGGAGAATTAAAAAAAAAAATAAATGAATTGTAAACCGAAATGTGAGCCAACCACATTCTATAACAACTACTATTTTCATGTCTCTGGCGCTGGGTATCTATATACTCAGCTGCAATAAAACATTTGTCAAATTAAAAATTTAACAAAAATAAAATAAAAATAAAATATCTTTTCATAAAAATTATCACCTAAAATTTTATTTTTGATTTTCAAAGAAGAAAATAATTTTCTTTCTTTACGTAATCCAACAATTAAAATATTACGAAAAATAAAAATTTTTAATAGAAAACCTTACTTTTGCTTTCATGAACGTTAGAACAAAATAAATATATTTTTTTCATTGTATATATATAAAAACAATTAAATTACATAATGGGCTGGTTGAGTGATTCTAGTTAGGCAAAAGACAATACTGCCAACGTTGTAAACAACGTCAAGATAATTGATCACACAGACGATATAAAATCGTTGTGGATCCTGTTATTAATTATCACCATAGTGTCAGTTTTACAATTTCTGCTTACAATCTATGTTAAGCATAATAAAATTATTAAGAAAAGATACATGAGTATGGCAAATAACTTAGATTAGATCTAAAAATGAATTAGGAGGAAATAATAACAATCTGTGAAACGGCACAAAAAGTTGTAGAATTTATCAAGCTAGCCACATCTCTGATACCAGAGTTTGACGGACAGCCGGAGAATCTACAAAGTTTTCTAGACTCTTTGAATCTATTAGAAACATTAAAAGGCACACATGAGCTAACAGCCATAAGCCTTATAAAAACAAAGCTAAATGGCCATACGAGAAATTTAATAAGTAATGAGCAGACAATTGATGCAATCATTACGCAACTATCAAATGCAGTAAAAGGAGTATCGATAGAAGTTGTATCTGCTAAGCTTCTTAATTTGCAACAGAAAAATAAAACGGCTAACCAATACACCCAAGAGGTGGAAAAACTGGCAAAGGCCCTTGAAGGCGCCTATATCAGTGAAGGTCTAAGCCAATCACTAGCAAACAAATACAGCACTACAACAGCTGTAAAAGCTATGACCCAAAATTGTTCAATTGATAAGGTAAAACTTATCATGCAGGCAGGCACATTCACAAATATAAATGATGATGTTTCCAAATTTGTCAATAGTTGCACGGAGATAACAGGTCAAAGTAACAAACAACAATAATAGAGGAGGCCGAGGTTATAATCGTGGCAGAAATTACAACCACAACAATTACAACCGAGGCGGTAACAACAGCAACAACAATAATTACAATAACCGTGGAGGAAGACGAGGCCAAAATCGAGGAAGAGGCCGAGGTAACTCCAACCAAGGTTATAATAATAACAATGTGAGAGTGGCGCAAAATGCGTCGGAAAACTCTCAGAACCCTTGAGGAAACAACCAGTAAATGCAAAGGTTCATTCCATCAATTACAGTCTTAATATATTTGTCGCTTTTTATAATCATTCAACTGAAAATAAACTCACATTCCTAATAGATACTGGTGCAGATATCTCACTTTTAAAAATAAATTCAGATAACTTCAAAATTTAAGAAGAAAAAATTATAAACATCCAAGGCATAGGCCAGGGCCAGGCCAGACAAAATATATTATTCCAAACGAATTTCATTTAGTAGATTCCGATTTTTCAATACCGTGTGATGGAATAATAGGCATTGATTTTATTAAAAAATTCAATTGTCAATTGGATTTCAAACCAAGTGAAGACTGGTTTATAACTAGACCTCAAAATTTAAATTATCCTATTTATGTTCCGATAACATATAGTGCTGGCAACAATACAGTTCTTCTGCCAGCCAGATCCCAAGTAATTCGAAAAATAGACATTAATACAGTAAATTATTATATATTTGTTCCTAATCAAGAAATACATAATGGAATATATATTGCAAATACAATAGCAGCATCGAGTCATGTATACATTCGCCTTCTAAACACAACTAATTTCGACCAATTGGTCAAAGTAAAATCCAATATGAAAATCTAACAGATTATGACATTTATAACACTAATCCAGAAAATAGAAGAGAACAAGTACTTTCAAAATTAAAGAAAAATTTTCCAGAACAATTCAAAAAACAACTAACAGAATTATGCACCAAGTATAGTGATGTGTTCGGACTGGAAACCGAATCAATAGCGACAAATAATTTTTATAAACAAACATTAAGACTTAAAGATGATGAACCTATTTATATTAAAAACTACAGAAGCCCGCATAGCCACGTCGAAGAAATTCAAAAACAAGTAGGGAAATTAATAAATGACCAAATCGTAGAACCGTCTGTATCCGAGTATAACAGCCCACTCTTGTTAGTTCCGAAAAAATCATTACCAAATTCGGAAGAAACGAAATGGCGATTAGTAATTGACTATCGCCAAATCAACAAAAAAACCACTTTCTGATAAATTTCCACTCCCCAGAATTGATGATATTCTAGACCAACTGGGCAGAGCTAAATACTTTTCATGACTTAATGTCAGGTTTCCACCAAATTGAACTTGAAGAAAATTCAAGAAATATAACATCTTTTTCTACGAGTAATGGCTCATATCGCTTCACGCGATTACCATTTAGTCTTAAAATAGCACCAAATTCATTTCAGAGAATGATGACTATAGCATTCTCGGGTGTAGAACCGTCTCAGGCATTCCTTTATATAGATGACTTAATGGTGATAGGATGTTCCGAAAACACACATGATTAAAAACTTAATTGATGTTTTTAATGTATGTAGGAAATAGTATAACCTTAAGTTGCATCCAGAAAAATGTTCATTTTCATGCATGAAGTGACATTCTTAGGTCACAAATGCACTGACAAAGGAGTATTCCTTCATGATGCGGACAGCGCGAGACGACTTGTAGCATTCTGCAATTATTAACGTCGATTTATAAAAAACTTCGCCGATTATTCACGGCACATAACTAGATTATGTAAAAAGAATGTTCCTTTAGAATGGTCAAGTGAATGCCAAAACGCATTCCAATACCTTAAAGAAAAGCTTATGCACCCCACATTATTACAATATCCTGATTTTCGCAAAGAATTTTGCATTATAACAGATGCTAGTAAACAAGCTTGCGGAGCGGTTCTAACTCAGAACCGTGACGGAATTCAGCTCCCAATAGCTTATGCATCTCGTTCATTTACAAAAGGGGAAAGCAATAAAAGCACAACAGAACAAGAGTTAGCGGCAATTCATTGGGCAATTACCCATTTTAGACCATATATTTATGGCAAACACTACTATTAAAACGGATCACAGACCTTTGAAATATCTCGTATGCGGCTAGAGCTCGAAGAATACGACTTCAAAGTAGAATACCTAAAGGGGAAAGATAATTTTGTAGCAGACGCAGTTTCGCGTATTAATATAAAAGAACTCAAAGATATGCAACATAAAGGCCTGAAAGTCACTACCAGGCGACAAAGTAGACAAAATAAAAACTGTACAGTAGAAAATTATGAACTTCTGCCAAGGCAAAGTCATAAAAATGTATCCAAGCCCAATGTTATTCCCAACGTTAGTCGTTACAAATGATGAAGTACGAAAAGTAGTGACCTTGCGCATAACAGAATCTAAATGTTTATTTAAACATGGAAATAAAATTATCGCAAGAATTGAAGTTAGCGATTTATATACTAATGGAATCCTCAACTTAGGTCAGTTCTTCCAAAGGCTTGAAACAGAAGCCGGTATATTAAAAATCAGCCAACTCAAAGTGGCACCGAGCGAAAAGATCGTTGAATCAGTTTCAATAGATTCTTTTAAAAATATGGGCAATAAAATATTAAAATCTTTAAGAGTAGCGCTACTCCAGCCGGTGACCCAAATAAAAGATGAACAAGTAAGAGGTTCTAGTCGGGAGCTACCGACTAGAGATACCATGACGACCCTCTTATTCCAACACCAGAATGCATTGCGCGCTTATAGATAGAGAGTAGCAAGGAGGTGGCGATAGGTATTAAATGAAAGATAATCGATATATATATGACTTTATCTAGAGCTACATGTCATAGTTTGGTAACTCTAGCTCTTATTGAAAATTTACCTAAATTGCTTAAAAAACAGGATATCGATATGACAATTTTTAATCGATTTTAACTTGGAATTATCGAGGGCAAGTATATGAATATCAAGAATCAAACTCGATCTGCATAGGAACTAGCAGCACCTTGGGGACAATTGTAAAATTTCAATGTCCCTAGCATACTTATAACGGTTCTGCCATTATATCCTTGCGTTCATACATACGGACGGACGGACGGACGGACGGTACGGACAGACGGATATGCTAGAGCGACTCGGCTATTATATGCTAGGATCAAGAGTTTGTTATATATATACTTTATTGGCGGTCGCGTGGGAGATGCTGACTTCAGCCTGGTTACCATATTTATTGTCATATTAGATCTTGCACATAAACAATAATACCCCTAATGTACCCATTTTTAATGGGTTCAGGGTATATAAAGAGAGGTTTATTGAAGCAATAAACAAAATATTGAAGCCATACGTCCCAATCAGTTTTATTTACTGATATATAGGATCGTATATATTCGTTAAATGTTCTGTGGCTTCTTTCAATTGTTCCAACAGTTTGATGATGATGTGCGGTTGATGTTGTATTCTTTATTTTTAAATATTTGCACAAATCATTTATAATTGAATTTTTATATTCCGTTCCCATGTCCGAAATGAACGTCTTCATTGGACCGTACTTGAGAATAAAAGATTCAAATATTGCTGTTGCTACTGTTGCTGCGCTTTTATTTGCGACTGGTATAGCAACTAAATATTTAGTCAAGTCACATATGAGCGTGACTGCATATTCATTGCCTTGTTCTGATTTTGGTAGTGGACCAATTGTGTCTACTATCACTCTGTCAAAAGCCTTCATCGGGGTTTCAGTTGTTAAAGGTTTCAGTTGTTCAGTTGTTAAAGGGGTCTTAATATTTGTTGTTATTTTTGCTTTTTGTCATTTCTGGATGTACTCTGTTATATCACGAGTCATACCTTTCCAGTAATAATATCTTTTGACCTTGGCCAAGGTTTTTGCAATGCCTGTATGACCTCCTTGTACTGGATCATCATGTAGTGTAGACAATATAGCTTCTTTCTCTTTAACATTTGTTAATGTGGTCACCGGGTTGAGTAGCGCTACTCTCAATGTGTTCAATTTTTTATTGCCCATAATTTTGAAATTATCTATTGAAACTTTTCAAAGATATTTTCCCACGGTGCCATTTTTAATTGGCTGATTTGTAATATACCGGCTTCTTTTTCGAGCCTTGGAAATAGTTGTCCTAAGTCAATATTTCCATTATTAGTATATAAATCTCCAATATCAATTCTTGCTATAATTTTCTTACCATGTTTAAAGAAACATAGCATATCTTTTATATGCAAGGTCACTACTTTACGTACCTCATCATTATTAATGACTTCGTATACGTTGGGCTGAGAAGCTGTTTCAGTAGATTGCCTTGGCATCTCTACTTTATTGTTTTCTGCGCAGGATTTTTGTCTACTTTGATACCTGGTAGTGACTTTCAGGATTTTATTTTGTATTTCTTTTAGTTCAGATATTGTTATCCGTGACAATGCATCGGCTACAAAATTATCTTTGCCTCTTAGGTACTCTACTGTAAAATTATACTCCTCTAATTCAAGTCTCATACGCGTTAATTTAGAACTGGGGTTTGTCATTGAAAACAAAAATGTTAGTGGTCTATGGTCTGTTTTTACTATGAAATGAGTTCCGTAGATATAGGGTCTAAATTTCGTGATTGCCCAATAAATAGCTGTTAATTCTTGTTCCGTCGTACTCTTGTTACTTTCTCCTTTGGTAAATGTTCTCGATGCGTAAGCTACTGGAAGTTGAGTTCCATTGTGGGCTTGTGTTAGCACTGCACCACAGGCCTGCTTACTAGCATCTGTGATTATACAAAATTCTTTTGTAAAATCTGGATATTGTAACAGAGTAGGCTTTATTAATTGTTTCTTAAGATATTCAAATGCATTTTGACATTCATCAGTCCATTCAAATGGAACATTCTTTTTATTTAATCTTGTTATATGCCTAGAATAATCGGCGAAATTTTTGATGAATCGTCTGTAGTAATTACAAAATGCTATAAATCGTCTACCGCTATCCGAGTCATGTGGAACTGGATAATTTAATATGACATCAAACTTTTTGTCATCTGGTAAGATTCCCTTATCTGTGCATTTGTGTCCCAAAAATGTGACTTCATGCATGAAAAATGAACATTTTTCAGGATGTAGCTTCAAGTTGTGTTTCCTACACATGTCAAAAACACTAATTAAATTGTTAAGCATGTGTTTTTCGGAACAACCGATTACTATTAAGTCATCCATATAAAGGAATGCTTGTGATGGTTCAAGTCCAGAGAATGCAATTGTCATCATTCTTTGGAATGAATTTGGGGCTATTTTCAAGCCAAATGGCAATCGCGTGAAGCGATAAGAGCCATTGCTCGTTGAAAAGGATGTTATATCTCTAGAGTTTTCGTCTAGCTCGATTTGATGGAATCCTGACATTAAGTCAAGGCAAGAGAAATATGTTGCTCTTCCTAGTTGATCTAAGATATCATCGATCCTAGGAAGTGGAAATTTATCGGATAGTAATTTTTTATTAATTTGGCGATAGTCAATTACTAATCGCCATTTTTTCTTTTCATTATCTATGGATTTCTTTGGTACTAGTAACAGTGGACTGTTATATTCTGAGGCTGATGGTTCAACTATTCCATCTTTAATTAGTTTATCGACTTGAGCTTGAATTTCGTCTTTTTGACTATGAGGATTTCTATAATTTTTTATATATATAGGTTCATCATCTTTTAATCTTAGTTTCTGCTTATAAAAATTATTTGTTGTAATTGGTTCGGTTTCAAGTCCGAATATGTCTGTATATTGACAACAAAGTTCTTTTAATTGTTTATTAAATAGTTTTGGAAAATTTTTAGTTAACTTTGACATAACATTGTTCGTTCTGGTTTCATTATTTATTTCGGATATATCATAATTTGCAAATGGTTCATAATTTAACTTATTTATATTAACCATTTGATCGGTACTAGTTGTATTTAGTAAACGGACAAATGCATTTGCAGTCGTTACGACTGTGTTTGCTGCATATATACCAGGTTGAATTTCCTGGTTCGGAATTAGAATGCTATCTTCATTTGAAATTAGCTCGATTTTCCGGACAACTTCGGATCTGGCCGGTAACACTATTGTATTATTACCGGAGCTGTAAGTTATGGGAACATAGATGGGATAATTTAGATTATCTGGTCTTATTATGAGCAGATCTTTTGAAGGTGTGAAATCTAATTGACAATTATATTTTTTAATAAAATCTATGCCTAAAATTCCATCACACGGTATAGAAAAAGTTGAATCGACAATATGGAAGTTGTGTGGAATTATATATTTAGTTGTTTGTATTTCTAAAGATGTTAGTCCTTTGGATTGAATCAATGCTTGGTTGATTCCCTGAATATTAACTTTATTATTAATGTTTATATCATTGAAAGTATCGGAATTTTCCTTAATCAAAGATATATCTGCACCAGTGTCTATCAATAATATTAGTTTTTTGCCTGTAGCTACATTTGTGAATGTTACGAATATATTTACGCTAAGATTAATCGAATGAACCTTTTTACTATCTATTGCTGTGTACCTAAGGGCTGTTGGGAGTTTCCCGAAGTATTTTGGGCTACTCTCACATTATTGTTATTGTTGTTGTTGTGGCCTCCGTTTGAGTTACCACGGCCTCTAGAGTTTCCTCTATATTGGCCTCTCTGTCTATTGTTGCCATTATTATTATTATTATAATATCTATTGCCATTATTTTGGTAATTTCCGCGGTTGTTTCCGCGGTTATTGCCTCGGTT
Organism: Drosophila ezoana; assembly: GCA_035045725.1. NCBI lineage: Eukaryota > Metazoa > Arthropoda > Insecta > Diptera > Drosophilidae > Drosophila > Drosophila ezoana. Next base: position 378,937 of record JAWNOU010000195.1, on the reverse strand, counting down.
GGATCTATTTCTCTGATGCTGCGTAGCATATAGGACTGTGTTTGGATGTCCTATCGAGTCTGTGCAGCTATCGACAAAGACAGTTGTAACATCACTCATGTTATTGAAATTTCGTGATTTCATTACAGACCTGACTTCGTCAATTGTGCTGTTTGTTATAATAGATTCTACAGCAACTTGTAGGCTTAGTTCTTCGGCATATTCTTGCGATACACCGTTAATCATATGTGCTGATTGCAAAGCCCTTGTCAACTGTTCAACTTCTTGAATATATTGACTTGCTGTCTTTTGCTTTTGCTGCAGATTGAACAATTTAGCGGATAATGCTTTGGCTGATTCGCCTTTTATACCGCTTTTTAGTTTGTCTATTATGGACAGAATTGTTTGTTCATTGTTGATAAAGTTTCGAACATGGCCTTTGAGTTTAGTTTTTATTAGACTGACTGCTGTAGTTTCATGTGTTCCTTTTAGTGAATCCACTAAACTAAGAGCATCAATGAAACTTTGTAGATTCTCAGACTTTCCACTAAACTCAGGTATGAGTGAAGAGGCTAGCTTAAGAAATTCTACTTGTGACATGGCCATGTTTACAGTTTTGTCTTCAATTATCAACTCTTGTTCAGACTCAGATAGCTCGGGTAATGTGATTACCGCTGGTATCGTAAGATCGTGTAGATCTTCTTCTTTTATATTTTGGTCTGAACCGCTTGCGATTTCAGGATCGCTTAATGTCTCTATATCTGTGTTTGTTTCTTCCTCGACTAATATTGGAGTATTCAAAATCGAAGGTATAGTTATGTCTAGCGCATATTTTGTTTTAATGCTATTTAGGTTTGTTTTCAACCTATTTAAAAATCTTGATACATACGACCAATGTTGGGTATTTAATTTTCCTTTATTGTCGTGTATCAGTGATCGTGCTTGGTTAAAACATGCAACTAGTGTTGTTGCATGTCTTCCTATAGTTTCATTGGAAATATTCCTATTTTGTGCTAAACACTTGTATGATTTGTCGAATTTTTCTTTAATATTAATTAATTCGGCATTAATCTTTTTCCATTCCATTTCATTTTTAAAAAATTCTTGGTTTGTCTATATCATTTTTGAATGTTTACAGGAAATAAGAATAAAATTTTACTTTGCAGACAGATTTATAAAATAACCAATAAAATTTGCAAAAACATATATATAAATTTAATGAGCAAATAGCCATATATTTTAATTAGTTTGTTTTCTCAATAATGTTTTTAATCAATTACTGTTGCTAATTACGAGTAATTTTATTTTAAATTTTATCCAGGTCGTTTGCCTGGCTCTGGTATCGCTTCTTAATGCATCTGTTGTGGTACTTATATAATTTGTATAATAGATGCGCTAGTATTATAATAAAAATTATAACAATAAGTATTGTTATTAGTTTAAGGTCGGTGTTTTCGACTTCGACTTTGTTTATTACATTAGCTGTCGAGTCTACCGTTTTTACGTCAACAATGCCCATTTTGGCTGAATTTTCAAAATTTTCTACAAATTTACTTATTTCATTAGTTTCTATTGACATATATCAAATTGTTTGTTTGTTTATATTGTTTGGAATTATAAAAAGTTAGTTTACATGTTTTCCTGCCTAGTATTTGCGTGGCTTCACAGGCCTCACTCTAATTGTGCAGTTGTTATCCCGCTCAATTTTACAATTTTAAATTTAAAAATTAAATTTTATGCATCGCAGTGCATTAAAAAAAAATGTTATTGGTGGGCGTTCTTGGAAACGCTGTCGGTTCGCTGATCCGGACTAGCTTGTTGCGCTAGTCGAGGCCGGTGCTGGCTGCACAGGCTGCTACTGCTTCTGTGTTGGGGCACCGGTGCAGGCTGCACAGGTGTAGTCGCAATACGGTGAGTATAGCGGTCCCTCGCAGTCACTCGGGCATGTCCTCCTTAGCGTTGGTATTTCCTTTGCTGGGGGTGGTTTATTCTTGATTAGTATTTTACTAATATTCGGAATTGCAGTGTAGGTGGTTGTGTGCATAGGCTCTTGTGGCAGGCTCTTTTTCTTTTCTATTAGCAACGTTTTAACGTGTTCAAGCTCTGTGTGTAATTTCACAGTTGTGCTCCACGGTAAGGTCTCGTTGCTATTTAGAAGTTTGAGCAATTTTGCCTTTCGGTTTCTAAGGCGTTTTACTACGCCGCCTCTTCTGCCACACATACCACTCTACTTACTGCGTTCAATTTTCGTTTAAAGTCGTGTAAAGTCGATGGATCCGCTGTTGATTCTTCTATTTGTTTGCCTAATTTTCTTCTTCTTGGTGTTGTTGTATTGTCGGTGTCAGAAGTGGGCCATGTAAAGTTGATGTTGCTCAGCAGCTTCCATCCGTGCAAGACTCAGACCGAGTCACGGTCGCCATGTAATATGTCAATAGTTCAGCATACAGTACACTGGCACGGCTCTGCCATGTAATATCCCAATAGTTAATCATACAATGCACTGGCACGTCTGTGCCGTTTGAGTTCAGTTTTAATAATCATTTATTCCATAACTCCTTGAGTACGCTTAGCCTATGTACATAAGTGCTTAGGCTAAGGCCGCGTAGCTGCGCTGCCGGTTACGCTAGCAGCGGAGCGGCTGCATATATGTATGTATATGTCTTAGAGAGCGAGAGAGTCTTATGTGCATATATATATATGTTATTGGCGGTCAGCGTGGGAATGCTGACTTAGCGTAGTTCATAAGTGGGTGATCATATTTCACGCTCACTTGAATTGGTTTTGTTTATTTAATGCAACAAAGTGTTGCTGTTATATTTATGCTAAGTTCTTGGTACAGTGTACCCTCGATATATGCACATACTACACAATAAAACGAAGTCATCGAACATTTAATGAATACATTCGTTCATACATCTCTGCAGACAAAACTGACTGGGATGTCTGTATTCAATATTTCACTTATTGCTTCAACACGACACCATCAGCAACGCATGAGTATTGTCCATACGAAATTGTATTTGGCAGACTACCAAAACAGTTCATAGATTTAAACAAAACTAATTACATAGATCCTATCTATAATTTAGATGACTATTCTAAGGAAATAAAGTTTAGATTAGAAATAGCATACAAAAGAGCTAGAATTATGTTAGAAAAAGCCAAGGCTTATAGGAAATTAGCATATGATGAAAAAACAAAAAATTTTTGAATTAAAAGTAGGAGATAAAGTACTTATAAAAAAAGAAACAGGGCACAAATTAGACCCAGTATATTTAGGACCATATGTATATAGTAGAGAAAATAGAAGATAATTACATTTTTATTAAAGATAGTAAAGATAAGAAACAAAAAGTACATAAGGATAGGCTAAAATAATATATTCAATGAAACGTTTCATGACAAAAACAAGTAAGAGGTTCTAGTCGGGAGCTCCCGACTAGGGGATACCCTGAACCCTCATACTCCAACACCAAATGCAGCGCGCGCTTATAGATATAGAGTAGCGGGGAGGTGGCGATAGGTATAAAATGAAAGATAATCGATATATATATACTTTTCTAGAAGCAACATGTCAAGTTTGGTAACTCTAGCTCTTATTATTTACCAAAATTGCTTAAAAAACAGGATATCGATATACATTTTTATCGATTACTTGGAAACGGGGCAAGTTATCGATTATCGGAAACAAACTCGATCTGCGTAGGAACTAGGAGCATCTACATCTAAAATTTCAAGTCTCTAGCTCTTATAGGTTCTGAGATCCTTGCGTTCATACATACGGACGGACGGACGGACGGACGGACGGACGGACGGACGGACGGACGGACGGACGGACGGACAGACAGACGGACATGGCTAGATCGACTCGGCTATTAATGCTGATCAAGAATATATATACTTTATGGGGTCGGAGATGCTTCCTTCTGCCTGTTACATACATTTGGATTTTGCACAAAAACATAATACCCCTTTTACCCATTTTTAATGGGTTCAGGGTATAAAAAGAGATAAAACCATTTTCAATACATAAATTTATAATAAGTAACAAATTAATTTCTCTTTAAAAATTAAATACAATATATTAACACTAACACTAAATGACTACATATATTACGTCATTTCTTTAAAAAGGGAGGTGTAGCATATCTACCCTACCATTATCATAAATCAAAGGGTTTAACAATCCGTTAATACATTGTGACACTTTGTCACAATAAACACAAATATACAAATGACCAAAGTACATTAAAAGACCGCTTAAAATTACATAACCATTCCAGCGCGATCCATCGCTTATACATAAGCCGATTGCGGCGCGTGGGAATACTGAGCATGCACTTTGCAGCTCAAGTGGTCAAACCATACACAACATATGCATGCCTTCTGCATACATATGTATATACCAACATACTTATATATACATATAAACACATAGATATAAGCATTGCATGTTTCGGGTTAGCTGAACCCAACATGAACATATATGAATTATTCTGAATAAAGTAACACGACGGAGCAGACGCTCCAAACCAAAACGTTCTCGTCTTTATCCACGCAACATATTACACTGCTCTTAATCTCCTTCAGTAAACTATAACCGACTAAAAGATCTCGTTTAGTTTGCCCTTTGGTTATTTGCTTCTTGTTCCTGAGCATTTGCCATAGCATTAGGCGAAATCCAGTCTTGCTTGTATGCCTTCAAAGTTAAGAACTGTACCGTGATTGGTCAGGGTATCATTGGCTTTGCCTGTTATTTTGTTTCTTAAGATTGTTAAAGCTCCTAAATTCTTTCTACTTCCTTCTTTATACATACGCATGGCGCAACAAGCTGCTTCGTTCCAGCTAACATATGCATTATAACCACCTGAATATTATGGCATTGACTTGATGACTTCAAAGTATTCATCGCAACGAATTAAGTCACTAATTTCAGTTATTTTAAATTATTGTTCATTATTGGATGAGAGAGAAATTTGCATTTTCAATTCTGCAATTTGGTCTTGACGTGCTCTAGACTGAGTTACTATCAACTGAGCTACCAAATCAGCTGACAAGTTATTGATAGCCATTTTTAAATTTTGAAAACCTTCAATTAAACTTTCTATTTCTATATCCACTTCTTAACAATTATTATTCAAACAAATGTTCTGGTAGTCACTGACCATTCCTAGCTATGAGCAGAGGCATAGCTTGCCGGACAGGCTATCAATTTTCCCCCACCGAGTCGGTGATTTCCCATTACTATCTCTCTATCCAATCCTATCTACATAATATTCTATATATCTTGATTAATTCCTTTACTTTTTTAATAACTTCTCTCTTTCTTTTTCCCAATTTATTGTATTTTCTTAATTAATATAGTAAATTATGATTATTTTTAATTTTAACTAAAGAACACTATTTTCTCTACTAACACCTTTCTTCTTAGCTGTAGGCTCTAATAGCGTCACTGACAAAATTACCAGGGGCACAGCTGGCCGGACTGGCAAATAAAACACCTCCATCGGTTGGTGATGCTATAAGAGAATTGTGTACTCTAACTAGGCTTTTAGCATTACATTTTATTATATAAATTATTAATCATTATAGTAGTCCCGCGTTGTAACACAGCTCTATTTGTAAGTAGTCACTGTGACGATCCGCGTATCCTTCCTGATTCTGGTGTTATCCTCTTATCGCAGCAGTGTCCTCTCGGGTCCAGCGCTGTTAAGAAGATTATGTTGGCAGTTGACTGACTGCTATTGCTGGCCTCGAGCTTAGACAATAATAAAAGATATAAGTTTTCTTTACGGCTATGCCGGAGTTGTTATTTATTCGGCAACTTCAGTTTTGCTCTGTTCACATCCAACTGCCTTGTTCGAGTTTATAATAAGTACGATTATGCCCTAAGAGACAATGCATCACGCCACAAAGTCATGGTCGGCAAGCCGACTCAGCATTCCATACAGCGCAGCGCTTCACTTCGAATATGAAGTGTCAGCATACATTGTGCAATATTTAACTTAGTTGTTAACTCATGTTTAGTTCAAGCTCTTGTGTCGATCGGACGTTTGCATATCTGCTCCCGTGGGTGCCTGTGATAGTGCGCCGGTTATAACAATTTATTTATTTATTAAAGTGAAAGAGACACTTACCTCGCCCGCCCCAGGGCACCTATAACAAATCACTTGCATAGTTGGTCTTCAAAATACGAATGCTGCCGCTGGCAGCTCCAGTGCAGTGTTAAATTTAATTATTAAAGAACTTTAATGCAAGTCAACACGTGCCGGTGCTCTTGCGCGAGCTAAAAAGCTTAGTTATCTTATTAACTCTCTTATCCGACTACGTGAGAGCTTTAGAGCTCTCGCAAGCGAGCTTGAAATCCGCTCACTAATACCAACATATTAGTGTCCAATAGGAAGCTTGCCAGTGCTGCGCCCCAGACGTAAACAGTGACAGCGCTGAGCGATCACCTCGTGACTTGATCACCAAAATCACTCTTTGGGAACAGTGACTTTCCCAAAAATACTGGTTATTTTTGGAGTAAAGTCTAGTTCCCCCAGCCGAGAGTGCTCCGACCAGATTTCGAGGAAATGATGAGAATTGCTGGCGCTACACCTGCCGAATTCCGGGAAATGATTTCCAGAAATACTGCTAGTGATTCAAACGCTACAATTAAGTGCAGTAGTAGTAATTTCGCTGCAACGACTTGCACATTGACGTCGTCCAACTCCGCCTACGAGTCAACCTTCACCACCACATCTTCTCCAAGCGGTGGAGTATGCACCATCCCAAATATCAGCTACACAAGTATAGCTACAAGCGATCTAGCCCACAAAACTCCGGAAAAAGGGAAGTCATACCAGAAAGCACTCAGCTGGATGACGACCAAAATAAAACATAAGCTGCCTTCACGCTCAACTAAGACAAATGGTAAAAAAGGAAAATTAATTGCGTCTCAGATATCGACGGACAGTCATCTGAATGAGAGACCAGTAAATTCCAATAACCGATTTGCATTACTGGCAACAGTGAACGACGACCCTACAGAGGAGGAAGTAGCCCATGCCGAGGCGCTGGCTGAGGAAATGGATATTGATCGGAATGCCGAAAAAGAATCCAGAATACCCAGATCGAGAAAGCCACCCCCATCTTCATCGAAAACGTCAACAATGTGACCCAGATGGAGACAGAACTTGATGCTTCATTGGGCAAGACAATTATACCCTCCACGTGGGACCACAAGGGAAAGTAAGAGTTCATGTTGAAAACCCTGAATCCTATCGTAGTTTAGTGCATTTTCTCAAAGAGAACAATGCACACCATTTCACCTATCAACTGAAAGAAGATAATGCCTACAGGCTGATCATCCGAAATTTGGACAGCACTACCCCTGAAGAGCTCATTAATGAGGAGTTTAGAAGACATGGACACAATGTCCTTCGCATCCACAACCCCCGCCCTCGTAAGAGCGGACACCTGGAAAATGAAGAAGCGGCTGAGGAACTTATCCCCAATAACTTCTTCTTCATCGATCTGGCTCGTGGGTCTAATAAAAAGGAAGCCCTAAAAATTAGACAAATAGGGCGACAAAGAGTCTTGGTGGAGATACCCAAGAAAAATATGGATGCCATTCTCTGCCACAGATGCCAAGGATTCGGACACACAAAAAACTACTGCATGAGACCCTTTATATGTGGAAAGTGTGCTCAAAATCACCCAACAGCTCAATGCAAGGAAACCTTGGTTGAGAAACGCTGTTGTATTAACTGCGGTAGAAATCACGAGGCTTGGCATAAGGGTTGCAATGTGTTCAAGGCTAGATCGCAAGAAAGAAGGCCAAAAGTATCCACAATGATAGGATTAAAAATTAATGCCAGCATAAAAGATCGCCAGCAAGCTATCCCAGCAGCTTTAGTACGTGGAAAGTTTTCGTATGCAGATACTTTGCGTACTGGATTACAATATTCCAATGAAGAGAATTCGACACATATGAACTCTGTCCCCAAATATCCAGAAACACTTCGAGAGAAACATGGCATACACCAACCTCCTCAAAATAGTTCGAGGCTGGAAGCGGCAATAGAGGCTCTCACGGCAAAAGTCGACACACTTCAAGCTATGTTCAAGGAACTTTAGGAGACGAATCAGTCTCCTCGGACTGTGGAATGCCCGTGGTATCTCAGGGCATGTGGAGGAGCTAAAGCACTTTCTGTTTGCTCACAACATTGATGATATTACAGAGACCTGGCTACAGCCCGGTATTTCCATCTTTATTCCAGGCTTCAAAATTCACAAAGCGGATCATCCCAGCGACAGAGCAAGAGGAGGAGCGGCGGTGCTTATTAAGCAGGAGATGGAATTTTCCCAAAATGAACCAATACGGACGGAAAAGTTGCAAATGGCCAGCATCCAGATTGCAACTAGCAGGGGTTAGTTAACCGTCGCTGCTATATATCTCCCGTCGCAACTGTTGTGGTCAACATCGGAGTTCCAGCAAATTTTCAGCAGCCTAGGAAGAATGTTCCTTATGGGAGGCGACTTTAACGCCAAAAACAGATGCTGGGGTTGCTTTAGAGCTGACGCCAGAGGCACCCGCTTACTAGACGCGGTTCAAAACACATCAGCTGAAATACTAGCGACTGGACAAGCTACACACTTCCCGTACGCGCAAAGTTACATGCCTACCGCTATTGACTTCTTTGTTTATAATGGGCTTCAGCCAGGTGGCTTGAGTATAATGCCGGAGTTTCAGTTATCCTCCGATCATATCCCACTGGTGGTTGGTTACGACTGTATTCCAGGAGCAAAATAGTAAAGGGTCGTCTGCTGCCTTCTGGAGCCAACATTGCTGCATTTCAACGAGACCTGGAGAAAACACTAGACCTAAACTTGGAAATACTGACACCAGAAGACATCGATGATGCTCATGCGGTATTCCTGAACAAGGTTCACTCGGCAGCCCTCATTTCTGCGCCAGTAAGTCGTTCAGAAAGCTCTCGACCACAGGTAAGACTTCCGCCAGCTATCTATGCACTTCTGCTGATAAAGAGAAGGCTTAGAAAGCAGTACTGTCGAATCGGGGATCCAATTGTGGACAGGATCTACCGCAGAGTGTCGAACCGGGTCACAAAGCTGCTGGAGCTGAATAGACAAAGGGAAACCGATCGTTTTTTGGAAAATGTTTCTCCAGATGAGTCTTCAAGTCACTCTCTGTGGAGACTGACGAGAAAGTATAAAAAGCAAGTGACCCCCAAATTTCCGATCAAAAAGCCTGATGGATCTTGGGCCAGATCTCCAAAGGAACGGGCTGATGTATTCGCCGAAGACTTGGAGGAACGCTTCAAGCCTTTTAATACAAGCTCGGCAAGCATGAACAGAAGGGTTTATTTATAATCTTGTTGGTTGTGTCCGTCAGTTTGTTTATCTGTTTCTGAGTTTCGGAGTTTATGGTAATCTGTTTAGAATTGGACTCTACTAGTTGCGCCTCGGTGATTCTGATCTTCAAGAAATCTGCTGCATCAGGTCCGTCCCTAAAAAGTCTAAGCAAATCTATGGTGTACTTAGAACGGACAAAAGGGTTCTTAGGTAGTCTGTATCGACGCATATGCGATTGGGGAAAGGAATCGGACAATTTTTCTGTTTCATCTATCATACTGCTAAACTCTGAAAGGTTAATTGAGTGTCTCAAACAGTCCCTTTGTTCGAACACTAACACCTCACCGTCTATTACCGGGATGTAGTTAGCGTGCGAAAAGTCGATGATCCGTGCATTAGCCGCTGCCAGGGAGATAAGCGATGTGAGGGCAAACCAGAAATTTTTTTTAAAACTGACTTACTAGCTTTTCTTAAACTGACTTACTAACTAATTGTAGAGGGGAACCTATTTAAGGTTGTCTTTGTGGACCGCACTCCCCTTAATGAGAACAGACGTTCCTAGGTCTGCTTCCTTTTTTTGCTCTGTGCATAACGGGGTCAGTTTGTTTCCTAACCTCCTATTGTTCTTTTGGTTTACCTTTTCTCCTACCTCAAAGATACGGTTTTGTCTGGAGTTATTGCATCTTTAATGTTGTCTTCTTGGGCTTTTACTAGCCTTTCTCTTATGTCTGAGCGATGCACAATGGGCCCTGCGTGAACAATCTCAATTGGTTTCTCACGGGTGACTGAGTGTAAGGTTCTGTTATATTCTACCGTTGCCCACAGGATTAGTTCTTCCGTGTCACTGATTTTTCTGTCTAGCTTTAGGCTTCTAGCGATTTCTGCCAAGGTGCTATGTAAGCGTTCAACTTGACCATTCGATGAGCTATGCAGCGGGGCGCATTCACAACGTCAATGCCGTAGCTATTTCTGAGCATAGAGGTGATTGTCTCGGAATTGATATACATGTCAGGAATTGTTTTTTATCGGTTGAGAAGATGTCTATGTGCAACATTTCGCCAGTGTAGCTTGGGATGGGTGTTACCCCGAGCTCTTGGCTTTTAGGGTGCCTGTCATATTTGGGTTTGGTACAGACTCGGCAGTTTGCAACCACTTCTTTGGCTAAGCTGTTAATATTGGGAAAATAGTAGTCGCGAAGGACTTGTTTGACATTTTCCTGCGCCGCTCTGTGCGCATGATTGTGCTCAGCTGTGATAACTTCTAACTGATCATTTTTATCGGTTTGTCTTGCACTAAATTTTTAAAGTAACGAAATTGGGTGGCTGCGAAGTGTGAAATTAGCTCGTGTTGGAAGCTTGCTAAAGTAGGCAGGTCGCAGTGTATAGCGTTAACGACGTCTGTGTTCACGCGCTCTTTAAGAGACTTTAAAATGCTGCTCTTGTCGGTGAAATTGATAAAGTGGCGTGTTTTGCTGCGAAACATCACTAGATGCCGATTTAGCGGAAAACGTGCTTCCTCAAGAACAATTTGGTTCCTGAAGCAGTTTAGTGGTTTATCAGTAGCCTCGATTGTGTAGGTCAGTGAGATTTCGCTGTGAACGGTTGCAGCGTCCGACTTAGGCTCATCTTGCAAAGCGTTAAGATTCTGGAAAGGTCATCGGCAACAAAATTTTCTTTGCCTGGTTTATAAAAAACTTTGACATTGTGCTGGTCTATGTATGCCTTCCATCTTTTTATACCCTGAACCCATTGAAAATGGGTAAAAAGGGTATATATTGTATTTGTGCAAAATGCAAATGTATGTAACAGGCAGAAGGAAGCATCTCCGACCCCATAAAGTATATATATTCTTGATCAGCATCAATAGCCGAGTCGATCTAGCCATGTCCGTCTGTCTGTCCGTCCGTCCGTCCGTCCGTCCGTCCGTCCGTATGTATGAACGCAAGGATCTCAGAACCTATAAGAGCCAGAGACATGAAAATGAAATTTTAGATGTAGGTGCTCCTAGTGCCTGCGCAGATCGAGTTTGTTTCCGATAATCGATAACTTACTCCGTTTCAAAGTAATCGATAAAAATGTATATCGAAATCCTGTTTTTTAAGCAATTTAGGTAAATAATAAGAGCTACAGTCACCAAACTTGACATGTAGCTTCTAGAAAAGTATATATATATCAAGTTTCTTTCATTTTAGACCTATCGCCACCTCCCCGCTACTCTCTATCTATTAGCGCGAGCTGCATTCAATGTTGGAATATGAGGGTTCAGGGTATCCCCTAGTCGGGAGCTCCCGACTAGAACCTCTTACTTGTTATTTTTGCGTTCGTGTTTTTGTGAGCTACCGCGAATGTGAGAGGCTGGTGATCAGTGAAAATGCTAATTTCCCTGGACCCATACAGAAAGTTCTGCAATTTTCCCAAAGCCCATACAATAGCTAACAATTCTCTTTCATTAGTGGCGTAGTTTAACTCTGCCTACGGGATATCATTGTAATTGGTCTACCATGGGATAGGACTGCGCCAATGCCACTAGGCGAGGCATCGGTGGTAAGGTCAAAAGGCTTTTTAAAGTCTGGGTACATAAGTATGACATCTTCTGATGCCAAAATGTTGCGAAGGCGCTCGAACGCATTACGTTGAGTTTCATTGAACTCGACAGGGATTTCCTTTGACATGTACTTACTAACCGAGCCGTTTTCGCCTTTTAGTAAATCCGTTATTGGCCGAGCTATAGCGGCAAAGTCCTTGATAAAGACCCTGTAGTAACTTGCTAGTCCTATGAAGGATCTGACACTGTACACGCTTTTCGGTTCAGGGTATTCTTGAATAGCTTTTACCTTTTGCGAGTCAGATTTTGCTCCGTCCTTGCTCACAATGAAACCTAGGTATTCTACGCTTTCTTTAAAAAAACTAGTCTTTTCCTGGCTTACAGCATCGATGTGGCGAACATGGTCTGATTCATTGTTTGAAATCCCTTAGAACATGAATGCTCCCTTAGAACATCGTCCAATGCCCTTTGAAAAATGCTGCTTGCATTTTTTAGGCCGAACGGTAGACGGCAAAATTCGTATTTGCCGCTATTTACTGAGAACGATGTCTTTTCGCGGTTGTGCTCTGCAAGGTAAATCTGGTGGTACCCTGACTTTAAGTCTAGGGTAGTAAAGAACTTCGCCTTCTTAAGGTTCGCTAGAATCATGGGAATGCTGGGCATTGGGTAACGGTCTGGGACGGTTCGTTCGTTCAGCTTCCTGAAATCGATGACTTACCTCTTGTTCGGGTTACCATAAGCGTCAATACCTTTCTTGTCAACAACCCAAGTTGGGCTGTTGTAGGGCGACCTCGAGGGCCTGATAATGCCATCTTTTAGCATTTGTTTGACTTCGTTGTTTAGTAGTAGGAAACGCCCATAAGGTTTGGGTAGGCTCTGGAGTACACCGGTTCGTTATCTACTGTCCGAATCGTGGCAATGATAGCGGTGTTGAAAGGGAGAGCTTCGTTAGCTGTTGAAAAAGCTTTTTTTCTTTTAATTAGCATACTCTTAAATTCCTTCTTATCGGAGGCAGGCACCACAATGTCATTGACATCGGTGAAATTTACGTCAGCGCAGTTGTGGTACTGAAGTTTTTCAGAAATGCCCTTATATACCAGAGTGTTCTTTGCTAAGTTCAACTTAACCCCGGCCAGTGTTAAGATGTCAAAGCCTATGATAGCGTGGTGAAGTGTACCGAAAAATGTTCATCAGGCACTTATGCTTAATTTCGGTAGAGCCGTGTATCGAGATCACCGAAAACGGTTTGGTGACAGGCATTATGGTTATTAGCTCCTTTACGGGCTTGACATAATTTTTTGCCGCATCGTGTCGATTAGCATTTTTAATGTCCTCCCAGCCAACCGTCGCTCGATGAACGGCAACCGGGAGTGTTCCCTAAAAAATGTCGTTGTTACATTCAATTTCTTCAACTGCAGCCTTTGCCGCCTTCTCGTACTGTGCCTTAACTTCTTTAGAGTCCTCTTGAACTACATTATTAAGACGCTGGCATCTCTTCCTATCCTGATTTTGGTCTTCCTTGCTAAACCTGCCTGGCTTGCCATGGGAACGGCTTTTGCTGTTTTCAGCAACTTGAGCCCGCTCCTCCACAGCCTTTGCTTAAGAGTTTGCGAAAATGCTTCTCTCAATACTAGCCTCTGCCACTCTGGCCAGAGTCAGCGCAGAAGGAAGGTCTTTAGGCTGTGCTGGAAAGACGACGGCTCTGAGAGATTTTTTTTGTTAGGCCTGAAATAAAGGCATGCAGGGCGTCAGCTCTAACTTCTGAGTTGAGCAAATCGGGCCCTCTTGCTCGTGTCTCATGACAATTTTGTTGGTCACTAGTGTGAGCTTTTTCGTCGTAGTATTGCATTAAGGGCATGTCACCTTGCCTGACCATTTCTAATCCCTGCCTCAGTATGCGCAAAGATGTCTTATCCGAGTAGGTACAATCTAGTCTGGCCAATATGGCATCAAAGTTTAACACTGTGTTGTGTGACACAAGCAAGGCTGCAGCTGGGCCTCTGATTTTGTTTCTAATGATGGCGACAGCTTAGTAATGTGCGCTGCTGCCGTTATAAGGCTTGAACAGCTCGTAAGCGTATAAGGCCGATTGCCTCCATGCTACATACTCATCCTGAATGCCTGTGAACTCAGGGACGGACTTGATTATGTCCAGCGGGATGTCACATCTGACATCAGGCCTAACTAATATTATTCGTATGTAACAATTTGAGGTGTTTCCACCTGTAAATTCTGCACCTGAGCAACTGAATTAATGAATTAATCTGAGCTTGCAACTGGGATTGCTGTTCCGACAGCGCCTGTCTGACGGCATTGTCAATGAGCGCTTGGATCTGATTATGTTCCATGATGTTATCTAAAGAGGCACCTTCTAATGTTTGGTCTGTTTCCCAGCTATCGTCACTGTCGGATTCAACGTTCGCGTCCCTATAAGAACCTGCCCAACTCATTGGCTGTTGGTTGGCACCACACAAATATTTTATTGCCGATCGCAAATGATCGGTCGATTAGCAAGCTTGTAAGCTCTGGTTGCTCTTTGCTAATTTTTTCCAATCAACTTACTCCTCAGTCTGTCCTAATAATAATTCTTACCCTTATACTATTTCTTCCTCTAGTTCTATACCTTCTCCTATTATTTCACACTCCTCTCTCCTTTTCGCTATAAACTCTTTAAAATCTTCTTACTCTCCTGGGCCTGATAATATTCCTAGTTGTCTACTCAAGGAGTGTAGTTCTTCCCTTCTTTACCCATTGCAAAAGCTTTTTAATCTATCTCTTGAATCTTCTGTCTTTCCATCTCATTGGAAAGAATCTTATATCATTCCTCTCCACAAGAAAGGTGGAAAGTCTGATATACAAAATTACAGGGGCATTGCAAAACTGTCCGCTATTCCTAAATTATTTGAAAAAATAATCACTTCGAATTTGCAGCATTTCTGCAAATCAGTTGTTTCCCCTGTTCAACATGGATTCGTAAAGAATCGGTCAACTACGACCAATCTGCTTGAGTTTACTTCCTTGGTAAACGATGCTTTTCTTTCGAAAATGCAAACTGATGTCATTTATACTGACTTCAGTAAGGCGTTTGACTCTGTGCACCATGACATTTTACTTTTTAAACTTGACCGAATAGGTTTCCCTCCGTCTCTTTTGCTTTGGATTAATTCTTATTTAAAAGGTAGGACCCAAAGAGTAATGCTGAGGCTGACTACCTTTAAACAAGTTCACGTTACTTCTGGTGTTCCTCAAGGTAGTCATCTTGGACCTTTACTCTTTACTCTTTTAATAAATGATCTCCCCTCTGTAATATCACATGCCCGTGTACTCATGTATGCGGATGATGTGAAACTTATTCTACCATACACTAATCCCCTACATCATTCTCGTCTACAAGACGATTTGAACGCTATGCAACTTTGGTGTTCGGCCAATCAATTGCATCTGAATTGTTCAAAGTGTATGTTTATGACATTTAATCGTACTACACCTTATCTTGTCAGTTATACAATCGACAATACCCCTTTACAACGTATACTAACAGTTAAGGATCTAGGCGTTCTATTTGATTCTAAACTCTGTTTCAATCATCACATAGATACCATCGTTAATGAGGCAAAAGGTGTACTTGGATTCATTAAACGATGGTCTAAAGAGTTTAACGATCCTTTTATAACGAAACTTCTGTACATCTCTCTTGTTCGCCCTATCCTTGAATACTGCTCTTGCATCTGGTCTCCGCAGTATAACAATAGCCAGGATCGTATTGAATCTGTTCAGAAGCAATTTCTGCTTTTTGCCTTACCAGGTTTAAATTGGGACCCTAATCTTCGGTTGCCATCCTACTCCAGCAGGCTGCTTCTTCTTAACCTTCCGTCGTTAACCAACCGTAGGACAATTCTCGGTGTTGTCCTTCTACATAAGTTGATTATTGGCGATATAGATTCTCCTTTTCTGCTAGGGCGTCTTCAATTCTCTGTTCCGTCTAGACCAACCAGAAATTACCGCCCCTTATTCCTGTCTACGTGCACAACAGACTACGCTATGCACAATCCTTTTCGCGTGCTATGTAAAAATTATAATAGTTTGCATCACGTTTTCTCTACCGAACTTTCTCTACCCCTAATAAAGTCGTTGCTTTCAGGATACCTTCGGGAAGTCACTGACCATTCCCAGCTATGAGCAGGGGCATAGCTTGCCGGACAGGCTGTAAATTTCCCCCACCGGGTCGGCGATTTCCCATTACTTTTCTCTCTGTCCTATCTACTTAACACTCTATATATCTAGCCTCCATTTCTTTACTTTATTAACATTATTCTTCTTACTTTCTTTTTTCCTATTTATTGTATTTTATTAATTAATATAACAAACTAAGATTATTTTTAATTTTACTTAAGAACACTTTTTTCCTACTTACACCCTTCTGATTAGATGTAGGCTCTAATAGCGTCACTGACAAATTTAGCTGTGAAAAGGGGCACAGCTGGCCGGACTGGCAACTAAAACACCTCCATCGGTCGGTGATGCTATTTAGAGAACTATGTTATCTAACTAGGCTTTTAGCATATAATTCTATTATCTATTGTATGTATAATCTACGGAATAATGAGGAAGACACTCGTTTTGTCGACCTTAAATAAATAAATAAAATAAATAAAAAATAAATAAATAAATAGAATTTATTTAAGTGGCACTTAATTTCTTCGGACGTGGCTAACAGTTATCACCCTGAAGACCTCCTGAACCGGGTCTTGACATAAATATCTCATACTAAAATTTAGACGATCTCCCCATTATCACCCCTTAAACCTCCCCCTTAGAAGTTATCTTTAATTCATTGTTATGTTTATCATAAATTTTTTGCTGAACCCATTGAAAATGGGTAAAAAGGGTATATTGTATTTGTGCAAAGTGCATATGTATGTAACAGGCAAAAGGAAGCATCTCCGACCCCATAAAGTATATATATTCTTGATCAGCATCAATAGCCGAGTCGATCTAGCCATGTCCGTTTGCCTGTCCGTCCGTCCGTCCATCCGTCCGTCCGTATGTATGAACGCAAGGATCTCAGAACCTATAAGAGCTAGAGACTTGAAATTTTAGCTGTAGGTCCTCCTGGTGCCCGCGCAGATCGAGTTTGTTTCCGATAAACGATAACTTGCCCCGTTTCCCAGTAATCGATAAAAATGTATATCGAAATTCCGTTTTTTAAGCAATTTTGGTAAATAATAAGAGCTAGAGTCACCAAACTTGACATGTAGTTTCTTGAATAGTATATATATATCGAGTATCTTTCATTTTATACCTATCGCCACCTCCCCGCTACTCTCTATCTATAAGCGCGCGCTGCATTCGGTGTTCGAATACGAGGGTTCAGGGTATCCCCTAGTCGGGAGCTCCCGACTAGAACCTCTTACTTGTTTTATTTTAATTTCTGATTAGTTTAAGTTGCCTTGAAAGGTAGCAGTAGACTTATCTTTTGTTAAATAAATTTCATTTTCAAGTTAAAATAACCAAAAAAAAACAAAATAAAAAACAAAAAAAAAAAGTGGCTAACAGCTAGCAGCAAGAAAGAATAAAGTACCTTTGGGTATGCACAAAAAAACTTTGCTTTGGTAAAAGTATGCAAAGAAAAATTTTTATTTGAGTATATTTTTGTTTATTTCTATTAAGTGTAGAACCTTTAGTACCTTAACAACACATGGATGGCAAATGTTATCAAAAACCGAACCCCATACCGCTGTAAGAAGAATTATTTGAGTATGCAAAAAAAAAAAAATTTTGCGGATAAAAGTATGCAATACAAAATTTTCGACTGACAAAAGTATGCAATGAAAAATTTAACGAACTATAAGTATGCACTTCATTATTTTTATACCCTGAACCCATTTAAAATGGGTAAAAGGGGTATTATGTTTTTGTGCAAAATCCAAATGTATGTAACAGGCAGAAGGAAGCATCTCCGACCCCATAAAGTATATATATTCTTGATCAGCATTAATAGCCGAGTCGATCTAGCCATGTCCGTCTGTCCGTCCGTCCGTCCGTCCGTCCGTCCGTCCGTCCGTATGTATGAACGCAAGGATCTCAGAACCTATAAGAGCTAGAGACTTGAAATTTTAGATGTAGATGCTCCTAGTTCCTACGCAGATCGAGTTTGTTTCCGATAACCGATAACTTGCCCCGTTTCCAAGTAATCGATAAAAATGTATATCGATATCCTGTTTTTTAAGCAATTTTGGTAAATAATAAGAGCTAGAGTTACCAAACTTGACATGTTGCTTCTAGAAAAGTATATATATATCGATTATCTTTCATTTTATACCTATCGCCACCTCCCCGCTACTCTCTATCTATAAGCGCGCGCTGCATTTGGTGTTGGAATATGAGGGTTCAGGGTATCCCCTAGTCGGGAGCTCCCGACTAGAACCTCTTACTTGTTTTTATTTTATTAAGGCAACAATTACTTGGCGATTTATTGCTTTGTTTTCCGATCACAATAAAATTCTTCACTACTCGAATTACATGATCTAATTCGACAATGGGTTCGAAATTTAGCTGGGCGCCAATTATTATTATTAATCGGTATCGTCGTCCCGCATTGTAACACAGCTCTATGTGTAAGTAGTCACTGTGACGATCCGCGTATCCTTCCTGATCCTGGTGTTATCCTCTTATCGCAGCAGTGTCCTCTCGGGTCCAGCGCTGTTAAGAAGATTATGTTGGCAGTTGACTGACTGCTATTGCTGGCCTCGGGCTCAGACAATAATAAAATATAAAAGTTTTCTTTACGGCAATGCCGGAGTTGTTATTTATTTGGCAACTTCAGTGTTGCTCTGTTCATACATTGTGCAATATATGTAATTTAGTTGTTTACTAATATGTAATTTGTATTGACACTCGTTTATAAAAAAATAAAAAAAAAATGTATAAAATTTACTTCTTATTACAATTTAAATTTGTTTATAAAATAACAAAGATTTCTTATATAATTCGCACAAACAATTGTTTTTATTTAACGGTGTTTGATATATTTTATTCAACGGTGTTTGATATTGTTGAAAATATTTGGTTGACTTTCAAGTCTTTATTTTTGCAAACACTTTCGAGCACTTTTTCGAGTTTTTTTGAAACAGGATATTTCCGTCTGTTGAAAATTTTTAATGCTTCTTTTAGAGACACACTGTATTTCCGTGTATAGGAAATTTTTAATGCTCTTCTTGAGAAAAATTCTGGATTTGTATATCGGCACTTTGCTCACTCGCGAATCATTAAGGATATTTTTTTCTTTTAATTATCTCTTTCTTGTGTCATCATTCGCGAGCCCCACTTTGGGCTCCAATTAACCATTTGGTAGCGACAAATTGGAAAAAAATTGAATTTTGTATTCAAAAGCTAATTGCTTGGAGCTATGTTTACGTTAGGAATTGCGCACGAGCATTTGGGTCTTTTGCGTTAAGTGGTTGCGCTGTTATTTTTATGTTAGAGCCGGAAACCTGGATCTTTCGGGTAATAAAGGATTTGGTGGGGCCATAGAGGCTCCATGATTGTTTTCAACAATCTGGGCTAGAATGCGCGCGGGTCTACCTCTGCGTCCAGGAGCTAACTGGGAAAGGTTCAGGCACGGAGTTTAATGGGACTACTACAGGGGTAATAATTGGACAGTCGCTCGGAGAAGGCGATAAAGATAACATTAAAGATAAATCTAAGTTGCTAGGCAGGTACAAAAGAGGCGTAGGTGTTTGGACAGACGGAGAGGGTATCTGCAAAAATTAAGGCAACAACCGGCGATTGGTTGGAGACACGAATTTGTATTTGCTGAGCAACTCAAAACTCGAGTCAAAATTACTCGAGAGCTGTTTAGCCACGTTATTCAGTTTTAAGAATTGATTGACATGGAATTATAAATTCTGGAGAAATCAATTTGCTTGTCGATACATTTTGGGCACGACCAACGCAAGCCGATGCAACCCTTCTTGGCAATTGCAGCGATCTTGGCGCAATCACGCCCAGTGAGACCTGCACATTACGCATGCATCATATTCTCACACAGCCAACAATTAACAAATTGCGGCAGTGCAGAATCATCAGCCTGCTTGAACGTGAAAGGTTTCTTACAGCACGACATAATTTCGATCAGCGTTAAAAGATAAACAGAAGTTGCGAGAGCGCAGCGCAAAACGAAGCACGTTTCACAAAAGAAGAGCAAGTAAACGCCCAAAGTAACTATTCGTACACAAACAAATTGTTTGGAGCGAAAGGTGACAGAAAAAATTTGCGAGAGCGCAATGCATAAGCAGAAATATTCAGCAGCGAACACACGTACAAACAAGTGTATGCACAGGGGAGAACCACAGCTAAAGAATCGAAACAGGCAATAACAACAACACGGAACTGACGCCGCGTCAGAGACTTACGCTGCACAACATATAACACATGGCACAAGTTATAAAAGCTTTTTGTATAAAGCACAAGAAATGCAAAATTTAAAAATAATAGGCAGGATTAAAGCGCAAAAAAATGTAAAAATCTTGGAGCACAAGTAAAACACGTCAATCCCTCTCCACTGAGAACTCTCTTGGAAGGTATAAAAAGAACGCCAGGTCCTCAAATGTTAATATACGTTGCAATGGACTATTGACGATCGTATATCTGACAAGATAAGGTAAAGTACGATTGAAGGTCATAAACTTACACTTTCAACAATTATGATGCAACTGATCTTGAAGACGAGAGTGATGAAGGGGATCAATGAATAAAAGAAAAAGTTTAACATCGTCCGCACACATAAGTACACGGGCATGTGATATAACCGAGGGGAGATCATTTATATAAAGAGTAAAGAGTAAAGGTGCTTGAGGAACACCTAAAGTAACGTGAACTTATTTTGAGGTAGTCAGCCCCAGCATTATTCTTTGGGTCCTACATTTCAAATAAGACGAACTCGAAAGCAAAAGAAACGGAGGGAAACCTAAACGGTCAAATTTCAAACGTCTTAATGAGTCAGTGTAAATGACGTCAGTTTGCATTTGAGAAAGGAAAGCATCATTTCCAAAAATGTAAATTCAAGCAGGTTGGTCATAGTTAACCGATTCTTTGCGAATACATGTTCAACAGGGAGACAACTGACGTGCAGAAATTTCGCTATGTCGAATTGATTTTTGTTATACCCCGAACCCATTAAAATGGGTAAAAGGGGTATTATGTTTTTGTGCAAAATGTAAATATATGTAACAGGCAGAAGGAAGCATCTCCGACCCCATAAAGTATATATATTCTTGATCAGCATCAATAGCCGAGTCGATCTAGCTATTTCCGTCTGTCCGTCCGTCCGTCTGTCCGTATGTATGAACGCAAGGATCTCAGAACCTATAAGAGCTAGAGAAATTTTAGATGTAGGAGCTCCTAGTTCCTACGCAGATCGAGGTTGCTTCCGATAATCGATAACTTGCCCCGTTTCCAGGTAATCGATAAAAATGTATATCGAAATCCTGTTTTTTAAGCAATTTAGGTAAATAATAAGAGCTACAGTCACCAAACTTGACATGTAGCTTCTAGAAAAGTATATATATATCAAGTTTCTTTCATTTTAGACCTATCGCCACCTCCCCGCTACTCTCTATCTATTAGCGCGAGCTGCATTCAATGTTGGAATATGAGGGTTCAGGGTATCCCCTAGTCGGGAGCTCCCGACTAGAACCTCTTACTTGTTATTTTTGCGTTCGTGTTTTTGTGAGCTACCGCGAATGTAAGAGGCTGGTGATCAGTGAAAATGCTAATTTCCCTGGACCCATACAGAAAGTTCTGCAATTTTCCCAAAGCCCATACAATAGCTAACAATTCTCTTTCATTAGTGGCGTAGTTTAACTCTGCCTACGGGATATCATTGTAATTGGTCTACCATGGGATAGGACTGCGCCAATGCCACTAGGCGAGGCATCGGTGGTAAGGTCAAAAGGCTTTTTAAAGTCTGGGTACATAAGTATGACATCTTCTGATGCCATAATGTTGCGAAGGCGCTCGAACGCATTACGTTGAGTTTCATTGAACTCGACAGGGATTTCCTTTGACATGTACTTACTAACCGAGCCGTTTTCGCCTTTTAGTATATCCGTTATTGGCCGAGCTATAGGGGCAAAGTCCTTGATAAAGACCCTGTAGTAACTTGCTAGTCCTATGAAGGATCTGACACTGTACACGCTTTTCGGTTCAGGGTATTCTTGAATAGCTTTTACCTTTTGCGAGTCAGATTTTGCTCCGTCCTTGCTCACAATGAAACCTAGGTATTCTACGCTTTCTTTAAAAAAACTAGTCTTTTCCTGGCTTACTCTCATGTTAGCATCGATTAGACACTTGAGTACAGCATCGATGTGGCGAACATGGTCTGATTCATTGTTTGAAATCCCTTAGAACATGAATGCTCCCTTAGAACATCATCCAATGCCCTTTGAAAAATGCTGCTTGCATTTTTTAGGCCGAACGGCAGACGGCAAAATTCGTATTTGCCGCTATTTACTGAGAACGATGTCTTTTCGCGGTTGTGCTCTGCAAGGTAAATCTGGTGGTACCCTGACTTTAAGTCTAGGGTAGTAAAGAACTTCGCCTTCCCAAGGTTCGCTAGAATCATGGGAATGCTGGGCATTGGGTAACGGTCTGGGACGGTTCGTTCGTTCAGCTTCCTGAAATCGATGACTTACCTCTTGTTCGGGTTACCATAAGCGTCAATACCTTTCTTGTCAACAACCCAAGTTGGGCTGTTGTAGGGCGACCTCGAGGGCCTGATAATGCCATCTTTTAGCATTTGTTTGACTTCGTTGTTTAGTAGTAGGAAACGCCCATAAGGTTTGGGTAGGCTCTGGAGTACACCGGTTCGTTATCTACTGTCCGAATCGTGGCAATGATAGCGGTGTTGAAAGGGAGAGCTTCGTTAGCTGTTGAAAAAGCTTTTTTTCTTTTAATTAGCATACTCTTAAATTCCTTCTTATCGGAGGCAGGCACCACAATGTCATTGACATCGGTGAAATTTACGTCAGCGCAGTTGTGGTACTGAAGTTTTTCAGAAATGCCCTGATATACCAGAGTGTTCTTTGCTAAGTTCAACTTAACCCCGGCCAGTGTTAAGATGTCAAAGCCTATGATAGCGTGGTGAAGTGTACCGAAAAATGTTCATCAGGCACTTATGCTTAATTTCGGTAGAGCCGTGTATCGAGATCACCGAAAACGGTTTGGTGACAGGCATTATGGTTATTAGCTCCTTTACGGGCTTGACATAATTTTTTGCCGCACCTGTGTCGATTAGCATTTTTAATGTCCTCCCAGCCAACCGTCGCTCGATGTACGGCAACCGGGAGTGTTCCCTAAAAAATGAACCGAGTGTTCATCTGGAGCGTACTCGTTGTTACATTCAATTTCTTCAACTGCAGCCTTTGCCGCCTTCTCGTACTGTGCCTTAACTTCTTTAGAGTCCTCTTGAACTACATTATTAAGACGCTGGCATCTCTTCCTATCCTGATTTTGGTCTTCCTTGCTAAACCTGCCTGGCTTGCCATGGGAACGGCTTTTGCTGTTTTCAGCAACTTGAGCCCGCTCCTCCACAGCCTTAGCTTAAGAGTTTGCGAAAATGCTTCTCTCAATACTAGCCTCTGCAACTCTGGCCAGAGTCAGCGCAGAAGGAAGGTCTTTAGGCTGTGCTGGAAAGACGACGGCTCTGAGAGATTTTTTTTTTTTAGGCCTGAAATAAAGGCATGCAGGGCGTCAGCTCTAACTTCTGAGTTGAGCAAATCGGGCCCTCTTGCTCGTGTCTCATGACAATTTTGTTGGTCACTAGTGTGAGCTTTTTCGTCGTAGTATTGCATTAAGGGCATGTCACCTTGCCTGACCATTTCTAATCCCTGCCTCAGTATGCGCAAAGATGTCTTATCCGAGTAGGTACAATCTAGTCTGGCCAATATGGCATCAAAGTTTAACACTGTGTTGTGTGACACAAGCAAGGCTGCAGCTGGGCCTCTGATTTTGTTTCTAATGATGGCGACAGCTTAGTAATGTGCGCTGCTGCCGTTATAAGGCTTGAACAGCTCGTAAGCGTATAAGGCCGATTGCCTCCATGCTACATACTCATCCTGAATGCCTGTGAACTCAGGGACGGACTTGATTATGTCCAGCGGGATGTCACATCTGACATCAGGCCTAACTAATATTATTCGTATGTAACAATTTGAGGTGTTTCCACCTGTAAATTCTGCACCTGAGCAACTGAATTAATGAATTAATCTGAGCTTGCAACTGGGATTGCTGTTCCGACAGCGCCTGTCTGACGGCATTGTCAATGAGCGCTTGGATCTGATTATGTTCCATGATGTTATCTAAAGAGGCACCTGCTAATGTTTGGTCTGTTTCCCAGCTATCGTCACTGTCGTATTCAACGTTCACGTCCCTATAAGAACCTGCCCAACTCATTGGCTGTTGGTTGGCACCACACAAATATTTTATTGCCGATCGCAAATGATCGGTCGATTAGCGAGCTTGTAAGCTCTGGTTGCGCAAGAGATAGAATTTATTTAAGTGGCACTTAATTTCTTCGGACGTGGCTAACAGTTATCACCCTGAAGACCCCCTGAACCGGGTCTTGACATAAATATCTCATACTAAAATTTAGACGATCTCCCCATTATCACCCCTAAACCTCCCCCTTAGAAGTTATCTTTAATTCGTTGTTATGTTTATCATAAATTTTTTGCTATTTATACCCTGAACCCATTGAAAATGGGTAAAAAGGGTATATTGTATTTGTGCAAAGTGCAAATGTATGTAACAGGCAAAAGGAAGCATCTCCGACCCCATAAAGTATATATATTCTTGATCAGCATCAATAGCCGAGTCGATCTAGCCATGTCCGTCTGTCTGTCCGTCCGTCCGTCCGTCCGTCCGTCCGACCGTATGTATGAACGCAAGGATCTCAGAACCTATAAGAGCTAGAGACTTGAAATTTTAGCTGTAGGTCCTCCTGGTGCCCGCGCAGATCGAGTTTGTTTCCGATAAACGATAACTTGCCCCGTTTCCCAGTAATCGATAAAAATGTATATCGAAATTCCGTTTTTTAAGCAATTTTGGTAAATAATAAGAGCTAGAGTCACCAAACTTGACATGTAGTTTCTTGAATAGTATATATATATCGAGTATCTTTCATTTTATACCTATCGCCACCTCCCCGCTACTCTCTATCTATAAGCGCGCGCTGCATTCGGTGTTCGAATACGAGGGTTCAGGGTATCCCCTAGTCGGGAGCTCCCGACTAGAACCTCTTACTTGTTTTATTTTAATTTCTGATTAGTTTAAGTTGCCTTGTAAGGTAGCAGTAGACTTATCTTTTGTTAAATAAATTTCATTTTCAAGTTAAAAAAACCAAAAAAAAACAAAAAAAAAAAACAAAAAAAAAAGTGGCTAACAGCTAGCAGCAAGAAAGAATAAAGTACCTTTGGGTATGCACAAAAAAACTTTGCTTTGGTAAAAGTATGCAAAAAAAAATTTTTATTTGAGTATTTTTATACCCTGAACCCATTAAAAATGGGTAAAAGGGGTATTATGTTTTTGTGCAAAATCCAAATGTATGTAACAGGCAGAAGGAAGCATCTCCGACCCCATAAAGTATATATATTCTTGATCAGCATTAATAGCCGAGTCGATCTAGCCATGTCCGTCTGTCTGTCCGTCCGTCCGTCCGTCCGTCCGTCCGTCCGTCCGTCCGTATGTATGAACGCAAGGATCTCAGAACCTATAAGAGCTAGAGACTTGAAATTTTAGATGTAGGTGCTCCTAGGTCCTACGCAGATCGAGTTTGTTTCCGATAATCGATAACTTGCCCCGTTTCCAAGTAATCGATAAAAATGTATATCGATATCCTGTTTTTTAAGCAATTTTGGTAAATAATAAGAGCTAGAGTTACCAAACTTGACATGTAGCTTCTAGAAAAGTATATATATATCGATTATCTTTCATTTTATACCTATCGCCACCTCCCCGCTACTCTCTATCTATAAGCTCGCGCTGCATTTGGTGTAGGAATATGAGGGTTCAGGGTATCCCCTAGTCGGGAGCTCCCGACTAGAACCTCTTACTTGTTTTGTTTATTTCTATTAAGTGTAGAACCTTTAGTACCTTAACAACACATGGATGGCAAATGTTATCAAAAACCGAACCCCATACCGCTGTAAGAAAAATTATTTGAGTATGCAAAAAAAAAAATTTTGCGGATAAAAGTATGCAATAGAAAATTTTCGACAGACAAAAGTATGCAATGAAAAATTTAACGAACTATAAGTATGCACTTCATTATTTTTTTAATTTTATTAAGGCAACAATTACTTGGCGATTTATTGCTTTGTTTTCCGATCACGATAAAATTCTTCACTACTCGAATTACATGATCTAATTCGACAATGGGTTCGAAATTTAGCTGGGCGCCAATTATTATTATTAATCGGTATCGTCGTCCCGCATTGTAACATAGCTCTATGTGTAAGTAGACACTGTGACGATCCGCGTATCCTTCCTGATCCTGGTGTTATCCTCTTATCGCAGCAGTGTCCTCTCGGGTCCAG
This sequence comes from Drosophila ezoana, assembly GCA_035045725.1. Taxonomy (NCBI): domain Eukaryota; kingdom Metazoa; phylum Arthropoda; class Insecta; order Diptera; family Drosophilidae; genus Drosophila; species Drosophila ezoana. Next base: position 352,460 of record JAWNOU010000195.1, on the reverse strand, counting down.
CGCTGTTAAGAAGATTATGTTGGCAGTTGACTGACTGCTTTTGCTATCCTCGGGCTCAGACAATAATAAAATATATAAGTTTTCTTTACGGCAATGCCGGAGTTGTTATTTATTTGGCAACTTCAGTGTTGCTCTGTTCATACATTGTGCAATATATGTAATTTAGTTGTTTACTAATATGTAATTTGTATTGACACTCGTTTATAAAAAAATAAAAAAAAAATGTATAAAATTTACTTCTTATTACAATTTAAATTTGTTTATAAAATAACAAAGATTTCTTATATAATTCGCACAAACAATTGTTTTTATTTAACGGTGTTTGATATATTTTATTCAACGGTGTTTGATATTGTTGAAAATATTTGGTTGACTTTCAAGTCTTTATTTTTGCAAACACTTTCGAGCACTCTTTCGAGTTTTTTTGAAACAGGATATTTCCGTCTGTTGAAAATTTTTAATGCTTCTTTTAGAGACACACTGTATTTCCGTGTATAGGAAATTTTTAATGCTCTTCTTGAGAAAAATTCTGGATTTGTATATCGGCACTTTGCTCACTCGCGAATCATTAAGGATTTTTTTTTCATTTAATTATCTTTTTCTTGTGTTATCATTCGCGAGCCCCACTTTGGGCGCCAAGTAACCATTTGGTAGCGACAAATTGGAAAAAATTGAATTTTGTATTCAAAAGCTAATTGCTTGGAGCTATGTTTACGTTAGGAATTGCGCACGAGCATTTGGGTCTTTTGCGTTAAGTGGTTGCGCTGTTATTTTTATGTTAGAGCCGGAAACCTGGATCTTTCGGGTAATAAAGGATTTGGTGGGGCCATAGAGGCTCCATGATAGTTTTTAACAATCTGGGCTAGATTGCGCGCGGGTCTACCTCTGCGTCCAGGAGCTAACTGGGAAAGGTTCAGGTACGGAGTTTAATGGGACTACTACAGGGGTAATAATTGGACAATCGCTCGGAGAAGGCGATAAAGATAACATTAAAGATAAATCTAAGTTGCTAGGCAGGTACAAAAGACAGACGGAGAGGGTATCTGCAAAAATTAAGGCAACAACCGGCGATTGGTTGGAGACACGAATTTGTATTTGCTGAGCAACTCAAAACTCGAGTCAAAATTACTCGAGAGCTGTTTAGCCACGTTATTCAGTTTTAAGAATTGATTGACATGGAATTATACATTCAATCAATTTGCTTGTCGATACATTTTGGGCACGACCAACGCAAGCCGATGCAGCCCTTCTTGGCAATTGCAGCGATCTTGGCGCAATCACGCCCAGTGAGACCTGCACATTACGCATGCATCATATTCTCACACAGCCAACAATTAACAAATTGCGGAAGTGCAGAATCATCAGCCTGCTTGAACGTGAAAGGTTTCTTACAGCACGACATAATTTCGATCAGCGTTAAAAGATAAACAGAAGTTGCGAGAGCGCAGAGCAAAACGAAGCACGTTTCACAAAAGAAGAGCAAGTAAACGCCCAAAGTAACTATTCGTACACAAACAAATTGTTTGGAGCGAAAGGTGACAGAAAAAATTTGCGAGAGCGCAATGCATAAGCAGAAATATTCAGCAGCGAACACACGTACAAACAAGTGTATGCACAGGGGAGCACCAAAGCTAAAGAATCAAAACAGGCAATAACAACAACACGGAACTGACGCCGCGTCAGAGACTTACGCTGCACAACATATAACACATGTCACAAGTTATAAAAGCTTTTTGTATAAAGCACAAGAACATCTAAATTTAAAACTAATAAGCAGGATTAAAGCGCAAAATAATATAAAAATCTTGGAGCACAAGTAAAACACGTCAATCCCTCTCCACTGAGAACTCTCTCGGAAGGGATAAAAAGAACGCCAGGTCCTCAAATGTTAATATACGTTGCATTTGTCGATCGTATATCTGACAAGATAAGGTAAAGTACGATTGAAGGTCATAAGCATACACTTTCAACAATTATGAGGCAATTGATTGATCGAACACCAAAGTTGCATAACGTTCAAATCATCTTGAATACGAGAGTGATGAAGGGGATCAATGAATAAAAGAAAAAGTAAAGGTGCTTGAGGAACACCTAAAGTAACGTGAACTTATTTTGAGGTAGTCAGCCCCAGCATTATTCTTTGGTTCCTTCATTTCAAATAAGACGAACTCCAAAGCAAAAGAAACGGAGGGAAACCTATACGGTTAAATTTCAAACGTCTTAATGACTCAGTGTAAATGACGTCAGTTGGCATTCTGTTTTTTTTTTTCTGTTTTTTTTAGACATATCTTTTGAAACCATACCATTATGACCCTGTTACAGTTTAGTGAGTGGTTTTGCTATAGTCGCGTTGTTCTTTAAAAACTTTCTGTAATAGCCTGTTAAACCCTTAAATTATTGGGAGGTGGGTATTTCAAAATCGATTCTATTTTTTTAGGGTCGGTTTATATAATATTGTATGATTTTTCCATGGAAATTTTCATGTTCGCTTTAAATAAATTCTCAATGATTTCGTGTAAATCATAATATGTTGTTTCGGATTATCTGAAAAACTTTAAAATCGTCCATGTAAATGTGACAAGTTTTTCCGATTTTTTTCACGCAGTATATTGTCCATTGTTCTCTGAAATGCGTTCGCAACCCTAAATGGCAAACGAAGTAATTCGTATTTTCAATTGTTAATGGAAAAAGCGGGGTTTAGTTTTCTTCTTTCATTAGAATCTGATAAAATCCAGATTCTAGATCGATTGTTGAGAAGAGTCGTGCCTTGCCTAGGTTCGACAAGATAACTGAAGCATCAGGCATTGGATACCTATCGGGGATTGTATCGTAATTTAGTTTTTTGAAATCAATAACCAATCGATTCCTTGGAGTTCCATCTTCATTTAAATAATTTTTCCGGGGCAATATAAGAACTTCTGCTGGGCCCTATTATGTTTTCGTTTAACAACCTATTTATTTCCTGACTAACAAAATTATTAGCTGAATGAGGATACTGATCTTAATCTCCTTCAGTAAATTATAACCGACTAATAGATCTCGTATAGTTTGCCCTTTGGTATTTTGCTTCTTGTTCCTGAGCATTTGCCAAAGCATTAGTCAAATTCTCTGGTTTAAGGGAGAACAAAACTTCAGATAAAGAGCCCTTGAGGCCTGTGATGAAGATTCTTAAGGCGTTGTCCCTGTTCTTCTTATTCATTTCAGTAATAATGCTTGCTTTATCTCCATATGTCAAAATCGTTTCTTTTTATCAACAGGGTTAATTTTTACCAAATCGTAGTGTTCTAGAACAGATAGGTTACCCTGTCGTAAAATACTCAATTCCTGTTCTATTATGTAGACTGGCTAAAGCTCCTAAATAGTTTCCACCTCCTTCTTTATACATACGCATGGCGCAACAAGCTGCTTCGCGCCAGCTAACATACATATGCATTATAGCCACCTGAAAATTATGGGATTAGCTTGATGACATTAAAATATTCATCGCAACGAATTAAGTCACCAATTTCAGTTATTTTAAATTCTTGTTCATTATTGGATGAGAGAGTAATTTGCATTTTCAATTCTGCAATTTGGTCTTGACGTGCTCTAGACTGAGTTACTATCAACTGAGCTACCAAATCAGCTGACAAGTTATTGATAGCCATTTTTAAATTTTGAAAACCTTCAATTAAACTTTCTATTTCTATATCCACTTCTTAACAATTATTATTCAAACAAATGTTCTGGTAGTCACTGACCATTCCTAGCTATGAGCAGAGGCATAGCTTGCCGGACAGGCAAATCGGTGATTTCCCATTACTATCTCTCTATCCTATCCTATCTACATAATATCTTGTTAAATTGCTTTACTTTTATACCCTGAATCCATTGAAAATGGGTAAAAAGGGTATATTGTATTTGTGCAAAGTGCAAATGTATGAAACAGGCAGAAGGAAGCATCTCCGACCCCATAAAGTATATATATTCTTGATCAGCATCAATAGCCGAGTCGATCTAGCCATGTCCGTCCTTCCGTCCTTCCGTCCGTCCGTCCGTTTGTATGTATAAAAGCACGGATCTCAGAACCTATAAGAGCTAGAGACTTGAAATTTTAGCTGTAGGTCCTCCTTTGTTTGTTTCCGATAAACGATAACTTGTCCCGTTTCCAAGTAATCGATAAAAATGTATATCGAAATCCTGTTTTTTAAGCAATTTTGGTAAATAATAAGAGCTACAGTCACCAAACTTGACATGTAGCTTCTAGAAAAGTATATATATATCAAGTTTCTTTCATTTTAGACCTATCGCCACCTCCCCGCTACTCTCTATCTATTAGCGCGAGCTGCATTTGGTGTTGGAATATGAGGGTTCAGGGTATCGCCTAGTCGGGAGCTCCCGACTAGAACCTCTTACTTGTTGAGTTTGGGTTTCTTGCAGAAACTGCAAAAGAAAGTGGTTGATTGTCCGTTTGGATTTCTAAGTTTGTAACACCGAACAAGAAATTTCAAAGTATTTTTAATGCCCATACTATAGCGTATAGTTCCCTTTCATTTGTGGCGTAACTCTTTTTATTTTATTTTAGGTTTTTCAAACGAACGTGATCTGCTTGTTTTCCTTTCGGAAGCGTCTGTAGTGAGAACGAACCTTTTTGTGTAGTCTGGTTGAGTTAGTTCAGTTTTTTTAATTAAGAGTGATCTTAGATTTTCAAAAGCAGAGATAGCTTCTTGGTCTAAAGATATTTCTGTTTTTTTTTAGACATATCTTTTGAAACCATACCATTATGACCCTGTAACAGTTTAGTGAGTGGTTTTGCTATAGTCGCGTAGTTCTTTTAAAAACTTTCTGTAATAGCCTGTTAAACCCTTAAATTATTGGGAGGTGGGTATTTCACAATCGATTCTATTTTTTTAGGGTCGGTTTTTATAATATTGTATGATACTATGTATCCTAAAAGTTCTATTTAATTTCTAAAGAATCTCGATTTTTCCAAGGAAATTTTCATGTTCGCTTTAAATAAATTCTCAATGATTTCGTGTAAATCATAAAATGTTGTTTTGGATAACTGAAAAACTATAAAATCGTCCATGTAAATGTGACAAGTTTTTCCGATTTTTTAAAGCAGTATATTGTCCATTGTTCTCTGAAATATACTTGGTGCGTTCGCAACCCCAAATGGCAAATGAAGTAATTCGTATTATCCATTGTTAATGGAAAAAGCGGGGCTTAGTGTTCTTCTTCTTTAATTAGAATCTGATAAAATCCAGATTCCAGATCGATTGTTGAGAAGAATCGTGCCTTGCCTAGGTTAGACAAGATAACTGAAGGATCAGGCATTGGATACCTATCGGGGATTGTATCGTAATTTAGTTTTTTGAAATCAATAACAATTCGATTCTTTGGAGTTCCATCTTCATTTAAATAATTTTTCCGGGGCAATATAAGGACTTCTGCTGGGCCCTATTATGTTTTCGTTTAACAACCTATTTATTACCTGACTAACAAAATTATTAGCTGAATGAGGATACTGATCTTAATCTCCTTCAGTAAATTATAACCGACTAATAGATCTCGTTTAGTTTGCCCTTTGGTAATTTGCTTCTTGTTCCTGAGCATTTGCCAAAGCATTGGTCAAATTCTCTGGTTTAAGGGAGAACAAAACTTCAGATAAAGAGTCCTTGAGGCCTGTGATGAAGATTCTTAAGACGTTGTCCCTGTTCTTCTTATTCATTTCAGTAATAATGCTGGCTTTATCGCCATCTGTCATAATCGTTTTTTTTTTCAACAGGGTTAATTTTTAATAACCAAATCGTAGTGTTCTAGAACAGATAGGATACCCTGTCGTAAAATACTCAATTCCTGTTATATTATGTAGACTGGCCGTCTATCACTATAGGCGAAATCCAGTCTAACAAGTATGCCTACAAAGTAAAGAACTGTACCGTGATTGGTCAGGATATCATTGGCTTTGCCTGTTATTTTGTTTCTTAAGATGGTTAAAGCTCCTAAATACTTTCTACTTCCATCATTATGTATACGCATGGCGCAACAAGCTGCTTCGCGCCAGCTAACATATGCATTATAACCACCTGAAAATTATGGCATTGACTTGATGACATCAAAGTATTCATCGCAACGAATTAAGTCACTAATTTCAGTTATTTTAAATTCTTGTTCATTATTGGATGAGAGAGTAATTTGCATTTGGTCTTGAAGTGCTCTAGAGTTGTTATCAACTGAGCTACCAAATCAGCTGTCAAGTTATTGATAGCCATTTTTAAATTTTGAAAACCTTCAATTAAACTTTCTATTTCAATATCCAGTTCTTAACCATTGTTATTCAAACAAATGTTCTGGTAGTCACTGACCATTCCCAGCTATGAGCAGGGGCATAGCTTACCGGACAGGCTATAAATTTTCCCCCACCGGATCGGTCATTTCCCATTACTATCTCTCTATCCTATCCTATCTACATAATATTCTATATATCTTGTTTAATTCCTTTACTTTTTTAATAACTTCTCTCTTTCTTTTTCCCAATTTATTGTATTTTCTTAATTAATATAGTAAATTATGATTATTTTTAATTTTAACTAAAGAACACTATTTTCTCTACTAACACCTTTCTTCTTAGCTGTAGGCTCTAATAGCGTCACTGACAAAATTACCAGGGGCACAGCTGGCCGGACTGGCAAATAAAACACCTCCATCGGTTGGTGATGCTATTAGAGAATTGTGTACTCTAACTTGGCTTTAAGCATTAAATTTTATTATATATGTAATTTGTATTGACACTAGTTTTGTCGACCATTAATAAATAAAAAAAAAATATAAATAAATAAATATATTAAATTTATTTCTTATTATTACAATTTAAATTTGTATATAAAACAAAAAAGAAAACAAAGATTTCTTATATAATTCGCACAAACAAATGTTTTTATTTAACGGTGTTTGATATATTTTATTCAACGGTGTTTGATATTGTTTAGAAGCTTTGGTTGACTTTCAAGTCTTTATTTTTCCAAGCTTCCGTTTATCGTAAACTTTTTTTATACTCTTTAGAGTTTTTTGAAAGAGGATATTTCCGTCTATTGAAAATTTTTAATGCTTCTTTTAGAGACACACTGTATTTCCGTGTATAGGAAATTTTTAATGCTCTTCATGAGAGCAATTCTGGATTTGTATATCGGCACTGTGCTCACTCGCGAATCACTAATGATATTTATTCTTTTAATTATCTATTTCTTGTGTTATCATTCTCGAGCCCCACGTTGGGCGCCAATTATCCAATTGGTAGCGACAAATTGGAAAAAAAGTAAATTTTGTATTCAAAAGCTAATTGCTTGAAGGTATGTCTACGTTAGGAATTGCTCACGCGAATTTGGGTCTTTAGTTTACGTTATGAATTGCGCATGAGAATCTGGATCATTTACGTTAAGTGGTTGCGCTGTTATGTTTATGTTAGAGCCGGAAGTCTATATCTTTCGGGTAATAAAGGATTTGGTGGGGCCATAGAGGCGCGGGTCTACCTCTGCGTCCAGGAGCTAACTGGCAAAGGTTCAGGTACGGGGTTTAATGGGACTACTACAGGGGTAATAATTGGACAGTCGCTCGGAGAAGGCGATAAAGATAACATTAAAGATAAATCTAAGTTGCTAGGCAGGTACAAAAGAGGCGTAGGTGTCTGGACAGACGGAAAGAGTAACGGCAAAAATTGAGGCAACAACCTGCGATTGGTTAGAGACACGAATTTGTATTTGCTGAGCAACTCAAAACTCGAGTCAAAATTACTCGAGAGCTGTTTAGCCACGTTATTCAGTTTTAAGAATTGATTGACATGGAATTATACATTCTGGAGAAATCAATTTGCTTGTCGATACATTTTGGGCACGACCAACGCAAGCCGATGCAGCCCTTCTTGGCAATTACAGCGATCTTGGCGCAATCGCGACCAGTGAGACCTGCACATTACGCATGCATCATATTCTCACACAGCCAGCAATTAACAAATCGCGGCAGTGCAGAATCATCAGCCTGCTTGAATGTGAAAGGTTTCTTACAGCACTACATAATTTCGATCAGCGTTAAAAAATAAACAGAATTTGCGACAGCGCAGAGCAAAACGAAGCACGTTTCACAAAAGAAGAGCAAGTAAACGCCCAAAGTAACTATTCGTACGCAAAAAAAAAAGGGAGGTGGGGGGGGGGGGGGGGGGGGGGGGGGGAAAGGCGACAGAAAAAATTTGCGAGAGCGCAATGCCTAAGCAGAAATATTCAGCAGCGAACACACGTACAAACAAGTGTATGCACAGGGGAGCACCAAAGCTAAAGAATCAAAACAGGCAATAGCAACAACACGGAACTGACGCCGCGTCAGAGACTTACGCTGCACAACATATAACACATGTCACAAGTTATAAAAGCTTTTTGTATAAAGTACAAGAACATCTAAATTTAAAACTAATAAGCAGGATTAAAGCGCAAAATAATATAAAAATCTTGGAGCACAAGTAAAACACGTCAATCCCTCTCCACTGAGAACTCTCTCGGAAGGTATAAAAAGAACGCCAGGTCCTCAAATGTTAATATACGTTGCAATGGACTATTGTTGATCGTATATCTGACAAGATAAGGTAAAGTACGATTGAAGGTCATAAGCATACACTTTCAACAATTATGATGCAATTGATTGATCGAACACCAAAGTTGCATAACGTTCAAATCATCTTGAATACGAGAGTGATGAAGGGGATCAATGAATAAAAGAAAAAGTTTCACATCGTCCGCACACATAAGTACACGGGCATGTGGTATAACCGAGGGGAGATCATTTATATAAAGAGTAAAGAGTAAAGGTGCTTGAGGAACACCTAAAGTAACGTGAACTTATTTTGAGGTAGTCAGCCCCAGTATTATTCTTTGGTTCCTTCATTTCAAATAAGACGAACTCCAAAGCAAAAGAAACGGAGGGAAACCTATACGGTTAAATTTCAAACGTCTTAATGACTCAGTGTAAATGACGTCAGTTTGCATTCTGTTTTTTTTTCTGATTTTTTTTTAGACATATCTTTTGAAACCATACCATTATGACCCTGTTACAGTTTAGTGAGTGGTTTTGCTATACTCGAGTTGTTCTTTTAAAAACTTTCTGTAATAGCCTGTTAAGCCCTTAAATTATTGGGAGGTGGGTAAATAGATTCTCAATGATTTCGTGTAAATCATAATATGTTGTTTCGGATTATCTGAAAAACTATAAAATCGTCCATGTAAATGTGACAAGTTTTTCCGATTTTTTCACGCAGTATATTGTCCATTGTTCTCTGAAATGCGTTCGCAACCCTAAATGGCAAACGAAGTAATTCGTATTTTCAATTGTTAATGGAAAAATCGGGGTTTAGTTTTCTTCTTTCATTAGAATCTGATAAAATCCAGATTCTAGATCGATTGTTGAGAAGAGTCGTGCCTTGCCTAGGTTAGACAGGCATTGGATACCTATCGGGGATTGTATCGTAATTAAGTTTTTTGAAATCAATAACCAATCGATTCCTTGGAGTTCCATCTTCATTTAAATAATTTTTCCGGGGCAATATAAGGACTTCTGCTGGGCCCTATTATGTTTTCGTTTAACAACCTATTTATTTCCTGACTAACAAAATTATTAGCTGAATGAGGATACTGATCTTAATCTCCTTCAGTAAATTATAACCGACTAATAGATCTCGTTTAGTTTGCCCTTTGGTATTTTGCTTCTTGTTCCTGAGCATTTGACAAAGCATTAGTCAAATTCTCTGGTTTAAGGGAGAAAAAAACTTCAGATAAAGAGCCCTTGAGGCCTGTGATGAAGATTCTTAAGGCGTTGTCCCTGTTCTTCTTATTCATTTCAGTAATAATGCTTGCTTTATCTCCATATGTCATAATCGTTTCTTTTTATCAACAGGGTTAATTTTTTTTACCAAATCGTAGTGTTCTAGAACAGATAGGTTACCCTGTCGTAAAATACTCAATTCCTGTTCTATTATGTAGACTGGCTGTCCATCACTGTAGGCGAAATCCAGTCTTGCAAGTATGGCTTCAAAGTTAAGAACTGTACCGTGATTGGTCAGGGTGTCATTGGCTTTGCCTGTTATTTTGTTTCTTAACATTGTTAAAGCTCCTAAATAGTTTCCACCTCCTTCTTTATACATACGCATGGCGCAACAAGCTGCTTCGCGCCAGCTAACATACATATGCATTATAGCCACCTGAAAATTATGGGATTAGCTTGATGACATTAAAATATTCATCGCAACGAATTAAGTCGCCAATTTCAGTTCTTTTAAATTCTTGTTCATTATTGGATGAGAGAGTAATTTGCATTTTCAATTCTGCAATTTGGTCTTGACGTGCTCTAGACTGAGTTACCAAATCAGCTGTCAAGTTATTGATAGCCATTTTTAAATTTTGAAAACCTTCAATTAAACTTTCTATTTCAATATCCAGTTCTTAACAATTATTGTTCAAACAAATGTTCTGGTAGTCACTGACCATTCCCAGCTATGAGCAGGGGCATAGCTTGCCGGACAGGCTATAAATTTTCCCCCACCGGGTCGGTGATTTCCCATTACTATTTCTCTATCCTATCCTATCTACATAATATTCTATATATCTTGTTTAATTCCCTTACTTTTTTAATAACTTCTCTCTTTCTTTTTCCCAATTTATTGTATTTTCTTCGGACAAACAAATGTTTTTATTTAACGGTGTTTGATATATTTTATTCAACGGTGTTTGATATTGTTACAAATTTTTGCTTGACTTTCAAGTCTTTATTTTTGCAAACACTTTGTGCTTCCGTTTATCGTAAACTTTTTATACTCTTTCGAGTTTTTTTGAAACAGGATATTTTCGTCTGTTGAAAATTTTTAATGCTTCTTTTAGAGAACACTGTATTTCCGTGTATAGGAAATTTTTAATGCTCTTCATGAGAGCAATTCTGGATTTGTATATCGGCACTGTGCTCACTCGCGAATCACTAAGGATATTTATTCTTTTAATTATCTATTTCTTGATCCCCTTTAATTTATATTTCGCGATCCCCACGTTGGGCGCCAATTAACCAATTGGTAGCGACAAATTGGAAAAAAATTAAATTTTGTATTCAAAAGCTAATTGCTTGAAGCTATGTCTACGTTAGGAATTGCTCACGCGAATTTGGGTCTTTAGTTTACGTTATGAATTGCGCATGAGAATCTGGATCATTTACGTTAAGTGGTTGCGCTGTTATGTTTATGTTAGAGCCGGAAGTCTGGATCTTTCGGGTAATAAAGGATTTGGTGGGGCCATAGAGGCTCCATGATTGTTTTCAACAATCTGGGCTAGATTGCGCGCGGGTCTACCTCTGCGTCCAGGAGCTAACTGGGAAAGGTTCAGGTACGGGGTTTAATGGGACTACTACAGGGGTAATAATTGGACAGTCGCTCGGAGAAGGCGATAAAGAAAACATTAAAGATAAATCTAAGTTGCTAGGCAGGTACAAAAGAGGCGTAGGTGTCTGGACAGACGGAAAGAGTAACTGCAAAAATTGAGGCAACAACCTGCGATTGGTTAGAGACACGAATTTGTATTTGCTGAGCAACTCAAAACTCGAGTCACAATTACTCGACAGCTGCTTAGCCACGTTATTCTGTTTTAAGAATTGATTGACATGGAATTATACATTCTGGAGAAATCAATTTGCTTGTCGATACATTTTGGGCACGACCAACGCAAGCCGATGCAGCCCTTCTTGGCAATCACAGCGATCTTGGCGCAATCGCGCCCAGTGAGACCTGCACATTTAGCATGCATCATATTCTCACACAGTCAACAATTAACAAATTGCGGAAGTGCAGAATCTTCAGCCTGCTTGAATGTGAAAGGTTTCTTACAGCACGACATAATTTCGATCAGCGTTAAAAGATAAACAGAAGTTGCAAGAGCGCAGAGCAAAACGAAGCACGATTCACAAAATAAGAGCAAGTAAACGCCCAAAGTAACTATTCGTACACAAACAAATAGATTGGAGCGAAAGGTGACAAAAAAAATTTGCGAGAGCGCAATGCATAAGCAGAAATAAACACGGAACACAACACGGAACTGACGCCGCGTCAGAGACTTACGCTGCACAACATATAACACATGTCACAAGTTATAAAAGCTTTTTGTATAAAGCACAAGAACATCTAAATTTAAAACTAATAAGCAGGATTAAAGCGCAAAATAATATAAAAATCTTGGAGCACAAGTAAAACACGTCAATCCCTCTCCACTGAGAACTCTCTCGGAAGGTATAAAAAGAACGCCAGGTCCTCAAATGTTAATATACGTTGCAATGGACTATTGTCGATCGTATATCTGACAAGATAAGGTAAAGTACGATTGAAGGTCATAAGCATACACTTTCAACAATTATGATGCAATTGATTGATCGAACACCAAAGTTGCATAACGTTCAAATCATCTTGAATACGAGAGTGATGAAGGGGATCAATGAATAAAAGAAAAAGTTTCACATCGTCCGCACACATAAGTACACGGGCATGTGGTATAACCGAGGGGAGATCATTTATATAAAGAGTAAAGAGTAAAGGTGCTTGAGGAACACCTAAAGTAACGTGAACTTATTTTGAGGTAGTCCGCCCCAGCATTATTCCTTGGTTCCTTCATTTCAAATAAGACGAACTCCAAAGCCAAAGAAACGGAGGGAAACCTATACGATTAAATTTCAAACGTCTTAATGACTCAGTGTAAATGACGTCAGTTTGCATTCTGTTTTTTTTTTCTGTTTTTTTTAGACATATCTTTTGAAACCATACCATTATGACCCTGTTACAGTTTAGTGAGTGGTTTTGCTATAGTCGCGTTGTTCTTTTAAAAACTTTCTGTAATAGCCTGTTAAGCCCTTAAATTATTGGGAGGTGGGTAAATAGATTCTCAATGATTTCGTGTAAATCATAATATGTTGTTTCGGATTATCTGAAAAACTATAAAATCGTCCATGTAAATGTGACAAGTTTTTCCGATTTTTTCACGCAGTATATTGTCCATTGTTCTCTGAAATGCGTTCGCAACCCTAAATGGCAAACGAAGTAATTCGTATTTTCAATTGTTAATGGAAAAATCGGGGTTTAGTTTTCTTCTTTCATTAGAATCTGATAAAATCCAGATTCTAGATCGATTGTTGAGAAGAGTCGTGCCTTGCCTAGGTTAGACAAGATAACTGAAGGATCAGGCATTGGATACCTATCGGGAATTGTTTCGTAATTAAGTTTTTTGAAATCAATAACCAATCGATTCCTTGGAGTCCCATCTTCATTTAAATAATTTTTCCGGGCAATATAAGGACTTCTGCTGGGCCCTATTATGTTTTCGTTTAACAACCTATTTATTTCCTGACTAACAAAATTATTAGCTGAATGAGGATACTGATCTTAATCTCGTTCAGTAAATTATAACCGACTAATAGATCTCGTTTAGTTTGCCCTTTGGTATTTTGCTTCTTGTTCCTGAGCATTTGCCAAAGCATTAGTCAAATTCTCTGGTTTGAGGGAGAACAAAACTTCAGATAAAGAGCCCTTTAGGCCTGTGATGAAGATGCTTAAGGCGTTGTCCCTGTTCTTCTTATTCATTTCAGTAATAATGCTGGCTTTATCTCCATATGTCAAAATCGTTTTTTTTTTATCAACAGGGTTAATTTTTTTTTACCAAATCGTAGTGTTCTAGAACAGATAGGTTCCCCTGTCGTAAAATACTCAATTCCTGTTCTATTATGTAGACTGGCCGTCTATCACTGTAGGCGAAATCCAGTCCAGTAAATTCTTGTTCATTATTGGATGAGAGAGTAATTTGCATTTTCAATTCTGCAATTTGGTCTTGACGTGCTCTAGACTGAGTTACTATCAACTGAGCTACCAAATCAGCTGACAAGTTATTGATAGCCATTTTTAAATTTTGAAAACCTTCAATTAAACTTTCTATTTCAATATCCAGTTCTTAACAATTATTATTCAAACAAATGTTCTGGTAGTTACTGACCATTCCCAGCTATGAGCAGGGGCATAGCTTGCCGGACAGGCTATAAATTTTCCCCCACCGGGGTGATTTCCCATTACTATCTCTCTATCCTATCATATCTACATAATATTCTATATATCTTGTTTAATTCCTTTACTTTTTTAATAACTTCTCTCTTTATTTTTCCCAATTTATTGTATTTTCTTAATTAATATAGTAAATGTAAAATATGATTATTTTTAATTTTAACTAAAGAGCACTATTTTCTCTACTAACACCTTTCTTCTTAGCTGTAGGCTCTAATAGCGTCACTGACAAAATGAGCTGTGAATAGGGGCACAGCTGGCCGGACTGGCAAATAAAACACCTCCATCGGTTGGTGATGCTATTAGAGAATTGTGTACTCTAACTTGGCTTTAAGCATTAAATTTTATTATATATGTTATTTGTATTGACACTAGTTTTGTCGACCGTTAATAAATAAAATAAAAAAAAAAAAATAAATAAATAAATATATTAAATTTACTTCTTATTATTACAATTAAAATTTGTTTATAAAATAAAAAAGCAAACAAAGAATTCGGACAAACAAATGTTTTTATTTAATGGTGTTTGATATATTTTATTCAAAGGTGTTTGATATTGTTAAAAATATTTGCTTGACTTTCAAGTCTTTATTTTTGCAAACACTTTGTGCTTCCGTTTATCGTAAACTTTTTATACTCTTTCGAGTTTTTTTGAAACAGGATATTTTCGTCTGTTGAAAATTTTTAATGCTTCTTTTAGAGAACACTGTATTTCCGTGTATAGGAAATTTTTAATGCTCTTCATGAGAGCAATTCTGGATTTGTATATCGGCACTGTGCTCACTCGCGAATCACTAAGGATATTTATTCTTTTAATTATCTATTTCTTGATCCCCTTTAATTTATATTTCGCGATCCCCACGTTGGGCGCCAATTAACCAATTGGTAGCGACAAATTGGAAAAAAATTAAATTTTGTATTCAAAAGCTAATTGCTTGAAGCTATGTCTACGTTAGGAATTGCTCACGCGAATTTGGGTCTTTAGTTTACGTTATGAATTGCGCATGAGAATCTGGATCATTTACGTTAAGTGGTTGCGCTGTTATGTTTATGTTTGAGCCGGAAGTCTGGATCTTTCGGGTAATAAAGGATTTGGTGGGGCCATAGAGGCTCCATGATTGTTTTCAACAATCTGGGCTAGATTGCGCGCGGGTCGACCTCTGCGTCCAGGAGCTAACTGGGAAAGGTTCAGGTACGGGGTTTAATGGGACTACTACAGGGGTAATAATTGGACAGTCGCTCGGAGAAGGCGATAAAGAAAACATTAAAGATAAATCTAAGTTGCTAGGCAGGTACAAAAGAGGCGTAGGTGTCTGGACAGACGGAAAGAGTAACTGCAAAAATTGAGGCAACAACCTGCGATTGGTTAGAGACACGAATTTGTATTTGCTGAGCAACTCAAAACTCGAGTCAAAATTACTCGACAGCTGCTTAGCCACGTTATTCTGTTTTAAGAATTGATTGACATGGAATTATACATTCTGGAGAAATCAATTTGCTTGTCGATACATTTTGGGCACGACCAACGCAAGCCGATGCAGCCCTTCTTGGCAATCACAGCGATCTTGGCGCAATCGCGCCCAGTGAGACCTGCACATTTAGCATGCATCATATTCTCACACAGTCAACAATTAACAAATTGCGGAAGTGCAGAATCTTCAGCCTGCTTGAATGTGAAAGGTTTCTTACAGCACGACATAATTTCGATCAGCGTTAAAAGATAAACAGAAGTTGCAAGAGCGCAGAGCAAAACGAAGCACGATTCACAAAATAAGAGCAAGTAAACGCCCAAAGTAACTATTCGTACACAAACAAATAGATTGGAGCGAAAGGTGACAAAAAAAATTTGCGAGAGCGCAATGCATAAGCAGAAATAAACACGGAACACAACACGGAACTGACGCCGCGTCAGAGACTTACGCTGCACAACATATAACACATGTCACAAGTTATAAAAGCTTTTTGTATAAAGCACAAGAACATCTAAATTTAAAACTAATAAGCAGGATTAAAGCGCAAAATAATATAAAAATCTTGGAGCACAAGTAAAACACGTCAATCCCTCTCCACTGAGAACTCTCTCGGAAGGTATAAAAAGAACGCCAGGTCCTCAAATGTTAATATACGTTGCAATGGACTATTGTCGATCGTATATCTGACAAGATAAGGTAAAGTACGATTGAAGGTCATAAGCATACACTTTCAACAATTATGATGCAATTGATTGATCGAACACCAAAGTTGCATAACGTTCAAATCATCTTGAATACGAGAGTGATGAAGGGGATCAATGAATAAAAGAATAAGTTTCACATCGTCCGCACACATAAGTACACGGGCATGTGGTATAACCGAGGGGAGATCATTTATATAAAGAGTAAAGAGTAAAGGTGCTTGAGGAACACCTAAAGTAACGTGAACTTATTTTGAGGTAGTCCGCCCCAGCATTATTCCTTGGTTCCTTCATTTCAAATAAGACGAACTCCAAAGCCAAAGAAACGGAGGGAAACCTATACGATTAAATTTCAAACGTCTTAATGACTCAGTGTAAATGACGTCAGTTTGCATTCTGTTTTTTTTTTCTGTTTTTTTTAGACATATCTTTTGAAACCATACCATTATGACCCTGTTACAGTTTAGTGAGTGGTTTTGCTATAGTCGCGTTGTTCTTTTAAAAACTTTCTGTAATAGCCTGTTAAGCCCTTAAATTATTGGGAGGTGGGTAAATAGATTCTCAATGATTTCGTGTAAATCATAATATGTTGTTTCGGATTATCTGAAAAACTATAAAATCGTCCATGTAAATGTGACAAGTTTTTCCGATTTTTTCACGCAGTATATTGTCCATTGTTCTCTGAAATGCGTTCGCAACCCTAAATGGCAAACGAAGTAATTCGTATTTTCAATTGTTAATGGAAAAATCGGGGTTTAGTTTTCTTCTTTCATTAGAATCTGATAAAATCCAGATTCTAGATCGATTGTTGAGAAGAGTCGTGCCTTGCCTAGGTTAGACAAGATAACTGAAGGATCAGGCATTGGATACCTATCGGGAATTGTTTCGTAATTAAGTTTTTTGAAATCAATAACCAATCGATTCCTTGGAGTCCCATCTTCATTTAAATAATTTTTCCGGGGCAATATAAGGACTTCTGCTGGGCCCTATTATGTTTTCGTTTAACAACCTATTTATTTCCTGACTAACAAAATTATTAGCTGAATGAGGATACTGATCTTAATCTCGTTCAGTAAATTATAACCGACTAATAGATCTCGTTTAGTTTGGCCCTTTGGTATTTTGCTTCTTGTTCCTGAGCATTTGCCAAAGCATTAGTCAAATTCTCTGGTTTGAGGGAGAACAAAACTTCAGATAAAGAGCCCTTTAGGCCTGTGATGAAGATGCTTAAGGCGTTGTCCCTGTTCTTCTTATTCATTTCAGTAATAATGCTGGCTTTATCTCCATATGTCAAAATCGTTTTTTTTTTATCAACAGGGTTAATTTTTTTTACCAAATCGTAGTGTTCTAGAACAGATAGGTTCCCCTGTCGTAAAATACTCAATTCCTGTTCTATTATGTAGACTGGCCGTCTATCACTGTAGGCGAAATCCAGTCCAGTAAATTCTTGTTCATTATTGGATGAGAGAGTAATTTGCATTTTCAATTCTGCAATTTGGTCTTGACGTGCTCTAGACTGAGTTACCAAATCAGCTGTCAAGTTATTGATAGCCATTTTTAAATTTTGAAAACCTTCAATTAAACTTTCTATTTCAATATCCAGCTCTTAACAATTATTATTCAAACAAATGTTCTGGTACTGGTCACTGACCATTCCCAGCTATGAGCAGGGGCATAGCTTGCCGGACAGGCTATAAATTTTCCCCCACCGGGTCGGTGATTTCCCATTACTATCTCTCTATCCTATCCTATCTACATAATATTCTATATATCTTGTTTAATTCCTTTACTTTTTTAATAACTTCTCTCTTTATTTTTCCCAATTTATTGTATTTTCTTAATTAATAAAGTAAATGTAAAATATGATTTAATTTTAACTAAAGAGCACTATTTTCTCTACTAAAACCTTTCTTCTTAGCTGTAGGCTCTAATAGCGTCACTGACAAAATGAGCTGTGAATAGGGGCACAGCTGGCCGGACTGGCAAATAAAACACCTCCATCGGTTGGTGATGCTATTAGAGAATTGTGTACTCTAACTTGGCTTTTAGCATTAAATTTTATTATATATGTAATTTGTATTGACACTAGTTTTGTCGACCGTTAATAAATAAAATAAAAAAAAAAATAAATAAATAAATATATTAAATTTACTTCTTATTATTACAATTAAAATTTGTTTATAAAATAAAAAAGCAAACAAAGATTTCTTATATAATTCGGACAAACAAATGTTTTTATTTAACGGTGTTTGATATATTTTATTCAACGTTGTTTGGTATTGTTAAAAATTTTTGCTTGACTTTCAAGTCTTTATTTTTGCAAACACTTTGTGCTTCCGTTTATCGTAAACTTTTTAAACTCTTTCGAGTTTTTTTGAAACAGTATACTTCCGTCTGTTGAAAATTTTTAATGCTTCTTTTAGAGACACACTGTATTTCCGTGTATAGGAAATTTTTAATGCTCTTCTTGAAAAAAATGCTGGATTTGTATATCGGCACTTTGCTCACTCGCGAATCACTAAGGATATTTATTCTTTTAATTATCTATTTCTTGTGTTATCATTCGCGATCCCCACGTTGGGCGCCAATTAACCAATTGGTAGCGACAAATTGGAAAAAAATTAAATTTTGTATTCAAAAGCTAATTGCTTGAAGCTATGTCTACGTTAGGAATTGCTCACGCGAATTTGGGTCTTTAGTTTACGTTATGAATTGCGCATGAGAATCTGGATCATTTACGTTAAGTGGTTGCGCTGTTATGTTTATGTTAGAGCCGGAAGTCTGGATCTTTCAGGTAATAAAGGATTTGGTGGGGCCATAGAGGCTCCATGATTTTTTTCACCAATCTGAGCTAGATTGTGCGCGGGTCTACCTCTGCGTCCAGGAGCTAACTGGCAAAGGTTCAGGTACGGGGTTTAATGGGACTACTACAGGGGTCGCTCGGAGAAGGCGATAAAGATAACATTAAAGATAAATCTAAGTTGCTAGGCAGGTACAAAAGAGGTGTAGGTGTCTGGACAGACGGAAAGAGTAACTGCAAAAATTGAGGCAACAACCTGCGATTGGTTAGAGACACGAATTTGTATTTGCTGAGCAACTCAAAACTCGAGTCACAATTACTCGACAGCTGCTTAGCCACGTTATTCTGTTTTAAGAATTGATTGACATGGAATTATACATTCTGGAGAAATCAATTTGCTTGTCGATACATTTTGGGCGCGACCAACGCAAGCCGATGCAGCCCTTCTTGGCAATTACAGCGATCTTGGCGCAATCGCGCCCAGTGAGACCTGCACATTTGGCATGCATCATATTGTCACACAGCCAGCAATTAACAAATTGCGGTTGTGCAGAATCATCAGCCTGCTTGAACGTACAAGGTTTCTTACAGCACGACATAATTTCGATCAGCGTTAAAAGATAAACAGAAGTTGCGAGAGCGCAGCGCAAAACGAAGCACGTTACACAAAAGAAGAGCAAGTTAACGCTCAAAATAACTATTCGTACACAAACAAATTGTTTGGAGCGAAAGGTGACAGAAAAAATTTGCGAGAGCGCAATGCATAAGCAGAAATATGCAGCAGCGAACACACGTACAAACAAGTGTATGCACAGGGGAGCACCAAAGCTAAAGAATCGAAACAGGCAATAACAACAACACGGAACTGACGCCGCGTCAGAGACTTACGCTGCACAACTTATAACACATGTCACAAGTTATAAAAGCTTTTTGTATAAAGCACTAGAAATGCTAAATTTTAAAATAATAATCAGGATTAAAGCGCAAAAAATATAAACATCTTGGAGCACAAGTAAAACACGTCAATCACTCTCCACTGAGAACTCTCTCGGAAGGTATAAAAAGAACGCCAGGTCCTTAAGTGTGAATATACGTTGCAATGGATTATTGTCGATCGTATATCTGACAAAATAAGGTAAAGTACGATTGAAGGTCATAAACATACACTTTGAACAATTATGATGCAATTGATTGATCGAACACCAAAGTTGCACAACGTTCAAATCATCTTGAAGACGAGAGTGATGAAGGAGATCAATGAATAAAAGAAAAAGTTTAACATCGTCCGCACACATAAGTACACGGGCATGTGATATAACCGAGGGGAGATCATTTATATAAAGAGTAAAGAGTAAAGGTGCTTGAGGAACACCTAAAGTAACGTGAACTTATTTTGAGGTAGTCAGCCCCAGCATTATTCTTTGGGTCCTACATTTCAAATAAGAAAAACTCCAAAGCAAAAGAAACGGAGGGAAACCTAAACGGTTAAATTTCAAACGTCTTAATGACCATTTTAGAAAGGATAGCATCATTTCCAAAGATGTTTTTTAAATTTTCTTTATTTGTTGCGCTGGAATCGATCAGTGCCATCTGATCTCTACCAAGCGAATATTAAGGGAAATATTTATAGTTACTACTAATATATGTAACTTATTTAATATATACAGAGATTTTGATTTTTTTAGCTAATACGCCTTGTAGGTAGGTCGTCGGGGTGCAGCCTTCGGAGGCGCCTCTCACTGATGGGGTCAGCCAGGACCCTGGCGGCCGCGTTCGGGTGCTGCATCAGCTTGTCGGCGTATCGGCTGCTGAAGAAGTTTAATTGATCTCCGACCTTTGTTAGGCGGAGATCGCGTTCGATGGCGTCTGTTGTAACATACCATGGTAGGCCGGCGACCTTGCGTGCTGCCTTGGCTTGGACCACTCTTAAGCGGTGCAGCTGGTGTGCTGACGCCGTACCCCAGATTTGGATGGCGTATGTCCAGATGGGCGTTACCATTGTTTTGATAAGCAGCGCCTTTGTGGAAATGTGGAGCTTTCTTTGCGGTTTCAAGAGCCAGTTGAGTTTTTGGAGCCTTCTTAGGCATTTTGCTTTTGTTGCTGTGATGTGGGATCCCCATATGAGCCTTCGGTCTAGGTGAACGCCCAAGTAGCAAAATGAGCTGGAGTGCTCAATGGTTCCTCCATCGAACCGAAGCCCCTGGCAGCTGTCTGGGCGTAGCGTGAATGTAACGCAAGCGGACTTGGAACAGTTTATAGCAATATTCCAATTAGCTGTCCAATTTTCGATCTGCAGCAGCCAGTCTTGTACTGCATTTGTTGCAGCTTGCAGGTGGTCGTGCGAAGCTAGGAAAGCGGTATCATCTGCGTACGTTGCCACAAGCAGTCTCGCGGGGCTGAAGTCTGCACTGTTTTGTCCTTGTATGGGGAGGTCCGCAGTGTACAGCGTGTACAGCATCGGGCCGAGGACGCTGCCTTGTGGGACACCTGCTCTAATGCCTTTGTTGGCCGACCTTTGGTCTTTAACTGCCACGTTAAAGGTTCGTTCTGCCAGAAAGGAGCTCAGAATGCTAAAGTATGGCGCTGGTAGTAGGGCTTTGACCTTGGACAGAAGGCCGTCGTGCCAGACCTTGTCGAACGCCTGTTTGACGTCGAGGAACACTCCGACACAGTATTCCTTTTCTTCAAATGCCTTCAGAACATGCTTTACTACCCTGTGGACCTGCTCGGGGCAGCCGTGAGACTTTCTGAAGCCAAACTGATGATCCGGGACCAGGCGCGTGACCTCGTCGAGCTCCAGAAGTCGACTCAGTAGGAGCCGCTCGAAGACTTTGGAAAACGTTGGCAGCAGGCTTATAGGGCGGTAAGACTCCAGCTGAGTTAGCGGCTTACCGGGCTTGGCGATCATAATAATATTCGCACATTTCCACTGCTTTGGGAAGTGACCAAGCCTGAGCATTGAATTAAAAATTAACGTAAGCGCCATGATGCCTTTGCGTGGGAGTGCCTTGGCTGCTCTGTTGTCAATTTCGTCGCGTCCAGGGGTCTTCTTCAGCTTGAGCGCTTTCAGCTATATTTCGATTTCCGCGGGGGATACGCTTCTTATTGGGAGAGCCATCTGCAGTGGCGCATCAAGTGATTCAGCCACTTTGCGGCGCTGTGCAACATCTGCGAAATCGAAGGGCGTAAAAATCGCTTCCAGGTGGTCAGCAAACGCATTGGCCTTCTCCTCGTCCGATCGCAGCCAAAGTCCAGAACGATCCATGATCGGGGAGGTATAAATTGGTTGCCTTTTAATATTTCTTGTTAGCTTCCACACTGAGAAGGAGCTGTTGCCGTCATGCCCAGCTGCCTCTAGGAGCCTGTCAAGGTTCTCTCTTTGGGTCCTGGCCAGCAGTCGACGGAGCCGGTTGGACGCGCTGACCATTTCCGCCTTGGCAGAGGGATCTCCGTTGCGGATGTACAGCCTCCTTAGACGTCTTTTGTCGGCAAGAAGACTCCTCGCTTCTGGGTTAAGTAGGGAGCTTCTAGAAGTGTGAGTGCAAGGCAGAGTTTGCGGGGCTGCACGTCTGGCAGCTTCCGTAATTTTTGTTGTGAGATGGTCGACATAGCTCTCCAGTTCACTTGCCGTACTTATGGCGACGTTGAGTTCTAAGGTATCCTCGAGGCAGGTCCGGTAGACGTCCAAGTTAGAGCGCGGCGGGAGCATTTTGCGGGCGCCAACGAACCGCTTGGGAGTCTCTTCTAGCTCGATCAGTAGTGGGAGGTGATCCGATGTTAGGTCCAGGAGACTTCTTATTCGCAGCTGCTCCTGTCTGAATCCCTTGTAGAGCCCGAAGTCGAGTGCACTTGGTGTTGCAGTAACTCTATATGGGTAGCACGTTGCCTCTCCTGTGGCTATAACCTCGATGCCGTTGGTCTCAATGGCAGAGAGGAGCGTTCTCCCTCGGGGGCACATTCGGTAGTTTCCCCACCAGCGATGTTTGGCGTTCCAGTCTCCCCCAGCCAGGAACTTTGGGCCGAGCTGGTCGAAAAGAGTTTGGAAGTGCGCCTCAGTCACTCTTAAGGCCGGAGGGCAGTATACGGAGGCAAGGTTGAAGTCGCCTCTGCCGGATCCGAGTCGGATAGCAGCGGCTTGCATGTGCCAGTGGCAGGACGACTCAAGTGGATGGTGGGACAGGGACGACCTGACCAGTATTGCTGCTCCTCCATGTTGGCTGTTATCGGGATGGTTGGCGGTGTGAAGAGTGTAGCCTGGCACTCTGAGGGTGATACGGGAGCAAAAATGAGTCTCCGTGAGCAGAAACACATCAATGTGATGGAGCTCGGTGAAGGCTGCGATCTCGTTCGCTTTCGAAAAGACTCCGTTGGCGTTCCACAGTGCTATTCTTAGAGAGTTCATTTTAGAGCCTGTTATTTTTTGCGCTTAGCATAGTATTTAGCGCTTGAACTAGAGTCTCTACAAGGGATATCACTTTGTCGAACCTGGCGAACATTTCCTCCAACCTAAGCTCAAGGGCTGAGTTGGAGCTGTTGTCAGCAGCTGGATGGGATCGACTGGGAATGCTGCCTGTGTTCCTTCTGCGCGACGATGAGCGGGCTCTGTGCTCGGCGGGCTGGCTACCGCGTAGGACGCTGGCAAACGATTGTTGGCCGGGAGCGAAGCTGCGGGCAGGAGGGGCTGTTTAAGGGCGACGATCCTTGGAGCGGCTTGCATCTCTACCAGTTACCTTGTGCTGATTTTTTTGCTGGAAGGAGTATTGCAGGTACTTCTTGCAGCCCCTGAAATTTGCTGTGTGCGATTCTCCACAGTGGTAGCAGCACCGATCCTCATTTTTGCCAAGTGTGCATTCGCTTGTTGGATGGTTGTCGCCACATTCCTTGCACACATGGTGTCGTGAGCAATAGGACTTGGTGTGCCCGTACTCTTGGCATCTATTGCATTGGACTGGGCCTGACGTCTTGCGAGGCTTCTCCCACGAGACTTTATGTCTGCATAACACAGTTATAGATTTGATGAGGTTGTTGTTGTCCGCCTTCCTCAGGTCAACAAACCTCATATTTAGTGGCTCGTTATTGGCTCTGCTACGCGGGGTGTATATGCGGACAACGTGGTGCCCCTTGTCTGCCAGTTGCGCTGAGATGTCTTCAGATGGTATCTCGAGGTGTATGTTCCTAAGGACTATGCGGTATGGTCGGTCCTCTGTGAGTTGGTGGTGATGAAACATACAACCGCTCTCGCGAAGGTATCTAGCCACCTCTCTGTAAACGTCCGAGTTGCGGCATTGAATGATGCAGTCGCCAGAGTTGAGCGCTCTCACGGTGTAGGTGTTCTCGCCTACGATGCTGTCCAGTTCCTTGCAGAACGTTTTGAAGCTGACGATGCCTGGCACAGTTATTCTGGGCACCTTGTTGGAGGGGGGCTCGTTAAGGGGCTCCGTCTGGGTGGGTTGCGGGGGGGTGGCTGGCTTCTGGTTCGACTTTTGTTGTCTGCTGGCCCTTGCGCGTGCTGCATGCGAGGTGGATGGTCTATCGTCCTCATCTACATCGTTAACTACGATGTTATTGGCGGTCAGCTCTACCTCCGTGTCCATGTGGCTTTCCTCTTCGTCACAGAGGGCCGAAAACCGGTTTTGGCTGCCTTTTTTGGCTTCGGTGGAGCTCGCCTTCTTGCGAGATATGCTGGGTGAGAGAGCACCACCTGCTCTTTTTTTAGCGGTCCCCTTTTTGGTCTTGAACGGTACGTCTTGGAATGGGAACTTCGATCTTGCTGCAGACGTGGACGGGTATTTACTCAAGAGA
Source organism: Drosophila ezoana (assembly GCA_035045725.1). Classification (NCBI taxonomy): domain Eukaryota; kingdom Metazoa; phylum Arthropoda; class Insecta; order Diptera; family Drosophilidae; genus Drosophila; species Drosophila ezoana. The sequence goes on along the minus strand of JAWNOU010000195.1, from coordinate 327,587 downwards.
GCGTGGAGGTCCGGACTAGGGGGAGACGGGGTAGATGGGCCCAGGGAGCTGATACCACGTGCAAGGGACGACGTTACCGTAGTTGTTCCTAAGGAACAGGCAGTCGTGGTGATGCATGACGTGGTAGGCTGCGTAGCGCCCCCGCATAGCGTAGCGTATGGCAGTTGTTCCCTCTCCGGTGGGTTGTATATTGGAGAGGTCGAACAAATTATTATCAGTGATATTTTGTTATTTTTATTACTTAGTTATTAATTAATTATTAATTAATTATTAATTAATTATTAATTAATTATTAATTAATTATTAATTAATTATTAATTAATTATTATTATTTTAATATGTTAGTAATATTGGCCTGCACTTAATTACAAAAATCACCAGTATTTTTGTAAAAAGTGACTTTGGTGATCGGGAGGGAAAACGGTGACTGAGATGTGTCAGCACTGTCACGGGCAGTGATTGACTTGTCAGCACTGGCTGTGCTCCAATTGGCTAGTGCTATGCTTGTGTTAGTGAGACTGGCAAAAGCTCTCTCACGAAAGCTCTGTTTACTCACTTACCCGCACACGAGTGTGGGCGATCAGCTGATCGCAGTTGAGCTTAGCTGAAGCTTGCTCTCTTACGCTTGCACGCGGTTGCACTTTTGTTAATAAACAAGAAATTTCTGTTTTTTAATGTATAGATTCGGCACTTTGGCTGCCAGAGGCAGCACTTTTGATTTGCCGCGCTCTACAGGCGCGATTTGTTTGTTAAGCCCTGGGGCGGGCTTAGCTAGTGTCACTGTCACTTTGTTTTTGCCTGTGATGCACTGAACACACACACACGGGAATGCACAAGAGCACGACCGATCTCCGCGGAAGTTCAAGGCGACTGATCCAAAGATGTAAATTCAAGCAGGTTGGTCACAGTTAACCAATTCTTTGCGCATACATGTTCAACAGGGAGACAACTGACGTGCAGAAATTTTGCTAAGTCGAATTGATTTTTTTTATACCCTGAACCCATTAAAAATGGGTAAAAGTGGTATTATGTTTTTGTGCGAAATGTAAATGTATGTTACAGACAGAAGGAAGCATAAAGTATATATGTTCTTGATCAGCATCAATAGCCGAGTCGATCTAGCCATGTCCGTATGTATGAACGCAAGGATCTCAGAACCTATAAGAGCTAGAGACTTGAAAGACTTTAAGCTGTAGGTCCTCCTAGTGCCTACGCAGTCGAGTTTGTTTCCGATAATCGATAACTTACTCCACTTCCAAGCAGTCGATAAAAATCTATATCGACATCCTGTTTTTTGAGCAATTTTGGTAAATAATAAGAGCTAGAGTCACTAAACTTGACATGTAGCTTCTAGAATAGTATTTATATCTGCATTAGGTGTTGGAAGAAGAGGGTTCAGGGTATCTACTAGTCGGGAGCTCCCGACTAGAGCCTCTAACTTGTTTTCAAATAATTTAGAAATAGCGGACAGTTTTGCAATGCCCCTTTACTTTTTTATATCAGACATTCCACTTTTTTTGTAGAGGGAAATAATATAAGATTCTTTACAAAGAGATGGAAAGGCAGAAGAAGGATAGATAAATAACATTAAGCAATGGGCGAAGAAGGGTTGCACTACACTCCTTGAATAGACAACTAGGAATATTTTCAGGCCCAGAGAGTCTAAAGAGTTTAAATCAGAAAGGAGAGAGGAATGGGAAATAAATGGAGGAAGTATAGATCTAGAGGAAGTTATATTATAAGCGTAAGAACTATTATTACGACAGATAGAAGAGTAAGTTGACAGCAGAAAATTTAGCAAAGAGGTTAGCAGGATCAGCATAATTGCTAGCGTTATCCATCCACGATAAAAAGAAGATGGAAGTCTTGAAGATTTACGCTTTAAGTTTTCAAAATTATAAAACCGTCTCGGATTTTGTGTAAATTGCCATTTGCAACGAGTAAGATAATTCTTATAGCACTGAGATTCTCTCTAGTTCTTATAGGTTCTGAGATCCTTGCGTTCATACATACGAACAGAACGACAGACGGACGGACGGAAAGTCAGACGGACATGGCTAGATCGACTCGTCTATCGATGCTGATCAAGAGTATGTATCCTTTATTTTTTATTTTTTTATTTTTTTTTATTTATTTATATATTTATTCAAGGTCGACAAAACGAGTGTCTTCCTCATTATTCCGTAGATTATACATACAATAGATAATGCAATTATATGCTAAAAGCCTAGTTAGATAACACAGTTCTCTAAATAGCATCACCGACCGATGGAGGTGTTTTAGTTGCCAGTCCGGCCAGCTGTGCCCCTTTTCACAGCTTAATTTGTCAGTGACGCTATTAGAGCCTACATCTAAGCAGAAGGGTGTAAGTAGGAAAAAAGTGTTCTTAAGTAAAATTAAAAATAATCTTAGTTTGCTATATTAATTAATAAAATGCAATAAATTGAAAAAAATAAAGTAAGAAGATTGTTAATAAAGTAAAAAAATGTAAGCTAGATATATAGAGTGTTAAGTAGATAGGACAGAAAAGTAATGGGAAATCACCGACCCGGTGGGGGGAAATTTACAGCCTGTCCGGCAAGCTATGCCCCTGCTCATAGCTGGGAATGGTCAGTGACTTCCCGAAGGTATCCTGAAAGCAACGATTTTATAAGGGGTAGAGAAAGTTCTGTAGAGAAAACGTGATGCAAACTATTATAATTTTTACATAGCACGCAAAAAGGATTGTGCATAGTGTAGTCTGTTGTGCACGTAGACAGGAATAAGGGGCGGTAATTTCTGGTTGGTCTGGACGGAACAGAGAATTGAAGACGCCCTAGCAGAAAAGGAGAATCTATATCGCCAATAATCAACTTATGTAGAAGAACAACACCGAGAATTGTCCTATGGTTGGTTAACGACGGAAGGAAGAAGCAGCCTGCTGGAGTAGGATAGCAACCGAAGATTAGGGTCCCAATTTAAACCTCGTAAGGCAAAAAGCAGGAATTGCTTCCGAACAGATTCAATACGATCCTGGCTATTTTTATACTGCGGAGACCAGATGCAAGAGCAGTATTCAAGGATGGGGCGAACAAGAGAGATGTACAGAAGTTTCGTTATAAAAGGATCGTTAAGCTCTTTAGACCATAGTTTAATGAATCCAAGTACACCTTTTGCCTCATTAACGATGGTAACTATGTGAAGATTGAAACAGAGTTTAGAATCAAAAAGAACGCCTAGATCCTTAACTGTAAGTATACGTTGCAAAGGGGTATTGTCGATTGTATAACTGACAAGATAAGGTGTAGTACGATTAAATGTCATAAACATACACTTTGAACAATTCAGATGCAATTGATTGGCCGAACACCAAAGTTGCATAGCGTTCAAATCGTCTTGTAGACGAGAATGATGGTAGTGATGTTAGTGTATGATAGAATAAGTTTCACATTGTCCGCATAAATGAGTACACGGGCATGTGATAGCACAGAGGGGAGATCATTTATAAAATGAGTAAAGAGTAAAGGTCCAAGATGACTACCTTGTGGAACGCCAGAAGTAACGTGAACTTGTTTAGAGGTAGTCAGCCTCAGCATTACTCTTTGGGTCCTACCTTTTAAATAAGAATTAATCCAAAGCAAAAGAGACGGAGGGAAACCTATTCGGTCAAGTTTAAAAAGTAAAATGTCATGGTGCACAGAGTCAAACGCCTTACTGAAGTCAGTATAAATGACATCAGTTTGCATTTTCGAAAGAAAAGCATCGTTTACCAAGGAAGTAAACTCAAGCAGATTGGTCGTAGTTGACCGATTCTTTACGAATCCATGTTGAACAGGGGAAACAACTGATTTGCAGAAATGCTGCAAATTCGAAGTGATTATTTTTTCAAATAATTTAGGAATAGCGGACAGTTTTGCAATGCCCCTGTAATTTTGTATATCAGACTTTCCACCTTTCTTGTGGAGAGGAATGATATAAGATTCTTTCCAATGAGATGGAAAGACAGAAGATTCAAGAGATAGAATAAAAAGCTTTTGCAATGGATAAAGAAGGGAAGAACTACACTCCTTGAGTAGACAACTAGGAATATTGTCAGGCCCAGGAGAGTAAGAAGATTTTAAAGAGTTTATAGCTAAAAGGAGAGAGGAGTGTGAAATAATAGGAGGAGGTATAGAACTAGAGGAAGAAATAGTATAAGGGTAAGAATTATTATTAGGACAGACTGAGGAGTAAGTTGATTGGAAAAAGTTAGCAAAGAAGTTAGCAGAATCAGAGTCATTACTAGCTTTATCCATCCCGAAAGAAAAAGAAGTTGGCAAAAAAAAACTGTCTCGGATTTTGGGCAAATTGCCTTTTACAACGAGTTAGATAATTCTCATAGCATTGAGAATTCAGAAGAAAGAAGTTCGACTTGGCTATGGAATATTTAGCCAAGTCTGTACACGAACCAGACTTTTTAAACTTTTTAAAATATTTAGATTTTAAGTTTTTAAGATGTGACAATCTGGGAGTAAACCAGGGTGGTTTAAAAGAAGTAGTCGAAGGAATTGACTTGGGAATACTCATATCAAAGACGGAGTTTAGGGTGCTATAAAAAAAAGTAATAGCAGTATTCATATCAACCGAGTCATATAAGAAAGACCAATCGGTTGCATAAATAAGCTGATTCAGTAATGAATAATTTCCTTTACGAAAGCAGTGGCGGGGCTTATTGGCTGATGAGCACGAAAAGAGACGATTACAATTGAACATTGTAATCTCTAAAGTAGGATGATACACATCCTCAGGAAGAGATAAAGGAGGGGACCTAGACACATTAGAAATAAGGTAGTCGTTAACAAATACAAGGTCAAGTGTTCTATTCAAATGATTAGAAATTGAATTGATTTGAAACAACGAAAGATCAAGCATGCAGTCTATAAAATCATGCTGTGCTGAGGGCACTAGATAATTTTCAGCAGTGAATAATGACCAAGAGATGTTCGGCAAATTAAAATCACCCAACACCATAAATAGGTCATTATCACGCACGTGTGAAGAAACTTCTTTAATACAAGTAATATGTTTCATATAAACTTGAATATCAGAAGAAGGAGGGACATAAGAGCATGTAATATAGATATTCCGTGTAGGAAAAGACACCTTAACTGAGACAATCTCAGCGTCAGTAGCCGTACTAAAACAGAAAAGTTCTGACTGGAGAGTGGCTTTAACGGCAATTAACACTCCACCACCTCGAGTCGGCCGATCATTTCTATGCAAAATAAAACTATTCGAAAATACCTCAAAATCGGATATGGTTGAATTTAACCATGTTTCTGAAAAAGCTATTATATCCGAGTCGAAGGAAGTACTAGCCATGAAAAGATTTTTAAGCTTTGAAATAAGACCTCTGACATTCTGATAATGAATACAGATTTGGTCAGAAGATGAAGTTAGTTTTTTGGGCAGAAATGGTACCCTGAATTGAAGGGACTGGAAGGGTGACAGGCTGGTTACGCTTTTTTGGTTTGAACTCGTGAACAATCATGTGTGGAGGCCAAAATTTGGGATCACAAATGATTGGGAACATATCATGTGAAACATTTATTTTGAATGATGATATTTCACGAGGGGTGGAGAAATTAAATTTGGTTATTGACACGCTAGCAGAAGATTTGCTAGCAATATAGGCTGCCAATGACTCAGAAGTGGTGTCCGATGAAAGTCGAGACACAAAAACTTGCCTACGAGGGGCAACAACCGTTAAAGTAGGTGCTGATGGGGCTGCTGGTAATACAGGAGTTGGAGGAGCTAAAGAGGCACCATGATTGTGTTTAACAATCTGGGCAAGATTACGCGTAGGTCTACCTTTGCGGCCAGGAGCTGACGGGGCTTAGGCAGTTTGGATAACTGGGACAGTATCAGGTACGGGCTCTACTGGAACTACTATAGGGGATGAAATGGGGGTAATTGGGCAGTCGCTTGGGGAAGGCGATAAAGACAACATTGTTTACTCACTCACCCGCACACGAGTGTGGGCGATCTGCTGATCGCAGTTGAGCTTAGCTGAAGCTTGCTCTCTTACGCTTGCACGCGGTTGCACTTTTGTTAATAAACAAGAAATTTCTGTTTTTTAATGTATAGATTCGGCACTTTGGCTGCCAGAGGCAGCACTTTTGATTTGCCGCGCTCTACAGGCGCGATTTGTTTGTTAAGCCCTGGGGCGGGCTTAGCTAGTGTCACTGTCACTTTGTTTTTGCCTGTGATGCACTGAACACACACACACGGGAATGCACAAGAGCACGACCGATCTCCGCGGAAGTTCAAGGCGACTGATCCAAAGATGTAAATTCAAGCATGTTCAACAGGGAGACAACTGACGTGCAGAAATTTTGCTAAGTCGAATTGATTTTTTTTATACCCTGAACCCATTAACGACACCCGACTTACGTTCAAAAAACACGTCACCGAGGTTACCAACAGCTTGAAAAGCAAAATCAGGCGTCTGAGCTGGCTGCTAAACCCAAATAACAAACTCTCGCTCAGAAACAAATTACTTATCTATAAAGTAATCCTTGCCCCTGCGTGGCGATATGGGCTCCAGGTTTACGGAATTGCCGCGAAGACGCACCTAGACAAACTTCGTATCATCCAGGCTAAGACCTTGCGAACAATCTCTGGAGCCGAATGGTATATTCGCACACGAGACATCGCAAAGGACCTTAAGGTTCCTATGGTAGGAGACGTTATGAATAATCAAACAACAAGCTACCTATTTAAGCTCCGCAACCACCCTAACGTCCTGGCAAGGAACCTGCTAAGGAGGCGAAGAAGAAGGAGGCTTAAAAAGTCATATCCAATAGACCTGGCCAAACGCCGCCTTTAATGAAGCTAAATAACATGTACATAAACACACACTATGTAAATATTTAATCTAAGCTATCATTAATCAAAACACACGCTGATAAAAGTTGCTAAACAAGAGTAACAGAAGATTAGCCGTAAATAAAAGAATTTAAATCATCAAAAAAAAAAAAAAAAAAAAAAAAAAAAAATTAACCCATTAAAAATGGGTAAAAGTGGTATTATGTTTTTGTGCAAAATGTAAATGTATGTAACAGACAGAAGGAAGCATAAAGTATATATGTTCTTGATCAGCATCAATAGCCGAGTCGATCTAGCCATGTCCGTATGTATGAACGCAAGGATCTCAGAACCTATAAGAGCTAGAGACTTGAAAGACTTTAAGCTGTAGGTCCTCCTAGTGCCTACGCAGTCGACTTTGTTTCCGATAATCGATAACTTACTCCACTTCCAAGCAGTCGATAAAAATCTATATCGACATCCTGTTTTTTGAGCAATTTTGGTAAATAATAAGAGCTAGAGTCACCAAACTTGACATGTAGCTTCTAGAATAGTATTTATATCTGCATTAGGTGTTGGAAGAAGAGGGTTCAGGGTATCTACTAGTCGGGAGCTCCCGACTAGAGCCTCTAACTTGTTTTCAAATAATTTAGAAATAGCGGACAGTTTTGCAATGCCCCTTTACTTTTTTATATCAGACATTCCACTTTTTTTGTAGAGGGAAATAATATAAGATTCTTTACAAAGAGATGGAAAGGCAGAAGAAGGATAGATAAATAACATTAAGCAATGGGCGAAGAAGGGTTGCACTACACTCCTTGAATAGACAACTAGGAATATTTTCAGGCCCAGAGAGTCTAAAGAGTTTAAATCAGAAAGGAGAGAGGAATGGGAAATAAATGGAGGAAGTATAGATCTAGAGGAAGTTATATTATAAGCGTAAGAACTATTATTACGACAGATAGAAGAGTAAGTTGACAGCAGAAAATTTAGCAAAGAGGTTAGCAGGATCAGCATAATTGCTAGCGTTATCCATCCACGATAAAAAGAAGATGGAAGTCTTGAAGATTTACGCTTTAAGTTTTCAAAATTATAAAACCGTCTCGGATTTTGTGTAAATTGCCATTTGCAACGAGTAAGATAATTCTTATAGCACTGAGATTCTCTCTAGTTCTTATAGGTTCTGAGATCCTTGCGTTCATACATACGAACAGAACGACAGACGGACGGACGGAAAGACAGACGGACATGGCTAGATCGACTCGTCTATCGATGCTGATCAAGAGTATGTATCCTTTATTTTTTATTTTTTTATTTTTTTTTATTTATTTATATATTTATTCAAGGTCGACAAAACGAGTGTCTTCCTCATTATTCCGTAGATTATACATACAATAGATAATGCAATTATATGCTAAAAGCCTAGTTAGATAACACAGTTCTCTAAATAGCATCACCGACCGATGGAGGTGTTTTAGTTGCCAGTCCGGCCAGCTGTGCCCCTTTTCACAGCTTAATTTGTCAGTGACGCTATTAGAGCCTACATCTAAGCAGAAGGGTGTAAGTAGGAAAAAAGTGTTCTTAAGTAAAATTAAAAATAATCTTAGTTTGCTATATTAATTAATAAAATGCAATAAATTGAAAAAAATAAAGTAAGAAGATTGTTAATAAAGTAAAAAAATGTAAGCTAGATATATAGAGTGTTAAGTAGATAGGACAGAAAAGTAATGGGAAATCACCGACCCGGTGGGGGGAAATTTACAGCCTGTCCGGCAAGCTATGCCCCTGCTCATAGCTGGGAATGGTCAGTGACTTCCCGAAGGTATCCTGAAAGCAACGATTTTATAAGGGGTAGAGAAAGTTCTGTAGAGAAAACGTGATGCAAACTATTATAATTTTTACATAGCACGCAAAAAGGATTGTGCATAGTGTAGTCTGTTGTGCACGTAGACAGGAATAAGGGGCGGTAATTTCTGGTTGGTCTGGACGGAACAGAGAATTGAAGACGCCCTAGCAGAAAAAGGAGAATCTATATCGCCAATAATCAACTTATGTAGAAGAACAACACCGAGAATTGTCCTATGGTTGGTTAACGACGGAAGGAAGAAGCAGCCTGCTGGAGTAGGATAGCAACCGAAGATTAGGGTCCCAATTTAAACCTCGTAAGGCAAAAAGCAGGAATTGCTTCCGAACAGATTCAATACGATCCTGGCTATTTTTATACTGCGGAGACCAGATGCAAGAGCAGTATTCAAGGATGGGGCGAACAAGAGAGATGTACAGAAGTTTCGTTATAAAAGGATCGTTAAGCTCTTTAGACCATCGTTTAATGAATCCAAGTACACCTTTTGCCTCATTAACGATGGTAACTATGTGAAGATTGAAACAGAGTTTAGAATCAAAAAGAACGCCTAGATCCTTAACTGTAAGTATACGTTGCAAAGGGGTATTGTCGATTGTATAACTGACAAGATAAGGTGTAGTACGATTAAATGTCATAAACATACACTTTGAACAATTCAGATGCAATTGATTGGCCGAACACCAAAGTTGCATAGCGTTCAAATCGTCTTGTAGACGAGAATGATGGTAGTGATGTTAGTGTATGATAGAATAAGTTTCACATTGTCCGCATAAATGAGTACACGGGCATGTGATAGCACAGAGGGGAGATCATTTATAAAAAGAGTAAAGAGTAAAGGTCCAAGATGACTACCTTGCGGAACGCCAGAAGTAACGTGAACTTGTTTAGAGGTAGTCAGCCTCAGCATTACTCTTTGGGTCCTACCTTTTAAATAAGAATTAATCCAAAGCAAAAGAGACGGAGGGAAACCTATTCGGTCAAGTTTAAAAAGTAAAATGTCATGGTGCACAGAGTCAAACGCCTTACTGAAGTCAGTATAAATGACATCAGTTTGCATTTTCGAAAGAAAAGCATCGTTTACCAAGGAAGTAAACTCAAGCAGATTGGTCGTAGTTGACCGATTCTTTACGAATCCATGTTGAACAGGGGAAACAACTGATTTGCAGAAATGCTGCAAATTCGAAGTGATTATTTTTTCAAATAATTTAGGAATAGCGGACAGTTTTGCAATGCCCCTGTAATTTTGTATATCAGACTTTCCACCTTTCTTGTGGAGAGGAATGATATAAGATTCTTTCCAATGAGATGGAAAGACAGAAGATTCAAGAGATAGATTAAAAAGCTTTTGCAATGGATAAAGAAGGGAAGAACTACACTCCTTGAGTAGACAACTAGGAATATTGTCAGGCCCAGGAGAGTAAGAAGATTTTAAAGAGTTTATAGCTAAAAGGAGAGAGGAGTGTGAAATAATAGGAGGAGGTATAGAACTAGAGGAAGAAATAGTATAAGGGTAAGAATTATTATTAGGACAGACTGAGGAGTAAGTTGATTGGAAAAAGTTAGCAAAGAAGTTAGCAGAATCAGAGTCATTACTAGCTTTATCCATCCCGAAAGAAAAAGAAGTTGGCAAAAAAAAACTGTCTCGGATTTTGGGCAAATTGCCTTTTACAACGAGTTAGATAATTCTCATAGCATTGAGAATTCAGAAGAAAGAAGTTCGACTTGGCTATGGAATATTTAGCCAAGTCTGTACACGAACCAGACTTTTTAAACTTTTTAAAATATTTAGATTTTAAGTTTTTAAGATGTGACAATCTGGGAGTAAACCAGGGTGGTTTAAAAGAAGTAGTCGAAGGAATTGACTTGGGAATACTCATATCTAAGACGGAGTTTAGGGTGCTATAAAAAAAAGTAATAGCAGTATTCATATCAACCGAGTCATATAAGAAAGACCAATCGGTTGCATAAATAAGCTGATTCAGTAATGAATAATTTCCTTTACGAAAGCAGTGGCGGGGCTTATTGGCTGATGAGCACGAAAAGAGACGATTACAATTGAACATTGTAATCTCTAAAGTAGGATGATACATATCCTCAGGAAGAGATAAAGGAGGGGACCTAGACACATTAGAAATAAGGTAGTCGTTAACAAATACAAGGTCAAGTGTTCTATTCAAATGATTAGAAATTGAATTGATTTGAAACAACGAAAGATCAAGCATGCAGTCTATAAAATCATGCTGTGCTGAGGGCACTAGATAATTTTCGGCAGTGAATAATGACCAAGAGATGTTCGGCAAATTAAAATCACCCAACACCATAAATAGGTCATTATCACGCACGTGTGAAGAAACTTCTTTAATACAAGTAATATGTTTCATATAAACTTGAATATCAGAAGAAGGAGGGACATAAGAGCATGTAATATAGATATTCCGTGTAGGAAAAGACACCTTAACTGAGACAATCTCAGCGTCAGTAGCCGTACTAAAACAGAAAAGTTCTGACTGGAGAGTGGCTTTAACGGCAATTAACACTCCACCACCTCGAGTCGGCCGATCATTTCTATGCAAAATAAAACTATTCAAAAATACCTCAAAATCGGATATGGTTGAATTTAACCATGTTTCTGAAAAAGCTATTATATCCGAGTCGAAGGAAGTACTAGCCATGAAAAGATTTTTAAGCTTTGAAATAAGACCTCTGACATTCTGATAATGAATACAGATTTGGTCAGAAGATGAAGTTAGTTTTTTGGGCAGAAATGGTACCCTGAATTGAAGGGACTGGAAGGGTGACAGGCTGGTTACGCTTTTTTGGTTTGAACTCGTGAACAATCATGTGTGGAGGCCAAAATTTGGGATCACAAATGATTGGGAACATATCATGTGAAACATTTATTTTGAATGATGATATTTCACGAGGGGTGGAGAAATTAAATTTGGTTATTGACACGCTAGCAGAAGATTTGCTAGCAATATAGGCTGCCAATGACTCAGAAGTGGTGTCCGATGAAAGTCGAGACACAAAAACTTGCCTACGAGGGGCAACAACCGTTAAAGTAGGTGCTGATGGGGCTGCAGGTAATACAGGAGTTGGAGGAGCTAAAGAGGCACCATGATTGTGTTTAACAATCTGGGCAAGATTACGCGTAGGTCTACCTTTGCGGCCAGGAGCTGACGGGGCTGAGGCAGTTTGGATAACTGGGACAGTATCAGGTACGGGCTCTACTGGAACTACTATAGGGGATGAAATGGGGGTAATTGGGCAGTCGCTTGGGGAAGGCGATAAAGACAACATTGGAGATAAATCCAAGTTGCTAGGTAGGGACAAGAAAAGCGTAGGTGTCTGAACAGACGTAGAGGGCAATTGCAAAAGTTGAGGCTCCAACCGGCGATTGGTTGGAGACTCGAATTTATAATTGGCAAGCAACTCAAAACTCGAGTCAAAATTACTCGACAGCTGCTCAGCCACATTATTCAATTTTAAAAATTGATTTCTCACAGAATTAAACATCCTGGAGAAATCAATTTGCTTTTCGATGCAAGCTGGGCACGACCAACGCAAGTAACCGCAGCCCTTCTTGGCAACTACTGCGATCTTGTCGCAATCACGCCCAGTGAGACTTGCACATTTAGCATGCATCATATTCTCACACAGCCAGCAATTAACAAATTGCGGCTGTGCAGAATCATCAGCCTGCTTGAACGTGCAAGGTTTCTTACAGCAAAACGAAAACGGTGCACAAAAATAGAGCAAGTAAACACTCAAAAAACAATTATCGTACACAAACAAATTGTTTGGAGCGAAAAGCAATAGCAAAAATTTGCGATGGCGCGATGCACAAGCAGAAATATGCAGCAGCGAACACACGCACAAACAAGTGTATGCACGGGGGAGCACCAAAGCAAAAGAATCAAAAACAGGCAATAACAACAACACGGAACTGACGCCGCGTATTATAAATGCAATAATTAACAGACTTACGCTGCACAACAGATAACACTTTGCACAATTTATGAAAGCTTTTTAAATAATGCACCAAAAATGCAAAATTTAGAAATAAAAAGCAGGATTAAAGCGCAAAAATATATAAAAATCTTGGAGTCTTATGGAGTCAGAGATGCTCCTGGGTTCAGGGTTCCACTAATAACAACCCCATGATGTCACTTTCTGGCGCAAAACAAACATTCCCTAACTACTCAATTAATAAATAAAATATTATTAAAAACAAGGAAAAGCAGTCTGGAGTTCCCGAATAGTGGTAATTCTGAACCCTCTTTTACCAACACCAAATACAGCTCGCGCTTCGCGCTGATTTGCTTAAGCAGTAATAAAATTAAATTTAAAAAAAAATATTATCCTCGGTAGGGTTCGAAGTCGCAAACAGACCACACTAACAAACACTAACCACCTTACTCAACAGCCACACCAATAATTAAAACAATACAATCGCACTTGCAATGCTGTTGATAGAATTCAATAAAGACGCGTATGAATGTGTGTATGGGCATGTATACAGAAATTCTAGCAATTTGCCCTTGGTGCCGCTGACACGTGGGCTGCTAAAATATATATAGTGACATGACCACTACATCAGAATTTTGAACCACTGTATGTTTATAAATTGAATAATCATAACAAAAGCATTCCTTCTGCAGCCAAATTCAAATAATTCTAACAGCAGCGAAAATCATAAGAGCAGAATGCCTTCTGCAGCCAAGCTCAAATTTTGTCAACAATCATTTATAAAGAAAAACTGACCCACAGAAAAACGCGAGCATAAACAAGCTGCAGCTGCGGTCCCTTTGCAAAAAGTCACGTACTCCAATTATTATTTAGCTTTAAATATAGCGTAAGCCAATTTTTGTTCTTCAGTCTTAATTCACTTTTGTGAAATAAAGCCTTTTTATTTCCAAACTTATAACTACGTTATTGGCGCAGCCGGTAGGATAGCGTAACATTTTGTGAAACGAAATAATTTAAAGTCCGTGAGTGATACGATCAATTAAAGAGAGGCTTATCCATACAACTGGTGTCTTCTCTGATCAACAAGTGTAATTGTGCACAGTAATACAATTAAATCGAACATATTTCAATTCCGAAATTCGCTATCCGCAAATGAACTTAACGTGTCTTAACAATCCAAGCAACGTATAAATCCAATTCGGTCGTTGTAGCACAGTGAATTTTATGACACATAAACTAAAAACCCAAAATTATTAAAAAATAGAGCAACCAGAAGGTTGTCATGATACTTCACTTCCAGCAATGAATAAATTAAACGACCAGAGTTTAAATCAATTGCTTCAACAAATACGGAACGTGCCAGCCTTTGAGGGAGATTATAACCCTGGGTCCATTCATCAGAAGAATGGATTAACTGTTTCAACTGTACTCTACTCACAATGAACGAATACAAGACGCAAGCACCCGTGAAAGAACTACTGCGAAGGTAATATAATGCCAATTATCAAGGTAATTTACGCAAGTTTTGTAGTGAGGTAGACGCTAAGATAAAAATTGTAACGGACAAATTAGAATTAGAAGGGAATTTAGATAATTCCAGATTGTATACCAACGCTATGAATACTGTACAAAACTTAATACCTAAAAAACTACCAGATAGAATCTTTATGTCACTCGCAAGATACGACATATCCACTATTTCGAAATTAAAACAAGTAGCACAAATGGAGGGCTACTATGAAGAAAATTATTATAATAATAATAATAAAAATCAAAATACTAACAATGCATAAATATACAAGAAATAATAAACCTTAATTTACCCCAAATTACATGACTAACAATAATCAGAGTCACAATTTTTCACAACACCCTCAGAACAACCAAGCCTATTTTAACCAAAATAAGGAACTAGTTTAAGAATTCAAACAGAATTTACAACGAGCACAAATAAATAACCCCATAAATCAAAATATTTTGATTAGTACATAGAAATTACATTTAATAACAGACGCTACAGATGTCTCATTGACACTTGGTCGTCAATAAATATGATGAGGGAAAAGTTTCTTAATATACCAGTTTATACAAGACCTACTTCGATTAGAACCATGACAGGGGTATCAAAACGAAATCATTATTTATCCACTGCACCTAACAAATTCTTTAGGCAAAACCACATATTTTACATACACGATTTTTCACCTGAATTTGACATGCTTTTAGGCAGAAATTTATTACAGGCAAACAACGCCATTATTGACTACAGTCATGACAGTAATAACTAGCGAGAGATCGTTCAAGCATATGAAATTAGTTTGGGATCCAAATGCAGAAAAAAACATTGAAGCATATTAAAAGCCAGAATGTTATACACAATAACACAAGTTAATTACGCAATAAGTAATGAAATAACATCGGGAAAAGACTACCGAGTTGATATTAAATGCTTTGAAGGGTACTTAACTAGGTGTGTTTCATTTGTAGTTATTTTCTATTGTAATATATGTCGATTTTTAATTAGTGGTTGGTGGTTGGTGAGTGTTGGAAGGGGGAATGATTGAATTATTTCGGTACCTTGGAAGATCCAGAGGGTGTACTCTCTTGAGTCTTCTGGTGGTGTTGCTGTTGTCCAGCAGGCCAACTGCTACGTTGTTGTTGTGCAGGTGGAGCCTATGCAGGTATCTGCTGCTGCTTTTGGCTATCTCGTATGTGCATTGGAAACGATGCGCTGTGCCTTGTTTTGAAAAAAACAGAATCAATCTCAGGTTGCTTCGGCTGGCAGTACCCCATAACTGAATGCCGTTAGTCCAAATCGGTTTAATAATTGCCTTGTAGACAAGGAGCTTTGACCGAGTACTAAGCTTGGACTTACGGCCAATAAGCCAGAAATATGACTTTAGTTTGACTTTCTCAAGGTTAACCTCATGTCAATGTATTTTGACGTCGTCTCTTCTGGTATAACAGCTCCGCCTAGGTAGACAGGTGGGCAGTTACCAGGCCTGAGAGAGAAAGTGGTGGCTGTGGACTTTTCATTGTTCATCAACATGTTCCATCTCCTCTGCCTTTCGTTAAGTGTGTCCAATTGGCCTTGTATAACGTGAGAAGCCTCTTTAGGTGTCTCAGCAGTGGCGAGGAATGCCGTGTCATCAGCATATGTAGCGACTAGAAGATTAGGGTTCCCAATAACAGGAAGGTCTGTAGTTATATATATATATAAATGTTATATAGTAGGGGGCCCAGCATGACCTTAATTGGAGAGATAGCTTCTCCACATTTGACCTGGAACTGCCTGACGTGCAAGTATGAAGAGAAGAATGCATAGTGTGCATGCGGTAGGTTGCTTCTGATTTTGAGTAAAAGGATAACAGACTCTGTCGAATGCCTGCTTAACATCAAGCATTACGGCGCAGCAGTATTTTCTATTTTCAAACGCCTCTAAGATGCGTTGCACAACTCTATGGCATTGTTCAGGGGTTTCATGACCGCGCCTGAAACCAAATTGGTGATCGGGAATTAAGCCAGTCTCGTCCAAGACTGGCAGTACTCTACGCAGGAATACTCTTTCCAGAATTTTTGAGAATATTGTAAGCAAACTAATCGGACGGTATGAGGCAAGATTGGCTTCGGGTTTGCCAGGCTTAGGTATCATAACTAAGTGCGCTCTTTTCCATTGCGCTGGAATAAGTTGGAATAAGCTTAGTAATAAGTTCGATGAAAACTGGTGGGAGTAGTTTTAACGCAATTGCGTTGATACCTGGCAATTGCGTTGATCGCCTGGCGCTTTGCTATTTCTCAGCGCATTAATGCATTCAAGCGTTTCATCCTCAAGGACCGGGGGTATTTGGCTGCTGCCTTGATGCTCTCGAGAGAGTTGCTGCTCTACTTCGTCCGTTTCCTCAAGAGTGCATCTGGACAAACGCGTGAACACGCTTTCCAAATGATTTGCGAACGCATTGGCCCTGTCCGCCTCGGATCTGCACCAGCTGCCGTCTGTATTTATGACTGGGACTGCTCTCCTTGTTGGCCTCTTAATCTTTTTAGTCACTGGCCATAAATTGTGGTGGGGGTCACCGGGTTCCAGTTCCTCCAGGAAGGAGTCAAAGGCACTCCTCCTTAGAATGATGAGAGTCTCCTTTAAGGCCTTGGTGGCTCTATTTAGCGCAGTCTTGCCTGCCTGAGTCTCCGTTTCTCGTGGAGGAGCTCAGCAATCTGGGGGCTCCAAAGATGGATTTCCCTGTCTGGAATCCTAGGGCTATGGCTAAGTCTGGGGGCCGCTGCGTTGTGGATATTTTTTGTTAGCGTATCAATAGCAGTCTCAGTTGAGGTTTTTGGCCTGGAGCTGCCTGAACAACGCTTGTCCCTTGGGGTTGTTTCTTCTGGAGCCCCATCAGGAATGTTTAGCGTTAAAGTCACCGCCTATGACAAACCTGGGGCCAAGGGTATGTATTAGCCGACTAAACTCGTCATCTCTAGCATTATGTCTCGGTGGACAGTAAGCGGCAGCAATTTTCAGATCACCCAGTACAGTATTGATTTTAATAAGTGCACATTGGACCCAATCCTTTTGAATGGGTGCGAGCTCAATGTATTTTAGTTTATTCCTGATAAGAATTGCCGCTCCATCACGAGCTCTTCCGTTGGCGTGAATGAGGTCGTACCCTTGAATGGAGAAAAATTACCTTGAAGGGAAATGCGTCTCGGAATTGAGCAGTATATCGATTTGCTTGGTCTTGCAATAATGCTCGACCTCTGGCCTGCTTTTGCACAGGCCGTTCGCATTCCAAATGGTTAATCTTAAGTCTTAAGTTTTGTCAGGACTGTAGCCAGCATCTTATGCATGTGGCTAAACATTTTATCGAGCATGCGCTCAATCATCACTTCCATTTGCGCTGATTAGCCTCGTTATTGTTGCCACCTCTAGCCACATTGGCGAACCTTTTGTTGGGGCTGACTTTTGGCGATATATCATTCGATGTTGCCCTGCTTGCCTGGCTATGTATCCTGGTCGTCCTTGGTGCTGCCTGGTTCTTGGCATTTTTATACGCAGGCATCTATAGTAAGAAGCGGCGTGGGCACCTTCGCAATAAAGGCAGAACGCCGGTTCACTGCTGTCCTTGGTGCATAGTTGGGTGGAGTGGTCACCTTTGCATTTGACGCACCTGTGCTCAGTTGGCAATACCGTTGGGTGTGCCCGTAGCCTTGGCAGCGGTAGCACTGCACCACGTCATCAAATTTAAAAGGGGGCTCTACTGTAAGCTTGAAAGCTTCCTTGTTGTTATTGGCCGGCTCAAGGTTGGCAAAGAAAATGCTAAATGGCTTTTTGGTCACCTTGCCGACTAGGTTGTATACATCTCTGGTGCTATGGCCGTGGCTATTCAAAGCTGTATTGATGTCGTCAATATCAGTGGAGAAGTGAAGTCCTTTTATGACGATTCGATACGGCCTCTCGTCGTTGGGCTAGAAGGTGTAGTACCTCTCTTACTTTTATTAAGGAAATTCTTCATCGCCGTGTAGCTAGCCTTGTCCTGGGTCATAACCCGAATGTTGTTGTTTTTGGTCGCCTTGTAGGTAAAATCGTTACCCTGACCAGGGACTCCGGCAATGGGGCTGGTGAACGCCTTGATGTTCGTAACGTCGGGAATGAAGATTGGGGGAGGCTTGATTATTTGGGTTCTGGTACTTGCATACTTCTTCGTCGGCCTCAGATAGTGCCGCAAACCTGTTGTTGCTAAGCCTGGCCATTGCTGCTGAACTAGTGCTGAATCCATCTTGTGGTCGGTTACAGCGAATCTGCTTTCGGGGAATCTTTCGTTTTAACTCTCCAGGCTCAGGTCCTGAGCTGGTGTCGTCAGTTTCAGCAGCGTTAGTTGATGTACTTATTTTCTTCGGCTTGCTAGAAACGTCTGCCTTTTCTATTTTGTTAGCACGTGGTGGGGCCTGCCAGACCATCTTGACGGTAGGGGGGTGAAGCGCTGCCCACCTGCCCGAAATCAAAAACCCCTCGGTTATTTTTGTTACGCGTGAGCGTGTAAGTTGGTGAGCTAGCCGAGAGGAACGGTTAAGGCGATTGTTTTAATAATGGAATGTTTCGTTTCAGGAAAAAATAAATTTTTATTTTTTTTTGAGAAGTATTGCTCTGTTCGACAATTCGAATGATCATCTAAATGATGAAAAAAAAAAAAAAACTATTTAATTATTGAAAAATTTCAGAGAAATTCATTATCGAGAAGGTGACAATTTGACATTCACGAGCATTGTTAAGCACGAAATTCATACACTCCATTCAAATCCAATTTACAGGAAGCCATACGGTTACCCTTTCGGTTTTGAACAAGCAGTCGAAAATCAAATAAAAGATATGCTAACCCAAGGTATTATTCGGCATAGCCAGTCGCTTTTTTGCAGTCCCTTATGGATAGTACCAAAAAATTTAGATCAGTTGTCGATTACAGAGGGTTGAACGATATAACAATTAATGATAAATTTCCCATTCCAAACATGGACGAGATTTTGGGAAAATTAGAAAGATGTTTATAATTTACAACAATAGATTTAGCAAAAGGTTTCCATCAGATTGAAATGGATCAGAAATCAATCAATAAAACAGCGTTTTCAACCAAATACGGACATTACGAGTATACTCGAATGCCATTTGGACATAAAAATCCACCAGCAACATTCCAAAGGTGCATGAATCATGTTCTTCGTGATTTAATTAACAAGCATTGTTTTGTTTATTTGGAAGACAATTATTGTCTTCTCCACATAACTTGATGAACAATTAAATTCAATGAATAAAGTTTTTGAAAAATTAATACAGGCAAATTTGAAACTTCAATTAGATAAGTGCGAATTTCTAAAATAGGAAACATAATTTTTAGGCCACATTGTAAGTCCAGAAGGCATACGGCCAAATTAACTAAAAGTAAAGGCAATACAAGAATTTCCTGTGCCAAAACTTCAAAGGAAATTTAATCATTTCTAGGCTTATGTGGTTATTATTGAAAGTTTATTTCAGATATAGTATTTGAAATTAAAATTAAATTAAAATTAATTATAAACGCCCCAATATAAACATGTCCAGATTTGAATAAGAAGTTTCAGGTATCAACCGACGCCAGTAATTTTGTAATAGGAGCTGTGTTGTCACAAATTAACAAGCCAAATAGTTTCTCACGTACGTTCAGCGTTCATGAACAAAATTACAGTACAATAGAAAAAGAGCTTTTAGCAATAGTGTGGGCAGTAAAATATTTTCGCCCATATTTATATGGCAGACCATTTGACATTTTAAGCGATCATAAGCCACTTGTTTGGCTGAACATTAAAAAACCCAACATGAAATTACAATGTTGGCGTATCAAACTTAGTCAATATATTTTCTCAATCAAATACTTAGAAGAAAATTAAACCACGTAGCAAATGCATCAAAATTGAAGAAAATATGCTAGGCGAACAAGATATTAACACACAAGCTACAGCACATAGCGCTGAAGAAGATAACGAAAAATTAAAACATTTAGCAGAAAAACCATTGAATTATTTAAGAAGACAAATAGAAATGGTTAGAAGTGATACCGAAAAGGTAGAAGTTGACCCATATTTTAAAAAATTAAGGATAAAAATCGAATATTTAAACCTAAATATTGAAAAGACTTAACATATATTGATAAAAAAATTTTGCAACAATTCAATCGTATTATACATTGAATACGACTCAGATTTTGAAATAATACAACAAGCATTTAAAGAAATTATGAACCCTACAACAAACAACTCGAATATTACGAACAAATATTAAACTGAAAGACATCAGGATCTATGCAGAATTTAGAGAAATAATAATTAGCAACCACAAGAAAATTTAACATCGAGGTATCGAAAAGATGGTCAGACTTTTTAAAGAAATAAACTATTACACAGACTAACGAGTGTGAAGTTTGCAATCTAGCTAAGATTGATCACAGGAACACATCTTATAAATTTAAAATTACACCAGAAGTAGAAAACAGTAGAGAAACTTATGTCGTAAACATTTATTCAATAAAAAACCACAGCTATCTTACATGTATGTTATTGAGCCTAACGGCAAGGAATGGATGGAAGTCAAAAGAGGACTCATTCAAATATTTAACAATACGGGAAAAACCCTGAAACCTGCAACTCTGAAGACATAGTGATAGTGCTTTTATGAGTCTAGCCCTGAAAGAATGATTAAATAAGGAAAAAGTTGAAATTCAAATAACAACAAGTAAAAATGGTGTATCGGATGTAGAAAGACTACATAAGACAATTGCAATTGACTATGACGAAGAAAATAGACTCATGAAAATTGAGGTAATTTTATAAACTTATAATCATAAGCTAAAACATAACTCAACTGGTGGAACTCCAGCTGACATATTCATTTTTGCAGGAACATCGAATTATAATACCCAGAATATAAAAGAGACAAGAATAAATAATCGTAATAAAAACTGAAAGGATTTCGAAATAAATACTAAGTTTAGGAATGCACCCATAATTCACGGTAACATACAAAACCCTTACCAACCCACTGGGAAAATAGACCAATTGACGCAAATCATTTTGAAGAGACTAACAGAGGTCGAAAAATTAGGCATTATAAAACAAATTATCAGAAACAAAAGAAATTAAATAAGAGCAAATATTTACAAGAGGACGACATTAGAAAACAGGACGTATAACTCTCATTTTTCTGGCACTAATGATGTCAATCCTATTACGAAGAAGTAATAACCAGTTTATAGATATCAAGCCTATTAAATCAAATAATGGATACTTAACCATTACTAACACTAATTACAGATTTTCAAAAACCCATCTAGTAACACAAACTAATTATATTGAACCGTATATATTTATAACATGGAACTTACCCAAAATCATATTGAATCAAAACTGGATTAAAGTAATAAGAGGTTCTAGTCGGGAGTTCCCGACTAGGGGATACCCTGAACCCTCTTATTCCAACAACAAATGCATCTCGCGCTACGCACTCGTTTATAATACAGTATAATTTGCTTAGCTGCCTGAAAATTTCCATTCGCTGCAATAAGAGCTATTTTTTTATGAAATTAATTACGTTAAGCGCATCTAACCTAACAGCCTTTTGCACTTATGCGCTTCCTATCGGCAGTAATTTTTTTTGCCAATTTCAGATGATTTGATTTTTGATTTACTTTTTTCTTTATGTATACAATAAACTGTATTGAAATTGAATTAAATGTAATTAAAATACATTAAGTAAATAAAAACTATCAAACTAATTTATTTAACTTAGTACTGTAAAAAAGAATTTTGTGCACTTAAAAAAAAATAAAGGTTACTATGAAATCGATTCACTTTAAGAAAAAAAAAATTAAGTTAACTGCCTGTTCGCAGCAGAACGCCCTCTGAATAATATTATATCTGAATTACAATATATCTTTACTTCTCAAATCACGATATTAAAGTCACATACTATTATTTTTAAACCACCATAAAATACCATTGTAAATTGCTCATCACTAATCTATCGATAGTTATTGTTGAAAGTTCGAGAAGTAAATCACGCATTACAAGCAGTCTAAAGGCTCCTTTGATTTTTATTAAAATTTATAAAACATAAAAGGGGCCGAAGTGGGGTGCAAACTAGCATCTCTTCAAAACATTGGTGACCCCAACGTGATTTTTCTTTCTTGCTTCTCGTCTTGCCGCAAATCTTACTTTCGTTGTTCATCGCACTTTTGCTGCTGCAGCATAGGCACTAAACTCAAGTACA
This sequence comes from Drosophila ezoana, assembly GCA_035045725.1. NCBI lineage: Eukaryota > Metazoa > Arthropoda > Insecta > Diptera > Drosophilidae > Drosophila > Drosophila ezoana. The sequence continues at coordinate 305,142 of JAWNOU010000195.1, read as the reverse complement.
GACATATGTACATATGTATGTACATATTTCGCACACCGGCTCGAGTGCGCGCTTTTCTCTAACGATCTTATCGCGTTATTTAGCAGATCGGCTATTATAACCAAGCTGTTTGGTGCATATCAGTGCCAAGCACAACCGTTTGCTTAGAAAAGAAGAAGAAATGTGAATGCAAGTGCCGCTACAATTGATCTCGATACATACACATACACAAGCCGCTGCACACATAAAACGGTAATCGCATTCTCGCACTGCTCACTCTGTGACATTCGCTGTGGTCAAGGGCAAAGTTCTTCTCCATAAGTGAATTTTGGTGACAGGCCGGAGTACAGTGAGCACTCAACAAAACGTACCAACCGAACATTACCTCGCCAACAACAGAATGGAAAATTTGACAAGTGAAAAAGACTTTTGCAAAGCCAAATGCGCTTCTGTTCAACGCCAACTATTAGCAATGAACGAATTCTTCAGCGCTGGTGAGATGATCAGCTTTGACGAGGCCGATCTGATGGTGCGTATAGAATCTGGGAGAGCATGAAGGCCGAGTTTGATATCAGCCAGCCAAGGCTAGAAAAATTAGATTTGCTCGAGCTTTCAACGGACGCACGCTCAGACTTCGAGAAGGTTTACTGGAAGATCAAATCCAATCTCGCTCGTCAAATGGATGTAGTCACTAAGGGGCGTAAGACTGACGCCAATTCAACAACTATCCCACGCTTTGCTGAAAGTACGCACACATTTGCTCACTTGTTCAACCGTAAGTCTCGCCTACCGGAATTGCAGCTGCCCAGGTTCAGCGGCTCCTACGAGGATTGGCCGGATTTTTACGCCATGTACAAGACTGTTATTGGCAGCAATGAGGACCTAAGTAAGATTGAGAAATTACAACATTTACGTGCGTGCTTGGATGGTGCTGCTCTCAACACAATCAAATCGTTAGAGCCTGTCGACGTGAATTACGACAAGGCGTTGGAGTTACTCATAAAGCGTTTTGATAATAAGTTGCTACATTTTCAGGGCCACGTGCGGTCTATAGTCGGGCTGCCAGGTGTTGAAAATGGATCAGCAGAGGCGTTGCGTGAGTTGAGTGACAAATTTAACTCGCATCATCGGGCGCTTAGCACCATGTCAACAACTGAGGAGCTGGCTGACGGATTACTCATACACACAATATCGCACAAGCTCGATCACCACACCCAGGAAAAGTGGCAGGAGGCACTTGCAACGGATAAGCTACCCAGGTGGACGGATATGTCTGCGTTCTTAGAGAAGAGATGCCGCAAGATGGAAAACTTGAAAGGCGCTACGGCACCTACGCCTAGCCACCAGGTTACCAGAAATGTACAAAAATTGAATCGTAACACATTCATTGCATCCTCATCTAACAATTACCAGCAAAATTGTAATTTTTGCGACTCAAAAGAGCATTTTCTTGTTAAATGCCCGTTGTTTTTGAATCTGTCCCCAAGTTTGCGCCACAAGGAGGCCAAGCGATTGCATCTTTGCCTAAACTGCTTGCGCAAAGGCCATGGCTTGCAGCAATGTCGCTCAGGTCACTGCAGGCATTGTCAACAAAAACATCATTCGTTGCTTCACATGAGCCTCATCACAACTCAATCATCTGCCCTGTGTACACCAAGCTTGCAGGCTGCAACCACGATCAAGCCTCACGCATCGTCTTTAAGTAATCCACCATCTTCAACTCTCGTCAGCACTGCTCTTAAATTCGCACCTGAAGCCACGAATGCCCAGCCTGTAGACTATGTGGTGCTTCCAACCGTCATCTTATATGCCAAGAGCCACTCAGGTGTGTTCATACCCTGCCGCGCATTACTGGATTCTGGATCTCAACTCAACTTTATCACTGCTCGTCTAGTAATGCAGCTCCAACTAAACTCTCATCATGCTGCCGTATCAATATCTGGTATAGGCGAATCAACCCTATCTTCTAACATGTCCACTGACAAATCAGCGCAGTCACGTGACAGGAGCTTCAGCACATCATTTTCAGCAGTCGTTACTCGTAGTATAACGGATTATCAGCCCCACTTTGGGTTAGACATCTCTGGGTGGAATATCCCCAAAAACATCTCGCCCGCGGATCCAACGTTTTTCAAATCTCAAAGAATAGATTTATTACTTGGTGCCGGACTATTTTTCGATCTCATTTGCATCGGCCAAATTCGAATGGCGGATAACCTACCAACGCTCCAAAAGACCAAGCTCGGATGGATTGCGTCTGGCGGACTCTCTCGCGTACACAACAAACACACATCCCTTTCAGCCCTTTACAAGGAACCTAATCCATGGGAGGATCCACTGTCGGATATTGTAAAACGATTCTGGGAAGTCGACAATTGCTGCGGTACAACCCCTGCGCTCTCTGATGAAGACGCACTATGTGAGCAGCTATTTCTCCAAGGCTACACGCGACTAAAGTCAGGGCAGTATTCAGTTAGGCTTCCAGCAAAGCTCAGCTTCGACACGCTAGGAGACTCATATCAACCTGCTCTACGACGTTTCAAGTCGCTCGAAAACAAATTGGACAAAAATCACCAGCTGAAGGAGAGCTACTCTGCATTCATGTGCGAATACATCGACTTGGGCCACATGTCTTTTTCCCACAATTCTATTTACCCCACCACTGCGTAGAAAAGCCAGATAGCTCAACCACCAATTTGCGCGTCGTTTTTGATGGATCAGCCAAATCCACATCAGGCGCATCTCTGAATGATCTTTTGCATACAGGCCCAGCGATTCAACCCAAATTATTCAACATTCTAATTCATTTTCGTTTTTTTAAGGTTGCCATGTGCGGTGACATCTGTAAGATGTACCGCTGTGTCCGAATAACGCATCCAGATCAATTTCTGCAATGCATCTTATGGCGTGATCACCAAAATGAAAGCATAAGGACGTACACCCTGGATACAGTAACGTATGGAACCAAACCCGTTGCGTTTCTAGCAATTCGAGCGATGCAGCAGCTGGCCCACGACGAAGAGCCTACCTTTACACTAGCTGCAAAGATAGTTTGTCGCGACTTCTACGTAGACGATTTAATTTCTGGAGGGGACTCTATAGAAGAAGCCATTCAGATCCGACAGCAAGTAAAACTGCTACTGGCTAAATGTCACTTTCCAATCAGAAAGTGGTGCTCAAATGAGCCTGATGCATTAAAAGGAGAAAGCGAATCCGATTGTGAGAAGCTAATGGAGTTCAAGGATGGCACCAACATTGCAAAGGCGCTTGGTTTAGCTTGGAGCCCTAGCTCTGATAGCCTGCTTTTCACCTTTGCGGAGATCGTACCCGAAGGATCAGTCACAAAGCGGAGCATATTATCAATGATAGCGAGATTTTACGATCCGCTCGGATTGATCGCGCCCATCGTTACCAGGTTAAAGGTATTTCTCCAAGCACTGTGGAAGGAAAGGGTCAATTGGGACGAATGCCTGTCGCAGTCGCTGCACTTCGAATGGATCAAACTCATATCGCAACTCTCATTTGTCAGCAGCTTGAAATTCTCCCGTTTTGTATTGATGCCGCTGGCTACGTATGAGCTGCATGGATTTTGCGACGCCAGCACAGCCGCTTATGGTGCTTGCGTATTTGTCAGATCCGAAATGCAAGGGGTATTTTCATCACATTTGCTATGCTCTAAATCAAGGGTCGCCCCATTAAAGACGCTGACAATCCCAAAGCTTGAGCTGGCAGCTGCAATTTTATTATCAGAGCTCATAGGAAACATTGCCAAGTGCATTCAGTTCGAATGCAGATATCATTGCTGGACCGACTCAACAGTAGCGCTTGCATGGATTCGTGATTCACCTTCAAAGTTTAACGTCTTTGTATCCAACAGGGTATCACAAATACAGGAGCGGACCAAGGGCATGACCTGGCATCATGTACTCTCTCAGCTGAACCCCGCGGACATTTTATCACGTGGATGCACACCTTTGGAACTTTTAGACTCACAGCTATGGCATAATGGACCCCCATTCATACAGGCCGCTAGCTCGACTTGGCTTCAAAACGTCGCCTATCCCTTTGAGCTTTCAGAACGACGCCAGAAAGTGCTGGTACTATCAACGAAGACGGACCTATCGGCATCTTGTAAATTCAACAACACATTTGCCAAGTTACAGCGCACTTTCGCATACGTGTATCGATTTATAGCGCTAAAAAGATCTGATTCGACGAGATCAAAAGGTCCACTCACTCCAGATGATATCAAGTGCGGAACGCATTTACTTATAAAAAACATTCAACTTACGCACTTCGCCGAAGAGTACAAAGCACTCAGCTTAAAAAGGCCGCTTCCAACAAGAAGCAAACTTCGTTCATTGTGCCCACTGTTGGACGCTGAGGGACTCTTGCGCATCGGCGGGCGCCTTCAGACTTAAACTTAGAATATGAAGCAAAGCATCCGTTATTGTTGCCTAAACGCCACCCAGTCACCGCAGCTATGATCACATATTATCATTTGGAATTTCTTCATGCTGGTCCGCAATTCCTTCTAGCAACACTCCTCCAGCGATACTGGCCCATCGGAGGTCTCGAGGCTGTCTCAAATATCATCAACAGGTGCGTGCGCTGCTTTCGAATGCGACCTAAACTTCTGGAGCAAGTCATGGCCCCGCTACCAGCTGAGCGTGTGGCATCGACTTTTGCGGTCCTTTCTACGTCAAATCAGAGGTCAGGAATCGCTCACCAACGAAATGCTACATCTCAATTTTTATATGCTTTTCAACGAAAGCAACGTATTTAGAGTTGGTAGAGGACCTGTCCACGTCATCGTTTATCGCTGCCTTGAAGAGATTCATCAGCCTTCGAGGGAAACCGCATACAATATGGACAGACAACGCCACAAATTTCGTGGGTGCTCGAAATGAGCTGAAGGAACTGCGCTACCTGTTTATAAGCGATCCCCAGCGCAATGAGATTGTTCGCAACTGCCTAGCTCTGGGAATCAACTGGAAATTCATTCCGCCCCGTTCGCCACATTTTGGAGGATTGTGGGAGGCCGCTGTCAAGTCAGCAAAATATCATTTTTACCGCGCCGTTGGAAATTCTCTTCTTTCATTCCACGAATTCCGAACTCTCATCTGTTAAATATCCGCAATGCTTAACTCAAGACCGCTTTGCTATATTGCAGAAAACCCGAATGACTTGGAGATACTCACGCCTGGGCACTTCATCTGGGGCAAAGCCAATGCCACTATCGACGAGCCAGACATAACTCACCTAAGCATAGGTCGCCTCAGCTCATTTTGGAAGAAATGGAGTACATCGTATTTGGCGTTGCTCCAAGAGCGCGGGAAATGGCGATCGTCCAAGCAAAATCTTGAGGCCGGCAGCATCGTGCTGCTCAAGGAGGACAATGCACCACCACTCAGGTGGCCGCTTGGTCGAGTCGACAGCGTCATCACGGGTGACGACGGCATTGTGAGAGTAGCAGTCATTCGTACACAAAATGGCCTGGTCAAGAGAGCCATTGCCAAAATCGCCGTTCAGCCAATCGAGACCATATCGGTTGAAAGCTTGTATCTTCCAACGGGGGGAGCATGTTCGCAGCAGAACGCCCTCTGAATAATATTATATCTGAATTACAATATATCTTTACTTCTCAAATCACGATATTGAAGTCACATACTATTATTTTTAAACCACCACAAAATACCATTGTAAATTGCTCATCACTAATCTATCTAACTAGTTATTGTTGAAAGTTCGAGAAGTAAATCACGCATTACAAGCAGTCTAAAGGCTCCTTTGATTTTTATTAAAATTTATAAAACATAAAAGGGGCCGAAGTGGGGTGCAAACTAGCATCTCCTCAAAACACTGCCTTTTTAGGATAGTTGCCTCTAAATCTTGAGGCAGCTAAGCACATTATACTGTAATAAAGATAAATTAAAAAAAAAAAAAGGTTCCTTTCGCAGGGTTCGAACTCGCAACTAACCGCACTACCTACCGCCGTCTCTACTCAACAGCCACACCAAAAAATTAGTTTCCTCGGTAGGGCTCGAACTCGCGACAGACCACACCACTTACCACCGCCCCTACTCAACATCCAAACCAATAATTGACTCTAATTGAGTAAAAAACGAAGTAAAATAGCAGGACAGAAAACAATAAAATCGCAATGGGAATGCTGTTGATATAATTAGAAACAGACGCGCATGAATGTGTGTGTGTACATATATAAAGAAATTCTTGGAACTGCGCTAGCTGCAAGCCCGTGCGTAGTCAAAACACCGAAAAACAAAACAAAACCCGATCTTAATGAAGTTTTCTACAGTATATCTTATTGTACCATAGAATATTTGTGTATTTTCAAAAAGATAATTGCATTAAAATTGTTGGGCAATACAAGTTGGGTTATTTACTTGATTTATAGCTATGTGGTATACTTAATATATATAAATTAAGATTAAAATAAGAAGTCCTCGCGGATATTCGTTATAAGACTTTATTTTGATTATTTGATTATTTTAGTAACACAAAATGAATTAATTAATTATGGTTTATAAAACACTAGGCCGATACGCCATAGTGACAGAGTTAATTTATGCGCGAAGTCGCTGGGCCGACGTGCCTCAGTGAAAGCCGAATTAAAACTAAATTTACAAAAGTTTGATCAAATTACCTAAGCTATTGTGTGCTTTTCACAACGGCCGCTAGAATGCTTAGCTTGCGCCTCGTGCGCTGTCGTCGTGCAAGAACATCCGGCCCAGTGCTATATCAGCATCTGGAGCTTGTGTCGTTGGCCTCTGTTAACTGCTCCCCTTTTAAGTTAAGGCCGCCCTCGGCCGCTCCTATCTCGGCGATCACATTCCTAATCTCCTTGGCCGATGCCATGTTTTTGGTGAACCGACGGTAGGTGACTCCGATGCAAATTATGGTGCAACACACAGCACCCAACAAGAAGGCTATTACCACGCTGGCGGCGCTTCCAATTTCGTCCTTGCCTTCCTTGATGATCTCCAGGTTACGTTCATTCAAGCGATGAAGGTAAGGGAGACTCAGCACGTCTTGGTGGCCGGTGACGTTCAGAAGGGGAGATGCCGCGATGCCGGGGAACTTACTCTGGACGTTGCTGCGATTCAAGTACTTAGTTTCGCTGATCAGAGCCCAATTATTGAACGTGATTAGATTCGTTCCGTGAACCCAAGTCTCAGTACCGTTGTCAGTGCAAACTGTAGCAGGCCGGTTATTGATGATCAGAATTCCGTCATCGACCCATGTGATCGGGTCTAAGTGACTCGGCTGCATTTGGCAGTTTGCTAAGCCACCAGCATGCAGCTCTCTGGCACAAGAGCTGGTCGGTGAAAGTTGACAAAGGGCGTGGAAATGCAATTCTTAAGGGCAAGCACTTGATCTCCGCACTCAACTATAATGTTGTCGTCAATTTGTAGCACGGCATTCTCATGCGCAACTGGATACAGCATCACCTTTCTGCAAGCCATTTTGATTTTCGGGAACTTAATGATAAAGTGAAGGGCATTAACAGTTTGTAATACTTTCACGGACGCAACGCTATTGAAGTAACTGTGGGTTCATCGATCCAGATGATTTCAAATCTGCGTGATCTAATATATTTGGGCTTATGATATTAATTTTTGCAAGGGTAACAGCGAGCGTCAAATTCTGCATTTCCATCAGCAACATTCTATTCCGAGCTAAAAGAGTTTCGTATAAATGCCCGGAATCTATCTGATTCATTTTTGCAGCTTTTAGTAATGTGTTGACACTTGTAGTGAGTTGATTGATTTGTTCCTGAACTTTTGTGTTGATAGCTACCTGTCTGTTGTTAGAGTTCACCAACTGTAACTCAGTGAATTTGATCTTCTCAAAGTCACTGGCGTCAGGTGTTCCCGTAACTACTTTGAGGGCTGTGCCCAAGAAATCTAAACTTCTTGCCACCCTGTGATGCACGCTAAGAGCTTCTAACAGATCTCTGAGGTGCGACGCATCTACGCTTAGAAGCTTTCTCATGTGTGACTGGAAACATTTCACATAGCTCAATTGTTTCGTTTACCATTTTCTCGTACTCAGAGATGTTTGCTGTGTGCCTGACGAAATTGAATTCCTCCCAGACCAGAACTTGGCCCTCAACAATGGGAATATACTTGGCGTGTGAGTAATTAGTCACACGCGCTGCCGCACTTGCAAAAAATAGAAATAGCAGAAACCCGAACCTGCGGAAGACAGACAAAACGGACCGAACTATTACTACGTGTCTTCCTGAAGGTAATGCCAAGTGGCGTAAATATTAAAACTTAAAGGTGAAGCCTAGTGGCTCAAATGATGAAGTTAGTTAAATTCAAGATGCATAGAATCGATGTTTTATTGCAGCTCTCGCTACTCTACTTAAGGTTGTCCTTGGGGACCACCCTCCCTCCAATAAGAACGGTCGTGCCAAGGTCTATTCTGTCGCTGGTCGTTCAGCCTAGCCCGGAGTGCATCTTGTGCACTCCTTAACTTTGCTGATATTTCCCCTTCAGGTTCGCCTGAGGGCACATGGAGGACATCAATAGGTCTCTTTTTGATGACCGAATGTATTGTCTTGTTATACGCAATCGTGGCTAGCATTATGACATCGACTGAGTCACTGATGTTTCTCTCCAGCTTGAGGCAACGTGCAAGCTCGTCTAGCTCGGCGCATTAACAATATGGACTCCGTAGTTGTTTAACAACAGGGTCTTTATCGTTTGAGAATTCATCGATGGCTCGTTGTCGCAATAAATTGTTCTGGCTCGTGGAAAGAAATTCATGAGCTGCAGTAGTGGAGCTTTTAAGTCGCCGATAGTGCGCGACTGAATTGGTTGTACGACTGCAAATTTAGAGAACTTATCTACACAGGTCAAAAAAAATTGTTTGTCCGTGGAAAAAATATCAATGTGCAGAAATTCCCCAGGAGTCTCAGGGATCGGAGTTTCTCCCAGCTCCTGTCTTTTTGGGTGCCTATCGTATTTGGCTACAACTTTCCGCAATTACCTTAGCCAACTTCGCCATTTTAGGGAAATAGTATTCTCATAACACTTGCTTAACATTTTCGTGAGCTGCTCTGTGCGCTCTATTATGTTCGGCAACGAGAATTTCTCTCCACTCGTCAACGTTGAAGACATCTGCAACTCGGTTTTTGCAGTGCCAGAACTTTGTGCCTGGAAACATGCGAACTAAGCCATCCTGCACCTGTGCTAGTGTGTGCAGGTTGCAATAGAGGGCATTAACTGCATTTGGATTAATCAAGTCAAGGAGTTCATCTAGAAGGGCTCTGCAATCAGTGAAGCACACGACGCCTCATGACGCCTCTTGTCCCCGAATAGAATGAAGTTGCGTTTGGTGGGGACGGGTGCCTCTTCAATGACAATTTGATTTTGGAAACAATTAAGTGGCTTTTCGGTTGACTCAATTGTCAAGGACAGCTCGCTGTGGACTGTGGCTGCGCAGGAATCAGTATTCAGCTCGTCAAGAGTGTTGAGCTGTTGTCGCGATAGCGCATCAGCAACTAAATTCTCCTTGCCTGGCTTATAAAATATTCGCGCATTCGTTTCCTCAATGCGCGCCTTCCATCTTTTAATTTTGGTGTTGGTGTTTCGGGTTTGAATCAGAAACGGCAAAAGTTAACGGTTGGTGGTCCGTGAAAATGTTAATGTCTTTTACCGCATATAGGTAGTGACGTAGCTTGCTACGGGCCCAAACTATACCCAAAAGTTCCAGCTCGTTAGTGGCGTAGTTCACCTCCAGGGGTTTCAATGTTCTGGAAATCATTGAGATGGGGCGACCCTCTTGAGAAAGCACTGCCCCTATGCCGTAATTTGAAGCGTCTGTCGTTAGATCAAACGGCTTCTTAAAGTCAGGGTATCTGAGCATGACGTTTTCTGATGACAAAATGTTGCGTAGCTTTTGGAATGCGTGACGCTGAAGCTCAGAGAATTCTACCGGGATGTTTCGCGATCTATGTTTACTTACTGACCCATTCTCGCCCTTTAGAAGATCAGAAATGGGTTTTGCTATTGAGGCAAAGTCTTTGATGAAATACCTATAGTAACTGGCCAGTCCTAAGAATGATCTGATCTCGAATATATTCTTTGGTTCCGGGAACTCCTGAATCGCTTTGACTTTTTCAGGGTCCGTTGTAGCTCCATTACTGGTTACCACGAAACCAAGAAAACCTACGCTTTTCTTAAAAAAACGGGATTTTTCTTTGGAGATTCTCATATTTGCCTCGTACAGGCTCTTTAAGACCCACTCTAAATGTTGGGCATGAAAATTTTCGTCATAGACATAGCAAGATTTGCCAATTTGCTGACGCAGTACGTCGTCAACAGTTCTTTGGAAGATGCTGGCCGCATTCTTCAAACCAAAGGAAAGTCGACAAAATTTGTACTTACCCCCGTTAACTGCAAAGGCTGTTTTTTCACGGTCACGCTCTGCTAGAGTGATCTGGTGATAGCCGGATTTTAGGTCCAATGTCGAAAAGTATTTAGCTTTGCCAAGATTCCCCAAAATCATTGGAATGTTAGGCATAGGGTATCTGTCTGCGATGGTCTTCTCGTTAAGTTTCCATGGGATAGGGGTACAGTCGGACATAAACTGGTTGTTCATCAGTGGTTCTGATAGTGGCCACCACTGGTGTGCTATGGGGAAGTGCTTCTTCCCGATCCGCGAAGGCCTTTTGTTTGCTTTTTAGCATCTTTAGGAATGCAACTTTTACAGCATCGGGCGCGTCGGCGCAGACAACATTGGTAAAGTTAACATCCGCGCACCTGTGGAATTCGATTTGTTCAGTTTCTGCGCCACATTTGAGTTGGCCAGAAGAAAGACAAAGCGACACTCCTGCTTGCGTGAGCAAGTGGGCAGGTCTGGGAGCAAGAAAAATGTGTCAGTTTTGCCGAACAGAGATATAAGGCACTTATGAGTGATGTTCGTGGTGCCGTGTATAGAATGGGTAGAGACGGAAGAATTTACTGGGCACACACCTTTTAGATTTTTATGTGGCCTGATATAATTCTTGGAAGCGCCCGTGTCGATGAGAAATCTCATCTGGATCCCTGTTACTCTCTTACTGATGTAGTGCAGCAGGGAGCTTCCCCTAAAAAATTGAGAGTGTCTGAGTCATACCCGCTACCATTGTCGTCGGCAATTTGCTGTTCTGCACAGATAGATCGACGTCCATTGGTTCCTGTGACCCGCCACCTTTGTTTCACCTGTCATTCTGTTGCTCAAATTGACTTTGTTGCTGTTTCTGTTGTTTAGTGAGGTGAGGATTTTTGGAACCGCTGGGTTGCGGATCCCCCTGCAGTTGACCCCTATCTTGCTGACGGACCTGCGGCCTCGGGGTCACTTTTCGTTCCCTATCTTCTTGCCCTTTAGCGAAGCTAGCGGCAAGGCGTACCTCTCATGGTTTGCGTCTACCTCTTGCGCTAGAGCTAGGGCCGACGGTAAGTCCTTAGGCTTTGCTGCGAACAGGACATCCGTCAGGCTACGCTTTAGGCCTGAGACAAAAACACGCAACGCATCATCTTTAAACTTCGTACAGAGTCCTTGGGCCATGCTTGGTTCATAGGACATGTTGACCTTATTGGTGAGAAGTGAAGGCTTTTTCTCAACCTCGTCATAGTATTGTAAAATTGTTAATGAGCCCTGTCTTAGGGTGCTCTTCCCTTGCTTTATGACGTGAATGCCTCTCTTATCCGTGTATGTGAAATGGAGACGGTTTATTATGGCATCAAAATTCATAACTGTGCCAAACTGACCCAAAACGCCGTCAGCTGCCTCTCTAATTTTGCTCTTAATAATGACCGCCTGGTAGTGGCGTGAGCTGCCGTCGCATGGCTTGTACATTTTATATGGTGCTATCGCAGCTTGTCTCCAAGAGGCGTACGTCTCTGGCACACCCGAAAATTTTGGTAAGCATTTAACGGCGTCCAATGGTTCATTACATTGGACGTCGTTTCTGATTTCCACCGGCTCAAATGCCTGGACCGGCGGTGTTTCTATACTACTGGCAGATATTCTGCCTGCCAACTCTTGTATCCGAGCGTTTAAGGAAGCCCTCAGTTCTGCATCTCTTTGCTTTAATACTGCGCTCTGTGCTTCTGCGGCCTGCACCAAAGCCCTAAGCTGCTCAGGCTCCATTCCTATTTTACACCTGTTGTCAGCGATTTTTTGCGGGACGGCTTCCCTATCTAAGGTGGTGGAGTCGTCTGACTCAGATCCCCTCGCAGAGCGGTCTCTGTTTCGAGAAACGAGCTGTTCATGGACTATACTGTCAGAAATAATAACAACACGATTTCAAGGGCAAATCAACAACAGTAAATTAAATGAATGCTGGCAGAGGAGAGTTTATTTAAAATTGCTGATGGATGCAAAATTGTGTTACTCAAAGTAAGTTGGGAACACAATTACTGCAATTTTAATATTTCTCACTTATGTATTTTTGGATTTTATTTTAAATAAATCACGCAAATTAAAAAAAAGTTTGTGCCAAATGATGGCCCACTTACATTTTATTTGATCGTAGAAGGGTTATATGCTCTACGTCTAAAACTACTGCTTCCCACGCTGCAGTCGCGAATGCCCTTTTGTGATTCCTCGCTGAAGTCTATGGGTGTTGGTTTACTTCGCTGCCCAAACCCGCTTGCGCGCTGGTTTGGTGACAAGTCGCTGCCCGAAGAGCTCCAGCGGCGTCGGTGTATCAAATGGCTTTTTATTGGGCTTGTGCCGCTGACGTAAATGAGTGTAGGTCAGGCACAGCTTTTATTGTTTGCACTGGTAGGTTGGGTAGTGCTATTACACAGCGCGAAATGTCTTGTACTGGTAGATAAGTTTATTTAGATTAGAAAAACGTTGGGCGCACATTAAATTAAAATAAGAAGTCCTCGCGGATTTTCGTTATAAGACTTTATTTTGATTATTTGATTATTTTAGTAACATAAAATTAATTAATTAATTATGGTTTATAAAACACTAGGCCGATACGCCGTAGTGAGTGAGTTAATTTATGCGCGAAGGCGCTGGGCCGACGTGCCTCAGTGAAAGCCGAAATAAAACTAAATTTACAAAAGATTGATCAAAACTACCTAAGCTATTGTGTGTTTTTCACAACGGCCGCTAGAATGCTTAGCTTGCGCCTCGTGCGCTGCCGTCGTGCAAGAACATCCGGCCCAGAGCTATGTCAGCATCTGTGGCTGGTGTTATATTGCATTTTGCTGACCCCTGTAAACTCGTAAGAACACCCGGCCCAGTGCTATATCAGCATCTGGAGCTGGTGTCGTTGGCGTCTGTTGACTTATATACTCTTCTAGAATAAACATTTCACTTTTGGTGACTCTAGCTCTTATTATATACCCAATTTGTTAAAAAACAGGATGTCGATATCGATTTTTATCGATTGCTTGGAAACGCAGTAAGTTATCGACTATCGGAAACAAACTCGATCTGTTCTCTAGGAGGACCTACAGCTAAAATTTCAAGTCTCTAGCTCTTAGAGTTCTGATATCCTTGCGTTCATACATACGAACAGACGGACGGTCAGACAGACGGACATGGCTAGATCGACTCGGCTATTGATGCTGATCAAGAATACATATACTTAATGGGGTCGGAGATGCTTCCTTCTGGCATAGCAAGTGTTGCGGTCTGTCGCGAGTTCGAGCCCTACCGGGGAAACAATTTTTTTTGCTGGTTTGTCTGTTGAGTAGAGTCGTCAGCAAGTAATACGGTCAGTTGCGAGTTCGGGAACTTTTTTTTTTTTTTTAATTTATCTTTATTGCTTTACTTTATTACTATTACATATATCTCTTTTAAAATGTTCGATTAGATAAAACAATTATTATTACATTTAGCAATTCTATCGTTTACAAATAATTTTTCATCTATCTGGGATATGGCTTTAGCGTGATATAACTTACAATTATAATTAATAGTTGGATATTTTATAAAAACTATGATTAAACCTTGGTATAAAACAATCGAAAAAGAGGAAATGTCTAAAAGGTCTATTAGAGTGATATTTTATGGTTTCGTGATTGAATATATTTATCATGTCTCATTTGCTTAAAATTTTTGGGTTTAATATTCTTGAAAATGTATAAGTATCCAGCAGATTATGTAGGTCAAGTGACAACAACTTAAGTCGATATTTTCATTAAAAGTGATTCCTGATTAATTTTAATATCTTTTAAAAGACTCGTGATTGTAGTGACTTCTTTGAAAATTGCAGAATTTATTTTATTTTGCTTAAAAATGCTACCTAGTTCATTAATACTACGTTTGGCAATGTTATGAGGTGTAAGTAGAGATAGGAGTGTCTTGATTAAATTCAATTCCATGGTGATTTCCTAATCAATGGAATTGTTTCCATTATTAAAGAACTTTAGTTCTTTTTCAACAATATCGTTATAAAAACTCAGATTAGTAACGTGAAAAACTTCTCCGTATGCTTCGTATAAAAAAAGAGTATCTGTCCTCAAGCAGGAGATTGTCATCATTTGAATAATTAATGACTGAACCGCAAAACGGCGAAAAAAAAAACATAAAATGTGCATTTCTAGAAATACATAAAAAAAAACATAAATAGGTTAGAATTTGATATTATCTTTATGAATAATACGATCCCGATTATTTATTTTTTCTTTATTTCCTAAGTCTTCTTTAACTACCTGTTTTTTGTATCTGGGCTGTAGTTTATTTCGTTCGCCATGTTTCTTCTCATAAATTTTTTCACCTACTTGGTAATTTTTTGGTAACCTCTTTTCCTTATGATACTCTGCAATTTTTCCTTGGGCTATGGATATGGATATTAATTTATCTGGCAAGTTTGAATGTTCTATTTTGTTAAATAATATGTCACATGGCTTTTGTTCGGTTGTTGAATGGATTGTGTTGTCTATTCTTTAATTGCTCGGTATATGACTTCGGAATGATCCATTCTTTTTGAATACAGAGAGAAATATAGATTATTGTAGAATGAACTCTTTCTACCTGACCATTGCTTAAACTGTGTCTGGGGTCTGCATAATAAATTGTTAATCCTGATCGACACATTGAAGATCGGAATTGTGCTCATGAAAACGTAGGTTCATTGTCCATCATTATAGATTTGACAAATGGAATAGTTTGTTTTAGTTCCAACACTTTGTTTGCCATATCTGATTTATTATTGATTTCTTTTATCACTAAAAATTTGGTATATGCGTCCAAACATGTCATGAATGTTAATTTATGAGCATTAAAAATGTCAATATGTAATTGTTCACCTTCTCTTTCTGGAATAGGAGCTTGGGAGATAGGAATTTGCTTTGGGTTCCTGTTATATTTATTTTTGAAACAAATTTCACAATAGCGTATGTGTTGCTTAAGGTTTTTGTATAATGTTGGCCAATAATAATATTTAAGAATTTGCTTAAGATTTTCATCTAAGCCACTATGAGCACGAGCATGTTTTTCTTCTATTATGACTTATTGATCGTTTGTGTTTTCAATTTCTAGGACAAACTTTCTTGTGAATAAAAATTTGTTGGTAAACGTGTTTTTTAATATGTTTTGATTCTCATGTAGGTCTTCGAAACTGCAATGAATTCCCGTAGTTAGGTTTGGATGAAGGAATTCTTTAAGTATGATTATCAAGTTGTGCACCGTGTCATATTCTATGATATGTCTTGTTTTGTTGAACATTTCATATTTTTCGTGAATTGTTATGTTGTTTTTGGAAATAAGTAACTGTTTTAGTTTCTTCAATTACGTTTTTATAACTGCTGTCGGCTGAATGAATAGTTTCGTTATAGGACGACGATTCTTTTTCGGAAACGTTATTATCTTGGTTGGAAATGTGATTAATAACTTCTCTTGATAAAGCGTCAGCAACGACGTTGGTTGATACTGGCTTGTAAAATATTTTAGGGGAAAATTCTTCTATGAAAGCGTGCCATCTTTTCATTTTTGAGTTTGGATTTCACACAGAAACTGCAAAGGAAAGTGATTGATGGTCTGTTTGGATTTCTAAATTTGTAACCTCGTACATGTAATTCCTAAGCTTTTTTAATGCCCATACTATAGAGTATAGTTCCCTTTCATTTGTGGCGTAATTTCTTTCTGTTTTATTAAAGGTTTTTGAAACAAACGTGATCGGTTTGTTTTTCTGTGAAAGGACTGCGCCAATGGTGATGTCGGAAGCGTCTGTAGTGAGAACGATCTTTTTCGTTTGGTCTGGTTGAGTTAGCTCAATTTTTTCAATTAAGTGTGATCTTAGATTTTCAAAAGCAGAGATAGCTTCTTCGTCTAAAGATATTTCTGTTTTTTTTTAAACGTATGTTTTGAAACCATACCATTATGTCCCTGTAACAGTTTAGTGAGTGGTTTTGCTATAGTCGCGTAGTTCTTTACAAACTTTCTGTAATAGCCTGTTAAACCCTTAAATTATTGGGAGGTGGGTATTTCATAATCGATTCTATTTATTTAGGGTCGGTTTTTATAATATTGTAAGATACTATGTATCCTAAAAATTCTATTTCTTTTCTAAAGAATTTTGATTTTTCCAAGGAAATTTTCATGTTCGCTTTAAATAGGTTCTCAATGATTTCGTGTATATCATAAAATGTTGATTCGGACTATCTAAAAAATCTATAATATCGTCCATATAAATGTGACGAGTTTTTCCGATTTTTTATAAAGACTTCCGCTAGGCCTAATTATGTTTTCATTTAACATCCTATTTATTTCCTGACTAACGAAATTATTAGCTGAATGAATAAATTGCATTCTCGTAAATTGTTTTTATATCTCCTCTAATATCTTTTCTAAAAGGGAGACATGTTTGAATCTGAGAATGTTTGGTTTGTATTTGTTGAACGACTTATTGCTCAGGAATATGCAAGTTATCCATTTGGTTAATGGAATGATTAATTTAGAGGATACCGACATCTTCCGACGTCTGCTCTTTTGGACTTTTTTCTTCTTTCGCTTTTCGTCCTTAAGATTATCGTCAACTTTAAACTCTCGGATACGTGGACTATCAGCGTCACTTAATGACGATGATTCTGTATCGGATATATTAAATAAGAACAAGTAAGAGGTTCTAGTCGGGAGCTCCCGACTAGGGGATACCCTGAACCCTCATATTCCAACACCAAATGCAGCTCGCGCTAATAGATAGAGAGTAGCGGGGAGGTGGCGATAGGTATAAAATGAAAGATATTTGATATATATATACTTTTCTAGAAGCTACATGTCAAGTTTGGTGACTGTAGCTCTTATTATTTACCAAAATTGCTTTAAAAACAGGATTTCGATATACATTTTTGTCGATTACTTGGAAACGATGCAAGTTATCGATTATCGGAAACTCGATCTGCGCAGGCACTAGGAGCACCTACATCTATAATCAAGTCTCTAGCTCTTATAGGTTCTGAGTTCCTTGCGTTCATACATACGGACGGACGGACGGACGGACGGACAGACAGACGGACATGGCTAGATCGACTCGGCTATTGATGCTGATCAAGAATATATATACTTTATGGGGTCGGTGATGCTTCCTTCTGCCTGTTACATACATTTGCATTTTGCACAAATACAATATACCCTTTTAACCCATTTTCAATGGGTTCAGGGTATAAAAATGATTTACATTTTCCGTTTTGGAAGCCCAAATAAGTGGCAACGTTTTTGTCTTCGCTAGAACTTTTTAAATTGCCATCCGTTTCCTGGACAAGTTTTAAAAAATTAATTTTTTCTGTTTTGTTATTATAAATCAGAGTTCCATTTGATAAGTCGATTACTGCTTGAATCTCCTTAAGTAGATTATAGCCGACTAATAGATCTGCGTCTAGGTTGTTAATTTCGTAAGATCTGTGGCGTTTGCCAATTATGTTTATATTGTGAAAGTGCGTTATAATACTGTAACCGTTTACAGTTTTTATTTATTTTTTAAAACTTATTTTTCTGAATTATCATATACATATACCCTCTTTTATATAACACGCGGTAGCACTGGTGTCAATAAATATTTTTCAATTTTTATTTATTTTTTGTCTATTCTGAAAATGAAGGGCAGTTCTCCCCCTCTTCCTCTAAAAATGGTCTTAATCAAGGTTATTAATACGCACTAGCTTGTTAGCTTGCGGAACCAAAGGAGGGGCGTCGTCTCGTTTCTTCGGTTGCGCAGAATTACGATTTTGGGAATACAGATTAGGTGTATTTTGTGATTGTATGGACTTGTCAACATCCATGGGTTCTGGTGGAGGTTGCGGAGTCGTGTTGCTTTGATTTTTATGAACTGTGCTTGCAATGTTACGTTGTTGGGTGTTAGTGAAGTGATTGTAAGCGAAGTTTGACCTTTGGTGATTCGCTTCTAGTTCCTGAGCTTTTGCCAAAGCATTAGTCAAATTCTCTGGTTTAAGGGAAAACAAAACTTCAGATAAAGAGCCCTTGACGCGTGTAATAAATATTCTTAAGGCGTTGTCCCTGTTCTTCTTATTCATTTCAATAATAATACTGGTTGTGACTCCATATGTCATAATCGTTTTGTTTATCAAAAGGGTTAATTTTTTATTAACCAAATCGTAGTAGTCGAGAATAGATGTCGTAAAATACTCAATTCCTGTTCTATTATGTAGACTGGCCGTCTATCACTGTAGGCGAAATCCAGTCTTGCAAGTATGCCTTCAAAGTTAAGAACTGTACCGTGATTGATCAGGGAATCATTGGCTTTGACTTTTATTTTGTTTCTTAAGATTGTTAAAGCTCCTTTCTTTCTACTTTCTACTACCTTCTATATACATACGCATGGGGCAACTAGCTGCTTCGCGCCAGCTAACATACATATGCATTATAGCCACCTGAAAATTATGGGATTAGCTTGATGACATTAAAATATTCATCGCAACGAATTAAGTCACCAATTTCAGTTATTTTAAATTCTTGTTCATTATTGGATGACAGAGTAATTTTCATTTTCAATTCTGCAATTTGGTCTTGAAGTGCTCTAGACTGAGTTGCTATCAACAGAGCTACCAAATCAGCTGTCTAGTTATTGATAGCCATTTTTAAATTTTGAAAACCTTCAATTAAACTTTCCATTTGACCAGTTTTTAACAAGTTTTTAACAAATGTTCTTGTATATAAAATTTACCTCTTATTATTACAATTTAAATGTGTTTATAAAAGGTCGTTTTTATAAAAGGTCGTCCAAGTCTTCCTACCTTCCTTCTGGATTTAAGTCAAGTGGTCAAGGTTCTGGTTTTGCGGTCTTCTTTTTAAGTTGTTCTGGTTCGGAGATCTCGGGTTGATGAATTCGTCATAATTGGTCACATATAAATGCTTTCATTTCACTTTTAAGTGTCTTTTCAGTTCGATGATTATTTGTAATTCGCACAAACAAATGTTTTTATTTAACGGTGTTTGATATATTTTATTTAACGGTGTTTGATATTGTTGAAAATTTTTGGTTGACTTTCAAGTCTTTATTTTTGCAAACACTTTGTGCTTCCGTTTATCGTAAACTTTTTTATTCTCTTTCGAGTTTATTCGAAACAGGATATTTCCGTCTATTGATTTTTAATGCTTCTTTTAAAGACACACTGTATTTCCGTGTATAGGAAATTTTTAATGCTCTTGTTGAGCAGAATTCTGGATTCTGTAATCGCCACTTTGCTCACTCGCGAATTACTTAGGATATTTTATCTTTTTATTATCCTTTTCTTGTGTTATCAATCGCGAGACCCACGTTGGGCGCAAATTAACCAATTGGTATCGACAAATTGGAAAAAAATTAAATTTTGTATTCAAAAGCTAATTGCTTGGAGCTATGTTTACGTAAGGAATTGCGCACGAGAATTTGGGTCTTTAGTTTACGTTATGAATTGCCCATGAGAAACTGGATATTTTACATTAAGTGGTTGCGCTGTTATGTTTACGTTAGAGCCAGGAGTCTGGATCTTTATGTAAGAAAATGGTATGGGTCTAATAAGGCTGAAAGAGCTAAGTAATTGGAATAAAAACTTATTCGGAAAAATTATTTATATATTCAATAGGAATTGCCTTGCAGGCTGGGTGATAACTTGCATGTATATCGAAATTCATGGAATTGGCGCGAACTGCCGCAAGCACGTGGGCAGCCAAAACACATTTTCTTTTGTGTTTTTTAACCGATCTTAATGAAATTTTTTGCAGTACATCTTATTGGACTATAAAATATTCGTGTATTCTCAAAACGACAATTGCACTTAAATTGAGGTATATATTGACGGGCAATGCAAGTTGGGTTATGAACTTCATTTATAGCATGCCAGTTCATTGCTAGTCTGAACACAGCATTGACTGAGCCTCACTCAGTGTGAGAGTCACTCATTGAGACAGACTCACTCACTAAGAGAGACTCACTCACTACTACAATCCCAAATACGCTCAGCACTCTCCTTATGGTCAACTTTCCACCTCCATAACTCCAACCAAAAATATGAAAAGGCACTTCAAATTCAGAGTTCATTATATGCAACCGAATTTTTTCTAATAAAGTGACAATACAAAAACCACTGGTTTCCTTCATTATAACCTGAGGATTATTTATCTGACGCCACCCCCACCCCCCACCACCACATTGATCCTTCGAGCCGGATAATATCAACCGTATATCAAGCCCCTACACAAGTTTTTTGGCAAAGATTTCTGTCCTATATACATATATATTCGGCAATGTCCGCCATATTTTTTCCGCCATACTTTTTTCCTAAAAAAAGTGATTGGGAATTTTCTGGATATATATACATAGACATATATATATATATATATATATATATATATATATATATATATATATATATATATATATATATATATATAAATATAAATATAAATTATCCGATCCAAACTAAAATCAGTTTTGTTAAATTTTGTGGTAATTACTTCCAACTACAAAAAAAATTCACTTCAAATTTTTTTGAATGTACATACGTACGCACTCGTGCACTTTCCTAACTATAAAACAAAAACAAGTAAGAAGTTCTAGTCGGGAGCTCCCGAACCATCATATTCCAACACCAAATGCAGCGCGCGCTTATAGATAAGGTAGGTAGGTATAAAATGAAAGATACTTGATATATATATACTTTTCTAGAAGCTACATGTCAAGTTTGGTGACTGTAGCTCTTATTATTTACCAAAACTGCTTAAAAAACAGGATTTCGATATACATTTTTATCGATTACTTGGAAACGATGCAAGTTATCGATTATCGGAAACAAACTCGATCTGCGTAGGAACTAGTAGCACCTACATATAAAATTTCAGTCTCTAGCTCTTATAGGTTCTGAGATCCTTGCGTTCATACATACGGACGGACGGACGGACGGACGGACAGACGGACGGACAGACAGACGGACATGGCTAGATCGACTCGGCTATTGATGCTGATCAAGAATATATATACTTTATGGTGTCGGTTGATGCTTCCTTCTGCCTGTTACATACATTTGCATTTTGCACAAAAACATAATACCCCTTTTACCCATTTTTAATGGGTTCAGGTTATAAAAAGGGTGAGTTAATTACGTGTCCGCATTTAATCCGACAAGTTGCTTCGCAATATTGTTTCCCAATTAATATTGTTAATTCATGTTTTTGGTCCGACACCCAAACATACACCAGGTTCACCAGCACGTATTGTACATACACATATACATATATTAAATCCGAATATAATTGTCCATATGCATTTGAATCCACACCATCTTTAACATCTTGTAATATTTAATAAAAATAAACACAAACTCAAATTCAATTTCTTGACTTATTATTTATTGTATACATATTATAATTATAAATTGCAATTGCAACCGGCATATGTGCGAATATACACACATACACACACACACGTAAAACCCAACAGCTGCCGAACTGCATTTCTGTTTACACGTTTGTGTGCAATTGCACAGTCCAATATACTTATTGTTGTTCCGAGACGCAGCAATAAAAACACAATTATTATAATCAAAATAACAATAATCCGATTTATTTATTATAAGTGTACAAAAAGTCTACACATTAACGTCAAGGTTCCACATTTGTCATCGGTGTGTACTCAGCCACGATAGTGGGTGTTTTATGAGTACCACAAAAAATTAAAAATAAGCTTTCCGTTACCGCATTCAAAGAATTAGCAATATAATAATAAAATTATCGAAAATTATCATCGAAATTCTTTATTATTATTTCCTGTGTTTTATAAATAATTATATTTTTTGTAAGTTTATCAAACCAAATAAAATTATTAACTAAATTTATCAAATCAAATAAATTTTGATTTGAAGTACAAGTATTTTATTTCTCCTCAATTGCAATCGAATTATAAGGTCGATTACTTACCTGTATCGGCATTCCAGTGTTTCTTTGCTTCAAGCATCGCAACCTCTACTAATAGGAGCGAGCACATCTGTTTTTCTATCCAATCGCTTCCGCCTAGTATGCCAAGTGGCAAAGGGGAAGAAACAAAGCATTAATTAGCAGTTCCGTCCGCACGCACCTCCAGAACTTCGCCGTCTCCAACAGCAGCCCTTAGAGTCAAAAGGGAAACATCGTCCCGGAATAAAAGCGAATCATCCGCGTCCACGCCAAGGGGAATTGTTAAGGCACCTCTGAGTTCGACGCCAAGTCCACTGATAAAAATCAGTCACCTGCCATCCAAAGCTAAAAGCGAAGCATCCCTGACCACTGCAGTCGGACGAACTAAGGCAACCATTAGCACAAGATCTAGTCCGATTTCCAAGCGAGCCCAAAATATGACAGACGCAGCCTTAATCAAGTTTATTGCTGTCACTGATAGGCTAAGTCAGTTTGAGGTAAAAATAAATACTCCTGGAGGCTCTGACCCGTCTCTCTATTCGTGCCAGGTCCGTCGGGACCAAGTGCGAGCCTTGCGGGACAAGGTTGAAAAGGAGTACGAGGTCGGCTCAACAGTTATCTCGGAAGCCGGTTCAATGGAAACCATTTCAGTCATGCAATCCAAGTACGACTATTGTTACTCGGTATATGAGATATGCGCCGCTAAACTTATCGAGCAAATCGATACTGCTTACGCCCAAAATAGACCATCCGCTCAGTCCACCATTCCGACATATGTTCCCACCGGCTGTCGCTTAACTCCTTGTGACACAGAAATCTTCAGCGGAGATTACATACGTTGGCCAACATTTCGAGACCTCATTACTGCAATTTACATAAATAATCCTAGGTTATCAGAGGTCGCGAAGGTATTCCATCTCAATGCGAAAACCAGCGGTGAGGCTCAGGCGATTGTATCGAAGTCACCTTTGACTAACGATGGCTTCCGATCAGCCTGGGCCAATCTGACTGAGCGCTTTGAGAACCGAAAATTGTTAGTCAACAGCCAGCTCAAGGTTCTTTTCAACCTGCAGCCAATCTCCCAAGAGTCTGCAACGGCAATTAAGGAACTTCAGAGCACCATTCAATGTTGCTTAACAGCTCTGGAGTTATCCGAAATTAATATAGAAAACTGGGACTGAATCCTGAATCGTGTTCCTATGTTCCTCCAAATTACCCAAATTAACACTCTCTTTATGGGAATAGTCCATCTCGAGAAAAAACGACATCTCATCTTGGCTTGAGATGAATGCCTTTCTCTTAGAACGCTATCGCACTCTGGAAGCGATAGAAGAGCTTAAGCCAAGCGCAAATACTCGGGCGCACTCCAGAATTGTTCGCACAGAACCTCCTACCACTAGAAGGCTTAACTCATTTGAGAATAAGGTCGCTAACAAGCCGCAAGCCTGCAAATTGTGCTCCACGGAGAATCACCCTATCCGTCTGTGCCCACGATTTCTCCAAATGCCCGTCAGCGAACGGGCAACATACATCAAACAGCAAAAACTATGTTTGAACTGTTTCGCTAGGGGTCATCAGTTAAGGGATTGCACAAGTGCTCAAGGGTCGTCACAATACGCTCTTGCATCGTAGTTACACTCCACAATTGGGCCCTGCGGTAGTCTCCATGTCTCCACAAGCAACAGCTCCCTCCAATCAATCCATACAGTCCACTCCATCCCAACAAACGGATGTTCGCAATTATGTTGCAATTAATACCCACGATGCTCTTGCATGGTAGTGGCACTCCACAATTGGGCCCTGCGGTAGTCTCCATGCCACAAGCAACAGCTCCCTCAAATCAATCCATACAGTCCACTCCATCCCAACAAACGGATGTTCGCAATTATGTTGCAATTAACACCCACGGTGTTCGCCTAAGCACGGCTGTTATATATGTTCGCCATTTGGGTGTAAATTATTCAGCTCGTGCACTGATCGACTCGGGATCAGAGGCAACATTTATTTCCAAGCGACTCTTCCACCTGATGAAGCTGCCGTACAAATCCGTACAGGTACAAGTATCGGGATTAAATCAAGGTGTTGCAGCCCAGCCTCGCAAGCTCTGCCATTTTAATATTGGCTTTCCTTCCAAGCCTCGTATCCAAATCGAGGCATCAGCGTACGTCCTACCACATTTGGCAGGGAATCTACCATTATGTTCGATCCCCCAAAGTTTATTGACAACCCTGCCAAAACTCCAGTTAGCCGACCCTAATTTCCACAAGAGTTCGCAGATAGATGTGCTGATTGGCGCTGATATCCTACCGTCCATACTAACAGGCGGCTCCCATCCTAATATATGTGGCACGTTGCTGGGCCAGGAAACTATTTTCGCCTGGATTTAAACAGGCCCAGTTTCAAAGACCGCATCTACCGCAATCTCGTCATTCTCGACTCGACTTCTGTCTCTCAAGAAGATCATTTAGACATCATTCTCACAAAATTTTGGGAGGTGGAGGACATTCCAGTCAAACTGGTAAATGACACAAGTCTCTCCAAACAGCAACCCCAATAATTTTAACTAGCCGCATCATGCTGTTTTTAAGCCCGACAGCACCACAACAAAGGTTCGCGTTGTGTTTAACGCCTCCAGCCCGTCTTCCAATGGCAAAAGTCTAAATGATATCCTACACACGGGACCAGTACTCCAATCCGTTCTGACGATTCAGACACTAAAGTGGCGATTCTACCGCAACGTTTTCAATGCCGATATAACTAAGATGTTTTGGCAAATCCAGGTCGATAAAAGACATACGCCCTACCAACGAATACTATTTCGCAATGAGATCGAAGAACTTTGCGACTTCGAACTCAATACAGTTACCTTTGGGGTAAACTGTGCTCCATACCTCGCAATCCGGGTCGTCCATCAACTTGCTCGTGATATACGAGAACAATGTCCTATCGCATCCGATATAATTGAAAATTATATGTATGTCGATGATGTTCTAGCAGGGGCACACACGATGCAACAAGCAATTTCAGCCAATGCAGAACTCCGCATGGCACTCGACAGAGCCGGGTTCCCTCTGAGAAAGTGGACATCCAACACAAAGGAAGTGTTGAAAGGAATACCAAGGGACCAGAAAGAAATCGAAGAGGCCAGCGTCGCTAAAACGCTAGGCATTCGATGGCAAGCCACAACAGAATAGTTTTTCTTTGCTCCGTCCAAAATGGTATCTCATGCGAAATGGTTCGATTCTGCTGGATGGCTAGCACCTGTGATAGTTCGAGCAAAGATTTTCATGCAAGAGATCTGGTTCCAAGAACTGGGGTGGGATGATTCCCTGCCGGAAGATCTCGTTCAACGTTGGCATGTCTTCCTAACCGACCATCCCTCTCTCGAAGAGATCCGTATCCCAAGATGGGTCGATTTTCAGCAAACGGCAAAGGTGCAGTTTCACGGCTTCTGCGACGCGTCCCAGCGCGCATATGGTGCTGCACTTTATTTGCGCGTCAAGATAAACGGATGCATCTCCACTTCACCTTCACCACTCACCTTAAGACGGTATCACTACCACGCTTAGAGCTGTGTGGCGCCGTTCATCTTTTCGAGCTCACCACGGCTCTTATTCCTCAGCTCCCCATCCAGAGTAGAGAAAATTTCAATTGGACAGACTCCACTATTGTTCTTGCCTGGTTGGATAGCCAAGATAACATCAACCAATGGCAAATGGTCCCATGTTCGATCCGAACATAACCCAGCTGACTCAGCTAGTCGGGGGGTTTCTCATCGGGACCTATTGGGCAGCACTTTGTGGTGGCATGGACCGGAATGGTTACAACTACCACAAAACAAGCGAGCCAGTAATCAAAGAAGACACTATTTCTACAATTAAACGCTGGCAGCGACTTAAAGACCTCCACCAGCAATTCTGCTTCCGGTGGAAGAATGAGTATTAAAAAGAGCTCCATAAGCGAAACAAATGGCAGTCCCCTACAAGGGACCTCCAAGTCGGTGATATGATGATTATCAAGGAAGATAACCTACCAATAAATGAATGGCGCCTTGGCCGAGTCCAGCTGGCTTGCCCAGGCACAGATGACAAGGTCCGCGTAGTGGACGTGCTTACCGCTCGTGGTGTCATCCGAAGGCCAATAGCCAAATTGGTCCGTCTTCCTACTGAGGCAAATAACACCACCGACTAATCCTTAAAAGCAACTAATCCCTCTTTCAAAACAAAACCATCACATAATAACACCTCTCCTACATCTTATTCTCCAGTTCACTCCTCTGTAGAGAACCAGCATGACACCGTCAACGAAGGAAGCTTAAGCCCGAGAAGCGCCTCCGAACCGTTTTAATAAACAAATATTGCTCCAACTGCCTGGCTCATCAGCACTTAGGGGAGTCATGTCGCAGTGGAGCCAAGTGCAAAATTTGCAAAAAGAATCACCACACCTTACACCACATGCGTGATCCCCGTAGCGCTCGACCCTTTCGGTCAGCCAACAGGCCCACAGGAAGAGCTTCTGGCTCCTCGCCCTCCAGCGGCACGTCACCCCCCGAGACGGTCTACTATACGCACGTCGCTTACGTCCCTTCTCCAGCACAAGGGGGTCAGTATACTACCCACCGCCATAGTGCTCCTCGACACCGGAAAAAAGACCCTTGAGACTCGGGCCCTAATCGATCCATGTTGTTCAGTAAGCCGCATTAATGCAACCGTGACAAGGGCCTATGGCCTTTCCGTCACACGCATTGGCGCAGAAGGAGCGTGCACAGCCGTGCTACGCTCCAAGACAACTCAGATGTCTCGAGAGGTGGTCTTAAGGGCTGACCCGCAACTCAACTGCGTAACTCCAGCCCGAGCTATCAGAGCGGACATGAAGGACAATCTGCATATTGCCAGGGGGTGAGAATGTTCATCCCAGTTCATTGCTAGTCTGAACACAGCATTGACTGAGACTCACTCAGTGTGAGAAAGTCACTCAATGCTACAATCCCAAATACACTCAGCACTCTCCTTCTGGTGTCCTTTCGACCTCCATAACTCCAACCAAAAATATAAAAAGGCATTTCAAATTCAGAGTCCATTATATGCAGCCGAATTTTTTCTAATAAAGTGACAATACAAAAACCACTGGTTTCCTTCATTATAACCTGTGGATTATTTATCTGACGCCACCGCCACAAACATATAGCAATGAGGTGCTAGCGGGGAGGTGCTGATAGGTATAAAATAAAAAAAGATACTTGATACATATATACTATTCAAGAATAAACATATCACTTTTGGTGACTCTAGCTCTTATTATTTACCCAATTTTCTTAAAAAACAGGATTTCGATATTCGATTTTAATCGATAACTGGAAACGGGGCAAGTTATCGAATATCGGAAACAAACTCGATCTGCTCGGGCACTAGGAGGACCTCTTATATGTTCTGATATCCTTGCGTTCATACATACGGACGGGACATCGCTCGATCGACTTGGCTATTGATGCCAATTCATTTCAGTACTAATGCTGGTTATGACTCCATATGCCATAATCGCTTTGTTCATCAAAAGGGTTAATTTTTCATTAACTAAATCGTAGTATTCTAGAACAGATAGGTTACCCTGTCGTAAAATATTAAATTCCTGTTCTATTATGTAGACTGGCCGTCTATCACTGTAGGCGAAATCGAGTCTTGCAAGTATGGCTTCAAAGCTAAGAACTGTACCGTGATTGGTCAGCATATCATTGGCTTTGGCTTTTATTTAGTTTCTTAAGATTGTTAAAGCTCCTTTCTTTCTACTTTCTATTTTTTACTTCCTTCTTTATACATACGCATGGGGCAACAAGCTGCTTTACGCCAGCTAACATATGCATTATAACCACCTGAAAATAATGGTATTGACTTGATGATATCAAAGTATTCATCGCATCTTGAAGTGCTCTAGACTGAGTTGCTATCAACAGAGCTACCAAATCAGCTGTCAAATTATTGATAGCCATTTTTACACTTTGAAAACCTTCAATTAAACTTTCTATTTGATTATCCAGCTTTTAACAATTATTATTCTCACAAATGTTCTGGTATATAAAATTTACCTCTTATTATTACAATTTAAATTTGTTTATAAAATAAAAAGAAAACAAAGATTTCTTTTGGCTCAAGTAAAAGTTCTTTCTTTATTAGTGAATGTAAGGTCGTCCAAGTCTTCCTTCCTTCCTTCTGGTTGTAAGGTCGTCTTGCTTCTGGTTTTAGGGTCTTCTTTTTAAGTTGTTCTGGCTCGGAGATCTCGGGTTGATGCATTTGTCATAATTGGTCACATATAAATGCTTTCATTTCACTTTTAAGTGTTTTTTCAGTTCGATGATTATTTGTAATTCGCACAAACAAATG
This sequence comes from Drosophila ezoana, assembly GCA_035045725.1. Classification (NCBI taxonomy): domain Eukaryota; kingdom Metazoa; phylum Arthropoda; class Insecta; order Diptera; family Drosophilidae; genus Drosophila; species Drosophila ezoana. The sequence continues at coordinate 276,421 of JAWNOU010000195.1, read as the reverse complement.
TTTTTATTTAACGGTGTTTGATATATTTTATTTAACGGTGTTTGGTATTGTTAAACATTTTTGGTTGACTTTCAAGTCTTTATTTTTGCAAACACTTTGTGCTTCCGTTTATCGTAAACTTTTTTATACTCTTTCGAGTTTTTTTGAAACAGGATATTTCCATCTGTTGAAAATTTTTAATGCTTCTTTTAGAGACACACTATATTTCCGTGTATAGGAAATTTTTAATGCTCTTCTTGAGAACAATTCTGGATTTGTATATCGGCACTTTGCTCACTCGCGAATCACTAAGGATAGTTTTACTTTTAATTATCTTTTTCTTGTGTTATCATTCGCGAGCCCCACGTTTGGCGACTTTGTGAATTGGAAAAAATTGAATTTTGTATTCAAAAGCTAATTGCTTGGAGCTATGTTTACGTTAGGAATTGCGCACAAGAATTTGGGTCTTTAGTTTACGTTATGAATTGCGAATGAGAATCTGGATATTTTACGTTAAGTGGTTGCGCTGTTATGTTTATATTAGAGCCAGGAGTCTGGATCTTTATGTTAGAAAAGCCACTGCTGCGTTAAGTGCGTTAAGTGGACGTAATGATTGATATGGGTCTAATAAGGGTGAAAGAGCTAAGTAATTGGAATAGAAACTTATTCGGAAAAATTGTTTATAAATTCAATAATAATTGCCTTGCATGCTTGCATGCAGCCCGCAAGGCAATTCTTATTGCAATCATAAACAACATTTCAGTATAAGTCGTTACCCCAATTACTTAGCCCTTTCAGGCTTATTAGACCCGTTTCAATCACTACGTCTACTTAATGCACAGCTGCGGCTCTGCTAACATAAATATCCAGATTCCCGGCTCTAACATAAACATAATAGCGCAACCACTTAACATAAAGATTTATATTCTCATGCGCAATTCATAACGTAAACTAAAGACCCAGTCTCTAGAGCGCAATTGCTAACGTAAACATGCCTCAAAGCGTCTAGCTTACACAAGCCACCCCCGCGAGCTTTTAAACTTTAAGCTTTAAGAGAATAAGCTTTATCATAACCATAGCTGACTTGCAGCATAAGTTCACAATTGTACTTTAGTTCTAATCTTGGATTCAAATAAATCGGAAGCCTTCAGCCTCCCACTTAAAAAAATATATTTTTTCCAATTAGTAGCCACTAATTGGTTAATTGGCGCCCAACGTGGGGCTCGCGATTATAAACACAAAAAAAGGATAATTAAAAGAAACAAAATCCTTAGTGATTTGCGAGTGAGCAAAAGTGCCGACTTACTAATCCAAGATTGTCTCAAAAGAGCATTAAAAATTTTCTAAGAACGAAAATATCGAGTGCCTCTAAAAGAAACATTAAAAATTTCCGACGAACGGAAATACCCTGTTTCTGAAATTAAAAATGTTCTAAGAACGAAAATATCGAGTGCTTCTAAAAGAAACATTAAAAATTTCCGCCGAACGGAAATACCCTGTTTCTGAAAACTTGAAAAGTAGTGAAAATACCCTGAGCTGGAAATATTGATTGTTCACAAGACTTAAAAGTGAAATCAAATTTTACCATTCAGGTTAAATGAAAACATTCCTAAAAATTAATCGATCAAAGAAGCGAAACAAATATTTTCGCCAACGAACATTTTTTCACCAATAAAAAACTTTTAACCAAATAAAAAATATCACATCAACCTGAGACCCCCATAAAAGAAGACCCTAAAACCCAGAAGGAAGGAAGGAAGGAAGGAAGAAAGACTTGAACGACATATGTATAATCACCCATAAAGAAAGACCTTTTACGTGAGCCATCATCATTTACTTTAAAAAGAAATTTTTTTTACTTAAGTAATGAGAGTTTAAATTTGTGTAAGCATTTGTTAGAATAATAAGTGTTATAAACTGGATAACCATATAGAAAGTTTAATTAAAGATTTTCAAAACTTAAAAATGGCTAACAATAATAACTTGACAGCTGATTTGGTAGCTCAGTTGATTGCAACTCAGACCAGAGCGCTTCAAGAGCAAATTGCAGAATTGAAGTTACAAATCACTCTCTCATCTAATAATGAACAAGAATATAAGATTACTGAAATAAATGACCTAATTCGTTGCGATGAATCTTTTGATGTTATCAAGTCCATAACAGAATTCTCAGGCAGCTATAATGCATTTGTTAGTTGGCGCGAAGCCGCTTGCTGTGCCATGGGAATGTATAAAGAAGGAAGTAGAAAGTACGTAGGTGCTTTAACAATATTAAGAAATAAAAATAACAGGTAAAGCTAATGACACCTTGACTAATCACGGTACCGTTCTTAATTTTGAAGCTATACTTGCAAGGTTGGATTTCGCCTACAGTGATAGACGACCAATCTATATAATAGAACAGGAGTTAAGTATTTTACGACAGGGTAACTTATCCGATTTCGAATATTACAATTTAGTTAATAAAAAACTAACCCTTTTGATAAACAAAACTATTATGACGTATGGTGACAAAGCCCACATCATTACAGAAATGAATAAGAAAAACAGAGACAACGCTTTAAGAATTTTCATCACAGGTCTTAACGGTTCTTTATCAGAGGTTTTGTTCTCCCTTAAACCTGAAAATTTGCCTAATGCTTTGGCAAAAGCTCAGGAACTGGAAGCGAATTACCAAAGAGCTAACTTCGCTTACCACCATTTCGCAAATACCCATCAACGTAACAATCTAAACCCAGGGCATAACAATCAGCAAAAGAAAGCTGAATCCCCAAAACAACCCAATAAAAGATATGGCAATCACTTAAGGTTCAATCAAGTTCCACAAAATCATATTTTTGCGCAAAGCAACAAGACTCCTCAACCTCCACCGGAGCCCATGGATGTAGACAAATCCATACAACTACAGAATACACCTTATCCGTATCCCCAAATGCGAAATTCGGCTCAACCAAAGAAACGGGAATACACTCCCCCTTCGGTTCAGCAACCTAACAAACTCATGCGTATCAATAACTTCGAGGAAGACCATTTTTTAGAAGAAGAGGGGGAGAAATCCTACATTTTCAGAATAGACAAAAAAATAAATAAAATTTTAAAAATATTAATTGACACCGGTGCCACCGCTTGTTATATAAAAGAGGGTATATACGATAACGCAGAAGAATTAGTTTTAAAAAAAAAGAATTAAAACTGTAAATGGCTACAGTATCATAACTCATTTTCATAACATAAACATATTTGGCAAACGCCACAGATTTTATGAAATTAATAATCTAGACGCGGATCTATTAGTCGGTTATAATCTACTGAAGGAGATTAAGGCAGTAATCGACTTGTCAAAGGGAACTTTGTTCTATAATAACAAAAAGGAAAATATTAATTTTACAAAACATGTCCAAGAAACGGTTGGCCATTTAAAAAGTTCAGACGAAGCCTATAACGTTGCTTCGTATTTGAACCACCAAAGTGGGAAATGTAAATCATTTTCTTTATTTAATGTATCCGATACAGAATCATCGTATTTAAGTGACGGTATCCTCTACAACAAATTCTTCTTTATGCAAAATAAATCATTCCATTAATGAAATGGATAATTTGAATATCCTTGAGCAACAAGTCGTTCAACAAATAGATACAAAGCATTCTCAGATTCAAACATGTCTCCCTTTTAGAACAGATGTTAGAGGAGAGATAAGAACATTAAACGAAAATGCAATTTACAGTCAACAATATCTTTATCCTCATTCAGCTAACAATTTTGTTAGTCATGAAATAAACAGGATGTTAAATGAAAATATAATAAGGCCCAGCAGAAGTCCTTATAATGCCCCGGTATGGGTAGTAGGAAAAAAAGGTTTTAATGAAGATGGAACGCCTAAGAATCGATTGGTAATAGATTTTAAGAAACTGAATAACGATACAATCCCCGATAGGTATCCAATGCCTGATCCTTCGGTCATTCTATCCAACCTAGGCAAAGCTAAAATGTTTTCGACAATTGACTTAGAATCGGGATTTCATCAGATTCTAATGAAAGAAGAAGACATCGAAAAAACAGATTTTTCCATTAACAATGGAAAATATGAATTTCTTCGTTTGCCATTTGGGCTTGCGAACGCGCCAAGCATCTTTCAGAGAGCAATGGACAATATATTACGTGAAAAAATCGGAAAAACTTGTCACATTTATATGGACGACATAATAGTTTTTTCGAATACTCCGGAACAACATTTTGATGATTTACAAGAAATCATTGAAATTCTATTCAAAGCAAACATGAAAATATCCTTGGAAAAATCAAAATTCTTTAGAAAAGAAATAGAATTTTAAGGATACATAGTATCATACAATATCATTAAAACTGATCCGAAAAAAATAGAATCAATCATGAAATACTCTCCTCCTAATAATTTAAGGGAATTACGAGGTTTTCTTGGCTTAACAGGCTACTACAGGAAGTTTGTAAAAAACTACGCGACTATAGCAAAACCACTCACTAAATTGTAACAGGGACACAACGGTATGGTTTCAAAACATATGTCCAAAAAAACAGAAATATCTCTAGACGAAGAAGCAATCTCTGCGTTTGAAAACTTAAAATCACACTTGATTGCAAACATCGAACTAACCCAGCCAGATTATACAAAAAAGTTCGTCCTCACCACAGACGCTTCCGACATCGCCATAGGCTCCGTCCTTTCACAGGAAAACAAACCAATCACCTTTGTTTCAAAAACCTTAAATAAAACAGAAAGAAATTACGCCACAAATGAAAGGGAACTATACGCCATTATATGGGCATTAAAAAACCTTAGGAACTACTTGTATGGTGTTACAAATTTAGAAATCCAAACAGACCATCAACCACTTTCTTTTGCAGTTTCTGCACGAAACCCTAACTCAAAAATGAAACGGTGGCATGCTTTCATAGAAGAATTTTCCCCTAAAATATTTTACAAACCAGGATCTACCAATGTCGTCGCTGACGCGTTATCAAGGGTAATGATCAATCATATTTCCAATGAAAGTAATCTCGTGTCCGAAGAAGAACCGTCGTCCGATAATGAAACCATCCATTCAGCCGACAGTAGTTATAAAAACGTAATTGAAGAAACACACAAACCATTGAACCAATTTAAACAACAATTAATTGTTTCTAAAAACAACATAACAATTCACGAAAGATATGAAGTTTTCAACAAAACAAGACATATTATAGAATACGACACAGTACACAATTTAATAATCATACTTACAGAATTTCTTCAAACAAACCTGACTACAGGAGTTCATTGCAGTCTCGAAGATTTATACGAAATCCAAAACTCATTAAAAAACACTTTTAACAACAAATTTTTATTTACTAAAAAGTTTGTCCTAGACATCGAAAACAAAAATGACCAAGAAATTATAATAGAAGAAACACATGCTCGTGCACATAGAGGTTTCGACGAAAATCTGAAGCAAATTCTCAAATACTATTATTGGCCAACACTATATAAAACTCTTAAGCAACACATACGCTACTGCGAAATTTGTAATAAAAATAAATATAACAGAAACCCTAAGCAAATTCCTATTTCTAAAGCTCCTATTCCGGAGAGAGAAGGTGAACAATTACATATTGACATTTTTTATGCTCAAAAATTAACATTCTTGACATGCCTAGACGCATATTCTAAATTTTTAGTGATTAAGGAAATCAATGACAAATCAGATATGGCAAACAAAGTGTTGGAACTTATCCAAACTTTTCCTTTCGCTAAATCCATAATGATGGACAACGAACCTACGTTTTCCTCGACACAATTCAAATCGTCAATGTCTCGTTCAGGTATAGCGATTTATCATGCAGACCCCAGACACAGTTTAAGCAACGGTCAGGTAGAAAGAGTTCATTCAACAATTATCGAAATTTCTCGTTGTATTCAAGAAGAATACAATATAATGGATCATTCCGAAGTCGTATACCGAGCAGTTAAAGAGTATAACAACACAATTCAATCGACAACTCAACAAAAACCATGTGACATATTATTTAACAAAATAGAACACCCAAAATTGTCAGAAAAATTAAAATCAGCCCAAGCCAAAATGTTAGAGTACCATAACAAAAAGAGGTAACCAAAAAATTACCAAGTAGGTGAAATAATTTATGAAAAAACAAGTAAGAGGTTCTAGTCGGGAGCTCCCGACTAGGGGATACCCTGAACCCTCATACTCCAACACCAAATGCAGCGCGCGCTTATAGATATAGAGTAGCGGGGAGGTGGCGATAGGTATAAAATGAAAGATAATCGATATATATATATACTTTTCTAGAAGCAACATGTCAAGTTTGGTAACTCTAGCTCTTATTATTTACCAAAATTGCTTAAAAAACAGGATATCGATATACATTTTTATTGATTACTTGGAAACGGGGCAAGTTATCGATTATCGGAAACAAACTCGATCTGCGTAGGAGCATCTACATCTAAAATTTCAAGTCTCTAGCTCTTATAGGTTCTGAGATCCTTGCGTTCATACATACGGACGGACGGACGGACGGACGGACAGACAGACGGACATGGCTAGATCGACTCGGCTATTAATGCTGATCAAGAATATATATACTTTATGGGGTCGGAGATGCTTCCTTCTGCCTGTTACATACATTTGGATTTTGCACAAAAACATAATACCCCTTTTACCCATTTTTAATGGGTTCAGGGTATAAAAAACATGGCGAACGAAACAAACTACAACCTAGATTTAAAAAACAGGTAGTTAAAGAAGACTTAGGAAATTAAGTCAAAATAAACAATAGGGATCGTATTATTCACAAAGACAATATCAAATTCTAACCTATTTTATGTTTTTTTAATGTATTTTTAGAATGCACATTTTATGTATCTTATCTGTTTTACTGCCGTTTTGCGGTGCAGACATTATTAATTATTCAAATGATGTCTATGTCCTACTTGAGGATACAGATATTTTTTTTTTATATGAAGCATACGGAGAAGTTTTTCACGTTACTAATCTAAGTTTTTATAACGATATTTTTGAAAAAGAATTAAATTTTTTTAAAAACAAAAACAATACAATTGATTGGGAAGTAACCTTGGAATTGAATTTAATTAAAACACTCCTTTCTGAACTTACACCCCACAAAATTGCCAAACGTAGTATCAATGAACTAGGCACAATTTTTAAATGGATCACAGGAACACCAGACCATGATGACATGATAACTATTCAAACTAAAATCAATGAACTTGTTCAAAACAATAATAAGCAAAATCAAATCAATTCTGCAATTTTCAAAGAAGTCACTAAAATCACAAATCTTTTAAAAGATATTAAATTTAATCAGGAATTATTTATAAAAAAATATCGACTTAAGTTGTTGTCACTTGACCTGCAAAATCTGTTGGACACTATCATATTTTCCAAAGCCAGAATACTGAATCCAAAAATCTTAAATAAACAAGACATGATAAATATATTTAATCACGAAACACTCAATATCACTCTAATCGATCTTTTAGACATTTCCTCTTTTTCGATCGTTTCATACCAAGGTTTAATCATAGTTTTTATAAAATACCCTACAATCAATTACAATTGTAAGTACCACGCTAAAGCCATATCCCAAACAGATGGAAAATTTTTCGTTAACGACAAAATTGCTAAATGTAATAACACGTTTTACCTCATTGATAACTTTAAAAGAGAAATTTATAATAGTTTTGCCCACATTAATTTTGAACCAAACTGTTTTGTAAATCTCCTTAATACAAAATTTACAAGTTGTACAAAATTATCCAAAAAAAAATAAACCAATAGAATTTATAACAGACGGCGCTATTTTAGTATCAGGCACAAACTGTATTAACGAAACCTGGCTTACAGACATTTACCATAGTAACCATAAACAATGTTACCTACACCAATGTAAAAGAAAAAATTCTTAATTATGTAAAACACAATAAATTCACAAACTACTTAGTTAGTGAATATCAAGTTACTAATAATACTGAACTCCAATTAGAAAATACAAATATACTATCAAAAATTGTTATAAAATTAGAAAGTAATCATTCAAAAATAACCTTTTTATTATTTATACTAATTTTTATTTTTATTGATGGTTCTGGCGACCTTTCCATATTTCAAAATATTTGTTGGCTGGCTCGAGGTCCGAGTTTGTAAAAACAAAGCAATGAAAACAATTTTATTTAGTATTTGTTTCCGATATATTTCGGTTGCACATCGGCAAACCGTCTTCAGGGCACTAACACCAAGATACAAAGAACAATTAACAATTATAATACAATAAATTAAACATTATTTCGATAATTTTACATACATTATTTTACACGTCTGCGCTCTTTGACGTGGAGATTGTTACTGAGGCTGTTTGGCTGTTTAAGAGGTTTCTGTACAAGTGAGCGCAATTTTCTGTGTCTGTCTTATAGTTTAGTCGTTTGTTGGTTGGTGTGTTAATTATGTGTAGCATTTCCAATGTGTGTCGCTTGTTGTAGTGTTGTTCTTGTTGTAAGATTGTTGTTTCATCAAAATTTGGTATGTGGTTGTTTTTCATACAATGGGTCATAATGCTGTTTTCTGTATATTATTTTGATGTCTTAATTTGAAGTCCGATTTATGTTGACTAATCCTTGTTTTTAGCTTCGACTTTGTTGTACCTATGTAGACACTATTGCACTTGTTGTTGTTTTCCCCGCCACATGGTATTTGGTAAACGACGTTGCATTTGTCGATCATCGGGATTTTCGACTTTATCTTGTTGAAGAATTTTTGTAATGTATTCGTCGGTTTCTGTGCTAATTTTATATCTTGTTTGTTATAACAGTCTGAGTTTGTGAGCCGTTCTGATAGTCGTGGTACATATATTAGTGATTTGTACATTTTATCAGGTTCTGTTGGCTTTTTTGTTTCGATTTGTCGTCTTTTTAATAATGTTTTGATTATATTTGGTGGGAAGTCATTTTTGGTCAAGAGTTTTTTGATTTCATGTTCAATTTCTTTGTGGTATATTGTGTCCGATATGTTAAAAATATAAATATTAAAATTCTATCGTCGGATAAGGGCAACAAAACCGTAGCAATGGATGAGGATGATTATAAAAATAAAATGACAAATATTTTAGACGACTTATGCGCGTATAGAACACTGAGACTGGATCCGACATCAAGACTACAGACAAAGAATAACAACTTCGTGGCACAATTATTCAGGATGGGTCTTATTTCAAAGGACGAAAGAAATAAGATGACTACAACAACAGCGGTACCTCCGAGGATATATGGACTACCAAAAATACACAAGGAAGGAACGCCACTGAGACCAATATGTTCTTCCATCGGATCTCCATCTTACGGGCTGTGCAAATACATAATACAAATATTAAAAAATCTGACAATGGACTCTAAGTACAACATCAAGAACGCGGTAGATTTTAAAGACAGAGTTAATAACGCCCATATTAGAGAAGAAGAAACATTAGTATCATTTGACGTAGTATGCTTATTTCCCAGCATACCAATAGAATTAGCATTTGACACAATAAGACAAAATGGACCAAATTAGAAGAACACACGAGCATACCAAAACAACTATTTATGGACATAGTTAGATTTTGCATTCAGGAAAACAGATATTTCAAATACGAAGACAAAATATACACACAACTAAAAGGAATGCCAATGGGATCACCGGCCTCCCCAGTAATCGCAGATATATTAATGGAGGAACTGTTGGACAAGATTACAGATAAATTAAAAATAAAACCAAGGCTCTTGACAAAATATGTAGATGACCTCTTTACCATAACTGACAAAATAGAAGTGGAGAAAATTCTAAAAGAATTGAATTCCTTCCACAAGCAGATCAAATTTACCATGGAATTAGAAAAGGACGGGAAATTACCATTTTTAGACTCTATTGTAAGCAGAATGGACAACACACTCAAAATAAAGTGGTATAGGAAACCCATAGCCTCCGGACGAATACTCAACTTCAATTCAAACCACCCAAAGAGTATGATAATCAATACAGCACTAGGCTGTATGAATAGAATGTTTAACATATCGGACACAATATACCACAAAGAAATTGAACATGAAATCAAAAAACTCTTGACCAAAAATGACTTCCCACCAAATATAATCAAAACATTATTAAAAAGACGACAAATCGAAACAAAAAAGCCAACAGAACCTGATAAAATATACAAATCACTAATATATGTACCACGACTATCAGAACGGCTCACAAACTCAGACTGTTATAACAAACAAGATATAAAAGTAGCACACAAACCAACGAATACATTACAAAAATTCTTCAACAAGATAAAGTCGAAAATCCCGAGGATCGACAAAAGCAACGTCGTTTACCAAATACCATGTGGCGGGGAAAACAACAACAAGTGCAATAGTGTCTACATAGGTACAACAAAGTCGAAGCTAAAAACAAGGATTAGTCAACATAAATCGGACTTCAAATTAAGACATCAAAATAATATACAGAAAACAGCACTTATGACCCATTGTATGAAAAACAACCACATACCAAATTTTGATGAAACAACAATCTTACAACAAGAACAACACTACAACAAGCGACACACATTGGAAATGCTACACATAATTAACACACCAACCAACAAACGACTAAACTATAAGACAGACACAGAAAATTGCGCTCACTTGTACAGACACCTCTTAAACAGCCAAACAGCCTCAGTAACAATCTCCACGTCAAAGAGCGCAGACGTGTAAAATAATGTATGTAAAATTATCGAAATAATGTTTAATTTATTGTATTATAATTGTTAATTGTTCTTTGTATCTTGGTGTTAGTGCCCTGAAGACGGTTTGCCGATGTGCAACCGAAATATATCGGAAACAAATACTAAATAAAATTGTTTTCATTGCTTTGTTTTTACAAACTCGGACCTCGAGCCAGCCAACAAATATTTTGAATTTTTATTTTTACTATTGTAAAGCTTCTTAAACGCTGCCCTTTAATAAATCTAAATCCCCTCAAAATACTGAAATTGAAGTCGTCAAGTAATCAAAAGTACCATAACACTCAAACTACAGAAACAGAGCTTGACATATTAAACCAATTAAACGAACAAATTGAATCTTTAAAAAGAAATCATTAAGAATCGGGGACGATTCTTTTTAAGAAAGGGAGGAGTTATCACCCAGCCCGCAAGGCAATTCTTATTGCAATCATAAACAACATTTCAGTATAAGTCGTTACCCCAATTACTTAGCCCTTTCAGGCTTATTAGACCCGTTTCAATCACTACGTCCACTTAACGCACAGCTGCGGCTCTGCTAACATAAATATTCAGATTCCCGGCTCTAACATAAACATAACAGCGCAACCACTTAACATAAAGATTCATATTCTCATGCGCAATTCATAACGTAAACTAAAGACCCAGTCTCTAGAGCGCAATTGCTAACGTAAACATGCCTCAAAGCGTCTAGCTTACACAAGCCACCCCCGCGAGCTTTTAAACTTTAAGGAAAGAAGCTTTAGCATAAACACAGCTGATTCGCAGCATAAGATCACCGCGAGCTTTTGAGCTTTAAGAGAATAAGCTTTATCATAACCATAGCTGACTTGCAGCATAAGTTCACAATTGTACTTTAGTTCTAATCTGGGATTCAAATAAATCGGAAGCCTTCAACCTCCCACTTAAAAAAATATATTTTTTTCCAATTAGTAGCCACTAATTGGTTAATTTGCATACCGAAATTCTTGGAATTGGCGCGAACTGCCGCAAGCACGTGGGCAGGCAAAACATATTTTCTTTTGTGTTTTTTAACCGATCTTAATGAAATTTTTAGCAGTACATCTTATTGGACTATAAAATATTCGTGTATTCTCAAAACAATAATTCCACTTAAATTGAGGTATATATTGATGGGCAATACAAGTTGGGTTATGAACTTCATTTATAGCATGCCAGTTCATTGCTAGTCTGAACACAGCATTGACTGAGCCTCACTCAGTGTGAGAGTCACTCAGTGAGACAGACTCACTCACTAAGAGAGACTCACTCACTACTACAATCCCAAATACGCTCAGCACTCTCCTTATGGTCTCCTTTCCACCTCTATAACTCCAACCAAAAAAATGAAAAGGAACTTCAAATTCAGAGTCCATTATATGCAGCCGAATTTTTTCTAATAAAGTGACAATACAAAAACCACTGGTTTCCTTCATTATAACCTGAAGATAATTTATCTGACGCCACCCCACCCCCCACCACCACATTGGTCCTTCGAGCCGGATAATATCAACCGTTCGCCCCTACACAAGTTTTTTGGCAAAGATTTCTGTCCTATATACATATTTATTCGGCAATTTTTTTGTATGTACATACGTACGCACTCGTGCACTTTCCTAACTATAAAACAAAAAAAAAGGGTGAGTTAATTACGTGTCCGCATTTAATCCACACAATATTGTTTCTCAATTAATATTGTTAATTCATGTTGTTGGTCCGACACCCAAACATTCACCAGGTTCACCAGCACGTATTGTACATACACACATACATATATTAAATCCGAATATATGTAATTGTCCATATGCATTTGAATACACACCATCTTTAACATCTTGTAATATTTAATAAAAATAAACACAAACTCGAATTCAATTTCTTGACTTATTATTTATTGTATACATATTATAATTATAAATTGCAATTGCAACCGGCATATGTGCGAATAAACACACATACACACACACACGTAAAACCCAACAGTTGCCGAACTGCATTTCTGTTTACACGTTTATGTGCTATTGCACAGTCCAATATACTTATTGTTGTTCCGAGACGCAGCAATAAAAACACAATTATTATAATCAAAATAACAATAATCCGATTTATTTATTATAAGTGTACAAAAAGTCTACACATTAACGTCAAGGTTCCACATTTGTCATCGGTGTGTACTCAGCCACGATAGTGGGTGTTTTATGAGTACCACAAAAAATTAAAAATAAGCTTTCCGTTACCGCATTCAAAGAATTAGCAATATAATAATAAAATTATCGAAAATTATCATCGAAATTCTTTATTATTATTTCCTGTGTTTTATAAATAATTATATTTTTTGTAAATTTATCAAACCAAATAAAATTATTAACTAAATTTATCAAATCAAATAAATTTTGATTTGAAGTACAAGTATTTTACTTCTCCTCAATTGCAATCGAATTATAAGGTCGATTACTTACTTGTAACGGCATTCCAGTGTTTCCTTGCTTCAAGCATCGCAACCTCTACTAATAGGAGCGAGCACATCTGTTTTTCTACCCAATCGCTTCCGCCTAGTATGCCAACTGGCAAAGGGGAAGAAACAAACAATTAGCAGAACTTCTCCGTCTCCAACAACAGCCCTTAGAGTCAAAAGGGAAACATCGTCCCGGAATAAAAGCGAATCATCCGCGTCCACGCCAAGGGGAATTGTTAAGGCACCTCTTAGTTCGAGGCCAAGTCCACTGATAAAAATCAGTCACCTGCCGTCCAAAGCTAAAAGCGAAGCATCCCTGACCACTGCAGTCGGACGAACTAAGGCAACCATTAGCACAAGATCTAGTCCGATTTCCAAGCGAGCTAATACCAAAACGGCCCAAAATATGACAGACGCAGCCTTAATCAAGTTTATTGCTGTCACTGATAGGCTAAGTCAGTTTGAGGTAAAAATAAATACTCCTGGAGGCTCTGACACGTCTCTTTATTCGTGCCAGGTCCGTCGGGACCAAGTGCGAGCCTTGCGGGACAAGGTTGAAAAAGAGTACGAGGTCGGCTCAACAGTAATCTTGGATGACGGTTCAATGGAAACCATTTCAGTCATGCAATTCAAGTACGACTATTGTTACTCGGTATATGAGATATGCGCCGCTAAACTTATCGAGCAAATCGATACTGCTAACGCCCAAAATAGACCATCCGCTCAGTCCACCATTCCGACATATGTTCCCACCGGCTGTCGCTTAACTCCTTGTGACACAGAAATCTTCAGCGGATATTAAATACGTTGGCCAACATTTCGAGACCTCTTTACCGCAATTTACATAAATAATCCTAGGTTATCAGAGGTCGAGAAGGTATTCCATCTCAATGCGAAAACCAGCGGTGAGACTCAGGCGATTGTATCGAAGTCACCTTTGACTAACGATGGCTTCCGATCAGCCTGGCCAATCTGACTGAGCGCTTTGAGCACCGAAAATTGTTAGTCAACAGCCAGCTCAAGGTTCTTTTCAACCTGCAGCCAATCTCCCAAGAGTCTGCAACGGCAATTAAGGAACTTCAGATCACCATTCAAGGTTACTTAACAGCTCTGGAGTTATCCGAAATTAATATAAAAGAATCTGGAACTGAATCCTGAATCGTGTTCCTATGTTCCTCCAAATTAACCAAATTAACACTCTCCTTATGGGAATAGTCCATCTCTAGAAGCGAAAGAAGAGCTTAAGCCAAGCGCAAATACTCCGGGGCACTCCAGAGTTGTTCGCCCAGAACCTCCTACCACTAGAAGGCTTAACTCATTTGAGAATAAGGTCGCTAACAAGCCGCAAGCTTGCAAATTGCTCCCTCCAATCAAACGATACAGTCCACTCCATCCCAACAAACGGATGTTCGCAATTATCTTGCAATTAACACCCACGGTGTTCTCCTAAGCACGGCTGTTATATATGTTCGCCATTTGGGTGTAAATTATTCAGCTCGTGCACTGATCGACTCGGGATCAGAGGCAACATTTATTTCCGAGCGACTCATCCACCTGATGAAGCTGCCGTACAAATCCGTACAGGCACAAGTATCGGGATTAAATCAAGCTGTTGCAGCCCAGCCTCGCAAGCTCTGCCATTTTAATTTTGGCTCTCCTTAATATTGGCTTCTCCTTCCTCGTATCCAAATCGAGGCATCAGCGTACGTCCTACCACATTTGGCAGGGAATCTACCATTATGTTCGATCCCCCAAAGTTTATGACAACCCTGCCAAAACTCCAGTTAGCCGACCCTAATTTCCACAAGAGTTCGCAGATAGATGTGCTGATTGGCGCTGATATCCTACCGTCCATACTAACAGGCGGCTCCCATCCTAATATATGTGGCACGTTGCTGGGCCACGAAACTATTTTCGCCTGGATTTAAACAGGCCCAGTTTCAAAGACCGCATCTACCGCAATCTCGTCATTCTCGACTCGACTTCTGTCTCTCAAGAAGATCAATTAGACATCATTCTCACAAAATTTTGGGAGGTGGAGGACATTCCAGTCAAACTGGTAAATGACACAAGTCTCTCCAAACAGCAACCCCAATAATTTTTACTAGCCGCATCATGATGTTTTTAAGCCCGACAGCACCACAACACAGGGTTCGCGTTGTGTTTAACGCCTCCAGCCCGTCTTCCAATGGCAAAAGTCTAAATGATATCCTACACACGGGACCAGTACTCCAATCCGATCTGACGATTCAGATACTAAAGTGGCGATTCTACCGCAACGTTTTCAATGCCGATATAACTAAGATGCTTTGGCAAATCCAGGTCGATAAAAGACATACGCCCTAACAACGAATACTATTTCGCAATGAGAACGAAGAACTTTGCGACTTCGAACTCAATACAGTTACCTTTGGGGTAAACTGTGCTCCATACCTCGCAATCCGGGTCGTCCATCAACTTGCTCGTGATATACGAGAACAATGTCCTATCGCATCCGATATAATAGAAAATTATATGTATGTCGATGATGTTCTAGCAAGGGCACACACGAAGCAACAAGCAATTTCAGCCAATGCAGAACTCCGCATGGCACTCGACAGAGCCGGGTTCCCTCTGAGAAAGTGGACATCCAACACAAAGGAAGTGTTGAAAGGAATACCAAGGGACCAGAAAGAAATCGAAGAGGCCAGCGTCGCTAGCCACAACAGACCAGTTTTTCTTTGCTCCGTCCAAAATGGTATCTCATGCGAAATGGTTCGATTCTGCTGGATGGCTAGCACCTGTGATAGTTCGAGCAAAGATTTTCATGCAAGAGATCTGGTTCCAATAACTGGGGTGGGATGATTCCCTGCCGGAAGATCTCGTTCAACGTTGGCATGTCTTCCTAACCGACCATCCCTCTCTCGAAGAGATCCGTATCCCAAGATGGGTCGATTTTCAGCAAACGGCAAAGGTGCAGTTTCACGGCTTCTGCGACGCGTCCCAGCGCGCATATGGTGCTGCACTTTATTTGCGCGTCAAGATAAACGGATGCATCTCCACTTCACCTTCACCACTCACCTTAAGACGGTATCACTACCACGCTTAGAGCTGTGTGGCGCCGTTCATCTTTTCGAGCTCACCACGGCTCTTATTCCTCAGCTCCCCATCCAGAGCAGAGAAAATTTCAATTGAACAGACTCCACTATTGTTCTTGCCTGGTTGGATAAACCTCCATGCAAATGGTCTACCTTTGTGGCTAACCGGGTAGCCAAGAAAACATCAACCAATGGCAAATGGTCCCATGTTCGATCCGAACATAACCCAGCTGACTCAGCTAGTCGGGGGGTTTCTCATCGGGACCTATTGGGTAGCACTTTGTGGTGGCATGGACCGGAATGGTTACAACTACCACAAAACCAATGGCCAGTTCGTGTTACGGTACTTGAGACAGAGATTAAACAACGCGCAGTGAAGTGCAATGTCTCACAGCTACCCTATAACTTTCTGGAACGATTCTCCAGATTCGACAAGGCATTGCGAGTTATCGCATATGTTTGTCGCTTTTTCCAGCGCTGTAGAAATCCAGCGATCAACCTCCCCGCCGAGCTCCGTAATGAAGAACTTACGAGAGTTCAGTTCCTACTTATCGAGTATACTCAACGCCAAGCTTATCCTAAGGAGTATAGCTGTTTGCTCGATAAGAAGCAAGTTCAAGGATCAAGCAGCATTCGCAATTTAAGCCCTTTCATCGATCAAAGGGGTATTCTGCGATCCTGTGGACGGGTGAGAGCGTCAACCTCGTTAGGCTATGATGAGCGACACCCCATAATTTCCATAATTCCGGCCAATTGTGATTTTTCACGCCTCTTGGTCCGACTTACCCACCTCATTTGTTTTCACGAATGCAATCAGTTGGGTGCGCCTCATAAGAGCCAAATACTGGATCCCAAAGCTCAAGGTCCTTGTAAAATCTACCATAAACTCCTGCAAGGTCTGTGTAATACACCGTCGACGACTCCAGGCCCAACTTATGGGCGAGCTCCCAAGGGCGAGATCAACCTTTTCCCGACCCTTCACACACACGGGTGTAGACTTTGCCGGACCTTTCGATATTAAAAGCTACATTTGTCGAGCATGCAAAAATACCAAGGGTTATTACTATGTCTTCGTTTGTTTCAGCACGAAAGCAATCTATTTAGAAGCCACCACAGATCTAACCACGGGAGATTCCTGGCCGCATTTTCGCGATTTATAGCAAGACGTGGCCTTCCACAAAAGATGTATTCAGATAATAGGAAAACCTCTGTGGGAGCCTCATCCGTTCTTTCCAGAGATTTCTTGCAAGCGACCAGGGAGCTCATTTTATCCAAGCACAGCCGTCAATACTTGTGTTCGCATTTTAATCCTCCTGGCGCTCCTCACATGGGCGGATTGTGGGAAGCAGGTGTCAAAAGCTTTAAGATCCACTTCTACAAATCCACCTCATCCTCAAAATATACATTTGAGGAGTTCGCGACTCTCTTCTCCAAGATTGAAGCCTGCCTTAACTCCAGGCCAATCTCTCCAATGTCGGAAGATCCGACTGATTTATTGGCTCTAAGTCCAGGCCACTTCCTAGTTGGCGGGCCTCTTCTGTCAACTAACGAGCCAGTAATCAAAGAAGACGCTATTTCTATAATTAAAAGCTGGCAGCGACTCAAAGACCTCCACCAGCAATTCTGCTTCCGGTGGAAGAATGAGTATTAAAAAGAGCTCCATAAGCGAAACAAATGGCAGTCCCCTACAAGGGACCTCCAAGTCGGTGATATGATAATTATCAAGGAAGATAACCTACCAATAAATGAATGGCGCCTTGGCCGAGTCCAGCTGGCTTGCCCAGGCACAGATGACAAGGTCCGCGTAGTGGACGTGCTTACCGCTCGTGGTGTCATCCGAAGGCCAATAGCCAAATTGGTCCATCTTCCTACTGAGGCAAATAACACCACCGACTAATCCTTAAAAGCAACTAATCCCTAAAAGAATCACCACACCTTACACCACATGCGTGATCCCCGTAGCGCTCGACCCTTTCGGTCAGCCAACAGGCCCACAGGAAGAGCTTCTGGCTCCTCGCCCTCCAGCGGCACATCACCCCCCGAGACGTTCTACTATACGGACGTCGCTTACGTCCCTTCTCCAGCACAAGGGGGTCAGTATACTGCCCACCGCCATAGTGCTCCTCGACACCGGAAAAAAGACCCTTGAGACTCGGTCCCTAATCGATCCATGTTGTTCAGTAAGCCGCATTAATGCAACCGTGGCAAGGGCCTCTGGCCTTTCCGTCACACGCATTGGCGCAGAAGGAGCGTGCACAGCCGTGCTACGCTCCAAGACAACTCAGATGTCTTGAGAGGTGGTCTTAATGGCTGACCCGCAACTAAACTGCGTAACTCCAGCCCGAGCTATCAGAGCGGACATGAAGGACCCGTTCAGGAACGTCGTTTTGGCTGGTTCCGCCCATCTCCAGTACCTTTGGTACTCGGCGCCGAAGTCTACCCAGACATCATCTTACCAGGTATCCTCCCGAGCCAAGGCGGTCTGCCGATGGCTCAAAATTCTAAGTTTGGATGGATACTCTCTGGCACATGCTCTGCATATTGCCAGAGGGGGAGAATGTTCATCCCAGTTCATTGCTAGTAATATAGGTTCAGATATCCTTGCGTTCATACATACGGACGGGCGGAAAGGCAGACGGACATCGCTAGATCGACTCGGCTATTGATGCCAATTCATTTTAGTAATAATACTGGTAATAATATATAATAATAATAATAATAATACTCCATATGTCATAATCGCTTTGTTTATCAAAAGGGTTAATTTTTCATAAACTAAATCGTAGTATTCTAGAACAGATAGGTTACCCTGTCGTAAAATACTAAATTCCTGTTCTATTATGTAGACTGGTCATCTATCACTGTAGGCGAATTTGAGTCTTGCAAGTATGGCTTCAAAGTTAAGAACTGTACCGTGATTGGTCAGGGTATCATTGGCTCTGGTTTTTATTTTGTTTCTTAAGATTGTTAAAGCTCCTTTCTTTCTACTTTCTATTTTCTACTTCCTTCTTTATACATACGCATGGCGCAACAAGCTGCTTCACGCCAGCTAACATATGCATTATAACCCCCTGAAAATAATGGTATTGACTTGATGACATCAAAATATTCATCGCAACGAATTAAGTCACTAATTTCAGTTATTTTAAATTCTTGTTCATTATTGGATGACAGAGTAATTTTCATTTTCAATTCTGCAATTTGGTCTTGAAGTGCTCTAGACTCAGTTGCTATCAACAGAGCTACCAAATCATCTGTCAAGTAGAGTTGTGTCGTTTAGTTCAGACCTAGTTCGATTGAACGGGTCATTAAAATGAACTACTGAACTTATTCAGTGATCAGTGAACTAAAACGGTCATTTAGTTCACTCGTTCAGCTATTCAGTCGGTCATGGACGATATTCCGATATTCCGTACTCGTCGGTCATGAACGATGTATTCTAATCAGCAGTTCAGCCGTTCATGAACGATACATTTTATCGAAATAATCACCGAAATAAATTAATGTGTACTTATTTATTAGGCGATTAAAGTTCACCAATGAAGTTCCTTATTTAATATATATATATCAAAAGTTTATTAAGTCGTTTAGTTCAGACCAAGTTCGATTGGACGGGTCATTAAAATGAACTACTGAACTTATTCAGTGATCAGTGAACTAAAACGGTCATTTAGTTCACTCGTTCAGCTATTCAGTCGGTCATGGACGATTTTCCGATATTCCGTACTCGTCGGTCATGAACGATGTATTCTAATCAGCAGTTCAGCCGTTCATGAACGATACATTTTATCGAAATAATCACCGAAATAAATTAATGTGTACTTATTTATTAGGCGATTAAAGTTCATCAATGAAGTTCCTTATTTAATATATATATATCAAAAGTTTATTAAGCATTAAGAAAGAAATTTTGTTATATTATTTTTATGCTTTATTTATATAACGTAAAAGCTGGAATACATTAAAGATAAGAACAACTATTATTAATTGTACACTATAATGGCATAAGTATAAGTAAAACATATTTTTGAAACTGAAAACTTGAAAAATAACTGAAAAGAAAATATAGTTCGTGTGCAACTGACATCTAAGCAAAACGAATCGTTCATGACCGACTGAATAACTGAACTAAACGAATAGTTCATGACCGACTGAATAACTGAGGAGAATGTATCGTTCATGACCAACTGAACGAGTACGAAATACATCGTTCATGACCAACTGAATGAATGAACGAGTGAACTAAATGACCGATTTAGTTCACGACCCGAAAATGAACGAGTGAACTTATTCAGCAAATTGAACTAGAAATCCCCACACTACTGTCAAGTTATTGATAGCCATTTTTACACTTTGAAAACCTTCAATTAAACTTTCTATTTGATTATCCAGTTTTTAACAATTATTATTCTCACAAATGTTCTCGTATATAAAATTTACCTTTTATTAATACAATTTAAATTTGTTTATAAAATAAAAAGAAAACAAAGATTTCTTTTGGCTCAAGTAAAAGTTCTTTCTTTATTAGTGAATGTAAGGTCGTCCAAGTCTTCCTTCCTTCCTTCTGGTTTTAAGGTCGTCTTGCTTCTGGTTTTAGGGTCTTCTTTTTAAGTTGTTCTGGCTCGGAGATCTCGGGTTGATGCATTTGTCATAATTGGTCACATATAAATGCTTTCATTTCACTTTTAAGTGTTTTTTCAGTTCGATGATTATTTGTAATTCGCACAAACAAATGTTTTTATTTAACGGTGTTTGATATATTTTATTTAACTGTGTTTGATATTGTTGAAAATTTTTGGTTGACTTTCAAGTCTTTATTTTTGCAAACACTTTGTGCTTCCGTTTATCGTAAACTTTTTTATACTCTTTCGAGTTTTTTTGAAACAGGATATTTCCATCTGTTGAAAATGTTTAATGCTTCTTTTAGAGACACATTGTATTTCCGTGTATAGGAAATTTTTAATGCTCTTCTTGAGAACAATTCTGGATTTGTATATCGGCACTTTGCTCACTCGCGAATCACTAAGGATATTTTTTCTTTTAATTATCTTTTTCTTGTGTTATTATTAGCGAGTCCCACGTTGGGCCAATTGGTAGCGACTTCGCGAATTGGAAAAAATTGAATTTTGTATTCAAAACCTAATTGCTTGGAGCTATGTTTACGTTAGGAATTGCGCACGAGAATTTGGGTCTTTAGTTTACGTTATGAATTGCGCATGAGAATCTGGATATTTTACATGAAGTGGTTGCGCTTTTATGTTTATGTTAGAGCCATGAGTCTGGATCTTTATGTAAGAAAAGCCGCAGCTGCGCGTTAAGTGGACGTAATGATTGATATGCGTCTAATAAGGCTGAAAGAGCTAAGTAAGTAATAAATTCAATAGGAATTGGCTAGCAGGCTGGGTGATAACTTGCATGTATACCGAAATTCTTGGAATTGGCGCGAACTGCCGCAAACACGTGGGCAGGCAAAACACATTTTCTTTTGTTTTTTTTAACCGATCTTGATGAAATTTTTGCAGTACATCTTATTTGACTATAAAATATTCGTGTATTCTCAAAACGACAATTGCATTTAAATTGACGTTTATATTGATGGGCAATACAAGTTGGGTTATGAACTTGAGGTGCTGATAGGTCTTAAATGAAAGATACTTGATACATAAATACTATTCAAGAATAAACATATCATTTTTGGTGACTCTAGCTCTTATTACTTGCCCAATTTTCTCAAAAAAAAAAGGATTTCGATATCGATTCTTATCGATTACTGGAAACGGGGCAAGCTACCGAATATCGGAAACAAACTCGATCTGCTAGGGCACTAGGAGGACCTACAGCTAAATTTCAAGTCTCTAGCTCTTATAGGTTCTGATATCCTTGCGTTCATACATACGGACGGACGGAAAGGCAGACGGACATGGCTAGATCGACTCGGCTATTGATGCCAATCAGTAATATATATACTTTAGGGGGTGGGAGATCCATCCTTTTCCCTGTTACATACATTTGCGCAAATACATTTTATTATTTATTAATGTTCGACAAAACGAGTGTCTTCCTAATTATTCAATACAGTATACACACATAATGAAATTTAATGCTAGTTAGAATACACCATTTTCTAATACAGTCACCGACCGATGGAGTTGTTTTAGTTGCCAGTCCGTGCCCCTTTTCACAGATAAATTTGTCAGTGACGCTATTAGAGCCTACATCTAAGCAGAACGGTGTAAGTAGGAAAAACGTGTTCTTAAGTAAAATTAAAAATAATCTTAGTTTGCTATATATATTATTAAAATACAATAAATAGGAAAAAAGAAAGTAAGAAGATTGTTAATAAAGTAAAGAAATGTAGCTAAAGCTAGAGTGTTAAGTAGATAGGACAGAGAGAAAAGTAATGGGAAATCACCGACCCGGTGGGGGAAAATTTACAGCCAGTCCAGCAAGCTATGCCCCTCATAGCTGGGAATGGTCAGTGTCTTCCCGAAGGTATCCTGAAAGCAACGATTTTATTAGGGGTAGAGAAAGTTCTGTAGAGAAAACGTGATGCAAACTATTATAATTTTTACATAGCACGCGAAAAGGATTGTGCATAGCGTAGTCTGTTGTGCACGTAGACAGGAATAAGGGGCGGTAATTTCTGGTTGGTCTGGACGGAACAGGGAATTGAAGACGCCCTAGCAGAAAAGGAGAATCTATATCGCCAATAATCAACTTATGTAGAAGGACAACACCGAGAATTGTCCTACGTTTGGTTAACGACGGAAGGTTAAGAAGAAGCAGCCTGCTGGAGTAGGATGGCAACCGAAGATTAGGGTCCCAATTTAAACCTCGTAAGGCAAAAAGCAGAAATTGCTTCTGAACAGATTCAATACGATCCTGGCTATTGTTATACTGCGGAGACCAGATGCAAGAGCAGTATTCAAGGATAGGGCGAACAAGAGAGATGTACAGAAGTTTCGTTATAAAAGGATCGTTAAACTCTTTAGACCATCGTTTAATGAATCTAAGTACACCTTTTGCCTCATTAACGGTGGTATCTATGTGAATATTGAAACAGAGTTTAGAATCTAAAAGAACGCCTAGATCCTTAACTGTTAGTATAGGAAAAGACACCTTGACTGAGACAATCTCAGCGTCAGTAGGCGTACTAAAACAGAAAAGTCAAGACTGAGTGTGGCTTTAACGGCAATTAATATCCCACAACCTCGAGTCGGCCGATCATATCTATGCAAAATCAAATTATTTGAAAAAACCTCAAAATCAGATATGGTTCAATTTAACCATGTTTCTGAACATGCGATTATATCCGAATCGAAGATCGTGCTAGCCATGAAAAGATTTTTAAGCTTGGAAATGAGACCGCTAACATTCTGATAATGAATAGAGACTTGTTCAGAAGACGAAGTTAGTTTTTTTGGGGAAAAAATGTTACCCTGTATTGAAGGGACTGGAAGGGTGACAGGCTGGTTACGCTTTTTTGGCTTGAACTCGTGAGCAATCATGTGTGGAGGCCAAAATTCGGGGTCACAAATGATTAGGAACATGGTTCGGCCAAAGAGGCACCATGATTGTTTTTAACATTCTGGACTAGATTGCGCGCAGGAGCTGACGGGGTGAGCCAGTTTGGCTAACTGGGACAGGTTCAGGTACGGGGTCTAATGGGACTACTACTTGAAATAATTAGACAGTCGCTCGGAGAAGGTGATAAAGATAACATTGGAGATAAATCCAAGTTGCTAGGCAGGGACAAAAGAGGCGTAGGTGTCTGGACAGACGGAGAGGGCAACTGCAAAAATTGAGGCTCCAACCTGCGATTGGTTGGAGACTTAATTTGTATTTGCTGAGGAACTCAAAGCTCGAGTCAAAATTACTCGAGAGCTGCTTAGCCACGTTATTCAGTTTTAAGAATTGATATCTCACAAAATTATACATTCTGGAGAAATGAATTTGCTTGTCGATGCATACTGGGCACGACCAACGCCAGCCGCCGCAGCCCTTCTTGACAATTGCAGCGATCTTGTCGAAATCACGCCCAGTGAGACCTGCATCACACTGCCAGCAATTAACAAATTGCGGCAATGCAGAATTATCAGCCTGCTTGAACGTGCAAAATTTCTTACAGCACGACATAATTTCGATCAGCGTTAAAAGATAAACAGAAGTTGCGGGTGAAGTTCACAAACAAATTGTTTGGTGCGAAAGGCAACAGTAAAAATTTGCTAGAGCGCGATGCACAAGCAGAAATATTCACGTACAAGCAAGTGTATGCACAGGGGAGCAACACGGCAATGCAATAATTAACAGAATTACGATGCACAACAGATATCACTTTGCACAACTTATCAAATCTTTTTATATAAAGCACAAAATATGCAAAATTTAAAAATAATATGCAGGATTGAAGCGCAAAAAATATAAAAATCTTGGAGCACAAAAAAACACGTAAATCACTCTCAACTGAGAACTCTCTCGGAAGGTATAAAAAGAACGCCTGGTCCCTAAATGTTAGTATACGATGCAATGGATTATTGTCGATTGTATAACTGACAAGACAAGGTATAATACGATTGAAATCATAAACATACACTTTGAACAATTAAGATGCAATTGATTGATCGAACACCAAAGTTGCATAACGTGATTTGATGTAGGGGATCATTGAATGAAAGAAAAAGTTTCACATCGTCCGCACACATAAGTACACGGGTATGTGATATAACAGATCTCCTTGGATATAATTTATATAAAGAGTAAAGAGTAAAGGTGCTTGAGGAACAACAAAAGTACCGTGAACATATTTTGAGGTAGTCAGCCTCAGCATTATTCTTTGGGTCCCACCTTAAAATAAGAAGCAATCCAAAGCAAAGGAAACGGAGGGAAACCTAAACGGTCAAATTTAAAGAGTAAAAGAGCATGGTGCACAGAGTCAAACGTCTTACTTTTTTTGTAGAGGGCAATAATATAAGATTCTTTCTAAAGAGATGGAAAGGCAGAAGATTCAAGGGATAGATAAAAAAGCTTAAGCAATGGGCGAAGAAGGGTTGCACTACACTCCATGAATAGACAACTAGGAGTATTTTCAAGCCCAGAGATTCAGAGAACTCTAAGAGTTTAAAGCAGAAAGGAGAGAGGAATGGGAAATAAAAGGAGGAAGTATAGAGCTAGAGGAAGTCATATTGTAAGGGTTAAAATTATTATTACGACAGATAGAAGAGTAAGTTGATTGCAGAAAAGTAGCAGAGAGGTTAGCAGCATCAGAATAATTGCTATCTTTATCCATCCAAGATAAGCAGAAGATTGAAATCTTGAAGATTTACGCTTTAAGTTTTCAAAATTTAAAACCGTCTCGGATTTTGTGCAAATTGCCATTTGCAACGAGTAAGATAATTCTTATAGCACTGAGATTTTCTCTAGCTCTTATAGGTTCTGAGATCCCAGCTTTCATACATACGAACAAACCGACAGACGGACGGACGGACAGACAGTCGGTCATGTCAGATCGACTCGGCTATCGATGTTGATCAAGAGTATGTATCCTTTATGGGGTCAGAGATGCTCCTGTGTTCAGGGTATAAAAACAAGCCCCACCCTCCGCCAAAACTTAAACAATTAATATTGACCTGCACAATAAATTTAAGCATATCACTTCCGGCCAAATGTAAACAAGCTCTTGACCTTGATCAAAATGTAAACAAACTTGACTTGAACTTGTAAGCAAACCACTTCCGATAATAACAACCCCTTGATGTCACTTCCAAAACAAACATTCCATACCTATTCAATTAGTAAATAAAATATTATTAAAAACAAGTAAGAGCAGTCTGGAGTTCCCGAATAGGGGTAACCCTGAATCCTCTTTTACCAACACCAAATACAGCTCGCGCTACGCGCTCGTTTGCTTAAGCAGTAAAAAAAAATTAATTTAAAAAAAAAATAGTTTCCTTGGCTCGAACTCGCCGCCGCCGCCCCTACTCAAAAGCCACACCAATAATTAAGTCTAGATGAGAAAAAAAACGTGTTTAAATAGCAGCACAGAAAACAAAACAATCGCAATTGCAATGCTGTTAATATAATTCAATAAAGACGCGTATGAGTGTGTGTATGGGCATGTATACAGAAATTCTTGCAATTTGCGCTTGCTGCTGCTGACACGTGGGCTGCCAAAATATATATAACCACA
This sequence comes from Drosophila ezoana, assembly GCA_035045725.1. Taxonomy (NCBI): domain Eukaryota; kingdom Metazoa; phylum Arthropoda; class Insecta; order Diptera; family Drosophilidae; genus Drosophila; species Drosophila ezoana. The sequence continues at coordinate 249,905 of JAWNOU010000195.1, read as the reverse complement.
TGTTTTCTTTAATAAATTTCGTATTTCTTGAGCGATCTTGATGAAATTTTCTATTGTGCCATAAAATTTTTGTACATTATCAAAAAGTCAATTGCATTGAAATTGTGGCTTATATTAGTGGGCAGTATAAATTGGTTTATTTATTTGATTTACAGTGTACCAATAATCTCTTCGTACAGCGACTAAAATATACTTTGGTAACGAAAATAACTAACTTGCAGAAGAGCAACAAAAAAAATTTAAATGTATTTTCTTTATATATTATTTAACTTTACTTGACAAAAAAAATAAATTCAATAATTTTAAAATAATCTAAAAGTTAAAAGGAAAAAACATAAATAAGGCACGTTTTTGGCTCCAAAAAAGTCATCGTACACTTAAACTAATTACTTTAGAATTATTCTTAAAAGGTAAATAACTTAAAACTTTGGTAGGGCATCCTCTATTTTTTATGACTGCCTTAAGCCGACTTGGCATGGACAAAACAAGTTTTTCGGTGTAGGGTTGGTCGATTTTCGTCCACTCTTCCTTTAACACCTCTATGAGCTTGGCTTTTGAGCTAATATGGTGATTCCTGATGTCCGACCGTCCGCCCGTCCGTCCGTCCGTATGTATGAACGCAAGGATCTCAGAACCTATAAGAGCTAGAGACTTAAAATTGGTCAAGAATATATATACTTTATGGGGTCGGAGATGCTTCCTTCTGCCTGTTACATACATTTGCATTTGCACAAATACAATATACCCTTTTTACCCGTTTTTAATGGGTTCAGGGTATAAAAATATTGAATATTTATTTTTGTTAAATAAAGTTAAATAATAGATAAAGAAAACTGCACTTAAACTTTTTTTGTTGCTCTTCTGCAAGTAAGTTATTTTCTTTATAACTGATATAAAATGAAAGATACATGATACATATATACTATTCTTGAAGCTACATGTCAAGTTTGGTGACCCTAATTCATATTATTTACCCAATTTGCTCATAAACAGGATTTCGATATCGATTTTTATCGATTGCTTGGAAACGAAGTGAGTTATCGATTATCGGAAAAATTCGATCTGCGCGGGCACTAGGAGGAACTACGGCTAGAATTTTAGCTAAATTTCAGGTTTTTAGCTCTTATGGGTTCCAAGATCCTTGCGTTCATAAATGGAAGGATGGCGAACGGACGGACACACAGACGGACATGGCTGATCAAGAATATATATTCTATATGATGCCGGAGATGCTTCATTCTTCCTGTTACATACATTTGCACAAATACATTATACCCCTTTTACACATTTTTAATAGGTTCAGGGTATAAAAATAAATTATAAATATACTCTCCCTTCTAAAATGCTCATCGCTTTATGCCTTGCAGTCATGCCAAGAGCTGGTACCTGATGGATTATTGTCGATTGTATAACTGACAAGATAAGGTATAGTACGATTGAAGTTCATCGACAAGTTAATAACCCAACTTTTATTGCCCACCAATTTAAGCTACAATTTTAATGTAATTTAATTTTTGAGAATACACAAATATTCTATGGTACTATAAGATATACTGCAGAAAATTTCATTAAGATCGGTTAAGAAATACACAAAAGTTAATTGTTTTAACTGCATACGTGTTAGCAGCAGCAAGCGCAAATTCCAAGAATTTCTGTATACATGTGTACACACATTCATGAGCGTCTGCTTCGAATTCTATAAACAGCTGTGCTGCTATTTTAATTTGTTTTTTTTTTCTCAATAAGACTCAATAGTTGGATTGACTGTTGAGTAAAGGCGGTGGCAAGTGGTGCGGTCAGTCGCGATTTCGAGCCCTACCGAAAAAACTATTTTATTTTTTGGCTGGTGTGGCTGTTGAGTAGAGTCAGCATCATGTAATGCGGTCAGTCGCGAGTTCGAACCCTGCTAAGGGAACTTTTTTAATTTATCTTAATTAATTCAAACGAGCGCGTAAAGCGTGCTGCATTTGGTGCTGGAATTGAGTATTACCTAGTCGGGAGCTAGCGACTAGCACCTCTTACTTGTTTTTTTGTTGAGGTGGCAGCAAGTTGTGGTCAGTTGCGAGCTCGAACCCTGCCAAGGGACCTTTTTTTTTTTTTTAATTTATTTCTATTACTACTTAAGCAAAGAACGCATAGCGCTGCATTATGAATAAGGGGGTACAGGGTATTCCCTAGTCGGGAACTCCACACAAGAACCTCTTACTTTGTTTTTTGGTATTTCCTTTATTACTACATACGAACGCGTAGAGCGAGCAGCTTTTGGTGTTGGAATAAGAGATCTTCAAGGTTTTCCCTAGTCGGGATCTCCACCTTTTTGTAGAGTGGAATAATATAAAGAATCTCCCAAAGAGATGGAAAGACAGAAGATTCAAGGGATAGATAAAAAGCTTAAGCAATGGGCGAAGAAGGGTTACATTACACTCCTTGAATGGACAATTAGGAATATTTTCAGGAGAGAGATTCAGAGGACTTTAAAGAGTTTATAGCAGAAAGGAGAGAGGAATGGGAAATAAAAGGAGGCAGTATAGAGCTAGAGGAAGTCATATTACGACAGACTGAGGAGTAAGTTGACTGCGGAAAATAAGCAAAGATTTTAGCAGCATAAGAATAATTGCTAGCTATATCCATCCAAGATAACAAGAAGATGGAAACCTTGAAGATTTACGCTTCAAGTTTCAAAATTATAAAACCGTCTCGGATTTTGTGCAAATCGCCATTTGCAACGAGTAAGATAATTCTTCTAGCATTGAGAATTCAGGAAAAAGAAGTTCGGCTTGCATATAACCGAGTCATAAAAAAGACCAATCGGTTGCATGAATACGTTGATAAAGCAAGGAATAGTTTTCATTGCGAAAACAACGACGGGGTTTGTCGGAATAATCGTTGACAAATACAAGATGAAGTCTTCTATTCAAATGATTAGAAATTGAATTGATCTAGCATGCAGTCTATAAAGTCATCCTGCGCTGAGGGCTGTGAATAATGACCAAGAGATGTTTGATAAATTAAAATACACATGTGTAGCAACTTCTTGAAGACAAGTTAAATGTTTCATATTAAAACTTAAATATCAGATGAAAATCGAACATATGATAAAAATATCACATGATGGAAAAGTCACTATAACTGCGACAATCTAAGCGTCAGTCGGCGTAGTATAGTCGATCCATTATCTGCAAATAAGTGTGAATTTGGTTCCGTTTATGGCGGTGACAAGACGAAGATACCGACACCGGTTTCGATGAGTAAGTTTATGTTGCCTTGCTAAACTTTTGTAGTGAAGGGCCATTATGTGTAAGACGTCCTCAGATGCACCCGCTGAATACGAGGACAGTTTTAATTTTTTTTTCTGTTTTGCATTAAACGAGCATAACTCACGGCATTTGCCCGCATCGTTTCAAGAGATTCCAACACAAGCATTCACTGTGATTTAGCGAAACTGTCGGTTATTTTTGGCTAGCGTACTTAAGTCGCTCTGCAACTGTGTGGGACGTTTGTCACTTAAATCAATCTCCAACCGATGCTTCTGCATTTGTTCACTCTCGCAACATCACTCTATAATGCAAGCCTTCAAGTAATCGGACCCTCCGGTTGCTAGCTGATTTAATATTGCGTCTGAGATTTGAACTAAGAACGACGATTCAATGGAATCGTGTTGAACTTCGTCTTGTCGCACGTGATGCCTGCCAACAGGCCTCGAATTTGGACAGTTATGAGGTTGAAGTTGGAAATGTTGCTTATGGCTGCAGATGGCAAATTTTTTCAGAATTTCGTTGAACGTAGTTTACAGCTTTTAGAATAGCTACTGCTCCCGCCGCGAATATAGAGCAATACTCTGGGAGGCACCTAGCTATTAAAGTTTTTATCATTATGATCGACACCCGCAAACGCAGTGAGATCGTTTGTTCTTGTGGCGTGAGTGAATAACCAAGTTCGATTTTTGCATACAATTATGAAAATGAAATATTAAAAGCCTAGTTAGTTACACAATTTTCTAATAGCATTACCGACCGATGGAGATGATTTATTTGCCTGTCGGGCCAGCTATGCCCCTTTTCAAAGCTAAGTTTGTCAGTGACGCTATTTATATATTTATTATTTATTTATTTAAGGTCGACAAAACGAGTGTCTTCCTCATTATTCCGTAGATTATACATACAATAGATAATGCAATTATATGCTAAAAGCCTAGTTAGATAACACAGTTCTCTAAATAGCATCACCGACCGATGGAGGTGTTTTAGTTGCCAGTCCGGTCAGCTGTGCCCCTTTTCACAGCTTAATTTGTCAGTGACGCTATTAGAGCCTTCATCTAAGCAGAACGGTGTAAGTAGGAAAAAAGAAATGTAAGCTAGATATATAGAGTGTTAAGTAGATAGGACATAGAGAAAAGTAATGGGAAATCACCGACCCGGTGGGGGGAAATTTACAGCCTGTCCGGCAAGCTATGCCCCTGCTCATAGCTGGGAATGGTCAGTGACTTCCCGAAGGTATCCTGAAAGCAACGATTTTATAAGGGGTAGAGAAAGTTCTGTAGAGAAAACGTGATGCAAACTATTATAATTTTTACATAGCACGCGAAAAGGATTGTGCATAGAGTAGTCTGTTGTGCACGTAGACAGGAATAAGGGGCGGTAATTTCTGGTTGGTCTGGACCGAACAGAGAATTGAAGACGTCCTAGCAGAAAAGGAGAATCTATATCGCCAATAATCGAATTATGTAGAAGAACAACACCGAGAATTGTTCTACGGTTGGTTAACGACGGAAGGTTAAGAAGAAGCAGCCTGCTGGAGTAGGATGGCAACCGAAGATAAGGGTCCCAATTTAAACCTCGTAAGGCAAAAAGCAGAAATTGCTTCTGAACAGATTCAATACGATCCTGGCTATTGTTATACTGCGGAGACCAGATGCAAGAGCAGTATTCAAGGATAGGGCGAACAAGAGAGATGTACAGAAGTTTCGTTATAAAAGGATCGTTAAACTCTTTAGACCATCGTTTAATGAATCCAAGTACACCTTTTGCCTCATTAATGATGGTATCTATGTGAAGATTGAAACAGAGTTTAGAATCAAAAAGAACGCCTAGATCCTTAACTGTAAGTATACGTTGTAAAGGGGTATTGTCGATTGTATAACTGACAAGATAAGGTGTAGTACGATTAAATGTCATAAACATACACTTTGAACAATTCAGATGCAATTGATTGGCCGAACACCAAAGTTGCATAGCGTTCAAATCGTCTTGTAGACGAGAATGATGTAGGCGATTAGTGTATGATAGAATAAGTTTCACATCATCCGCATACATGAGTACACGGGCATGTGATATAACAGAGGGGAGATCATTTATAAAAAGAGTAAAGAGTAAAGGTCCAAGATGACTACCTTGTGGAACACCAGAAGTAACGTGAACTTGTTTAGAGGTAGTCAGCCTAGGCATTACTTTTTGGGTCCTACCTTTTAAATAAGAATTAATCCAAAGCAAAAGAGACGGAGGGAAACACTTTCGGTCAAGTTTAAAAAGTAAAATGTCATGGTGCACAGAGTCAAACGCCTTACTGAAGTCAGTATAAATGACGTCAGTTTGCATTTTCGAAAGAAAAGCATCGTTTACCAAGGAAGTAAACTCAAGCAGATTGGTCGTAGTTGACCGATTCTTTACGAATCCATGTTGAACAGGGGAAACAACTGATTTGCAGAAATGCTGCAAATTCGAAGTGATTATTTTGTCAAATAATTTAGGAATAGCGGACAGTTTTGCAATGCCCCTGTAATTTTGTATATCAGACTTTCCACCTTTCTTGTGGAGAGGAATGATATAAGATTCTTTCCAATGAGATAGAAAGATAGAAGATTCAAGAGATAGATTAAAAAGCCTTTGCAATGGATAAAGAAGGGAAGACAACTAGGAATATTGTCAGGCCCAGGAGAGTAAGAAGATTTTAAAGAGTTTATAGCTAAAAGGAGAGAGGAGTGTGAAATAATAGGAGGAGGTATAGAACTAGAGGAAGAAATAGTATAAGGTTAAGAATTATTATTAGGACAGACTGAGGAGTAAGTTGATTGGAAAAAATTAGCAAAGAGGTTAGCAGAATCAGAGTCATTACTAGCTTTATCCATCCCGAAAGAAAAAGAAGTTGGCAAACTTCAAGTTTACAAAATTGTAAAACTGTCTGGGAACGGATTTTGGGAAAATTGCCTTTTACAACGAGTTAGATAATTCTCATAGCATTGAGAATTCAAAAGAAAGAAGTTCGACTTGGCTATGGAATATTTAGCCAAGTCTGTACACGAACCAGACTTTTTAAACTTTTTAAAATATTTAGATTTTAAGCTTTTAAGATGTGACAATCTGGGAGTAAACCAGGGTGGTTTAAAAGAAGTAGTCAAAGGAATTGACTTGGGAATACTCATATCTAAGAGGGAGCTTAGGGTGCTATAAAAAAAAGTAATAGCAGTATTCATATCAACCGAGTCATATAAGAAAGACCAATCGGTTGCATAAATAAGCTGATGCAGTAATGAATAATTTCCTTTGCGAAAGCAGCGGCGGGGCTTATTGGCTGATGAGCACGAAATGAGACGATTACAATTGAACATTGTAATCTCTAAAGTAGGATGATATACATCCTCAGGAAGAGATAAAGGAGGGGACCTAGACACATTAGAAATAAGGTAGTCGTTAACAAATACAAGGTCAAGTGTTCTATTCAAATAATTAGAAATTGAATTGATTTGAAGCAACGAAAGATCAAGCATGCAGTCTATAAAATCATGCTGTGCTGAGGGCACTAGATAAATTTCACCAGTGAATAATGACCAAGAGATGTTCGGCAAATTAAAATCACCCAATACCATAAATAGGTCATTATCACGCACGTGTGAAGAAGCTTCTTTAATACAAGTAATATGTTTCATATAAACTTGAATATCAGAAGAAGGAGGGACATAAGAGCATGTAATATAGATATTCCGTGTAGGAAAAGACACCTTAACTGAGACAATCTCAGCGTCAGTAGGCGTACTAAAACAGAAAAGTTCTGACTGGAGAGTGGCTTTAACGGCAATTAACACCCCACCACCTCGAGTCGGCCGATCATTTCTATGCAAAATAAAACTATTCGAAAATATCTCAAAATCGGATATGGTTGAATTTAACCATGTTTCTGAAAAAGCTATTATATCCGAGTCGAAGGAAGTACTGGCCATGAAAAGATTTTTAAGCTTTGAAATAAGACCTCTGACATTCTGATAATGAATACAGATTTGGTCAGAAGATGAAGTTAGTTTTTTGGGGCAGAAATGGTACCCTGTATTGAAGGGACTGGAAGGGTGACAAGCTGGTTACGCTTTTTTGGCTTGAACTCGTGAACAAACATGTGTGGAGGCCAAAGTTTGGGATCACAAATGATTGGGAACATATCATGTGAAACATTTATTTTGAATGATGATATTTCACGAGGGGTGGAGAAATTAAATTTGGTTATTGACACGCTAGCAGAAGATTTGCTAGCAATATAGGCTGCCAATGACTCAGAAGTGGTGTCCAATGAAAGTCGAGACACAAAAACTTGCCTACGAGGGGCAACAACCGTTAAAGTCGGCGCTGATGGGGCTGCAGGTAATACAGGAGTTGGAGGAGCTAAAGAGGCACCATGATTGTGTTTAACAATCTGGGCAAGATTACGCGCAGGTCTACCTTTGCGGCCAGGAGCTGACGGGGCTGAGGCAGTTTGGATAACTGGGACAGGGACGGGCTCTACTGGAACTACTATAGGGGATGAAATGGGGGTAATTGGGCAGTCGCTTGGAGAAGGCGATAAATACAACATTGGAGATAAATCCCAGTTGCTAGGTAGGGACAAGAAAGGCGTAGGTGTCTGAACAGACGTAGAGGGCAATTGCAAAAGTTGAGACTCCAACCGGCGATTGGTTGGAGACTCGAATTTATAATTGGCAAGCAACTCAAAACTCGAGTCAAAATTACTCGACAGCTGCTTAGCCACATTATTCAATTTTAAAAATTGATTTCTCACAGAATTATACATCCTGGAGAAATCAATTTGCTTTTCGATGCAATCTGGGCACGACCAACGCAAGCCACCGCAGCCCTTCTTGGCAACTACAGCGATCTTGTCGCAATCACGCCCATGCATCATATTCTCACACAGCCAGCAATTAACAAATTGCGGCTGTGCAGAATCATCAGCCTGCTTGAACGTGCAAGGTTTCTTACAGCACGACATAATTGCTACAAGAGTATGCAAGTTGTGAGAGCGCAGAGCAAAACGAAAACGGTGCACAAAAATAGAGCAAGTTAACACTCAAAAAACAATTATCGTACACAAACAAATTGTTTGGAGCGAAAAGCAATAGCAAAAATTTGCGAGAGCGCGATGCACAAGCAGAAATATGCAGCAGCGAACACACGCACAAACAAGTGTATGCACGGGGGAGCACCAAAGCAGAAGAATCAAAAACAGGCAATATCAACACGGAACTGACGCCGCGTTTTATAAATGCAATAATTAACAGACTTACGCTGCACAACAGATAACACTTTGCACAATTTATGAAAGCTTTCTAAATAATGCACCAAAAATGCAAAATTTAGACATATGAAAAAGCAGGATTAAAGCGCAAAAATATATAAAAATCTTGGAGCACAAGTAAAACACGTCAATCACTCTCAACTGAGAACTCTCTCTTGGATATAAGAGTAGAGTAGAGTAGAGATATAGAGTGTAAAGTGTTCTTACCCAAAATTAAAAATAATCTTAATTTGCTATATTATTTAAGAAAATACAATAGATAGGAAAAAAGAAAGAATGAAGTTATTAATCAAGTAAAGAAATTTAAACAAGGTATATCGAATGTTAGGTAGATAGGATAGAGAGATATTAATGGGAAATCACCGACCCGGTTTGGGAAAATTTATAGCCTGTCCGGTAAGCTACGCCCCTGCTCATAGCTGGGAACGGTCAGTGAGATCCCAAAGGTATCCTGAACGCAACGATTATATTAGGGGTAGAGAAAGTTCGGTAGAGAAAACGTGATGCAAACTATTATAATTATTGCATAACATGCGAAAAGGATTGTACATAGCGTAGTCTGTAGTGCACGTTGGCAGGAAAAAGAGCGATAATTCCTGGTAGGTCTAGACGGAACCGAGAATTGAAGACGCCCTAACGGAAAAGGAGAATCTATATCGCTAACAATCAACTTATGTAGTAAAACAACACCGAGAATCGTTCTACGGTTGGTTAACGACGGAAGTTTAAGAAGAAGCACCCTGCTGGAGCAGGATAGCAACCGACGATTAGGGTCCAAGTTCAAACCTCTAAAGGCAAAAAGCAGAAACTGCTTCTGAACAGATTCAATACGATCCTGGCTATTGTTATACTGCGGAGACCAGATGCAAGAGCAGTATTCAAGGATAGGGCGAACAAGAGAGATGTAAAGAAATTTCGTTATAAAAGGATCGTTAAACTCTTTCGACCATCGCTTAATGAATCCAAGTATTCCTTTTACCTCATTAACGATGGTATGTATATGCAGATTGAAGCTGAGTTTAGAATCAAAAGATCCTTAACTGTAAGTATACGTTGTATTATATATTGTATAACTATCAAGATAGGGTGTAGTACGATAAAAGGTCATAAACATACACTTTGAACAATTAAGATGTAACTGATTGGCCAAACACCAAAGTTGCATAGCGTTCAAATCATCTTGTAGACGAGAATAAAGTAGGGGATCAGTGTATATTAGAATAAGTTTCACATCATCCGCCGAGGGGAGATCAATTATAAAAAGAGTAAAGAGTAAAGGACCAAGATGACTACCTTGAGGAACACCAGAAGCGACGTGAACCTGTTTAGAGGTAGTCTGCCTCGGCATTACTCTTTGGATCCTACCTTTTTAATAAGAACTAATAAAAAGCAAAGGAGACGGAGGGAAACCTAATCGGTCAAGATTAAAAAGTCAAATATTATGGTGCACAGAGTCAAACATTTTGCATTTTAGAAAGGAAAGCATCATTTACCAAGGAAGTAAACTCTAGCAGATTGGTCGTAGTTGAACGATTCATAACGAATCCATGTTAAACAAGGGAGACAACTGACTTGCAAAAATGCTGCAAATTCGAAGTGATGATTTTTATACCCTGAACCCATTGAAAATGGGTAAAAAGGGTATATTGTACTTGTGCAAATGTATGTAACAGGCAGTATATATATTCTTGATCGGCATCAATTGCCGAGTCGATCTAGCCATGTCCGTCTGTCTGTCCGTCAGTGCGTATGTATGAACGCAAGGATGTCAATACCTATGAGAGCTAGAGACTGAAATTTGAGCTGTAGGTCCTCCTAGTGCACAGATCGAGTTTGTTTCCGATAATCGATAACTTACTTAGTTTCCAAGCAATTGGTTAAGTAATAAGAGCAAGAAACACCAAAAGTGATACGTTTATTCCAGAATAGTATAAATATATATCTAGTATCTTTCATTTAATACCTATCGGCACCTCCCCGCTACTACCTCTTAGCTATACATCAAGTTAATAAACCAACTTGTATTGCCAACCAATTCAAGCCACAATTTAAATGCAATTGACATTTTGAGAATACACAAATATTCTATGGTACAATAAGAGATACTGTAGAAAATTTCATTAAGATCAGTTTTTGTTTTGTTTTTCGGTACGCACTACTGCGCACGTGTATGCGACGCAAATTCCAAGAATTTCTGTATGCATGTACACACACATGAATGCTCGTTTGCTTCGAATTCTGTCAACAGTATTGCAATTGCGGTTGTTTTCAGTGCTGCCATTTTATTCGGTTTTTCTCAATAAGACTTAATTATTAGTGTGGCTGTCGAGTAGATGCAGTGGCAAGTGGTGCGGTCTGTCGCGTTCAAGCTCTTCCGGGGAAACTATTTTTTTGTTTTTGGCTGGTGTGGTTGCTGAGTAGAGTCGGCAGCAAGTAATGCGGTCAGTTGCGAGTTCGAACCCTGCCAATGGAATTTTTTTTTTTTTTTATTTATCTTTGGTGTTTGAATAAGAGGGTTCAGGGTATTCCCTAGTCGGGAACTCCAGACTACTTGTTTCAAATAATTTAGAGATAGCGGACAGTTTTGCAATGCCCTTGTAATTTTGTACATCAGACTTTTCACCTTTCTTGTGGAGAGGAATGATATAAGACTCTTTCCAAAGAGATAGAAAGACAGAAGATCCAGGGGATAGATTAAAAAGCTTTCGCAATGGGTGAACAAGGGAAGAACTGCACTCCCTGAGTAGACAACTAGGAATATTGTCAGGCCCAGGAGAGTAGGAATTTTAAAGAATTAGAGGAAGATATAGTATAAGGGTAAGAGTTATTATAAGGCCAGACTGAATGTTGGTTGATTGGAAAAAATTAGCAAAGAGGTTAGCAGAATCAGAGTCATTGCTGGCTTTATCCATCCCGAGAGAAAAAGAAGATGGCAAACTTGAAAATTTACGCTTCAAGTTTACAAAATTGTAAAAGTGTCTCGGATTTTGTGCAAATTGATATAAGATAATTCTTATAGCACTGAGAATTCAGGAAAAATAAGTTATTTAGTCAAGTCAGTACTCGAACCCGACTTATTAAACTTTTTACAATATTTAGATTTTTTATTTTTTTAGTTTGATAATCTGGGAGTGAACCAGGGTGGCTTTGAAGAAGCAGGCGAAAAATTTGAATTGGGAATACACATATCTAAGAGGGAGTTGAGGGTGTTATGCAAAAAATTAATAACAGTGTTCATATCAACCGAGTCATATAAAAAGAGACAATTGGTTGCATGAATACTGTTCGGTCATTCACCTCATACATACATTAGTTAGGGTATCAATAGCAATGTCAAAACAGAGTATGTAAAGATTATGCTTAGTCTCTTCTATTTGAATATCATAAGCGCTTATACATATGAACGCAGTCTCGCTCTTTTTCGAACTCTGTAATTGCTCGGTCCCTTTAATCTTAAGTTATGTTAAGAAAACAGTTCTGTAAGCAACATCATAGATGTCAGTCGTGTTGCTTATCAATTTATAAAACCTTTATTAAAGCTCATACCATCCACACACGCCCACTCGAGATAAGATTCTTAAAAGGTAACAAAAAAAAACGCTTTTTGATCTAACAATTTGGCGCACAACGTGAGAGCTAGTGTGTGGAAGTTGGCGGCATATCGTTGCAGCACATCATTTCGTTGGAGAAAGGTTTTTATCGAACTCTTCGCAAAATACAGAATCGACAGCAACATTTGGCTGACTGTATTGTCTATCGGCATTCTGGAGCCGTTACAATTGCCATTCCTTCAATCTCGCTACCTTCGCTTTGCAACTGCACTCTCGTTTTCGTAACTTCGCGCTGGATACGCTCTGACTTTGATTGCTCATTGCCTTTGCTTCACAGCTTCTTTCTCGTTGCCCTTACTTCGTCGCTGGAAACTTGCTGCCGTTGCTTTGCTGCAGCTTTCTCGTCACCGTTACTTCGTCACTGGAAGCTCACTGCCTCGGCTTGTTCACTTCGTTTGCTTCACATTTTTGTCACATCGGCATTTGTACTGTCGCTCGCTCACATCGGTGAGAGTGACGTTATCACAGTTAGGCTGTTAACATTTTGGAGTACTGTCGTTAACATTTTGGAGTATCAGAACTGTTGCTCGGACACTTTGGAGATCACAACATTCTCGATACATAATGTCAACTCTTAAAGCAAATTTACGTAAGCAAGCGAACATAAAACGCAATATCGCACACATAGAGGATGTTGTACGAGTGTCTACTGAGGTCGATGACAGTGAAAAAAGATTGTCACACGGCTAGCTTGGATATGTTTTGGGAGTTCCATCTGAAATTGAAGTAGAAGATCCTCAGGACAATGGACGTGCAGAGGGGGAAGACACATAAGTGAGTATCGAATTGTCCATCCAATCCCAACTGGATGATGTACAGCATAGCACCTCATTTGCTAACTCTGCTCCACTTCGCTCTTCGCCGCCATCGAGTCTTCCTCGATTGGCTCTGCCTGTCTGTATTTGATGGGAAACGAGCAGTGTTCAATCAGATTGTCGGTCGTTAGTACTCTCTTTCGAACATTGAAAAGTTTAATCATCTGCTAAATTGCTTAAAGGGCCCTGCCCTACAGGCAGTTAAGGAATTCCAAGTGACTCAAGAAAATTATCCCAAGGCTCTTGCTCGGTTAAGTGAACGTTATGACAATCCTACACTAACATTTTTAGACGCAATAGAATCGCTGTTCAATCTACAGACAGTCGACAAGCCGGATGGAAATCAGCTGCGCAGTCTGCTGGGTAATGCGACAGCCCTGTATTCATCATTATCGTCATTGGGTACTGAATCAGATATTGCCCAAGCCATGTTGATATTCATCGTCATCGGAAAATGTGACCAGCAAACTCGTATCAAGTGGAATGAGTCTCTTGACTTACGTACATTGCCAAATTGGGCTCACTGCACTACTATATTGGAAAGTCATTGTCAGTTTCTGCAATCAAGCATCGTATCGAATGGCTGATTCGTCGAAACAAAAACACGTGTACAAGCCTATCAAGGGATTATCATTTGCTATTACTAACAACACGCATTGTTTGTTCCAGCTCCGACCATAAAATTGTACAATATTCTCAGTTTCAAGACATGAGTCCTAAACTCAAGTACGGAGTCGTTAAAAATGCTGCACTTTGCATTAATTGCCTTCAATCAGGACATCGATTGGCTCAGTGTCCTTCTAACAATCGTTGTCGAAGCTGCAAGCATCGCCATCACACGCTTCTGCATTTTGGCCAACCGCCTGCATGATCATCGTCGACATCGCCATCATTCATAGCGCAAATGTCCTCAACAACGACTCCTGCTGCAACGCACTCGCATATGAATCAATCGCCAGGCGGATAATATCATTCTTGCTACTGCAAAGGTACTAGTGCGAGATTCATCAGGGGCTTATAAACAAGGCAAAGCATTGCTTGACTCATGTTCCCAAGTCAATTTCATAACGGATCAATTCGCTCAACGGCTGCATCTACGCCGTGATAAGCATCAGTCCGAATTCCGCTGCATAGGGGAGTCCTTGACTAAAATTAACAACTGCACAACTACTAGAACTAAATCTCGTTTGTCACCATTTGAAGTAACACTGCAGTTTTGCATAACGTCTCACATTGCCTACCAGCCGGATTCGGAAATCGACACGTCAGATTGGAGGTTGCCCGTGACTACGCCACTTTCGGACGAAACTTTCCACAGGTCAGGTCGGATTGATCTCCTTCTCGGTACCGAGGCATTTTTCGAGTGCCTGGCTGTTGGACTGATCAAGATCGGAGACAATTTGCCAGTCCTTCAGAAAACGTTGCTTGGATGGGTTGTGTCTGGCAAGTATCATCATCAGTCAGGTAAGCAGTCATCAACGTGCTTGCTTTCCGTGGAGGAGTCAATTGACAAAAATCTTCAATTACTGTGGAGCATTGATGCTATAGAATATTCTCCAAAGTCAATCAGTCCAGAACATCCGCTCTGTGAAGATATGTATTCAAGTACAACACAGATAAATAACGGCAGGATTGTTGTGCGTCTACCTTTCAAGGGAGAAATGTGCCTTGGCAATTCAAGCGATGTTGCACGTCGTCGTTTTTTATCGCTCGAGAGGCGCCTCAGTCAGCAGCCTACTGTCCAATCGCAATATGTAAACTCCATGAAAGAATATGAGGATCTTGGCCATATGACTTTAGTGACACACTTTTATATACCTTACCATTGTGTTTTTAAACCTAGCCGTGCAACAACGAAGTTACGAGTCGTGTTTGATTCCTCGTGTACTGCATCGTCCCAGCATTCAATGAATGATTTGCTTCTCGTTGGCCCAACACTTCAAGAAGATCTGAATATACTATTCCTTCGTTTTCGAATGGTTCGTTACGCCATCACAGCAGACATTACGAAAATGTATTGACAAGTTTTAGTCAGCCCAGTGGATTGGAAATTTCAATATATATTTTGGAGAGCATCCCCTGATGCTGATTTGCAGACATTTGAGCTAAACACAGTGACGTATGGAACGGCCTCGGCCCCATACTTAACAGTTCGCAGTTTGCAATATCTAGCAGATCTGCATGTGAACGAGTTTCCCATTGGCGCATCCATTGTTAAATCGTCGTTTTATGTTGATGATTTGCTATGCGGAGCAAACGAGTTGCAGAACATTTAAAACGAGGTCACCGAGATACTTCGCCGAGTATTTCCCATTGGTTAAGTGGCACTCCAATCATCCCGCCGTCAGAGACGATGAATCGGTAAAGGATTTAAACTTGGATGTAAATGCTGGTACTAGTGCACTTGGCGTAGCTTGGGATCAACGTCGTGATGTGCTACTATTTGAATTCAAACCCAAAAAATTCTATTCAAAAGCCACAAAGAGAACTATTCTCTCGACTGCGTCTTCTCTGTTCGATCCATTCGGATTGCTGGCACCAATCATTATCGTCTCGGAAATCATCATATAGGAGCATGGCTGATAAAACTCGCCTGTGATGAATCTGTCCCGCAATCACTCCTACAAGCATGGAAAAATTGCGTAACGTCCTTCAAGAAATTGTCGTCGATCTCACTACCCCGTTTTTGCTTGCAAGCTGAGCACACAGACATACAACTGCACGCTTTCTGTGACGCATCAATACGTGCTTACGGCTTCTGCGTGTATGTGCAATCCACGGACTCGTATGGCAATGTCCAGGTTCAGCTTCTGACTGCTTAATCCCGGGTGGCTCCTGTCAAGAAGCTGACACTTCCTCGATTAGAGTTGAGCGGAGCTCAACTCCTTAGTAAGTTATACACAAGTGTCAAAAACATATTCATCGGCAAGCCGCGCAGCTCGCATTTCTAGTCTGATTCGCAGATTGTCTTGCACTGGCTGCAACAACACTCTATCACATTGTCGACATTTGTTGGAAATAGAGTATCCACTATACAAGAACAGACAGCAGATGGAAAGTGGAGACATGTACCGTCAAAGTTGAACCCTGCTAACATCGTGTCACGTGGATGTCCAGCTAATGAGCTCCAGCAAACAATTTGGTTTACAGGACCTGCGTTTCCGCGTGATTCCGAGACTCAATGGCCCTGCCAACAATTGGACAATGATTTGGACATGGACATTATCGATGCTGAAAAACGGAAGTCTATATATGCTGTAATTATTGAAGGTAATTATATTCTGGACTGGCTGAACGGAACTAGTTTATACATTTGGGCGCTTCGTGTTATGGCATATATATTTCGGTTTTATCATATTGCCAAAAAGGAACACCCTGTCGAAAGTTCGCCGCCATACCCAGAAGAACTTCGCCACGCGTTGCACTGCATCATCTGGATCATCCAACAGCACTATTTCAAGGAAGATTTGCGATTGCTAAGAAAACGAAGAAATTTAAAAAGCAATGTGAAATTTCTCAACCCCTTCATAGATGACTCTTCTGGATACGAGCTCATTAAGGTTGGCGGCAGACTCGAGCATGCTGATATCCCCTCTCGTCAAAGGCATCCTTTACTTGTTCCCAAGGAATCGCAATTTGTCCACAATTATGTTCGCCATCTTCATTTGCGCAATTACCATGCAGGACCAAAGGCATTAGTTGGACTGCTGCGGCTTCAATTCTGGGTCGTAAACGCAAGAGCTTTAGCACGCAGCATTGTACGTTCCTGTATACACTGTGTCAAATATCGTCCAGTGTTACTTCGGCAAGTCATGGGTTCCCTGCCACCTTAACGCTTGTCCACAGACAAACCATTTCGCCACTTTCGAGTCGACTTCTGCGGTCCAGTGAACACCTATCTTCGTATACGTGGCAAGGGTCCCACAAAATCTTATATCGCCATATTTGTCTGTATGGCCGTAAAGGCCGTTCTCATTGAAGTTTTGTCACACCTTTCAACGAATAAGTTTTTGGAATCGTTGAAACGCATGATTGCCCGTCGTGGACCAGTTTCGCACATCTATTGTGACAACACCACAAATTTTGTCGGAGCATCCAACAAGCTTCTCGAGCTGAAAAAGTAATTTTCAACTCTAGCACTCAAGATGCTATCCTATCATATTGTTCATCTGATGAAATAACTTTTCATTTCATTCCACCTAGGGCTCCACACTCTGGCGGTCTTTGGGAGGCCGCTGTCAAGAGCGCAAAGGGTCTGCTGGTGCGCAGCCTCGCCAACACCCGGTTTACCTTTAAAGAGCTGAACACAGCAGTACTCAACTCTCGCCCGCTGTCACCGCTATCATCTGATCCCAACGACATTAGCGCTCTCACTGCAGGACACTTCCTAAATGGAGATGCACCGCGCGCTTTGCCCGAGGGTGAGATTATCACCAACAACTTAGTCGCTACGAGCAGATCACAGCTGTTAATCAGCAATTCTGGCGTCGTTGGTCTGCGGAGTATGTGAACGAGCTTAGCACCAGGACAAAGTGGACTTCGGCTTCCCCAAATCTCACGGATGGCTCTATGGTCATCATACATGAGGACAACACGCCGCCATTACACTGGAAATTAGGGCGTGTTGAGTCTGTTGTGAGTGGCAAAGTGTTCGTGTTGCATATATTCGCACTGTCTCTGGACTCTGTTGCCGGCCAGTACATAAGCTGGCTGTTCTCCCTGTCACTTGAAAGACAATTCTTCCAAGGCGGCTGGTATTTTCGGTCGTACACTTCATACATACATTAGTTAGGGTATCAATAGCAATGTCAAAACAGATTATGTTAAGATTATGCTAACTCTATTCTATTTGAATATTATAAGCACTAATACATATGAACGAAGTCTCGCTCTTTTTCGAACTCTGTAATTGCTCGGTCCCTTTAATCTTAAGTTATGTTAAGAAATCAGTTCTGTAAGCAACATCATAGATATCAGTCGTGTTGTTCATACCAGCTCATACCATCCACACAGGCCCACTCGAGATAAGATTCTTTAAAGGTAAAAAAAAACGATTTTTGATCCAACAAATTCTATGATTAAGCAAGGAATAGTTTTCTTTGCGAAAGCAACGGGGCTTATTGGGGGCTTATTGGTAGCTGATGAATTCGAAATGAGGGGATTGCAATTCAGCATTGCAACCTCTAAAGTAGGATGATATACATATATCCTCAGGAAGGAGTAAAGGAGGGGACCTAGACACAGTAGCAATAAGGTAGTGGTTAACAAATACAAGATCAAGAGTTATATTCAAATGATTAGAAATTGAATTTATTTGAAACAAGGAAAGGTCTAGCATGCAATATATAAAATCCTGCTGTGCTGAGGGTACTAGATAATTTTCAGCAGTGAATAACGGCCAAGATATGTTTGGTAAATTAAAATCACCTAACACTATAAGTAGGTCATTATCACGCACGTATGAAGAAACTTCTTTACAACAATAAATATGTTTCATTTAAACTTTAATATCAGAAGAAGGAGGAACATAGGAGCATGTAATATAGATATCGCGTGATGATAAGTCAGATTAACTGAAACAATCTCTGCGTCAGTAGGCGTATTAAAACAGAAAAGTTCTGACTGAAGAGTGGCTTTAACGGCAGTTAATACCCCACCACCAGCCGAACATTTCTATGCAACATAAAATTGTTCGAAAAAAATTCAAAATCAGATGTGGTTGAATTTAACCATGTTTCTGAAAATGCGATTATCCGAATCGAAGGAAGTGCTGGCCATAAAAAGAAGAAGAAGAAGGTAAGTTTGGAAATGAGACCTCTAAAATTTGATAGTGAATAGAAACTTGGTCGGAAAATGAAGTTAGTTTTTTGGGTCGGAAACAGTACCCTGTATTAAAGGCTGACAGGCTGGTTTCGCTTTTTATACCCTGAACCTATTAAAAATGGGTAAAAAGGATATATTGTATTTGTGCAAAATGTAAATGTATGTAACACGCGAAGGAAGCATCTCCGACCCCATAAAGTATATATATTCTTGTTCAGCATCAATAGCCGGATCGATCTAGCCATATCCGTCTGTCTGTCTGTCCGTCTGTCCGTCCGTCCGTCCGTCCGACCGTCCGTCCGTCCGTCCGTCCGTCCGTCCGTCCGTCTGTCCGTATGTATGAACGCAAGGATCTCAGAACCTATAAGAGCAAGAGACTCCAAGCTTTTTAGTTGTAGGTCCTCCCAGCTCCTACGCAGATCGAGTTTGTTTCCGATAGTCGATAACTTACTCCGTTTCCAAGCAATAGATAAGAATCGATATCGACATCCTGCTTTTTGGGCAAATTGGATAAATAATAAGAGATTGAGTTACCAAACATAATATGTTGCTTCTAGAATATTGTATATATATCAAGTATCATTCATTTTATACCTATCGCCACCGCCCCGCTACCAACGTAGAGCTATAAATCAAGTTAATAACCCAACATGTATTGCCAACAAATTTAAGCCACAATTTAAATGCAATTGACTTTTTGAAAATACACAAAAATTCTATGGTACAAGAAGATATACTGTAGAAAATTTCATTAAGATCGGTTAACAAAACCCCAACATTTTTTTTTTTTGGCTGGTGTGGCAGCTGAGTAGATTCGGCAGCAAGTAATGCTAGAACCTCTTTCTTGTTTGTGTTAGTGTGTCGCAAGAGAGGCGAGAGACAATTGTCAGCCCCGCAAGCCAAATTATCAGTAGGTCGGTTTTTGTTGTTTTTGTTAATGGTATTTTTTCCGTTTTGTTTGCTTGCTGTGACTGCGGCGTAGCCTTACGAGCTGCAGTGTTTCGGTAATGCAGCTTTGTAATAATTTTTCGCTTTGCGCATTTTTTTGTTTATATTTTTATTATTTCTTTTTGCTGAATAAATATGCTGTTTGACTTTGTGTGCAATTGTCACATTTGGGAGCGCAAGTCCGGGATTGAGTTGAAAGGCTTCAACTGTTACCTGCCGGTTCGTTTTCATAATGTTTTTGGGTGTGTCCTAGATTTTGGCAAGATTTGTGCCGGCTGGTCGACAAGTGCGAAAGAAACGGTTCGTTGCGTGGTGTGAGCACAAAAGAGAAAATTAGAGCGAAGAAGAAACAAGTCAGAGGCTCTAGTCGGGAGCTCTCGACTAGGAGATACCCTAAACCCTCTTCTTCCAACACTAAATGCAGCTTGCGCTACGCGCTCGCTTGCTTTTATAGTAATATAAAAAAATAAAAAAAAAAAAAGTTTCCTTCCTACCTGCCACCTGCGCCTACTTGTTAAGTACACACCAATAATTGAGTCCGAATTGAAAACAAATTAAAATAGCAGCACAGAAAACAATACAATCGCAATTGCAATGATATTTATAGAATTCAAAGAAGATGCGCATGAATGGTTGTGAGTACATGTACAAAGAAATTCTTGCAATTTGCGCCAGCTGCCGCAAACGCGAGGCCAGCCAAAACACATTTTCTTTGATAACATTTGTGTTTCTTAACCGATCTTGAAAAAATTTTAAGAAATTGTACTATAGAATATTCGTGTATTATCGAAATGACAATTGCATTGTGGCTTATATTGGTGGACATATAACTGAGGTAGTAGTATTGGGGAGCAGCTGATAGCTATAAAGTGAAAGATACTTGTTATATATATACTCTTCTACATGTCAAGTTGGGTGACTCCAGCTCTTATTATTTAGTAAATTTGCTCAAAAAACAGGATTTCTATATCGATTACTTGGAAACGGGGCTATCGAATATCGGTTCTGCGCGGGCACTAGGAGGACCTACAGCTAAAATTTCAAGTCTCTTGCTCTTATAGGTTCTAAGATCCTTGCGTTCATACATACGGACAGACAGACGGACATGGCTAGATCGACTCGACTATTGATGCTAATCAAGAATATATCTACTTTATGGGGTCGGAAATGCTTCCTTCTGCCTGTAACATATATTTGCAAAAATACCTTATACCCCTTTTGCCCGTTTTTAATGACTGATAAGATTGAACTAAACGATTGATTAGCAACTGATGTGTTAGTCGGCGACAGAGTATTAATGTTTAATGATAATTCACGATGGGATAACAAATGACTATAAATGACAACGTGGTTTGACGAACGAGTCTCACAGTACCCTCTCTTTAAAAAGCTATCAGGATAGGTATTTTGTCGGGAAATTAACATATCATCCAGATTTTCTGCGAGTATCTATCGTAGTTGACTCGCCTGTAACGGGGCTGCTAGTAGAATTTGTATCTGTATCGATACGTATGAACACGTAATTGCAGTAAGGCAGCGTTTGAAGTTAGCAATGGACCTAGGACGTAGTTGGCCAAGGTTGATCTCGTAGAACGATGCATTTTAGCTTTCTGGCATTGGATACATTGGAACGAACAATTCCCCTACTTCTTTATCCATTTATGGCAATAAGTAGTGATTTGCCAATAACTTCTCTGTAGACTTGATACCAGGATGACAAAGCTCATGTAAGTTTCGGACTTCGGACGGCATAACCTTTTTGGTACGTGGCGTCGAATTTCATTGTTAAGGGTGTTTCAATACAATTGTTCATCCGAACTTAAAAGAGCAATCTTCGCAAGTTTAAAATCTTTTTCAGTGATTTTATTTAAAAGTGCAGTTCTTCATCCACCGTTTGCTGTTGGGCTATTTCCTCAAAACTGATTGTGTGCACAGCGTCGATTTGCGAAATTTCCATTAGCTGCCACAGCGACGATTAATTGATCAGCTGTAAGCGTTAGTTTTGCGTTAGGTGCCATGTAGTTCAGTAGCGTTGCGTTAGCAAGTTCTTGCTTACAAGCGTCGAAAGCACATTCTCCATCATCAGACAACTGATAAAATTTTTCTCGTTTTTTTTTATTTTTATTGCCTTGGATCAAAAGTTGTAAACTGTTTCGATTGCGCGCAGCTTGAGGGATGAAAGGACGACAAAAATTAATCATTCCCAGAAAATTTTTTTCATCATTGGACAACTGGGGTCTTTTGAAGTTTCTAACGGCGTCGACATGTGTGTGCGTTATAAGAAGTCATTTTATATTGTTTCCTGCTACGGAACACTTTGTTTCTAGAGCTGTAGCGCGATTAACTTGTTTCGTTTAAAATCCACAAGTAAATTAAAATGTCGTAAAAACTCGCATCCAATGATAGCTCTGTTGACCTTAGCTACCACGAAAGTCCAGATAAAATTTGGTAGGCCAAAGGACAAAGAAAAGCGTGTTTTCCCATTCGTATGTATAGGCGATCCGTTAGCTGCAAATAACTGCGTTGAATTTGGTATGAATTTTGAAGTGAAGTAGCGGTGGCAAGACACAGATGTCGACGAGTAAATTTTGTTGCCTTGCTGAACTTTAGTCTTGAAGCGGTGATGAACGTTCTCAAATGCACCCGCTAAATTCGAAGAAAGTTAAAGTTTTTTTCTGTTTTGGATAAAACGAGCATGGATCAAGGCATTTGCGCGCGGCTTTACCAAATGCCAAGTGGTACCAACACAAGAAGTCGTTTTGGTATGATACTTTCGATTATATTTTACGTCTAACTGACGTTAAACAACCTTCGTTATCTAATTCTAATTCTGAAAAATCGGCGTCGGATGCCTGAAAATTAACGTGAACCTGCTTTAGCAAACGTAAACGTGATTGAGAGAAGCTTTTGGTTATTTTTAGCTAGCGTGCTTAATTCGTTCAGTGACTGTGTGGGACGTTTGTCACCTAAATCAATCTCCGACTGAAGCTTTACGCATTTTCGTTTGTTCATTCTCGCCATATCGCTTTATAATGCAAGCCTTTCAGTTTTCTTCTCTCCGATTGCTGGCTGATTTAATATTGCGGCTGAGATTGAAACAAAGACCGACGTGTTGAACTTCGTCTTGTCGCATGCTTGCCAACAATCACTGCGCTTCTACCTGTGCTAGCCAAATTTGGTACTTTTACGGAAAGTCGGTTCGGAATGATTCAGTTAATTTGCCAAAGGCGATGCCAAAAAGCTGTACGACGATTTTAAGTATGAAAGTTAAATGAAAATTCACGATGAGATTACCAATTTGTTGTTGTATTACACCAATTTTTTTTATGTTCTTTATTTTTAATATTATTCATAGAAAAGATGCGGATGGTCCGATTCTGAAAGAGATACTTATATTTTCGTTACAGAGATCAAAATTAATACATTATGTGAAGATTACATTAAGGCTATGAATGACAATGTGATTTAATGAAATGGCAAGTCGCCACACATCTATTCTGCCATCTTCGGTTAATTTTGCAGATTAGAGTGCGAATACAGTCTTATCCACTTCAATTATATGCCTCAAATTGCATCATTAAATTTAAAAAAAATAAAGCTGGTGGATTCGAAGGGCCCTGATAGTGTAGCCGCCTATGCGCAAAGGTACTGATTTAAAACTGATTTAAAAGGACTAGAATATCGGAAAATTAAACAATCTGCGCCATAATTCTGGCTATTAAATGAGAATGATGACCAAGACTACCCAATAAATTCCTTAATGTTGGCCAATATATGCCGTGAATATAGTTTAAAATTGCTGGCAATATAGCAAAAAGCCAACGCTATAGGTTTTGACAAAAAGAGCAATAAATGTCGAAAATAAACGGTGAAATGTGGCAAATAGCCGCCGGAGTGTTGGCAAATAATTACAGGAGTGTTGGCCAATATGTGACGGGAATGACATATAATGTCAGATTAATGCTAGAATGTTTCGCAATAAGTGTCGGAAAGGTAGCTCATATATTCTGGGAATTTGAACAATAAGCACGGGACTCTCTTGGTCAATGGATAGTTAGAAAGAAAATTGTTAGCAAGTAAATGCTGAAAGTGGGAAAATAAATGGTAAGAGCTCTGCCTTAGGCCTATATATTTTATTTGAGAATTCGTATTCATAATGAAAATTTTATTTTTATTCATTAAAAATTGTTAGTCTTTCCTTGTGAACTTTTTGTTCTTTTCCTTTTGTATCTTTTATTATAGCATTGTCTTTTTCTTTTATACTTACTACCGTTTATGGCCCTAGGTATTTATTTTCTAATTTATGACCTACTTCATTTTTATACCCTGAACCCATTAAAAACGGGTAAAAGGGGTATAATGCTTTTGTGCAAAAAGTAAATGTATTTAACAGGCAGAAGGAGGCATGTCCGACCCCATAATGTATATATATTCTTGATCAGCATCAATAGCCGAGTCGATCTAGCCATGTCCGTCTGTCTGTCCGTTCGTCCGTCCGTATGTATGAACGCAAGGATCTCAGACCCTATAAGAGCTAGAGACTTGAAATTTAGCTGTAGGTCCTCCTAGTGCCTACGCAGATCGAGTTTGTTTCCGATACTCGATAACTTACTCCGTTTCCAAGCAATCGATAAATATCGATATCGACATCGTGTTTTTTGGGCAATTTTGGTAAATAATAAGAGCTTGAGTCACCAAACTAGACATGTAGCTTCTGGAATAGTATATATATCTGCATTTGGGGTTAGAAGAAGAGGGTTTAGGGTACGCACTTGAAGCGAACAGACGTGTTTTTGTGCTCTCCGTTTTGTTTTGATTTTGATAAAACACCGGCGTTTTAATATTTATATTTAAAATATTTCCATCACTCTGTTTGCCTTCTCGGCTAATTTTTTATTTTATCGCGCTTGCTTGTGGCCTGTGCATTTTATTATTTAAATATTGCCTCTCTTGGTGTGCAAGAATTCGTGAGCAAGCAAGCAATCTATAAATAGACTACTCTCGCGCTCTCTCACCTTTTTTCAACTTGCGCTTTGATCTTTTACTACTTTCTGCCGCTTGTTGGTGTTCTATACGCTATTAATCTAAACTGCTCTCTTTTTACATTTGGCTGCGTTATTACAGTAGAGACCCATGATAATGGACCATAAAATTGTCTGCTTTAAAAAAAACTTGCCAAATGCAAATTACGGCAAGTCAATTGAGCATACCTTGTTGGCTGTGTGATAATGTCGTGCATTCTAAATGTGCGTGTTACACTGGCCTAGTGGGGGATGCTATTGCCAAACGAAATGGTTTGCACTATAGTTGCGACTCATGTAGGGAGATTGATGGTGAAATGCGGGCGTTTATGCGTCGACCAGGAGTGGCTTTAGGGGTCTGATTGTTGGTTTTCGTAAACTTAACGATCAGCTCACACCCTGGACACCCAATTTAATAGCCTTAAACTGTTGGATGAGTCTCCTGGGCCTAAAAAGCCCACTTCTTGTGATTTGCCGTTGCCTAATACCACTAACCATACAATGCATAGACACACCAAACAGCCTTTTTATCGAAACACGATAAGTCTCAACGAGGGAACCAAGGGTGCCTGAGACCATTTTAGTGTGCTCAGATAGAGTAAGACTGCTGAGAGTGGCAGCCGACGGCCTGTGGTAGCAAAAGGCACACACATTCAAATGCTCTATCACGTATTTCTTCGTCCAGTTAGGCAAAATGAAAAGAATTTGATCTATGTTTATTGATTAAACAATTAATTGACCTAAATTAAATATTTATATTTATTCTTTGTTAACTGTGGGGACCTATTTTGCTTAAAATAAAACAAAATCTAAGTCGTATTTCTGCAAAGGTAATTCATCGTCGGTTTGTCAAAGAATACTACAAGACCAAAAATTGACAACGTTCAATTTTTGCAACTTGCTGCTTGTGCACACGCACACTCTTTCGAGCAAGCAGTTGTATGAAATTATTAGAGGGCTTGGCCTGCTCATATGCAAAATTGCTATTTTTCACGCTTGTGGTATGGGTAAGGGTACCTGAACGTTGGCATATGTGCATGATAACTTTTTATGTCTGCCAAGCACACTTACACAAGTTTCTATATGGATGGAAGCATTTATGAGTTTGTGTGCGTGTTGGTTGCCTGCCTGCCCGATGCACATTTGACAACATATGAAGTTTGTAAGATTTCTGGATTTCGAGCTCCACACACACACAAATGTAAGCGAATGAGCCGATCAAGGGTTTGTCGTGAGACATACCACTCTCAGCAGTCTTACTCTATCTGGGCGCAATAAAATGGTCTCAGGCACCCTAGGGGTTCCCTCGTTGCGACTTATCGTGTTTCGATTAAAAGGCTGTTTGGTGTGTCTATGCATTGTATATTTAGTGCGACTGCAACTCAGCAGTCTACTACACCGATTATACAGCAGCTCATCTCGTTTGTTACTCCGGTAGCTGTGAGGTCTGCTGTGGACACTGATTCTGTCCCGAAAAGTGTGACATCAGCACGAGAAAAACCAGTCGAATTATCCGTCTCGTCCGCTGTCGAATAAGTTCCGAAAGGGCGACAGACAACAATAAAATTTACAACAGCCGCTAGAAGGCTTGTCGTCCGGACTACCGGCTGTTTTAGGTACCACAATTACTAGTGTTCCCACTGTCCTACCTGTGGCGCCTAAGCCTCTAGTCGGTGTTCCACCGAAGAGACATATTTTCGCTTCTAGGCTTGCCCTTCACTTCTCATCAGATGATGCAAAAGCCTTTATACAGGCAAAAATTTAAGCCCCGGGTATAATGGTGGATAAATTTAATTTCGCTTATGATATTGCGTCGTTTAAAATAAGTGTTCCGCCAGAAATATTAACTGATATTTGTTGTAAGAAGTTTTGGCCGGAACACTTAATAGTAAAAGAATATAAGGCCAAAAAGAAAAATCGGACTCTGATTTTATTACCACCTATTTCTAATAGCGCATCAACTTTAGTTGCTGCATCAAAAAACTAAATTCTTCATTCGAGCTCGCCTATCAGAATGTTAGAGGTCTTAAATCTAAACTCGCTAACCTGTATTTATACTCTCTCGCTTTTAATTTAATTTAATTAATAAAAATTAACCCTTCAATTTTTACCTCCAAATACACCACTTACATTTGATATCGAGCTTTCCGTATCGAAGGAGGAGTACTTATAGCTGTCGAGTCTGCTCTTTCGTCGGAGCGCATTGATATTCCAAGCTCAGAGATTGAGTTAGTGGCTGTAGGAGTTATAGTTTCTATCTTTATTTCATGTTCATATTTACCTCCCCTATCTAGCTTGTCCATCAAGTCCAACTTAACGATATTAAATCTATCTCCTCCTACTTTCGGATAGAGACCATTTAGTAGTTCTTTAGGACTTTAATGTTCCAGATGTCGAGTTGTCATCGCCAAGAGACAAGCTTTCTGTTGCCGTCTTCTTCAAACGAATTTATTGATGGTCTCCATGAAATGTGCTTACGGCAAGTTAATCGTGTGCGCAATTCAAGAAACAGATCTCTTAATCTAATTTTCGTGTTGGATTTGTTTGACAGTGTTGTGCACAGGATTAATCCGCTTACCCTTCCTGAAGACCCTTTTCATCCAACTCTGGAAATGGTCATTGATTTACCAACCCGTGTCCCTATCAAGAAATCGGAATTAGCTGAACGTATGCGTTGTTTCCGAAAGGCTGATTTTCATAAGCTGAATGATCGTATTCTTCAAGTTGACTGGCCCCAACTTTTTAACGATACTTTGTACTCGATTTTTGATGTCTGCGTTCCTCTTGATCACCATGCGAGGCCTGATAGGCGTCCCTTATTCTCAAGTGAACCTATGAGGTTACAAAATGTGAAGTCGAGGTGTTATAAAAAGTTTAAGAAATCGGGAAATCACTCTGATTTCTCCCGTTATGCTGTTGCCCGTTCAAATTTTTCAACTCAAAATTCCATTGCTATAAAGATTACCTTCGGCGTTGTCGCCTTCAATTTTCAAATAAGCAATAAGCAATTTTTTAACTTTGTCAATTCTAAACGAAAGACATCTATTTTGCCTTCTTCGGTTAGGTTTGCAGATGAGAGCGCGAACACTGATCCAGTCATAGCCGATCTGTTCGCAAACTTTTTTCAAACTACCTACTCCTCCTCTAGGTATAATAAAAATCAGCCTTATCATTATCAGTTACAGAGGTAAAACTTCTTAAATCCCATTATTACCGAAGGTTCGCTTCTTAGCGACCTTTACACTATCAAGCCTATTACTATTACTCACCGGGCCCTGATGGTGTTCCTGCTTATGTGCTTAGATACCGCGCTGTAGCATTATGTAAACCTGTTTTAAAACTTTTTGAATTGTACGTGAACACTTCATCTTTTTCGAACATTTGGAAAGGGAGTATGTCCGATGTCGAAAACTGTAGAGGTATTTCAAAATTATCCGCTATACCTAAAGCTTATGAGAGAATTATAAAATCTCAACTGCAACATTTATGTAGTTTTATTATTTCACCTTCCCAGCTTGTGTTCGTGAACCGCAGATCTACAACCACTAACCTTCTCGAGTTTACTTCGTTTGTAATTGATGGGTTCAAGAAAAGAATGCAGGCTGACGTCATCTATACTGATTTCAGTAAGGCTTTCGACTCTGTCAACCACTCCTTGCTGCTTCATAAATTATGCCTTCTCGGCTTCCCAGTCAATTTTTTGAACTGGATTTTAGAGTATTTGCGTGATAGAACCCAAAAGGTTATTTTCAAAAATTCGTTTTCTAAACGTATCCTGATGACTTCCGATGTCCTCAAGGTAGTCATCTTGGCCCGCTACTCTTTACTCTTTTCATCAATGACCTTCCCTCGATACCGTCTCACTATCGAGTATTACTGTATGCTGATGATGGAAAAGTATGCCTTGCATATAAGGATATGGCATCATGTTATCTCTTTCAAGCTGACATTGATGCGTTTCAGGCTTGGTGTCTAGCCAACCTTTTAAACTTAAACTGCTCTAAATGTAAGGTAATACCTTCTATAGAAGCCCTCCTCAATTGGTCTCTTACATCCTTGATAGCTTACCGCTCGAGCGGGTTAATCTTGGTGTCATCCTTGATCGTAAACTTAAATTCGACTCTCATGTTAAGACCGTGGTCAATAAGGCCAGAATAGTTATGGGTTTCATCAAGCGATGGTCTAAGGAGTTTGACGATCCGTACACGACAAAAACACTTTATATAGCTTTGGAACGACCTATTCTTGAGTATGCCTCATGTATCTGGTCACCACAATATGCTATCCATCATGACAGAATTGAATCCGTTCAGAAACAATTCTTGTTGTTTGCCCTTCGTGGTTTAAATTGGTATCCTCGTGTGCGGTTACCGTCATACTCCTGCAGACTTCTTGATTGACTTGATTAACCTTCCTTCTTTAATTAATCGTAGAACCATGATGGGTGTAATATTTATTCATAAATTAATTACTGGTGAAATCGACTCTTCGGTGTTGACTGGCCAATTAAATTTCTCTATCCCTTCTAGACTAACACGTAATTTTGTACCTTTATCGCTTCAATTTTGCTCAAATAATTATGCCTTGCATGAACCGTTCAGGGTTCTCTGTGACGACTATAACAAGCATTACAGAGTATTCTGCTCGGAGTCTTCTCTTCCTCGTATAAAGTCTTTTATTCCAAACCATTTAGGAAGTAGATAATCTTATTTTTATTTGTAATTGTATCTGTACACATACTCGTAGTTTGTATTGTTTTTTTTTCTATAATTTTTTTTTTTATATTTACTTTGCATTTCGTGTCGTACGTTACACCACTGCGCCCCTTGGTCGGTTGGGCAGGAGGTGGGATGTATTACATTGCATCGGGATTCGCATAAAAAAAAGAATCCCCCAGTCGGGAGCTCCCGACTAGAACCTTTTACTTGTTTAAAAGAATTTTGTCTCCTATACTCAAGTTTAAGTGTAATGTTTTCCTATCATAATTTTTATTTTTATACCCTGAACCCATTGAAAATGGGTAAAAGGGGTATAATGTATTTGTGCAAATGTATATAACAGTCGATAAGGGTCGATCTAGCCATGTCCGTCTGTCTGTCCGTATGTATGAACGCAAGGATATCAGAACCTATAAGAGCTAGAGACTGAAATTTTAGGCGTTTCCAAGCAATCGATAACAATCGATTTCGACATCCTGTTTTTTGAGCAAATTGGGTAAATAATAGGAGCTAGAGTCACCAAACATGATATGTTGCTTCTAGAATATTGTATATATATCAAGTATCATTCATTTTATACCTATCGGCACCTCCCTGCTAACACCTCAGAGCTATAAATCAAGTTAAGTTTTTCCAACCAATTTAAGCCAAAATTTAAATGCAATTGACTTTTAGAGAATACACAAATATTCTATGGTACAATAAGATATACTGTAGAAAATTTCATTTCAATTAAGATCGGTTAAGATACATAGAAGTTATTAAAGAAATTATGTGTACATATATATTGGCAGGCCATGAGTCAGCGGCAGCTGGCACAAAGCGCTAGAATTTCTGTATACATGTGCACTAATAAACACAAAAAGAATTACAATTGCGATTGCATCGTATGCTCTATGTACATATGTGGTCCTATTTTAGTTCAGTATTTTTTTAATTAGTAGCAACTTTTGGTATGGCTGCAAGGTAAAAAGCCACGGAAAGCAGTTGGTCGCGGGGCGCATGTTCAATTCCAATGAGGAGACAGAATTGTATTTGACTATTTATTTTTCTAATAATGTTAGTTTTATTTTAATTTATCTTTATTACCACAAACGAGCGCGTAGCGCGATCTGCATTTGGTGTTGCGATAAGAGGGTTCAGGTTATCCCTTAGTCGGGAGCTCCCGACTAGAACCTCTTACTTGTTATAGCATTGTCTTTATCTTTTATGCTTACTACCGTATATAGTCCTAAGTATTTATTTTCTAATTTATGACCTACTTCATTTTTTAAAAGTACTTAGTCTCCTATATTCAAATTTGAATCTAGTGTTTTCCTATCATATCTTTCCTTATTTTTCTGCTTATGTTTATCTCTTCTTGCTCTTTTATATGCTAATTCTAGTCTATATTTAGATTTCTTAGCATAGTCTTCTACATTATAAAGTGGGTCTATTTGATCTATGATATTAAAATATTTTGGTATATTTGGGTTTTTACTGAAAATTAGCTCATATGGGTTGTATTGTAACAATAAACGAACGGATGTACTCATTAAACGTTCTGTGGCTTCTTTCAACAGTACCAAGTGTTTGGTGATGGTGTGCTGTTGATGTTATATTATCTATTTTTAGGTATTTACATATGTCCGTTTATTATTGAATTCTTATATTCATGTCCGTTAAGAACGTCTTCATTGGACCGTACTTCAGAATCAAAGATTCGAATATTGCTTTAAGCGACAGTTTTTGCATTTTTATTTGGGATCGGAATGGCAATTAGGTATTTTGTTAAATCACAAATTAGTGTAACTGCATACTCTTTACCATTCTCTGATCTTGGTAATGGACCTATAGTGTCAAAAATTACCTTGTCGAAAGCGTTTGTTGGTGTTTCTGTTGTAATTATAAGTGTCTTAGTGTGCTTTGTTGTTTTAGCTTTTTGACATTTCGGACGATTACGTATAGACTTTGTTATATGACGTGTCATATTTTTCCAATAGTAATGTCTTTTTATTTTTGCTAGCATTTTTGAAATGCCTGTGTGACCACCTTGAATAGGATCATCATGGAATGTAGACACTATTGCTTCTTTTTCTGTTTCTTTATTTATTTGGGTTACCGGCTTGAGTAGCTCTACTCTTAAGTTCTTTAAATATATATATTGAAATAAATATATCTATTGAAGTATTTTCAAAGATCTTTCCGCTCGGTACCACTTTGAGTTGGCTATCACTATTTTTCGCATATCGTCGTTTTAAATGGAGTCGTATACGTTGGGCTAAGAAGCTTTATCAAGATTTTGCTGCATATATGTTGACCATATATGTATGGTCGAAAATGCGTTATTGCCCAGTGGATTAATGCCAACTCTTGTTCGGTTGTACTTTTATTGCTTTCTCCTTTTGTAAATGAACGAGAAGCATATGCTACGGGCAATTGTTTATCTCCACACGTTTGAGTCAAAACTACTCCGCAGGCTAGTTTACTGGCATCTGTTATAATGCAAAATTCATTGCTAAAATCTGGGTATTTTAGTAAAGTAGGCTTTATAAGAGCTTTTTTTTTAAATATTCGAAAGCTTTTTGGCATTCATCGGACCACTCAAACTTTACAGTCTTTTTACATAATCTTGTTATGTGACGTGAATAATCTGCAAAGTTTTTTATAAAACGTCTGTAATAATTGCAAAATGCAACGAATCTTCTAGCGCTATCAGCGTCCGTAGGGACTGGATATTTTTCAATGACATCATATTTTTTGTCATCTGGCAAAATACTTTTGACCTAGAAAAGTCACTTCGTGCATGAAAAATGTACATTTTTTTGGATGTAATTTAAGGTTGTGTTGCCTACACAAGTCAAAAACGTTTGTTAAGTTTTTGATCATGTGATTTTCGGAACAACCGATGACGATTAAGTCGTCCATGTACAAAAGAATACAGCGCTATTTTTAGACCTTATGGTAATCGTGTAAAACGATAGGAGCCATTGCTCGTTAAAAAAGACGTTATATTTCTAGAATTTTCTTATAATTCTATTTGGTAAAACCGGACATTAAATCTAAGCATGAGAAATATTTTGCTCTGCCTAGTTGGTCAAAAATATCACCTATTCTTGGGAGTGGAAATTTGTCGGACGAGAGTTTTTTTGTTAATTTGACGATAGTCTATAACTTATCGCCATCTCTTGGTATCGGAACCAGGTAATCCTTTTTTTTGGACAAGAAGTATAGGGCTGTTATATTCCGATACAGACGGTTCTACAATTTTATCCGAGATAAGTTTTTCGACTTGATAATTAACTTCTTCTTTATGAGTATGAGGAATTCTGTAGTTCTTAATGTACACTGGCTCAGTAGCTTTTAGTCTTAGTTTCTGTTTATAAAAATCATTGGTTGTTATGGATTCGGTTTCGAGTCCGAATATGTCTGTATATAACTGGTGCAGTTACATATCTTTTAATTGTGTTTTGAATAATGGGGGAAAGTTCTTTTTTAGTTTTTTTATCACCGTTTCTTGGAGATCTTTGATAATTTCAGGGACTGTTTCATAGTCACTTAGCTTTTCTATTTTAATGTCGTTAAGATTTAATATTTTTATTGAATTAGTTGTGTTTAAAATTCGGACAAATGTTTGTTGATTATTGGAAATAGTATTTCCAATGAATATTCCTTTATCAATTTCTTTATTTGGAATTAAAATATTATTTTCTGGCGAAACAATATTGATTTGACGGACTACTTTAGAACGAGCTGGAAGTATTGAGCTATTGGTAGTTTTATTGGATAATTTAAATTATTTGTCCGAAGTATTAGAGAATCACATGTTTGTGTGAAATCTAATTGGCAATTATACTTTTTAAAGAAGTCTATACCAATAATGCCATCGCTGGGTATTGGGAAATCGTGTCCGACTATGTGAAAGTCGTGTGGAATGACATATTTTCCGGAAGATAATTCTACGAATGCTTTTGAAAAAACTGAACCTTCAACGATTCCAGATATTTGAGTTGATATGTTTGAATTAATGTTTTCAAATGTATCAACATGTTCTTTTAATAGTGATATGTCTGCACCAGTATCTAGCAATAGGGTAATTGCTTTACCTGTTTTTTCGTTATTTATTTTAATGAAGATACCGAGGTTTAGATTGACTGTGTGTACTTTGGTGTTTCTTGGTGAATATCTTAAGGGTTTTGTTGGTTTTCTGAGTTAGTCTGAGTAACTCGAACATTATTATTGCCATTATAGTTACCATTGTTATTGTTTTGGTTGTTACCTCGGTTGGAATTATTCCTTTCTCGGTTATTACAACGGGCATTACCTCTATAATCTCTCAGAGAGATTTCTCAGTTGAGAGTGATTGACGTGTTTTACTTGTGCTCCAAGATTTTTATATATTTTTGCGCTTTAATCCTGCTTTTTATTTCTAAATTTTGAATTTTTTGTGCATTATTTAAAAAGCTTTCATAAATTGTGCAAAGTGTTATCTGTTGTGCAGCGTAAGTCAATTAATTATTGCTTTTATTAATCGCGGCGTCAGTTCCGTGTTGTTGTTATTGCCTGTTTTTGATTATATTGCTTTGGTGCTCCCCTGTGCATACACTTGTATGTACGTGTGTTCCCTGCTGCATATTTCTGCTTGTGCATCGTGCTCTCGCAAATTTTTGCTATTGCTTTTCGCTCCAAACAATTTGTTTGTGTACGATAATTGTTTTTTGAGTGTTTACTTGCTATTTTTGTGCACCGTTTTCGTTGTGCTCTGCGCTCTCGCAACTTGCATACTCTTTTACTAATTATGTCGTGCTGTAAGAAACCTTGCACGTTCAAGCAGGCTGATGATTCTGCACTGCCTCAATTTGTTAATTCCTGGCTGTGTGAGAATATGATGCATGCTAAATGTGCAGATCTCACTGGGCGCGATTGCAACAAGATCGCTGCAATGGCTAAGAAGGGCTGCGGCGGTTTGCGTTGGTCGTGCAAAGACCAATGCATCGAAAAGCAATTTGATTCCTCTTTAGCCCCACCAAATCCTGTATTACCTGCAGCCCCATCAGCGCCTATTTTAACTGTTGTCGCTCCTCGTAGGCAACTTTTTGTGTCTCGACTGTCGTCTGACACCACTCCTGAGTCTTTGGCAGCCTATATTGCTAGCAAATCTTCCACTAGCGTGTCAAATAATAAATTTAATTTGTCCATTCCTCGTGAAATTTCATCTTTCAAAATAAATGTTTCACATGATATGTTCCCAATCATTTGTGATCCCAAGTTTTGGCCTCCACGTATGATTGTTCACGAGCTTAAGCCAAAAAAGCGAAACCACCCAATACAATACTTTTTCTGCCCCAAAAAAATAACTTCGTCTCCTGACCAAGTCTTCATTTATTACCAGAATGTCAAAGGTCTCATTTCAAAGCTTAAAAATCTTTTTTTGGCCATCGCATTTTCAGAAACATGGTTAAATTCAACCATATCTGATTTTGAAGTTTTTTCGAATAATTTTATTTTGCATAGAAATGATCGGCCGACTCGAGGTGGTGGGGTATTTCCGTTAAAGCCACGCTCAGTCTGAAATTTTCTGTTTTAGTACGCCTACTGACGCTGAGATTGTCTCAGTCAAGGTTTCTTTTCCTACACGGAATATCTTTATTATATGATAATGACCAATTTATTGTGTTGGGTGATTTTAATTTGCGAACATCTCTTGGCCATTATTCACAGCATGACTTTATAGATTGCATGCTTGATCTTTCCTTGTTTCAAATCAATTCAATTTCTAATCATTTGAATAGAACACTTGACCGACCTTGTATTTGTAATCGACTTCCTTATTTCTAATGTGTCTAGGTCCCCTCCTTTATCTCTTCCTGAAGATGTATATCATCCTACTTTAGAGGTTGCAATGTGCAATTGTAATCCTCTCATTTCGTGCTCATCAGCCAATAAGCCCCGCCGTTGCTTTCGCAATAGGAATTATTCAATGCTAAATCAGCTTATTTATGCAACCGATTGGTCTTTCTTATATGACTCGGTTGATATGAATACTACTATTAATTTTTTTTATAACACCCTAAACTCCCTCATAGATATGTTTATTCCCAAGTTAATACCTTCGACTACTTCTTCAAAGCCACCCTGGTTTACTCCCAGATTTTCAAAATCCAAAATCTAAATATTTTAAACAGTTTAAAAAGTCTGGTTCGTGTACATACTTGGCTAAATATTCCATAGTCAAGTCGAACTTCTTTCTTCTAAATTCTCAATGCTATGAGAATTATCTAACTCGTTGTAAATGGAAATTTGGCCAAAATTCGAGACAGTTTTACAATTTTGTAAACTTGAAGCGTAAATCTTCAAGTTTGCCAACTTCTTTTTCTTTCGGGATGGATAAAGCTAGTAATGACTCTGATTCTGCTAACCCGTTTGCTAATTTTTTCCAATCAACTTACTCCTCAGTCTGTCCTAGTATAATTCTTACCCTTATACTATTTCTTCCTCTAGCTCTATACCTCCTCCTATTATTTCACACTCCTCTCTCTTCTTTTAGCTATAAACTCTTTAAAATCTTCTTACTCTCCTGGGCCTGACAATATTCCTAGTTGTCTACTCAAGGAGTGTAGTTCTTCCCTTCTTTATCCATTGCAAAAGCTTTTTAATCTATCTCTTGAATCTTCTGTCTTTCCATATCTTTGAAAAGAATCTTATATCATTCCTCTCCACTAGAAAGGTGGAAAGTCTGATATACAAAATTACAGGGGCATTGCAAAACTGTCCGCTATTCCTAAATTATTAGAAACAAGTAAGAAGTTCTAGTCGGGAGCTCCCGACTAGGAAATACCCTGAACCCTCTTTAAGGTGGTAGCGGGGAGATGGCCATTGGTATAAAATGAAAGATAGTTGACATATATATAATATTCTAGAAGCAACATATCATGTTTGGTGTTATTATATGTTATTATTTCCCAAAATTGCTTAAAAAACAAGATTTCGATATACACTTTTATCGATTACTTGAAAACGGAGTAAGTTATCGACTATTGCAAACAAACTCGATCTGCGCAGGCACTAGGAGCACCTACATCTAAAATTTAAGGTCTCTAGCTCTTATAGGTTCTGAGATCCTTTCGTTCATACATACGGACGGGCGGACGGACGGACGGACGGACAGACAGACAGACGGACATGGCTAGATCGACTCGGCTACTGATGCTGATCAAGAAAATATATACTTTATGGGGTCGGAGATGCTTCCTTCTGCCTGTTACATACATTTGCATTTTGCACAAATACAATATACCCCTTTTACCCATTATTAATGGGTTCAGGGTATAAAAATAATCACTTCGAATTTGCAGCATTTCTGCAAATCAGTTGTTTCCCCTGTTCAACATGGATTCGTAAAGAATCGGTCAACTACGACCAATCTGCTTTAGTTTACATCCTTGGTAAATGATGCTTTCCTTTCGAAAATGCAAACTGATGTCATTTACACTGAATTCTGTAGGACGTTTGACTCTGTGCACCATGACATTTTATTTTTTAGACTTGACCGATTAGGTTTGCCTTCATCCCTTTTGCTTTGGATTTTTTCTTATATAAAAGGTAGGACCCAAAGAGTAGTGCTGAGGCAGACTACCTCTTAACAGGTTCACGTTCTGGTGTTCCTCACGGTAGTCATCTTGGTCCTTTACTCTTTACTCTTTTTATAAATGATCACCCCTCGATTATATCACATGCGTACTTATATATGCGGATGATGTGAAACTTATTCTATCGTACACTAATCCCCTACATCATTCTTGTCTACAAGACGATTTGAACTCTATGCAACTTTGGTGTTTGGCCAATCAGTTGCATCTAAATTGATCAAAGTGTATGTTTATGACCTTCAATCGCACTACACCTTGTCTTGTCAGCTATACAATTGACAATACTCTATTGCAACGTATACTAACAGTTAAGGATCTAGGCGTTCTTTGTGATTCTAAACTCAGCATCAATCTGCATATAGATACCATCGTTAATGAGGTAAAAGGTGTACTTGGATTCATTAAACGATGGTCTAAAGAGTTTAACGATCCTTTTATTACAAAACTTCTGTACATCTCTCTTGTTCGCCCTATCCTTGAATACTGTTCTTGCATCTGGTCTCCGCAGTATAACAACAGCCAGGATCGTATTGATTCTGTTCCGAAGCAATTTCTGCTTTTTGCCTACGAGGTTTAAATTGGGACCCTAATCTTCGGTTGCCATCCTACTCCAGCAGGCTGCTTCTTCTTAATCTTCCGTCATTAACCAACCGTAGGACAATTCTCGGAATTGTCTTCCTACATAAGTTGATTGTTGGCGATATAGATTCCTCTTTTCTGTTAACCAACTAGAAATTATCGCCCAACAGACTACGCTATGCATAATTCTTTTCGCGTGCTACGTAAAAATTACAATAATTTGCACGTTTTCTCCACCGAACTCTCTCTACCCCTAATAAAATAGTTGCTTTCAGGATACCTTCGGAAAGTCACTGACCATTCCCAGCTATGAGCAGGGGCATAGCATGGCGGACAGGCTATAAATTTTCCCCCACCGGGTCCGTGATTTCCCATTACTATCTCTCTATCCTATCTTATATACATAACATTCTATATTTCTTGTTTAATTCCTTTGCTTTTTTAATAACTTCTCTCTTTCTTTTTCCCAATTTATTGTATTTTCTTAATTAATATAGTAAATTATGATTATTTTTAATTTTAACTAAACAACACTACTAACTACTAACACCCTTCTTCTTAGCTGTAGGCTCTTATAGCGTCACTGACAAAATGAGCTGTGAATAGGGGGCACAGCTGGCCGGACTGGCAAATAAAACACACCCATCGGTTGGTGATGCTTTTAGAGAATTGTGTACTCTAACCAGGCTTTTAGTATTAAATTTTATTATATATGTAAATTGTATTGAATAATTAGGAAGACACTCGTTTTGTCGACAATTAATAAATAAAAATAAAAAATAAATAAAAAAAATAAAAATAAAATAATGTCCTCTGCCATTGTTATTGTTAGTATAGTTTGCGTTATGATTACCGCGGCCATTGCCTCTACCTCTTTGGTAATTGCGATAATCATTGCCTCTATTATGTCTGCCTCGCTGACATAATACTGTGCTGGCACTTCCAGTCATTTCAGTGCTGCAATGAATGTATTTGCTCATTGTATCATTAAATGTGCTGAAGTTTCCAGCATCTAGTATTATACGGAGTTTTTCATATTCACAATTTTTGGTCATTGCAGATATTGACTCTTTAGTCGAGAATTTCTCTGCATTATCCGGGCCTAGGCCATCATCAATATAAGCTGCCTCGAGTTGCTTACGCAAGTTATCAATTTCAGCTGTATATTGAGCATGTTTTGTATGTATTGAGCAATGTTTTGCCTTTTTGTTGGGCGTTTAGCAGCTTTGTCTTAATCACGTCAGTGGATTCACCTTTGACGCTACTTTTTATACCCTGAAGCCATTAAAAATGGGTAAAAAGAGTATATTGTATTTGTGCAAATGTATGTAACAGGCAGAAGGAAGCATCTACGACCCCATAAAGTATATATATTCTTGATCAGCATCAATAGCCGAGTCGGTGTAGCCATCTCCGTCTGTCTGTCTTTCTGTCCGTTAGTCCGTCTATCCTTCCGTCCGTCCGGATGTCTGAACGCAAGGATCTTAGAACCTATAAGAGCTAGAGACTTGAAATTTTAATATTATGATATCTTTTACAGTTGTTGTTTATGCCATAAATTGTTTTATTAAAATGAAACAGTTCGTTAAATTCCAAATTTATAATATTGTTATTTTTCACTTCTGTCTTTATTATGGTATTTTTGCATTCTATTTCTTTTAAATTTGGTATTTGTACAATATAAAACAAGTTTGTTCCATTATGCAAAATGGACACATCTGCAAATTCTAACATTTCTTTAATATTTAAAGGTGGCATGTTGCTTCTACTGTCATCATTAATAGTAATCTGTAATTTTTATGTATTCTTATACCCTGAACCCATTAAAAATGGGTAAAAGGGGTATAATGTTTTTGTAGAAAATGTAAATGTATGTAACAGGCAGAAGGAAGCATCTTTGACCCCATAATGTATATATTATCTTGATAAGCATTAATAGCCGAGTTGATCTAGCCATGTCCGTCTGTCTGTCTGTCTGTCTGTCCGTCCGTCCGTCCGTCCGTCCGTATGTATGAACGCAAGGTTCTCAGAACCTTTAAGAGCTAGAGACTTGAAATTTTAGCTGTAGGCCTAGGGCCTGCCCAGATCGAGTTTTTTACCGATAATCGGTTACTTACTCCGTTTCCAAGCAATCGATGAAAATCGAAAACGAAATCCTATTTTTTGAGCAAATTGGGTTAATAATAAGAGCTAGAGTCACCAAACTTGATATGTTACTTCTAAAATATTATACTATATATATCAAGTATCTTTCATTTTATACCTACCGCCAGCTCCCCGCTACCACCGCAGAGCTATAAATTAAGTTAATACCCAACTTGTATTGCCAACCAATTTAAACCACAATTTAAATGCAATTGACTTTTTGAGAATACACAAATATTCAATGCTACAATAAGATATACTGTAGAAAATTTCATTAAGATCGGTTATTGTTTTGTTCTTCCGTATTTTGCGCACTACTGCGCACGTGTTTGCGACGCAATTTTCAAGAATTTCTACAAACATGTACAGTGTACATTGTACACACACATATTCATGCGCGTCTGCTTCGAGTTCTGTCTTCACTGCGATTGTTTTATGTGCTGCTATTTTAATTGTTTTTTTTTTCTTAATAGGACTAAATTATTAGTGTGGCTGTTGAGC
This sequence comes from Drosophila ezoana, assembly GCA_035045725.1. Taxonomy (NCBI): domain Eukaryota; kingdom Metazoa; phylum Arthropoda; class Insecta; order Diptera; family Drosophilidae; genus Drosophila; species Drosophila ezoana. The sequence goes on along the minus strand of JAWNOU010000195.1, from coordinate 209,560 downwards.
CCTACCGATAAAAGTAAATATGCGGTCAGAGTTGCGAATTTTTTTTTAATTAAAGTTATTCATTGAAACGAGCTCAATTTGGTGTTGGAATAAGAGGGTTCAGGGTATTCCCTAGTCGGGAGCTCCCGACTAGAACCTCTTAATTTATTAATAATGCCATAGATCGTTGTCTCGTCTTGGCATTTGTATAGTATTGGCCCAATTAGTTTTGATTTTATATCTTCAACAACCAAATCCTCTTGGTTGCCTTTTGGTCGGTCAGCAAGCTTTAAGGCTGTTAAAAAACGATCTAATGAAATTTTTGTACCGTCAAATTCAGGGACTGTAGACAAAATTTGTCTTACATATTCCCTATCTGAGGCTACCTGTTCTGGCATGGTGGATTCAGTATGTTCTTCCAGTGTCTCAATGTCGCTATCAATATTTATGTATATCGATAATTGGCGTCGACTCATTTAGATCTTGCAGCTGGTTTGGTTCAAACTTTGCTGGTAAAAATAGATCTTCTGAAAAGACATTGTTTGTCATGTTCTTGTGTAAGTTTATTATACCCTGAACCCATTAAAAATGGGTAAAAGGGGTATTATGTCAGAAGGAAGCATCTCCGACCCCATAAAGTATATATATTCTTGATCAGCATCAATAGCCGAGTCGATCTAGCCATGTCCGTCTGTCTGTCCGTCCGTCCGTATGAACGCAAGGATCTCAGAACCTATAAGAGCTAGAGACATGAAATTTTAGATGTAGGTGCTCCTAGTGCCCGTGCAGATCGAGTTTGTTTCCGATAAACGATAACTTGCCCAGTTTCCAAGTAATCGATAAAAATGTATATCGAAATCCCGTTTTTAAAGCAATTTTGGTAAATAATAAGAGCTAGAGTTACCAAACTTGACATGTAGCTTCTAGAATAGTATATATATATCGATTATCTTTCTTTTATACCTATCGCCAACTCCCCGCTACTCTCTATCTATAAGCGCGCGCTGCATTTGGTGTTGGAATAAGAGGGTTCAGGGTATCCCCTAGTCGGGAGCTCCCGACTAGAACCTCTTACTTGTTTTTAATTTAATTTACTGCATGTACCATATTGTTATATTCTTTAATCAATATTTGTACATGGTATATTAGTGTTTCTACCTTTATAGGTATGCCTGTATTAATGCATTTATGTGACTTGTCAAACTGATCTTTGAAGTCATTGATAGCGCTTAGCCTAATACATAAGTGGCGCATACTTATGTATAGCTCTGTCGAAGCAGAGCGTTCTTATGTATGAGAGTATAGTGTGCATGTGCCTATATTGTTGAGCATATATGTATGTACATATGTATTTTTATTGCTCACGTTATGCGCTCCAGATGAAGCGTGGAATATACAGCAGAGACAATATAAACACTAAGATGAGTAACCCCATACAACAAAATGTTTCTATGCAGTTTGTTTTTTTGAAAATTGAGAACACAAACGAAATCATTATCATTGCGCTCTCACAGCCGAGAGAGCGAAAAAGCTAAAAATAGAATGTACTCTCAGCTTCGGCTCTATGCATTGTGTATTAAAGAGAAAGAGCTGAACTTGGGTACTAATGTTGTTGTTGCAGAGCCGAGTCTCGGCGCAAATAGGTAGAAAATTTGAATCCCAGCGAGCCATGGCATTCAATTCAAAGGGTTACGCGCACGGCTCGTTAACGTAAGCAATTATGACGTCACATTTCATAGAATTTTATTTCTTGTAATGTTTAGTACATATTTCTACCTTTATAGCGTACATTTAAATAATTTATGAATAGGGTCCTTAATAGTAAATAATTGATTGACATATGTAAACATTTTAATTACGAAATGATCGCACGGAAAAAGCCTTAGGCTGTGAGGCTGGAGAAGAAGAAGACATGACTTTGCGTATTATAGGCATAGCAGTGCTTAGAAACCACAACAGTGAGTAAGAAGGGTGCAGCAGCTAAGATCATAGGCTGTAGCCTCAAAGAAAAAAGGGATAGAATTTGTGGTGTGCTTTTTTCATTGAGTCGTTTGTTTTGATTATTTGTTTTTGTTGGTTCTTATGGAAAATGTTTTGAAGTTGTCATTGAATTTTGGGCATCGGCAGACGTAGCTGCAGACAGCAGGGTGTTGTGTTTGCAATTTGTGTTTGCAACCTCGTTTTCGCTCAGGAAGTATTTCTAAAAAGAGCTTTTGATCCAAACGCCTGCTCTTTTTCTTTATTACTCAATGGGCTCTATGAGGGCCGTGCAAGCAATTACGTTTGTATGCGTGTTGTTATCCACTGGCAAAGTCTCTGGCTGGCAAATAAATAAATTTTTTAGTTTTCTAGCGCTGATCATGAAATTTGAAATTATTATTTAAATTATTATTATTTTTAAGTAATACAAAATAAATTCCGGAAATAAAAGTGCAAATTCATATTTATTTATACAAATAAATATTTGATTTGTATTTCTTAGCACTCTTTTATTTCATAACTGGATAATAAAAATAATATTAATTTAATTTAAAAAAATTATATAAATATTTGCTTCGACTATACATATTTTGTACCTCAGTACACAACATGCATTCATATGTGAATACAAAATTGGGGTAGGTCATGATCAGCTCTAGAAAACTAACAAAATTAATTTCTTGCCAGCTAAAGCCATAGCAGAGAATAACATCACATACATATGTATATACATATTTTAAAGTTCTTATGCATGCATAATTCACACATACAACCAAACGTGCTTGCACACCATTGGCTGAGACAAGAACTGTCCAAGAACAAAAGTGAAATCAATCTATGTGTGCTATTTTCTTAACATAGTTATTGCACAAGATGCGCTTTGTGAACAAATTATTTAATTCTTAGATTTTCCTGTAAAAGCTATCGTTAGTATCTAGGGTAATATATCATTTTAATAAAGCATGCATTTCATGGAAAAAGCAAAAGTGCTTTGCGTCGATCGTAAGTTCAAAACTTTTTCGCTCAATGTACTTCGAAAACGAAGCGACGCAGGCTGGAGACTTATTTCGCTGCTCGTATCAGGATCAGCAACCCGCGATTTAGGCATTCGTTCGTCTGAATGACACGTCGTGCGAAATCGTAAAAACCAGTTTAGGAAGCCTGGCTAGAAATTTTGCGCCGCATGCAAATGTATGGGCGTTACTCATCTTAGTGTTTAGATTGTCTTTGTATGCAGCGTATGCATAAACGGTCAGCGGAAGGCTGGCGAGTCCCCTGCGTAATATGAGCCAGAGCCAATATATAAGTTAATTCCAAAGTTTATTAAACGATGAAAAAAATATAATTTTTGGGGAAGCAAGTCTTCCTTTTATTGATGTCAATTTGCAACTAAATAAACTTAAAGCAATTCTAGCCCTAGTAACCTGTGGCTTAGCGGCAGCGGCGTTGGCAGCGGCGTTGGCGGCGTTGGCAGCGGCGTCGCTGCTGATGTTGTTGGCCCGTTGGGCAATTCTTCTTGGAATTTTAGGCGGTTGCCAGTCGGCGCGTGGAGGAAATGGCACAGACACCAAGTCAGCATTTTGCTGAACTTCTTATGAGGTGTTGCAATGCTTCTTATTGGGACTGTATGAATTTATTTGTTGTTAACTCTTCCCTTTGATTTAAGCTTGTCCTCAAGCGATCATCAGAAGAAAAGTATGTTGTTGAATCTGAGGTTGTTGGCATCTGTATTTTGTATTTGGATATGAGTTGGTTCTTTTCTGGGGCTCTCTTGTTCTTTGTTCAGTTGCAGTATTATATTTTTATTTTTTCTCCTCAATACGTGTAATACACAGGTAAGAAGGATGGCAACTGTGAACAGAGTTATGAAACCGTAGAGTGCGTCTGGAGCTTTTGCATGTTTTTTATGTTCTTGATGTGCAATTCTTGCAATGCTTCCAAAGAAAGAATCTTAATTCTTCTGGGGTTATTTGATGGAATAAAATTTCATTCCAGAAGTTGATCATAGGATCATAGGTGCCTCTCACGCTTTTCTTCTCTTCTTGTCATCTAATAGTGCCGTTGAAGTCGTTCAGTCAGTATAAGTCCATCGTCGATTTCTTCGATCTCCGGGATATAATCTGCATTGCTAAAGCCACAGAGCGCTTGCTCTCCACTAACTAACTTAGGTATACAGTTATTAGTGTTCAAGTTAACAATTTTTGATTTGTTACAAATTTTAATATTATGATATCTTTTACAGTTGTTGTTTATGCCATAAATTGTTTTATTAAAATGAAACAGTTCGTTAAATTCCAAATTTATAATATTGTTATACCCTGAACCCATTAAAAATGGGTAAAAGGGGTATTATGTTTATGTGCAAAATCCAAATGTATGTAACAGGCAGAAGGAAGCATCTTTGACCCCATAAAGTATATATATTCTTGATCAGCATTAATAGCCGAGTCGATCTAGCCATGTCCGTCTGTCTGTCCGTCCGTCCGTCCGTCCGTATGTATGAACGCAAGGTTCTCAGAACCTTTAAGAGCTAGAGACTGAAATTTTAGCTGCAGGTCCTTCTAGTGCCTGCGCAGATCGAGTTTGTTTCCGATAATCGATAACTTACTCTGTTTCAAAGTAATCGATAAAAATGTATTTCGAAATCCTGTTTTTTAAGCAATTTTCTTGTTCTTCTTTACAAACTTGACACTGTTTGACCAATTCTGTTATTCGTTGCTTCAGTTTTGGGAAATAGAAGCTTTCGGACAATTGCATTTTGTTTTCTAGTGCGTTGCGGTGAGCTCTGTTGTGTGTAACGAATATCTTCTCATCATGCTCTGTTTCATTTGTTAGATCTATTACTTGAGACTGTGTGAATCTAATCTTGAAGTTACTAAAATGTTGGGGATATATTTGATGAATTTGGTTCATTATTTCCTCTGAGGTTATTATTCCGTTAATTACAGATGGGCTTAGATAAGCTTTCAGTATTTGTGTAAGGTCGTGTTCTGTAAAGTTTGGTCGAGTTATTGTATGTCTAGAATGTTGGGAATGGGATGTGGAACTTGTAATCTGTTTCGTTAGCTTTGTTGAGAAATACTGGTTTTTCAATACATTTATTGGAGCTTCATGCTTGTTATAAATTTGTGACTTGAACTGTCTGCACTGTGCTGGGTGGAGGCTACTGATCCGATATTATTGATTACAGGGATTCGTGATAGCGCATCGGCTACAAAATTAACCCTACCTGGCTTATAGAGGAGTTCATAGTCGAACTCTTCCAGGTAAGCTTTCCACCTTTTTATTCTTGCGTTGCCGTTCCAACTGCTAAGAGAGTGGGTTAAGGGCTGATGGTCGGTGTATCTTTTTACTCTTGCTTTACCGTAAAGGTAATTTGTAAGGGCTTTTAGGGCCCATATTATTGCCAACATTTCCCTTTCGTTTGTGGCATAGTTCTCTTCTGTTTTAGAGAGAGCTCTAGAAAGAAAACAAATGGGTCGCTTGTTCTGGGATAGAACAGCGCCAATAGCAAAGTTAGATGCATCTGCTGTCAGATGAAACTCTTTGCTAAAGTCCGGGTAATGGGGTATTACCTCGTTTGAAACCATGGCGTTTTTTATTTTATTAAATGCTTCAATTGCTTCTTCGTTGAGATTAATGAGCTATTTAGCTGATTGGTTTTTGGACACACGTCCATCTTCCCCTCTTAAAAGAGAGGTAAGGGGCTTTGCCAACTTAGCGAAGTCTTTTATGGATCTTCCATAATAGCTGGCAAGGCCAATAAAAATCTTAAATCTTTGAGGGTTTTGGGAAGTGGGTACTTTCCTAGTTTCTCTATCTTATTGGGATTGGTTTCGATACCTTTGTCTGAGATGACAAATCCCAGGAATTCTACTCTGCTTTTAAAGAACTCGCATTTGTCCAACTGACATTTCATGTTGGCTTCCTGTAGAGTTTTGAATATGGCGCTTATGTGACGCGCATGCAATTCATCATCTTTGCTAAAGATATGGTATCGTCAATGTAAATGAAGCATATTTTTCCAATATGATCACGAAGGATGTCGTCAAAGGCTCTTTGGAAAATTGAGTCCGCGCATTCTTGAGTCCGAAGGCGAGTCGTGTAAACTCGTATTTTCCGTTGTTAACGGAGAAGACTGTTTTTTCTATGTCTGATTCTTTGAGGGGAATTTGGTGAAACCCACTTTTCAAATCTAAGAGAGAGGATACTTGATTATTGCCTAGCTGTGCCAATACCTCGTTAATTTCGGGTAAAGGGTATTTATCTGCGGTAGTTTCTTTATTTAGTTTCCTATAGTCTATGACCATGCGATATTTCTTTTGCCCGGAGGCATCTAATTTTTTGGGAACAATCCACACAGCTGAATTATTCCGTCCTCTAAAAGTTCGTTAATTTGGTTGTGTACCTCGTCTTTTAAAGACATTGGAAATTGGTAGAATTTCGAATATAGTTGTTATTCCGTCCTCTAAAAGTTCGTTAATTTGGTTGTGTACCTCGTCTTTTAAAGACTTTGGAAATTGGTAGAATTTCGAATATAGTTGTAGTTGTTTTTCGTCCGGATTGGCAAAGAGACTTGGGTGCATTTTAACAACTTGATTTAGGCTATTTTTTTGTTCGTGTGTCATGTGGTCTGTCCGTGGTATAACCGTGTTAACTGCCTCGATTCTTTTCTGCTTAATGGATATGCAAATATTATTCTTGATTATTAGTAGATTCTTGCTGCTTTCTAACACAGCATCTTATTCTTTTAGACTGACGTTACTTAATATGGCGTCAAATGATTTTAAGGTGGGTAAGAGAAAGAATTTTATTTTTATGTCATTTCTATTAAAAGGATTAGCGAACTTGTGGTGTGTAATTTTGATGCTTCCGCCGACTGTGACGGCTTCAAAAGGCTTTTCATTTGGGATTGGTTCGGACACGAATTTGGGTTGGACATAATTTCTGTTTGATCCTGTATCTATTAATATTTTGAGTAATTTTCCGCTCCTCATCTTACACTCTATGTAAGGAAGAAGAGGAGCTCTTGAACCTAAGAAATTAATGTCTGAAAGTTCGTACTGGCTATTTTGACCGTCATCTGCTTCATCAATTTGTTGGGTCATTTAATGGCTGCTCGTATTCGGTCTGCTGTTCGTAATTTAGCATTGATTGTACGTGTGTTTTCTGTCTCGGTCTGTTCTCTTGTTTGTATATTGAAATTTCTTTGTTTTTTTTCCGTGGCGTTTGTTGGTGATGGAGGTCTTTTGCCTACTTCAAAGTTGGGTCTGTTCATGTAGTTTATCATCCTTGTGCGGATGCTTTGGTCGACGTCCATTGGCTCAGAACGTGGTTGCGGTTTGGGTGCAGAAGGTCTATTGGGTACGTATACCTGTTGTGGTTGTGTCTGGTAAGTTCTTTGATTGTGTGTTGTTATAGGTCGGTGGTCCATAGTTTGTATTGGTTGGCCAAGGTGTATGAATCGGGAGTTGGGGCCTGAAGCTAATAGGTGATGGCCTAAAAGTTTGGGCGAAAGAAGGCTGAGCTATTCGATGTGGCAATATAGGTGGTGGTACATTTCTATTCTGGTTTCTGACATGTGTCTGTTGATTCCTATTCAAAACCATGTTAGTGAGATAGCTTTGATTCTCTAATTTTAAACAATAATGAAGGGCTGAAGGTAGATCTGCTCCTTTATTCCAAGGATCCGTGGTAAATCTCCCTTCAAACCTCTAATGAAGGTGTCTAAAGCTATCTCTATTTATTTTTGTCATAAGGGTTTCCAATTCCCTATTTAATTCCATGCAGCCTACTTTATTTAATAACAGCGACAATTGGTTGTAGACAACCTGGTAGAATTCTTCTACTGTCTGGTTGTTACCTTGCACTAACATTGTCATCTGATATTCTAATGTTCCCAGATCTCTTTTGACTGCGTAGTGCAGCGTAAGACATTTGGAGATAGCGCTCCAATTTAGGGGAACATTATACGACTCGAGGGCCGTGTCAGTATTGCCAGTGATTTTGTTTCCCACTGTATGCAATATGCCGAAGTATTTCGGCGAACCTGCTTCAGCTGCATAGGCTGAGAGTTTACGATCTACACTCTTTCTCCATGAGCTAAATTCGGCTGTATTACCGGAAAATTCTCTGAGGCATTTTACTATGTCCGGAACTCTGTCCAAGTCGTTCAAATTGTGGTTGGCAGTTATCGTTTGGTCGTCTACGTCGCTAAACTACCTAGAGGGGTTGACCAATTGCTTTACTAACGTCGGCAATTGTTGTGCCAAAATCTGGCTAACCGTGGCTGCTATCACCTGCTCTGCGTTATTCGCCATGCCTCATTTTGAATATGTTCGTTTTGTCTGTCGAGATGTCGTTGTTGCTGTCTGTTCAAGTTATGTCCGCCTACCTGTGGTTGATCTGATAAATTGGGGGCCTAACTAAATTGTTTTCATTAGCCATAAACAAGAGATATTACTAGTATTGTATATTTTAGGATATTTTTGAAGTATTTTTAAATCTAGTATTAGTTTTCTTATTCTATATTTTGATTAATTGATTTTGATCGTTTTTCTTTTCTTTTTAAAACCAGTGGCTGGTTTCTTCCTTCTACTTTGGAGGGTCCCTTGGGAATCGCAAAGTTGGAATTTAGTTATACTACGTTTGTAGTCTTTTTGTTTGTTTATCGTTTTACACTTTTTGCTTATTGTTCTACAATGTTTTTGTATTTCTTATTCTTATAATTCTATTTCACTTTGGTGTTAGTTGTTTGTTTGTTGGTCTTTCACTTAATATCTAACTTACAGTACTATTCCTGATGTGGCAACCTCCCCTGCCGGTCCGGATTTCTTCCTTTTTGAAGCCTTTGGGTATCTACTGGGGATCCTGCGACCAGTCTTCGTTGAGAGTATCCTGCGGGCGGGCCTTACAAGATGTGTTGACAACCGATGGGCAAATAAACAATTAAGTTCCAATTGCCTTTCGCGAATTTCACCAGTCGGCGAATTTATTAACATGAGTTGCACTGGTTTTGCTTTCGCTTTTGCCAACGCGCACGTAGAAGCGTTATGTTCTTTTGTAACACGAGCCGGTCCCTGCTCGGGCGCCAGTTAATTTCCAAGTTTACTAAACGATGAAAAAAATATAATTTTTAGGGAAGCAAGTTTTCTTCATATTGATGTCAATTTGCAACTAAATAAACTTAAATCAATTCAAGCCCTAGTAACCTGTGGCTTAGCGGCAGCGGCGCGTGGAGGAAATGGCACAGACACCAAGTCAGCATTTTGCTGCACTTCTTATGAGGTGTTGCAATGCTTCTTATTGGGACTGTTTGAATTTATTTGTTGTTAACTTATACAAGTGGCTCTGGGCTGTTATATTTATAATTGTTATTGTATGCAACAAAGTGCCGCATACTATGTATTTGGAAACAGGATATCCATTTAGGGCATATACACACTACACTACCAGAATCACTTCTACCTCCTGAACAGACCGGTAAACAAAAAAAGTTGGTAACCTTTAAAACTACGTTAAGCACAAATTTTAAATCAATCAATTACTTGATCGAAAAACTTTATATATCCAAACATAAATAATTTGGTTCGAATTTATGTATTATTAAACAAGTAAGAGGTTCTAGTCGGGAGCTCCCGACTAGGGGCTACCCTGAACCCTCTTATTCCATCACCAAATGCAGCGTGCGCTTATAGATAGAGAGTAGCGGGGAGGTGGCGATAGGTATAAAATGAAAGATAATCGATATATATATACTATTCTAGAAGCTACATGTCAAGTTTGGTAACTCTAGCTCTTATTATTTACCAAAATTGCTAAAAAAAACGGGATTTCGATATACATTTTTATCGATTTCATGGAAAAGGGGCAAGTTATCGTTTATCGGAAACAAACTCGATCTGCGCGGGCACTAGGAGCACCTACATCTAAAATTGCATTCTCTAGCTCTTATAGGTTCTGAGATCCTTGCGTTCATACATACGGACGGACGGACGGACGGACGGACTGACAGACGGACATGGCTAGATCGACTCGGCTATTGATGCTGATCAAGAATATATATACTTTATGGGGTCGGAGATGCTTCCTTCTGCCTGTTACATACATTTGCATTTTGCACAAAAACATAATACCCCTTTTACCCATTTTTAATGGGTTCAGGGTATAAAAAAAGATAATTTTTGGATCTAGTCGGTGTTTCCGACTAGGGGATACCCTGAACTCTCTTCTAGCTCTCTCTCTATAGCAAAACAAAACAAGTAAGAGGTTCTAGTCGGGAGCTCCCGACTAGGGGATACCCTGAACCCTCATATTCCAACACCAAATGCAGCTCGCTCTAATAGATAGAGAGTAGCGGGGAGGTGGCGATAGGTATAAAATGAAAGATACTTGATATATATATACTTTTCTAGAAGCTACATGTCAAGTTTCGTGACTCTAGCTCTTATTATTTACCAAAATTGCTTAAAAAACAGGATTTCGATATACATTTTAAAGCTCTTATAGGTTCTGATATCCTTGCGTTCATACATACGGACGGACGGACGGAGGGACGAACAGACTGACGGACATGGCTAGATCGACTCGGCTATTGATGCTGATCAAGAATATATATACTTTATGGGGTCGGAGATGCTTCCTTCTGCCTGTTACATACATTTGCATTTTGCACAAATACAATATACCCTTCTTACCCATTTTCAATGGGTTCAGGGTATAAAAACAAAACACCAATATAAGACACCATTTTTATGAAATTGAGTTTTTGATAATGCACGAATATTCTACAGTATAGTATAAGATGCAGAAAATTTAATCAAGATCGGTAAAGAAACACAGAAGTTAAATAAAACATGTTTTTGCTGGCCTCGAGATTGGGGCTGCAAGCGTAAATTGCAAGCACACACATTCATGCGCGTCTTCTTTGAATTCTATCAACAGCTTTGTAATTGCGATTGTATATTTTCTGTGCTGCTATTTTAATTCGTTTTTTTTTTCTCACTAAAACTTAATTATTGGTGTGGCTGAGTAGAGGCGGTAGCAAGAAGTATGGTGAGAAACGAGTTCGAGTCCTATTGGTGGAACTATTATTTTTTATTTTAATATCAAAATCATGTTTTTTGAGCAATCTTCTTTTGTTTTAAGAGCAAGTCACCAAATTTGACATCTGGTTCCTAGAATTATTTACATATATCACGTGCAGGTAAACCTCCTACAACGCGGTGAAAAGGTTCCTGAAAAACTCCGCGTTATAGGAAATCGCGTTGTAGGAGACTCTAACTCCATACAAAAATCAGAGTTTGGTTCCAAAGTAAAAAAATTTTCAATAATATATTGGAATTTGTATAGTAAAAATATGTGCTTAATATAATTTTGTGTATTTATTTGTTGAGTCATAAGAACATACATATAAATTAGGTTTAAAAGAAACTTACTTAGTAACCTTAAAATAATTTTATCAAAATTCTTTTACGAAAAAAACAACAACTGTTTCACAAATTTTTTATAATTTAACTGAAATAAGACTGAATATTTTTTCGCAATTTTTTACACGCTTTGGATTGATGCTTTTATTTGCAATGCCGACAACAAACTAAAAACAAAATTATTACATCACATGAAAGTAGCATAAATCGTTGTTGATGTTAGCACCGCGGGGAAACCCCTTTTTATACCCTGAACCCATTAAAAATGGGTAAAAGGGGTATTATGTTTTTGTGCAAAATCCAAATGTATGTAACAGGCAGAAGGAAGCATCTCCGACCCCATAAAGTATATATATTCTTGATCAGCATTAATAGCCGAGTCGATCTAGCCATGTCCGTCTGTCTGTCCGTCCGTCCGTCCGTCCGTCCGTCCGTCCGTATGTATGAACGCAAGGATCTCAGAACCTATAAGAGCTAGAGACTTGAAATTTTAGATGTAGATGCTCCTAGTTCCTACGCAGATCGAGTTTGTTTCCGATAATCGATAACTTGCCCCGTTTCCAAGTAATCGATAAAAATGTATATCGATATCCCGTTTTTTAACCAATTTTGGTAAATAATAAGAGCTAGAGTCACCAAACTTGACATGTAGCTTCTAAAAAAGTATATATATATGGATTATCTTTCATTTTATACCTATCGCCACCTCCCCGCTACTCTTTATCTATAAGCGCGCGCTGCATTTGGTGTTGGAATATGAGGGTTCAGGGTATCCCCTAGTCGGGAGCTCCCGACTAGAACCTCTTACTTGTTTATACCTTGAACCCATTGAAAATGGGTAAAAAGGGTATATTGTATTTGTGCAAAGTGCAAATGTATGTAACAGGCAGAAGGAAGCATCTCCGACCCAATAAAGTATATATATTCTTGATCAGCATCAATAGCCGAGTCGATCTAGCCATGTCCGTCTGTCTGTCCGTCCGTCCGTTCGTCCGTCCGTCCGTCCGTATGTATGAACGCAAGGATCTCAGAACCTATAAGAGCTAGAGACTTGAAATTTTAGCTGTAGGTTTCCGATAAACGATAACTTGCCCCGTTTCCAAGTAATCGATAAAAATGTATTTCGAAATCCCGTTTTTTAAGCAATTTTGGTAAATAATAAGAGCTAGAGTTACCAAACTTGACATGTATCTTCTAGAATAGTATATATATATCAAGTATCTTTTATTTTTGACCTATCGCCACCTCCCCGCTACTCTCTATCTATTAGCGCGAGCTGCATTTGGTGTTGGAATAAGAGGGTTTAGGGTATCCCCTAGTCGGGAGCTCCCGACTAGAACCTCTTACTTGTTCAAATTATAATAGTAAATATTTGAAAAATTTTTCATTATTGGCACGCGTCTGACGCGCGCCCTTCTTTTTTATGATTTTGGGTTTGAATTGATGAATGAATGTTGAACCTGCAAAAACCCGTTTAAAAAACTACACAAAATTAGACTGCCTGGCAGTTTCCATGACAGGCACTGGTTTATTTGACAGTGAACTTCGGAATCGAGCGGTGTTATCTTCTATATGCTGTTTGGTTTGCGACACTACAGACTTTTGCGTGTTGTCGACTTTCGATTGCCGATTTGAGTTTTTTGAGTTTCATACTGATTTAACAACGATTTTTAATCAAATAAACTATTTTAGTCGGTTCCAAGCGGTTAAAAATAAATAAATTGGAGTGATTTGTGACCATTTTAATAAAAACAGTGCATTATCGATAAAAATAGTTTTCGCCCGTTACTATTTGGCGTGTATGTGCAAGCGTGTAATAGACACTTATAAGGAACCGTATTTGTGCGAATGCCATTCGCACAGCTGGTGTTGTTAGTGAAGTTTTGGAGAACCATTTTAGCAAAAATTGCATGTTTTGAAATATTATTATATTTTTTAAGTCTTTTTAAGGACTATACACATATTACCTACTTTTTCTTTATTCCAGACATATAACAATATAATAAATATGTATGCATACATATATACATATATTATACTAGCGGGTATAGCCCGGCCTTGCCCGTGGCACGTAGTATGTTATAAAATCAATGTTCTCAAACAGCTTTGGAAACCATTTTGAAACAGAACGGACTGTAAACAAACTACTTTAATACAAACGTTTTCCGCCATTTTACCACTGCTGCAAGTGCATTTTCTCAAATCGCTGAAACACGAATTCAATATATTCTCATGTAGGGCTTTGAAAATAAGCTTAATGCTAATCGGACATAACTTAAAATTAATCGAAAAACTCTTTAAAATTCACTTTCCAGCGATGGAGTTTAGATTTTTCGAACAATGTGAAACACGCCTCAAATGATTTTTTCTGTTGATCCATAGAAATGATTTTGAGAGCGAAAGGCCACCCACCAAATTTTTGCCTTACATTTCCACCAAGGAGGAATGGGTTTTTCGAAAAGTATGAAGCCCCCATCAAATGAATTTGAGCAAATATCTTTAAAAATGAGTTTGGAGGTTAACAAAAAACTTTTATACCAACGTTTTTCGCTAATCAACCACTGTTGTGGGTGGAATTTCCCAAATCGTTGGAACACGTAATTATTAAGTTTTTTTGTAGAGCTCTGAAAATAAGTTTGTAGCAAGTCGGACTAAACTTAAAACTTCACCAAAAAAATCTTAGAATCGCACTTTTTACGGAGGATGCTTTGATTCTGCGAAAAATGTGAAACACGGCTCAAATGATTTTTCATATAGTTGCTTGAAAATAAATTTGAGCGCGAAAAGTCATCCACCAAATCTTTGATCCCCATTTCCACCAAGGGGGAATAAATTTTTGGAAAAGTGTGAAACACCCCTTAAATTGAAAGGTAACTTGACGAATTTGAGCTGCGTTGACAATTTGGGCATTTTGTGGAAATAATGATTGTGGCGGATGTTTATGTCTAATGGGTTTCGATTTTTATGATCGGACCCACGCCAGAATTGTTATTTTCACCAAGAATTTATGATTTTGGGGCTCTAGGGTTTGTTGTTACAAATTGGGGTGTCTCGTGTTAAATGTGTAGTGCGCTTAGTTGCTAAGGCTTATGTATAAGGGGTTGGCATTAGGTGCTGTGGACATATGATATGTGTATGTTGTGGGTGTGGTACATATGTCACTATGTGGTAAATATGTCACTTAGCTTTTCCGAAATCCAGTTAAGAAGATTTATGGAGAAGCCGAAAAGAAATAATAATTAAAGAAAGGGAACTGATTAACAAAAACATTTGTGAATAACAACATCACGGTCCGCACAAATGAACATTAAATACTAGTCGACTTGAAAAATTAAAACCGTTGAGCCTGTAAAAATAAGACAATCCTCTGGCTTCGGTACCTTCATTTGCTAATTCGATTTATTTGATTTTGGACTTATTTGTCTTCAATTTTCAGTTTTTCAATATTTCAGAATATGCGATCAGTATAATCAAACTTCTAGGTCACACATTTTAAGAAATCCCAGTCAAGCTGCAGCCAGTAGAGTTCGGAAATGTAATAGATTGCGATTTTAAAACAGATCTCGCCATCATACATACAATTAAATTGTTAGCTGAAAAAATAAAATACCCCTGCGGGATTATAAAAATAAACACAGTAAGCTTCTCAATTATTGTAAGCTAGTAAGTTCATGAATCTTAATATAAATATAAAAATTTAAATCTCAATATAACAGCTGTTTATCTAGCTATACATAATAAAATGGCAGAACTGGTATTATTTACTTTAGTGCGTTTGCTACTTCCATTTACATTGATAGTTGGTAAGAACTACACATTTATGTATACCGTAATTACCATTTTAAAGCAATTATTTGACGTAAAAACAGCTTCGTTATCACGGCCTGTCGCCCTCTCAATGATCTATCTACTTCTGTTCTTTGTGTCACCTTGGCTTTTGCAAACTAAAAGCTATTTTCAACGCAGTCTGTTAAAAATTTTTTTGGTTTTCACTTGTATATTGAGCGCATTATTTGCTATTGGCCATCTCTTAATTAACTTTTTCAATTTATTGTTTCCTTACTTGGATATAAAACCATCAATAACAATTATTTTACGCCAAGTTGGGTTCGTGAATTTTATGGGATTGCGGTAAGTGATATTACAAATTTATTTTGAAGCCTTAAGAACCATTTTGTATAGGGCTATTGCAATATTCCATTGGATTCTACCAGATATAATGGTAACGATTATGGCTTTGATTGTACTTGTTTTTATCGTTTTATCGGCTAAAAAAAATTCTCAATCGAAAGACTATCAGGAATCCGAAATGCCTGAGGAATATAATAATGAACCTGTAACAAATTTACGATATTCTGAAATTAACCGCCTCTTAATAATTGCTTATATTCGATCTGTGCTAAAAACATGTAAGCATAACTTGTTTTTAAGCATTAAAAAAAAATTCATCAATTTATTCTTTTGCAGCTCCAATTTTTTCCTTAATCGTTCTCTATGTTGCTGCTACCTTAAGACCATCATTACCTGGCAGCTTATACTTCATGATATTTATTGTGGCTGGCACTTATTGGGCCCTATGCCGACAGTTTAACTGGTATTTATAACAAGAAATATAACAGTATATGTCATTCTGAATATATAGCATATATTTGTATAGAATAGGAACATTAATTTAAATCCTTTTCCCAGTTGAGATTTTCGATAGAAAGTTTAATAATGTTAAGTTTTTCTCATATGTTTTTCTGATATTACACGTCTAACTTGTAGCCGCAATGTTTGCCAACAAGTCCGTCATTTACTGTTTCTGAAGCCGCTTAATAATTAAGTGGTCCGAAGCGTCCGATTGCGACATGTGTACTGCCTGCAGGAAGCAGACGCATCTTTGCCAAGTTTTGTATATGAACGCGGCTTTTAGAGTTTAGTTCACACAGATACACACACAGCATACACACAATTAAACTGTCATACCTTAAATCAACGCAACGTGTCCCCATGATTACCTATATGGGATCTGAAAATAATTGTGTAATACATTTTTTTAACCTTCTAGCAGGATAATGTTACCCTGAACCCATTAAAAATGGGTAAAAAGGGTACAATGTATTTGTGCAAATGTATATAACAGGCAGAAGGAAGCATCTCCGACCCCATTTGTTTTGCTCACCAATTAAAGCCACAAGTTTAGTGCAGCTGGCTTGTTGAGAATAGTACAAAAAGATCTACTGTTAAAAATTCGGCTAAGAAACACAGAAGTTATTAAAGAAAATGTGTTTTGGCTGCCCACGAGGTTGGTGCAGCTAGCGCAAATAGCAAGAATACATATTCACACACTCATGCGCGTCTTTATTGAATTCTACCAACTCCATTGCAATTGCGATTTTATTGTATTCTGTGTGTATGTGTTGCTTTTTTAATTCGTTGTTTTGCCGTATTAATTAATTAAGGGTATGGCAGTTGAGTAGAGGGGGTAAGTCGTTTTGTCTCTTACGGGTTCGAGGTTTATTGAAGGAACTATTCTTTGTTTTAATTAATTTTAATTACTGCTACATCAAACAAGCACAAAGCGCGACCTGCATTTGTTGTTGGTAGCAGAGGGTTCAGGGTATCCCCTAGTCGGAACTCCCGACTAGAGCCTCTTACTTGTTTTTAAACTGCAATAACCATTATAATTTTCAGCGGTATGCATTATCCACTTATCGTTGTTGCCATATCCTTATCAGTACAAATTACTTGTTTTGTTTCATATCAGCTGCCAGTAATACAGAGTTATTTAAATAGCGAATCAATATGGGCGCGGTAAGTTCAGAGCATTTAAAACTGTAAACGTTCATCATACAAAAATTACAGCATTATGGGCTTGGAAGCGCTACTTTTACTTTTCAATCGAAATTGGAACGGCATGATATTAAAACTAAATAATGAAATACATGTAGATTCATATCTGAGTCCAGTTGCATTGATGTGGGCTTATTTTGTTATAGCACTCAATATAATACACCATAGACGATACAAGTTAATTTTTACTACAATGCGAATGAAAATTGGTCCAAAGCCTGATGATCAGCCACATCAATTAATTCGGCAGCCTGGGCAAAGTGAGATTGAAGCAGTTAATAATGAGAAACCATCCACCGTGGAACAATTCTTTTATATGATTTGTGACCTAACATCATTCATTTATAAAAATAGCTATATACTGCTCAACATAGTTATGATGGCAAGTACAACAAATTTTATTTGGCTTAAAAAACAGTTTCTATTAACCAACTTACTACAAACTGATAATGTTTGTGATATACTTACAAAAGAAAGCTTCATTGAAGCTACATAGCTTATATATATTCTAGATAAAGACGACCATTTGGGTCGATTTAGCCAATTTCGTCGGTTAGTCCGATTATTTGCATGAACGGGCCGAACACGGAGACTACAAAAGCTACACAAATTTTAAATAATAATCTTGCATTTAATGTAGATAAAGTAATAATTATAAACTGTCCTCCATAATAAATGTATAGGTGTGAGTGAGACTAAAGAGAGCGTACGCTTAAGAGTGCAGCCTACAACTCTTGCCACCTTTTCCATCACCCCTAAACTGGCTTTTAACTTTTTTTGAACAAACGTTTCTGTAAGATGAAAGATACTTGATTTGCCATGTCATATTTGGTAAGATTTGCTTAAAAACAGGATTTCAATAAAAAGCTATTTCTTTGAAAACGGGGCAAGTGATATATATATAAATATATATCTCTATATATATATGACTGTTAATCCACACACAGCACAGCCCCAACCGTAAGAACTAGGAAGACGAAATTTTCACTAGAGTTATGTATTGTCATGTATTGAAGGTGCACTTTGAGAAAGGGTTTCGGAAAATTCTACGCGAAAAACGCAATCCTATCCGAGCGGCTGCAAAGTCATTTTCAAAGATTTTTTATCAAATTCATTTGAGCTGTGATTCACATTTTTCGCAATATCAAAGTTTGGGAAATTCCGCCCGCAACAGTGGTTGCTTAGCGTAAAAAAGTTGTATGAAAGTTTTTTGCTTACCATCCGATAAGTTTTAAAAAAATTTCCCAAGATCGTTGTCAAAACTCATCTGTTGGGTGTTTCGCACATTTTGGAAAATTCCTCCCTCCTTGATGGTCAAGGTTTTGGTGGGTGACGTTTTGCGCTCAAATTCATTGCCAAAGATCTATATTCACATTTTTTGCAAAATCAAAGCTTAAGTTTTGACCTCTAACTTACATTCAAAAGCCTACAGAAGAACTTAATGGATACGTGTTTCAACGATTTTAGAAATTCCATTCAAAACGGGTAAATTGACGGTAAAGGATTCCATGAAAGTTTATTGTTTAGCAATAGCAAAGTTTATTGTTTAAAATCAATTTCAAATGCGTCCTTCGTGGATGATAAATGCAGAAATATATCTAATTTATTAAAGCACAAAACTTGCCAAGGGCAAGGCCGGGTAATACCCGCTAGTATATATATAGATATACCCTATAATTATTTGTTTGGCTGGGTCAAGGTCCGGGGAGTTGTTTTACAAGACAACCTCCACGTCAAAAAGCGCATTCGTGTAAAACAATTGCCCTTAAGACGGTTGCCGAAGTTCAGCCGAAAAATATTGGTAATATTCAAAAAAATTTGCGTTTTCATTTTGTATTGAATAAAACAATCCCGGACCTCGAGCCAGCCAAACAAATAATTAGGAAATGGAAAGGTCGCCAAATCCAGCATGATATACCCTTTAGTTTGTAAGGCAGACACTCACTCCACCTGTTGACACACCTGGCAAAAACGTGGATCGCATCCAAAGCAGCCGAATTTTCCCTCAGCGCTCTATGGATTTCACGGGCGTAATTACCCTAAGTTTGTCTACACACACTTGCTCAGTGCGGCGGGACTAGACATCACACTTTCGGTTAGGGAGAGTGTTATGTTGAACGTCGGCTTGCCGTGGTGTTTGAGACTAATATTAATGGGATATAAAAGAGTTCGGGTTCACTATTATTATTAAACATTACTCTACTCTGAGTTCTTCCAAACAAAGGCCTTACCGCACTGCCTGGAGCCCTAGCAGCTCCGTTGCACACTTACGGCTATCCACGCAACCTCTTCCTCTCTCAACAGTACGATCTTTATTTATTAACGAATAACACAATGTAATTAACAATGGTTATATAATATAAATGTGATTAATTCGACGACGATACATAATTTAAGTTAATCTACGGCTATTCAACCAAGTCTTCAGCAGGATCGCGTTGCGGCTGGCCTTTCTGCGTGCTCTTCTTCGACATCCATGCGGATCCCGGAGTAACCTGATCCTACAAAGCGGCGGCCAACTGCGGTTCCCTGCCCTGCATAAGAAAATAGGGACTAAAGCCTTTCGAGTTAACCACACTTGAATTGACCGCCATTATGAAAGCTCATGAAACACTAGCAAAATCGTGTGACCATTTCCGCCATGACCATTTCCGATCCTTCTTCAGGAGCATCGTCATCATCGCTTCGCATCGCCTCCACCTTCCCCTGATCGATCAGTATCTACTACCCGCTAATCACATGTCCAAAAAAGACTAGCCTCTCCCTGAAGAAACAACATTTTCTTCTATTCAGCCTAAAGATGACTGCCCTTAGCCGGCGGATCTGCCGGTATATCGCTGGATGTGGTAATGGTTTCTATTGTCAACCTACTATGCTATTCACCAACACGATGATAAGTGCACTTAACAAAAATAAAACGAAAAGCCGACAATGTAGTAATTTGGAACAGTAACAGGATTGTTGCCAGTCACTGACGGTTTAGAAAGTCGATTTGATTGTAGGGTAACAAAAACGTTAGTTTAGCCTACGGTCTGAACCCACCCTGCCTTGGTGGCACGGAGGAAGTCACGGCCACCCCTTATTCGGACCTCTTGTCACTTAATCAATGACTATGCAAATTTTGGGCTTCAGTTTGTTTATTTAGCATTTTAATTTTGATTTCCAATTAATTGATTGCCTATTTGCTTCGAAAAGGGGATTTTTGAAAACCATGAACAATAACCTAATTCCACTGTCAACATTTCTTAAATTTTTTTTCGAATGTCACATTTTATATTATTATTCCAACACCAAATGAAGCTAGCTTGAATTAATAAAGATAAAATAAAAAAAAAAGTTCTATTGGCAGGGTTTGAACTCGCAACTGACCGCATATTTACTTTCCTCGGTAGGGCTCGAACTCGCGACAGACTGCACCTCTTGCCACTGCCTCTACTCAACATCCACACAAAAAATTGAGTATTATTGAGAAAAAAACAGTTAAAATAGCAACTCAGAAAAAAATCGCAGTGAAAACAGGATTTGAAGCAGACGCGCATGAATGTGTGTGTGTGTACAATGTACACTGTACACTGTACACTGTTGATGTACTATATAGAAATTCTTGCAAATTGCGTCGCAACACGTGCGCAGTAGTACGCAAAATACCGAAAAACAAAACAAAACCCGATCTTAATGAAATTTTCTACAGTATATCTTATTGTAGCATAGAATATTTGTGTATTCTCAAAAAGTCAATTGCATTTAAATTGTGGTTTAAATTGGTTGGCAATACAAGTTGGGTTATTAACTTGATTTATAGCTTTGCGGTGGTAGAGGGGAGGTGGCGATAGGAATAAAATGAAAGATGCTCGATATATATATAATATTCTAGAAGCAACAGATCAAGTTTGGTGACTATAGCTCTTATTATTTACCCAATTTGCTATAAAAACAGGATGTCGATTTCGATTTTTATCGATTGCTTGGAAACGGATTAAATAATCGATTATCGGAAACAAACTCGATCGTAGGCACTAGGGGGACCTACAGCTAAAATTTCTAGCTGTCATAGGTTCTGAGATCCTTGCGATCATATATACGGACAGACAGACGGACACGGCTTGATCGAGTCGGCTATTGATGCTGATCAAGAATATATTTACTTTATAGGGTTGGAGATGCTTCCTTCTGCCTGTTACACACATTTATATTTTGCACAAAAACATTATATCCCTTTTACCCATTTTTAATGGGTTCAGGGTATAATAAATCTATCGATGCGTATGTTGGGCCCATCGGTAGCATGGTGGTAGTATCTGTGAAGCAATTCAAATTAGCCAATCTATAAACAAATAATTTGCGGTTTATAGTGTATACCCATCGCTTAGTTTTCATGGCAATTAGAGGGTCTCGGTTTACCCTATGTTTAACAATCTCACGTATTCAAGTTATTATAAAAGTCTATCTTTCAAATTTAAAAAATGAAAGTTTAATCTTGGTTCCCTTGACCAAAGAGAGACAGTTTCTTTTGCACTCACTTTAATAATAATTTCATGATTTAAACAAAAGAAAGGGGGTGTTCAAAGATTATCTTTAATGAGCATGAGCATGTAGAGCGAAACGTGCACACTAAAAAATCCAATCAAACACGTTAATGCGCAACAAACGCTCCAATTCCTGGCCAGCGACACACCGTTGATAAGGCTCAAGCTTCAAGGACTAAGCGGCTTTCCAGGCTCGCTGAATGGTCCGGAAGATAACTGTATGCCGTTTTGATCTTCGCCACTCCCGTAGGGCTGTCGTTGCTTTGGGCGTATATCTGTGGTCAGAACTCCGAAGATTGTCATCACCGTCCAGTCACGCTGAATTTATAATATGTGTTTGTATGTATGTATACACGAAATGGTTGGTCGGTGGGTCAATAATATTCTATACACTGTAAGGGTTCACTTAAGAACAACGCCCTCAAATTTTAAATGGAAATATCACTTGGTGGCTGAATTCTTGATCAAAAACTATGCGTGGAGTGTACGAATACCGGAGTCTTCTTGAAAAGAACTGGGTGCAATATGAGAAGGACGAATATGCGACCAGCATCCACAAGTACAGCTCACGAATTAAAAAAAAATCAAACCTCCTACCTCCCTTCAATTTCAAAAAGACACATACAAATACAATTCTTGTTCACCACATCTGAATTATAACGGTAAAATTACCTGATCTATCGGGCATTCCTCCGTTCTCGCGTGAGTGCGGCCGGGGCAACACACCATTGCTGAAATAGCTCAATTTTTGTATTTATTTATTTATTTTTTTAATGGTCGACAAAACGATTGCCTTCCTAGTGAAACTAAATGATAAAAGCCTAGTTAGAATAAACAATTTTTTTAAAGTATCACCCACACGATGGAGGTGTTTTATTTGCCCGTCCGGTCAGCTATGTCCTTTTCACAGCATACTTTGTCAGTAACGCTACTAGAAAATATTTATACTTCGGGCATTCAAGGATAGGGCAAACAAGAGAGGTGAAAAGGAGACCAACGTTTTATGAATCCAAGTACACAATATCGAGGTTAGCTGCATGGAGATTTAAGCAGAGTTTAGAATCAAAAAGAACGCCAGGATCCTTAACTGTTAGTATACGTTGCAATGGAGTATTGTCGCTTGTATAGCTGATAAGATAAGGTGTGGTACGGATAAAGATCATAAGCTTACACATTGAACAATTTAGGTGCAATTGATTGACCTAATATCAAAATTACATAGTGTCCAAATCATCTTGTAGACGAGTGTAATGTGGGGATCAGTGTATATAAGAATAAGTATCACATCATCCACATACATAAGTACCCGGGCATGTAATATAACCGAGGGGAGATCATTTATAAAAAGAGTGAATAGTTAAGGTTCAATATGACTTCCTTGAGGAGCACCAGAAGTAACGTGGACCTCTTTGAGGTAGTCAGCCTCATCATTACTCTTTGGGTCCTACCTTTTAAACAAGAACTAATCCAAAGCAAAAGAGGCGGAGGGAAACTTATTCGGTCAAGTTTAAAAAGTAAAATGTCGTGGTGCACAATGTCAAATGCCTTTCTGAAGTCAGTCTAAATGACATCAGTTTACATTTATTTTTTTATATATTTAAGGTCGACAAATCGAGTGTCTGCCTCATTATTCCGTAGATTATACATACAATGGATAATGCAATTATATGCTAAAAGCCTAGTTAGATAAGACAGTTCTCTAAATAGCATCACCGACCGATGGAGGTGTTTTAGTTGCCAGTCCGGCCAGCTGTGCCCCTTTTCACAGCTAAATTTGTCAGTGACGCTATTAGAGCCTACATCTAAGCAGAAGGGTGTAAGTAGGAAAAAAGTGTTCTTAAGTAAAATTAAAAATAATCTTAGTTTGCTATATTATTTAAGAAAATACAATAAATAGGAAAAGATAAAGTAAGAAGAGTGTTAATAAAGTAAAGAAATGTAAGCTAGATATATAGAGTGTTAAGTAGATAGGACAGAAAAGTAATGGGAAATCACCGACCCGGTGGGGGGAAATTTACAGCCTGTCCGGCAAGCTATGCCCCTGCTGGGAATGGTCAGTGACTTCCCGAAGATATCCTGAAAGCAACGATTTTATAAGGGGTAGAGAAAGTTCGGTAGAGAAAACGTGATGCAAACGATTATAATTTTTACATAGCACGCGAAAAAGATTGTGCATAGCGTAGTCTGTTGTGCACGTAGACAGGAATAAGGGGCGGCAATTTCTGGTTGGTCTGGACGGAACAGAGAATTGAAGACGCCCTAGCAGAAAAGGAGAATCTATATCGCCAATAATCAACTTATGTAGAAGGACAACACCGAGAATTGTCCTACGGTTGGTTAACGACGGAAGGTTAAGAAGAAGCAGCCTGCTGGAGTAGGATGGCAACCGAAGATTAGGGTCCAATATAAACCTCGTAAGGCAAAAAGCAGAAATTGCTTCTGAACAGATTCAATACGATCCTGCCTATTGTTATACTGCGGAGACCAGATGCAAGAGCAGTATTCAAGGATAGGGCGAACAAGAGAGATCTACAGAAGTTTCGTTATAAAAGGATCGTTAAACTCTTTAGACCATCGTTTACTGAATCCAAAAACACCTTTTGCCTCATTAACGATGGTATCTATGTGAAGATTGAAGCAGAGTTAAGAATAAAAAAAAAAACGCCAAATCCTTAAATGTTAGTATACGTTGTAAAGGGGTGTTGTCGATTGTGTAACTGACAAGATAAGGTGTAGTACGATTAAATGTCATAACATACACTTTGAACAATTCAGATGCAATTGATTGGCCGAACACCAAAGTTGCATAGCGTTCAAATCGTCTTGTAGACGAGAATGATGTAGGGGATTAGTGTATGATAGAATAAGTTTCACATCATCCGCATACATGAGTACACGGGCATGTGATATAACAGAGGGGAGATCATTTATAAATTGAGTAAAGAGTAAAGGTCCAAGATGACTACCTTGTGGAACACCAGAAGTAACGTGAACTTGTTTAGAGGTAGTCAGCCTCAGCATTACTCTTTGGGTCCTACCTTTTAAATAAGAATTAATCCAAAGCAAAAGAGACGGAGGGAAACCTATTCGGTCAAGTTTAAAAAGTAAAATGTCATGGTGCACAGAGTCAAACGCTTTACTGAAGTCAGTATAAATGACATCAGTTTGCATTTTCGAAAGAAAAGCATCGTTTACCAAGGAAGTAAACTCAAGCAGATTGGTCGTAGTTGACCGATTCTTTACGAATCCATGTTGAACAGGGGAAACAACTGATTTGCAGAAATGCTGCAAATTCGAAGTGATTATTTTTTCAAAAAATTTAGGAATAGCGGACAGTTTTGCAATGCCCCTGTAATTTTGTATATCAGGCTTTCCACCTTTCTTGTGGAGAGGAATGATATAAGATTCTTTCCAAAGAGATGGAAAGACAGAAGATTCAAGGGATAGATTAAAAAGCTTAAGCAATGGATAAAGAAGGGAAGAACAACACTCCTTGAGAAGACAACTAGGAATATTGTCAGGCCCAGGAGAGTAAGAAGATTTTAAAGAGTTTATAGCTAAAAGGAGAGAGGAGTGTGAAATAATAGGAGGAGGTATAGAACTAGAGGAAGAAATAGTATAAGGGTAAGAATTATTATTAGGACAGACTGAGGAGTAAGTTGATTGGAAAAAGTTAGCAAAGAGGTTAGCAGAATCAGAGTCATTACTAGCTTTATCCATCCCAAAAGAAAAAGAAGTTGGCAAACTAGAAGATTTACGCTTCAAGTTTACAAAATTGTAAAACTGTCTCGGATTTTGGGCAAATTGCCTTTTACAACGAGTTAGATAATTCTCATAGCATTGAGAATTCAGAAGAAAGAAGTTCGACTTGGCTATGGAATATTTAGCCAAGTCTGTACACGAACCAGACTTTTTAAACTTTTTAAAATATTTAGATTTTAAGTTTTTAAGATGTGACAATCTGGGAGTAAACCAGGGTGGTTTTAAAGAAGTAGTCGAAGGAATTGACTTGGGAATACTCATATCTAAGACGGAGTTTAGGGTGCTATAAAAAAAAGTAATAGCAGTATTCATATCAACCGAGTCATATAAGAAAGACCAATCGGTTGCATAAATAAGCTGATTCAGTAATGAATAATTTCCTTTACGAAAGCAGTGGCGGGGCTTATTGGCTGATGAGCACGAAATGAGACAATTACAATTGAACATTGCAACCTCTAAAGTAGGATGATATACATCCTCAGAAAGACGTAAAGGAGGGGACCTAGACACATTAAAAATAAGGTAGTCGTTAACAAATACAAAGTCAAGTGTTCTATTCAAATGATTAGAAATTGAATTGATTTGATTTGAAACAAGGAAAGATCAAGCATGCAGTCTATAAAATCATGCTGTGCTGAGGGCATTAGATAATTTTGGGCAGTGAATACATATGATGAATACATGAAACACCATAAATAGGTCATTATCACGCACGTGTGAAGAAACTTCTTTAATACAAGTAATATGATTCATATAAACTTGAATATCAGAAGAAGGAGGGACATAAGAGCATGTAATATAGATATTCCGTGTAGGAAAAGACACCTTAACTGAGACAATCTCAGCGTCAGTAGGCGTACTAAAACAGAAAAGTTCTGACTGGAGAGTGGCTTTAACGGCAATTAACACCCCACCACCTCGAGTCGGCCGATCATTTCTATGCAAAATAAAACTATTCGAAAATACCTCAAAATCGGATATGGTTGAATTTAACCATGTTTCTGAAAAAGCTATTATATCCGAGTCGAAGGAAGTACTGGCCATGAAAAGATTTTTAAGCTTTGAAATAAGACCTCTGACATTCTGATAATGAATACAGATTTGGTCAGAAGATGAAGTTAGTTTTTTGGGGCAGAAATGGTACCCTGTATTGAAGGGACTGGAAGGGTGACAGGCTGGTTACGCTTTTTTGGCTTGAACTCGTGAACAATCATGTGTGGAGGCCAAAATTTGGGATCACAAATGATTGGGAACATATCATGTGAAACATTTATTTTGAATGATGATATTTCACGAGGGGTGGAGAAATTAAATTTGGTTATTGACACGCTAGCAGAAGATTTGCTAGCAATATAGGCTGCCAATGACTCAGAAGTGGTGTCCGATGAAAGCTGAGACACAAAAACTTGCCTACGAGGGGCAACAACCGTTAAAGTAGGCGCTGATGGGGCTGCAGGTAATACAGGAGTTGGAGGAGCTAAAGAGGCACCATGATTGTGTTTAACAATCTGGGCAAGATTACGCGCAGGTCTACCTTTGCGGCCAGGAGCTGACGGGGCTGAGGCAGTTTGGATAACTGGGACAGGGACGGGCTCTACTGGAACTACTATAGGGGATGAAATGGGGGTAATTGGGCAGTCGCTTGGAGAAGGCGATAAATACAACATTGGAGATAAATCCAAGTTGCTAGGTAGGGACAAGAAAAGCGTAGGTGTCTGAACAGACGTAGAGGGCAATTGCAAAAGTTGAGGCTCCAACCGGCGATTGGTTGGAGACTCGAATTTATAATTGGCAAGCAACTCAAAACTCGAGTCAAAATTACTCGTCAGCTGCTTAGCCACATTATTCAATTTTAAAAATTGATTTCTCACAGAACTATACATCCTGGAGAAATCAATTTGCTTTTCGATGCAATCTGGGCACGACCAACGCAAGCCACCGCAGCCCTTCTTGGCAACTTCAGCGATCTTGTCGCAATCACGCCCAGTGAGACCTGCACATTTAGCATGCATCATATTCTCAAACAGCCAGCAATTAACAAATTGAGGCTGTGCAGAATCATCAGCCTGCTTGAACGTGCAAGGTTTCTTACAGCACGACATAATTGTTACAAGAGTATGCAAGTTGTGAGAGCGCAGAGCAAAACGAAAACGGTGCACAAAAATAGAGCAAGTAAACACTCAAAAAAAACAATTATCGTACACAAACAAATTGTTTGGAGCGAAAAGCAATAGCAAAAATTTGCGAGAGCGCGATGCACAAGCAGAAATATGCAGCAGCGAACACACGCACAAACAAGTGTATGCACGGAGGAGCACCAAAGCAAAAGAATCAAAAACAGGCAATAACAACAACACGGAACTGACGCCGCGTTTTATAAATGCAATAATTAACAGACTTACGCTGCACAACAGATAACACTTTGCACAATTTATGAAAGCTTTTTAAATAATGCACCAAAAATGCAAAATTTAGAAATAAAAAGCAGGATTAAAGCGCAAAAATATATAAAAATCTTGAAGCACAAGTAAAACACGTCAATCACTCTCAACTGAGAACTGTCGTGCTGTAAGAAACCACGTTCAAGCAGGCTGATGATTCTGCACAGCCGCAATTTGTTAATTGCTGGCTGTGTGAGAATATGATGCATGCTAAATGTGCAGGTCTCACTGGGCGTGATTGCGACAAGATCGCTGTAGTTGCCAAGAAGGGCAGCGGTGGCTTGCGTTGGTCGTGCCCAGTTTGCATCGAAAAGCAAATTGATTTCTCCAGGATGTATAATTCTGTGAGAAATCAATTTTTAAAATTGAATAACGTGGCTAAGCAGCTGTCGAGTAATTTTGACTCGAGTTTTGAGTTGTTTGCCAATTATAAATTCGAGTCTCCAACCAATCGCCGGTTGGAGCCTCAACTTTTGCAATTGCCCTCTACGTCTGTTCAGACACCTACGCCTTTCTTGTCCCTACCTAGCAACTTGGATTTATCTCCAATGTTGTCTTTATCGCCTTCTCCAAGCGATTGCCCAAATACCCCCATTTCATCCCCTATAGTAGTTTCAGTAGAGCCCGTACCTGATACTGTCCCAATTATCCAAACTGCCTCAGCCCCGTCAGCTCCTGGCCGCAAAGGTAGACCTACGCGTAATCTTGCCCAGATTGTTAAACACAATCATGGTGCCTCTTTAGCTCCTCCAACTCCTGTATTACCTGCAGCCCCATCAGTACCTACTTTAACGGTTGTTGCCCCTCGTAGGCAAGTTTTTGTGTCTCGACTTTCATCGGACACCACTTCTGAGTCATTGGCAGCCTATATTGCTAGCAAATCTTCTGCTAGCGTGTCAATAACCAAATTTAATTTCTCCACCCCTCGTGAAATATCATCATTCAAAATAAATGTTTCACATGATATGTTCCCAATCATTTGTGATCCCAAATTTTGGCCTCCACACATGATTGTTCACGAGTTCAAGCCAAAAAAGCGTAACCAGCCTGTCACCCTTCCAGTCCCTTCAATACAGGATACCATTTCTGCCCCAAAAAACTAACTTCATCTTCTGACCAAATCTGTATTCATTATCAGAATGTCAGAGGTCTTATTTCAAAGCTTAAAAATCTTTTCATGGCCAGTACTTCCTTCGACTCGGATATAATAGCTTTTTCAGAAACATGGTTAAATTCAACCATATCCGATTCTGAGGTATTTTCAAATAGTTTTATTTTGCATAGAAATGATCGGCCGACTCGAGGTGGTGGGGTGTTAATTGCCGTTAAAGCCACTCTCCAGTCAGAACTTTTCTGTTTTAGTACGCCTACTGACGCTGAGATTATCTCAGTTAAGGTGTCTTTTCCTACACGGAATATCTATATTACATGCTCTTATGTCCCTCCTTCTTCTGATATTCAAGTTTATATGAAACATATTACTTGTATTAAAGAAGTTTCTTCACACGTGCGTGATAATGACCTATTTATGGTGTTGGGTGATTTTAATTTGCCGAACATCTCTTGGTCATTATTCACTGCTGAAAATTATCTAGTGCCCTCAGCACAGCATGATTTTATAGACTGCATGCTTGATCTTTCGTTGTTTCAAATCAATTCAATTTCTAATCATTTGAATAGAACACTTGACCTTGTATTTGTTAACGACTACCTTATTTCTAATGTGTCTAGGTCCCCTCCTTTATCTCTTCCTGAGGATGTATATCATCCTACTTTAGAGATTACAATGTTCAATTGTAATCGTCTCATTTCGTGCTCATCAGCCAATAAGCCCCGCCGCTGCTTTCGCAAAGGAAATTATTCATTGCTGAATCAGCTTATTTATGCAACCGATTGGTCTGTCTTATATGACTCGGTTGATATAAACACTGCTATTACTTTTTTTTATAGCACCCTAAACTCCCTCTTAGATATGAGTATTCCCAAGTCAATTCCTTCGACTACTTCTTCAAAACCACCCTGGTTTACTCCCAGATTGTCACATATTAAAAACTTAAAATCTAAATATTTTAAAAAGTTTAAAAAGTCTGGTTCGTGTACAGACTTGGCTAAATATTCCATAGCCAAGTCGAACTTCTTTCTTTTGAATTCTCAATGCTATGAGAATTATCTAACTCGTTGTAAAAGGCAATTTGCCCAAAATCCGAGACAGTTTTACAATTTTGTAAACTTGAAGCGTAAATCTTCAGGTTTGCCAACTTCTTTTTCTTTCGGGATGGATAAAGCTAGTAATGACTCTGATTCTGCTAACCTCTTTGCTAATTTTTTCCAATCAACTTACTCCTCAGTCTGTCCTAATAATAATTCTTACCCTTATACTATTTCTTCCTCTAGTTCTATACCTCCTCCTATTATTTCACACTCCTCTCTCCTTTTCGCTATAAACTCTTTAAAATCTTCTTACTCTCCTGGGCCTGATAATATTCCTAGTTGTCTACTCAAGGAGTGTAGTTCTTCCCTTCTTTACCCATTGCAAAAGCTTTTTAATCTATCTCTTGAATCTTCTGTCTTTCCATCTCTTTGGAAAGAATCTTATATCATTCCTCTCCACAAGAAAGGTGGAAAGTCTGATATACAAAATTACAGGGGCATTGCAAAACTGTCCGCTATTCCTAAATTATTTGAAAAAATAATCACTTCGAATTTGCAGCATTTCTGCAAATCAGTTGTTTCCCCTGTTCAACATGGATTCGTAAAGAATCGGTCAACTACGACCAATCTGCTTGAGTTTACTTCCTTGGTAAACGATGCTTTTCTTTCGAAAATGCAAACTGATGTCATTTATACTGACTTCAGTAAAGCGTTTGACTCTGTGCACCATGACATTTTACTTTTTAAACTTGACCGAATAGGTTTCCCTCCGTCTCTTTTGCTTTGGATTAATTCTTATTTAAAAGGTAGGACCCAAAGAGTAATGCTGAGGCTGACTACCTCTAAACAAGTTCACGTTACTTCTGGTGTTCCTCAAGGTAGTCATCTTGGACCTTTACTCTTTACTCTTTTTATAAATGATCTCCCCTCTGTTATATCACATGCCCGTGTACTCATGTATGCGGATGATGTGAAACTTATTCTATCATACACTAATCCCCTACATCATTCTCGTCTACAAGACGATTTGAACGCTATGCAACTTTGGTGTTCGGCCAATCAATTGCATCTGAATTGTTCAAAGTGTATGTTTATGACATTTAATCGTACCACACCTTATCTTGTCAGTTATACAATCGACAATACCCCTTTACAACGTATACTAACAGTTAAGGATCTAGGCGTTCTATTTGATTCTAAGCTCTGTTTCAATCTTCACATAGATACCATCGTTAATGAGGCAAAAGGTGTACTTGGATTCATTAAACGATGGTCTAAAGAGTTTAACGATCCTTTTATAACGAAACTTCTGTACATCTCTCTTGTTCGCCCTATCCTTGAATACTGCTCTTGCATCTGGTCTCCGCAGTATAACAATAGCCAGGATCGTATTGAATCTGTTCAGAAGCAATTTCTGCTTTTTGCCTTACGAGGTTTAAATTGGGACCCTAATCTTCGGTTGCCATCCTACTCCAGCAGGCTGCTTCTTCTTAACCTTCCGTCGTTAACCAACCGTAGGACAATTCTCGGTGTTGTCCTTCTACATAAGTTGATTATTGGCGATATAGATTCTCCTTTTCTGCTAGGGCGTCTTCAATTCTCTGTTCCGTCTAGACCAACCAGAAATTACCGCCCCTTATTCCTGTCTACGTGCACAACAGACTACGCTATGCACAATCCTTTTCGCGTGCTATGTAAAAATTATAATAGTTTGCATCACGTTTTCTCTACCGAACTTTCTCTCCCCGTAATAAAATCGTTGCTTTCAGGATACCTTCGGGAAGTCACTGACCATTCCCAGCTATGAGCAGGGGCATAGCTTGCCGGACAGGCTATAAATTTCCCCCACCGGGTCGGTGATTTCCCATTACTTTTCTCTCTGTCTTATCTACTTAACACTCTATATATCTTGCCTCCATTTCTTTACTTTATTAACATTACTCTTCTTACTTTCTTTTTTCCTATTTATTGTATTTTATTAATTAATATAGCAAACTAAGATTATTTTTAATTTTACTTAAGAACACTTTTTTCCTACTTACACCCTTCTGATTAGATGTAGGCTCTAATGGCGTCACTGACAAATTTAGCTGTGAAAAGGGGCACAGCTGGCCGGACTGGCAACTAAAACACCTCCATCGGTCGGTGATGCTATTTAGAGAACTATGTTATCTAACTAGGCTTTTAGCATATAATTCTATTATCTATTGTATGTATAATCTACGGAATAATGAGGAAGACACTCGTTTTGTCGACCTTAAATAAATAAATAAATAAATAAATAAATAAATACCAGACTTTCCATCTGATATAAGATTCTTTCCAAAGAGATGGAAAGACAGAAGCTTTAAGGGATAGATTTAAAAGCACTGGATAAACAAGGGAAGAACAACACTCCTTGAGTAGACAACTAGGAATATTGTCAGGCCCAGGGGAGCAAGTAGCACTGCTTGCTCGTTTTTATTATACCCTTGCAGAGGGTATTATAATTTTGTCGTGAAATGTGCAACGCATAGAAGGAGACTTCTCCGACCCCATAAAGTATATATATTCTTGATCAGCATCAACAACCGAGTCGATATAGCCATGTCCGTCTGTCCGTTTCTATGCGAACTAGTCTCTCAGTTTTAAAGCTATCTTAATGAAACTTTGCAGAAGTCCCTTTTTCTGTTGCACGCAGCACATATGTCAAAACCAGCTGGATCGGACCACTATATCATATAGCTGCCATAGGAACGATCGGTCGAAAATTAAGTTTTTGTATGAAAAAACATTTTGTTTTTCAAGATATCTTACCAAACTCGGCATTTATTAGTTTTACTAAGCTCCTCATATATATGCAAAATCCTATTAAGATCAGACCACTATATCATATAGCTGCCATTGGAACGATCGGTCGAAAATTAAGTTTTTGTATGAAAAAACATTTTGTTTTTCAAGATATCTTGACCAAACTCGACATTTATTAGTTTTACTAAGCTCCTCATATATATGCAAAATCCTATTAAGGTCGGACCACTATATCATATAGCTGCCATAGGAACGATCGGTCGAAAATTATGTTTTTGTATGAAAAAACATTTTGTTTTTTAAGATATCTTGACCAAACTCGGCATTTATTAGTTTTACTAAGCTCCTCATATATATGCAAAATCCTATTAAGATCGGACTACTATATCATATATCTGCCATAGGAACGATCGGTCGAAAACTAGGTTTTTAATTAAAAGCCTTATGTGTTTATCAAGATACCTTCACCAAACTCGGCATTAACCATTTTCTCAACATTAATAGGTTGGGTCTGGTATGGGTATTAGATCTTCGGCGTGCCGAAGATAGCCTTTCTATCTCGTTTTTATTTATTTTGTATTACTACGAAAGCAAAAGAGCGCGTAGCGCGAGCTGCATTTGGTGTTGGAATAAGAGGGTTCAGGGAATCGGGGAGCTCCCGATTAGAGCCTCTTAATGTTTTTTTTTCGCGCGAATCACGATGCAATGTACTGCATCCCACCTCCCGCCTAGCTGACCGAGAGGCGTAGTCGTGTAACGCACGACACGCGTCGCGAAGTAGAAAACAAATACGTACTACGACTATATGCTAAGACTATCTACTTGCTAAATAGTTAAGAATAGAAGACTTTATACGAGGAAGAGGAGAATCCGAGCAGAATACTCTGTAATTTTTGTTATAATCGTCACATTCATAGTTAGTTAGTTTAACAAAATTGAAGCGATGAAGGTGAATAATTCCATGCTAGTAGTCTAGTAAAGACAAAAATTTACTTGGCTAGTCAACACAGAATTGTTGTTTTCACCAGTTATTAGTTAATGAATAAATATAAGACCAACCATAGTTCTATGATTACTGAAGGGAGCAAGATTATTCATCAGAAGTCTGCTGGACTATGACCGTATCCGCACTCGAGAATCCCAATTTAAGCCACTAAGGGCAAAAAACAAGACTTGTTTCTATACAGATTCAATATTAGATACATAGGCATTCTCAAGTATAGATCGTACCAAAGATATATAAAGGGTCTTTGTCGTGTACGGATCGTCAAACTCCTTCGACCATCGCTGGATGGAATCCAAAACAATTTTGGCCTTATTAAACATGGTCTTAACATGAGAGTCGAATTTAAATTTATGATCAAGAATGACACCCAGATCATTAACTTTATTACAAGTACTGTTAACACGCTCCTTGCGGTAAGCAAGGATTTAAGAAACCAATTGAGAGCTGCTTCAATAGAAAGTCATTGCTTTACATTTGGAGCAGTTTTAATTTAAGATGTTGGCCTGAAACGCATCAGTATCAGCTTGTAATAGATAACATGATGCCATATCTTTATATGCAAGGCATAATTTCACATCATTAGCATACATTAAGAGTGAGACCGTATCAAGGGAAGGTCAATAATGAAGGAGTAAAGAGTAGCGGGCCAAGATGAATACCTTGAGGAACACCGGAATTCACCAGGATACGTTTAGAACACGAATTTCTAAAAAGTTGGTATAAAGTATTTAGTAACGATGACGCTATTTAGCATTTTTGCTTACATTCCATGAAATGTTAATTGAATTGAATAACTATCGATATTGTCGATCGATGTATAATACATTGAAGTGTTATCAGTTTGTCTGTCGAGTAAAAGAGTTGAAGCGGAGCTTATGGGCAATTTCAACGCTCGTGGCGGACTCTAGTTTAAACATTGGCGTCTGAGCAACAGGATAAGGTCTTAATCCGGAAGAAGCTAAATATTAAAGCAAATTGGAATTACGCTTAATTCAATAAGAGAATAGCCGGCGACTGCGGCGGAAATCTTGTATTGCATTTCTTGCAGGCATGTTAAGTTCAATTCGATTTGTGACAGGGTGACAGGCTGGTTACGCTTTTTTGGCTTGAACTCGTGAACAATCATGTGTGGAGGCCAAAATTTGGGATCACAAATGATTGGGAACATATCATGTGAAACATTTATTTTGAATGATGATATTTCACGAGGGGTGGAGAAATTAAATTTGGTTATTGACACGCTAGCAGAAGATTTGCTAGCAATATAGGCTGCCAATGACTCAGAAGTGGTGTCCGATGAAAGCTGAGACACAAAAACTTGCCTACGAGGGGCAACAACCGTTAAAGTAGGCGCTGATGGGGCTGCAGGTAATACAGGAGTTGGAGGAGCTAAAGAGGCACCATGATTGTGTTTAACAATCTGGGCAAGATTACGCGCAGGTCTACCTTTGCGGCCAGGAGCTGACGGGGCTGAGGCAGTTTGGATAACTGGGACAGGGACGGGCTCTACTGGAACTACTATAGGGGATGAAATGGGGGTAATTGGGCAGTCGCTTGGAGAAGGCGATAAATACAACATTGGAGATAAATCCAAGTTGCTAGGTAAGGACAAGAAAAGCGTAGGTGTCTGAACAGACGTAGAGGGCAATTGCAAAAGTTGAGGCTCCAACCGGCGATTGGTTGGAGACTCGAATTTATAATTGGCAAGCAACTCAAAACTCGAGTCAAAATTACTCGTCAGCTGCTTAGCCACATTATTCAATTTTAAAAATTGATTTCTCACAGAACTATACATCCTGGAGAAATCAATTTGCTTTTCGATGCAATCTGGGCACGACCAACGCAAGCCACCGCAGCCCTTCTTGGCAACTTCAGCGATCTTGTCGCAATCACGCCCAGTGAGACCTGCACATTTAGCATGCATCATACTCTCAAACAGCCAGCAATTAACAAATTGAGGCTGTGCAGAATCATCAGCCTGCTTGAACGTGCAAGGTTTCTTACAGCACGACATAATTGTTACAAGAGTATGCAAGTTGTGAGAGCGCAGAGCAAAACGAAAACGGTGCACAAAAATAGCAAGTAAACACTCAAAAAACAATTATCGTACACAAACAAATTGTTTGGAGCGAAAAGCAATAGCAAAAATTTGCGAGAGCGCGATGCACAAGCAGAAATATGCAGCAGCGAACACACGCACAAACAAGTGTATGCACGGAGGAGCACCAAAGCAAAAGAATCAAAAACAGGCAATAACAACAACACGGAACTGACGCCGCGTTTTATAAATGCAATAATTAACAGACTTACGCTGCACAACAGATAACACTTTGCACAATTTATGAAAGCTTTTTAAATAATGCACCAAAAATGCAAAATTTAGAAATAAAAAGCAGGATTAAAGCGCAAAAATATATAAAAATCTTGGAGCACAAGTAAAACACGTCAATCACTCTCAACTGAGAACTCTCTCTGCATTTTCGAAAGGAAAGCATCACTTACCAAGGGAGTAAATTCAAGCAGAATGGTCGTAGTTGACTTTACGAATCAATGTTGAACAGGGGAGACAACTGATTTGCAGATATGCTGCAAATTCAAAGTGATTATTTTTTCAAATAATTTAGGAATGGAGCACAGTTTTGCAATGCCCCTGTAACTTTTTATACCAGACTTTCCATCTGATATAAGATTCTTTCCAAAGAGATGGAAAGACAGAAGCTTTAAGGGATAGATTTAAAAGCACTGGATAAACAAGGGAAGAACAACACTCCTTGAGTAGACAACTAGGAATATTGTCAGGCCCAGGGGAGCAAGTAGCACTGCTTGCTCGTTTTTATTATACCCTTGCAGAGGGTATTATAATTTTGTCGTGAAATGTGCAACGCATAGAAGGAGACTTCTCCGACCCCATAAAGTATATATATTCTTGATCAGCATCAACAACCGAGTCGATATAGCCATGTCCGTCTGTCCGTTTCTATGCGAACTAGTCTCTCAGTTTTAAAGCTATCTTAATGAAACTTTGCAGAAGTCCCTTTTTCTGTTGCACGCAGCACATATGTCAAAGCCAGCTGGATCGGACCACTATATCATATAGCTGCCATAGGAACGATCGGTCGAAAATTAAGTTTTTGTATGAAAAAACATTTTGTTTTTCAAGATATCTTGACCAAACTCGGCATTTATTAGTTTTACTAAGCTCCTCATATATATGCAAAATCCTATTAAGATCAGACCACTATATCATATAGCTGCCATTGGAACGATCGGTCGAAAATTAAGTTTTTGTATGAAAAAACATTTTGTTTTTCAAGATATCTTGACCAAACTCGACATTTATTAGTTTTACTAAGCTCCTCATATATATG
Source organism: Drosophila ezoana (assembly GCA_035045725.1). Taxonomy (NCBI): domain Eukaryota; kingdom Metazoa; phylum Arthropoda; class Insecta; order Diptera; family Drosophilidae; genus Drosophila; species Drosophila ezoana. The sequence goes on along the minus strand of JAWNOU010000195.1, from coordinate 172,294 downwards.
CAAAATCCTATTAAGGTCGGACCACTATATCATATAGCTGCCATAGGAACGATCGGTCGAAAATTATGTTTTTGTATGAAAAAACATTTTGTTTTTTAAGATATCTTGACCAAACTCGGCATTTATTAGTTTTACTAAGCTCCTCATATATATGCAAAATCCTATTAAGATCGGACCACTATATCATATAGCTGCCATAGGAACGATCGGTCGAAAATTAAGTTTTTGTATGAAAAAACATTTTGTTTTTCAAGATATCTTGACCAAACTCGGCATTTATTAGTTTTACTATGCTCCTCATACATATGCAAAATCTTATTTACATCGGACTACTATATCATATATCTGCCATAGGAACGATCGGTCGAAAACTAGGTTTTTAATTAAAAGCCTTATGTGTTTATCAAGATACCTTCACCAAACTCGGCATTAACCATTTTCTTAACATTAATAGGTTGGGTCTGGTATGGGTATTAGATCTTCGGCGTGCCGAAGATAGCCTTTCTTTCTCGTTTTTATTTATTTTGTATTACTACGAAAGCAAAAGAGCGCGTAGCGCGAGCTGCATTTGGTGTTGGAATAAGAGGGTTCAGGGAATCGGGGAGCTCCCGATTAGAGCCTCTTAATGTTTTTTTTCGCGCGAATCACGATGCAATGTACTGCATCCCACCTCCCGCCTAGCTGACCGAGGGGCGTAGTCGTGTAACGCACGACACGCGTCGCGAAGTAGAAAACAAATACGTACTACGACTATATGCTAAGACTATCTACTTGCTAAATAGTTAAGAATAGAAGACTTTATACGAGGAAGAGGAGAATCCGAGCAGAATACTCTGTAATTTTTGTTATAATCGTCACATTCATAGTTAGTTAGTTTAACAAAATTGAAGCGATGAAGGTGAATAATTCCATGCTAGTAGTCTAGTAAAGACAAAAATTTACTTGGCTAGTCAACACAGAATTGTTGTTTTCACCAGTAATTAGTTAATGAATAAATATAAGACCAAGCATAGTTCTATGATTACTGAAGGGAGCAAGATTATTCATCAGAAGTCTGCTGGACTATGACCGTATCCGCACTCGAGAATCCCAATTTAAGCCACGAAGGGCAAAAAACAAGACTTGTTTCTATACAGATTCAATATTAGATACATAGGCATTCTCAAGTATAGATCGTACCAAAGATATATAAAGGGTCTTTGTCGTGTACGGATCGTCAAACTCCTTCGACCATCGCTGGATGGAATCCAAAACAATTTTGGCCTTATTAAACATGGTCTTAACATGAGAGTCGAATTTAAATTTATGATCAAGAATGACACCTAGATCATTAACTTTATTACAAGTACTGTTAACACGCTCCTTGCGGTAAGCAAGGATTTAAGAAACCAATTGAGAGCTGCTTCAATAGAAAGTCATTGCTTTACATTTGGAGCAGTTTTAATTTAAGATGTTGGCCTGAAACGCATCAGTATCAGCTTGTAATAGATAACATGATGCCATATCTTTATATGCAAGGCATAATTTCACATCATTAGCATACATTAAGAGTGAGACCGTATCAAGGGAAGGTCAATAATGAAGGAGTAAAGAGTAGCGGGCCAAGATGAATACCTTGAGGAACACCGGAATTCACCAGGATACGTTTAGAACACGAATTTCTAAAAAGTTGGTATAAAGTATTTAGTAACGATGACGCTATTTAGCATTTTTGCTTACATTCCATGAAATGTTAATTGAATTGAATAACTATCGATATTGTCGATCGATGTATAATACATTGAAGTGTTATCAGTTTGTCTGTCGAGTAAAAGAGTTGAAGCGGAGCTTATGGGCAATTTCAACGCTCGTGGCGGACTCTAGTTTAAACATTGGCGTCTGAGCAACAGGATAAGGTCTTAATCCGGAAGAAGCTAAATATTAAAGCAAATTGGAATTACGCTTAATTCAATAAGAGAATAGCCGGCGACTGCGGCGGAAATCTTGTATTGCATTTCTTGCAGGCATGTTAAGTTCAATTCGATTTGTGACAGGGTGACAGGCTGGTTACGCTTTTTTGGCTTGAACTCGTGAACAATCATGTGTGGAGGCCAAAATTTGGGATCACAAATGATTGGGAACATATCATGTGAAACATTTATTTTGAATGATGATATTTCACGAGGGGTGGAGAAATTAAATTTGGTTATTGACACGCTAGCAGAAGATTTGCTAGCAATATAGGCTGCCAATGACTCAGAAGTGGTGTCCGATGAAAGCTGAGACACAAAAACTTGCCTACGAGGGGCAACAACCGTTAAAGTAGGCGCTGATGGGGCTGCAGGTAATACAGGAGTTGGAGGAGCTAAAGAGGCACCATGATTGTGTTTAACAATCTGGGCAAGATTACGCGCAGGTCTACCTTTGCGGCCAGGAGCTGACGGGGCTGAGGCAGTTTGGATAACTGGGACAGGGACGGGCTCTACTGGAACTACTATAGGGGATGAAATGGGGGTAATTGGGCAGTCGCTTGGAGAAGGCGATAAATACAACATTGGAGATAAATCCAAGTTGCTAGGTAAGGACAAGAAAAGCGTAGGTGTCTGAACAGACGTAGAGGGCAATTGCAAAAGTTGAGGCTCCAACCGGCGATTGGTTGGAGACTCGAATTTATAATTGGCAAGCAACTCAAAACTCGAGTCAAAATTACTCGTCAGCTGCTTAGCCACATTATTCAATTTTAAAAATTGATTTCTCACAGAACTATACATCCTGGAGAAATCAATTTGCTTTTCGATGCAATCTGGGCACGACCAACGCAAGCCACCGCAGCCCTTCTTGGCAACTTCAGCGATCTTGTCGCAATCACGCCCAGTGAGACCTGCACATTTAGCATGCATCATACTCTCAAACAGCCAGCAATTAACAAATTGAGGCTGTGCAGAATCATCAGCCTGCTTGAACGTGCAAGGTTTCTTACAGCACGACATAATTGTTACAAGAGTATGCAAGTTGTGAGAGCGCAGAGCAAAACGAAAACGGTGCACAAAAATAGCAAGTAAACACTCAAAAAACAATTATCGTACACAAACAAATTGTTTGGAGCGAAAAGCAATAGCAAAAATTTGCGAGAGCGCGATGCACAAGCAGAAATATGCAGCAGCGAACACACGCACAAACAAGTGTATGCACGGAGGAGCACCAAAGCAAAAGAATCAAAAACAGGCAATAACAACAACACGGAACTGACGCCGCGTTTTATAAATGCAATAATTAACAGACTTACGCTGCACAACAGATAACACTTTGCACAATTTATGAAAGCTTTTTAAATAATGCACCAAAAATGCAAAATTTAGAAATAAAAAGCAGGATTAAAGCGCAAAAATATATAAAAATCTTGGAGCACAAGTAAAACACGTCAATCACTCTCAACTGAGAACTCTCTCTGCATTTTCGAAAAGAAAGCATCACTTACCAAGGGAGTAAATTCAAGCAGAATGGTCGTAGTTGACTTTACGAATCAATGTTGAACAGGGGAGACAACTGATTTGCAGATATGCTGCAAATTCAAAGTGATTATTTTTTCAAATAATTTAGGAATGGAGCACAGTTTTGCAATGCCCCTGTAACTTTTTATACCAGACTTTCCATCTGATATAAGATTCTTTCCAAAGAGATGGAAAGACAGAAGCTTTAAGGGATAGATTTAAAAGCACTGGATAAACAAGGGAAGAACAACACTCCTTGAGTAGACAACTAGGAATATTGTCAGGCCCAGGGGAGCAAGTAGCACTGCTTGCTCGTTTTTATTATACCCTTGCAGAGGGTATTATAATTTTGTCGTGAAATGTGCAACGCATAGAAGGAGACTTCTCCGACCCCATAAAGTATATATATTCTTGATCAGCATCAACAACCGAGTCGATATAGCCATGTCCGTCTGTCCGTTTCTATGCGAACTAGTCTCTCAGTTTTAAAGCAATCTTAATGAAACTTTGCAGAAGTCCCTTTTTCTGTTGCACGCAGCACATATGTCAAAGCCAGCTGGATCGGACCACTATATCATATAGCTGCCATAGGAACGATCGGTCGAAAATTAAGTTTTTGTATGAAAAAACATTTTGTTTTTCAAGATATCTTGACCAAACTCGGCATTTATTAGTTTTACTAAGCTCCTCATATATATGCAAAATCCTATTAAGATCAGACCACTATATCATATAGCTGCCATTGGAACGATCGGTCGAAAATTAAGTTTTTGTATGAAAAAACATTTTGTTTTTCAAGATATCTTGACCAAACTCGACATTTATTAGTTTTACTAAGCTCCTCATATATATGCAAAATCCTATTAAGGTCGGACCACTATATCATATAGCTGCCATAGGAACGATCGGTCGAAAATTATGTTTTTGTATGAAAAAACATTTTGTTTTTTAAGATATCTTGACCAAACTCGGCATTTATTAGTTTTACTAAGCTCCTCATATATATGCAAAATCCTATTAAGATCGGACCACTATATCATATTGCTGCCATAGGAACGATCGGTCGAAAATTAAGTTTTTGTATGAAAAAACATTTTGTTTTTCAAGATATCTTGACCAAACTCGGCATTTATTAGTTTTACTATGCTCCTCATACATATGCAAAATCTTATTTACATCGGACTACTATATCATATATCTGCCATAGGAACGATCGGTCGAAAACTAGGTTTTTAATTAAAAGCCTTATGTGTTTATCAAGATACCTTCACCAAACTCGGCATTAACCATTTTCTTAACATTAATAGGTTGGGTCTGGTATGGGTATTAGATCTTCGGCGTGCCGAAGATAGCCTTTCTTTCTCGTTTTTATTTATTTTGTATTACTACGAAAGCAAAAGAGCGCGTAGCGCGAGCTGCATTTGGTGTTGGAATAAGAGGGTTCAGGGAATCGGGGAGCTCCCGATTAGAGCCTCTTAATGTTTTTTTTTCGCGCGAATCACGATGCAATGTACTGCATCCCACCTCCCGCCTAGCTGACCGAGGGGCGTAGTCGTGTAACGCACGACACGCGTCGCGAAGTAGAAAACAAATACGTACTACGACTATATGCTAAGACTATCTACTTGCTAAATAGTTAAGAATAGAAGACTTTATAAGAGGAAGAGGAGAATCCGAGCAGAATACTCTGTAATTTTTGTTATAATCGTCACATTCATAGTTAGTTAGTTTAACAAAATTGAAGCGATGAAGGTGAATAATTCCATGCTAGTAGTCTAGTAAAGACAAAAATTTACTTGGCTAGTCAACACAGAATTGTTGTTTTCACCAGTAATTAGTTAATGAATAAATATAAGACCAAGCATAGTTCTATGATTACTGAAGGGAGCAAGATTATTCATCAGAAGTCTGCTGGACTATGACCGTATCCGCACTCGAGAATCCCAATTTAAGCCACGAAGGGCAAAAAACAAGACTTGTTTCTATACAGATTCAATATTAGATACATAGGCATTCTCAAGTATAGATCGTACCAAAGATATATAAAGGGTCTTTGTCGTGTACGGATCGTCAAACTCCTTCGACCATCGCTGGATGGAATCCAAAACAATTTTGGCCTTATTAAACATGGTCTTAACATGAGAGTCGAATTTAAATTTATGATCAAGAATGACACCTAGATCATTAACTTTATTACAAGTACTGTTAACACGCTCCTTGCGGTAAGCAAGGATTTAAGAAACCAATTGAGAGCTGCTTCAATAGAAAGTCATTGCTTTACATTTGGAGCAGTTTTAATTTAAGATGTTGGCCTGAAACGCATCAGTATCAGCTTGTAATAGATAACATGATGCCATATCTTTATATGCAAGGCATAATTTCACATCATTAGCATACATTAAGAGTGAGACCGTATCAAGGGAAGGTCAATAATGAAGGAGTAAAGAGTAGCGGGCCAAGATGAATACCTTGAGGAACACCGGAATTCACCAGGATACGTTTAGAACACGAATTTCTAAAAAGTTGGTATAAAGTATTTAGTAACGATGACGCTATTTAGCATTTTTGCTTACATTCCATGAAATGTTAATTGAATTGAATAACTATCGATATTGTCGATCGATGTATAATACATTGAAGTGTTATCAGTTTGTCTGTCGAGTAAAAGAGTTGAAGCGGAGCTTATGGGCAATTTCAACGCTCGTGGCGGACTCTAGTTTAAACATTGGCGTCTGAGCAACAGGATAAGGTCTTAATCCGGAAGAAGCTAAATATTAAAGCAAATTGGAATTACGCTTAATTCACCAAGAGAATAGCCGGCGACTGCGGCGGAAATCTTGTATTGCATTTCTTGCAGGCATGTTAAGTTCCATTCGATTTGTGTTAAAATAAGTATTATGAATTAAAGAAGTGTCAAAATATTGGTAGATGAGCCTTAAAAAGTGTGTGCAAATTTATCACATGTAGTTTTGGCAATAAAGTGCGGTAAATATTCATACAAATGTACAGTACACTTGTATTGTATGCATACGTGCCCAAATTATAGGAGCGCAAGTTTGTGTGCTCAAACGCCAACATACATACATCGTGGCATACACCAACCTGACTGACTTTGACTTGACATTGGGTTTGAATTCTTTTTCGAACAATTGACGGTTCTTTACGTACGCGTGAGTTCTCAGGGAAGTACACCGAGTGAGGCAGTTGGTTCAATACATTTAGTATGCTGATAGGGTTCCGACCCTATGCATGATGACTTGTCGAAGCTAATACATTTGCGATCCACTTTAGGTGTCGTTCCTTTAAGAGCCATTGACTGATTGAAATTATTGGGTGTTAACTACCATCGCTCCTTATGGTTACTGCAAGACCGTTATGAAAACAAGGAAATTATTGTTCAATCTCACAACAATGAGCTGTTTAATCTGATACGTGTCAAGTATGTTGGCTCGGAGACTGAGAGTATTTGTAGACAGTGTAAATTCGCAGTCGGTGTCCCTTAATTCTTTAATGCTTAAAACTAAAGATTCAGCTAATGCCCTCGGAATATGTTGGGTGAGTCAATGCGACCAATTTCAGTTCTCGTTTAATGTCAAATGCTCAACAACTATTACGAAGCGAACAGTGCTATCAGAACCAGCTCAAGTGTTCGATCCCTTGGGATTCTTGAGTCCTATTCGGATTCTAGGTAAGATATTCATGCAAAAGTTGTGGTTACTGAAGCACGACTGGTATGAAGTGCTGCCCGCATGTTACGCGGCTCAATTGAAAAGATACTGAGAGTAACTGAAGCTCATAAATCATAAATCGCGTTTGAGGTGGACTCATTAGAGCTTGTCGGGTTCTCTGACGAGCCAATCGAGCCTATAGTGGAGCGATTTATACTCACGTGCATAATAAAGGCAAAGGATATCACTTGTATTCATCTAAAGGTTTAGCAGCCACGATATTTTACAGACTCCACAATTGTGCTCAACTGGTTGTTACTACTACTGGCTACTTTCGTAGCCAACCGGGTGGCTGAAATACAAAAGTTAAGCAATATCCAGGATTAGTATAAAGTAGAGTCAAAGTTAAGCCCAGCAGATATTGTATGCAGGAGATTATATCCAACGGACTTGAACAGTGCAACCTTACGGTGGGAGGGCCCTGGTGTTTTAAGGCATCCGGTAGATGACTGGGCTTACGTGCAATGGCGCTGCAGCGACGAAGCAATACCTGAACAAAGGAAGGGTACGTTTTCACTTGCAGTTAATTGCCTCGAGACGAGGGAGACTTACGATGCTTTCGGGGAATGTAAATTTACAAACGATTAAGGTGGCGTAGAGCTAAAGTGCGGCAAATTATAGGGCATCATTAGTCGGACCTAGCAACGAACAGATCGGATGTCTATTTCTGATCGCCGAAGACAATGCACCGCCTGATAAATGGTTACTAGGAAGAGTGTCAGAATAACATCCCGGATGCGATAGCGCAGTGCGTGTCGTGACTCTCAAGACCAACACGGGATTTTTAAGCGGAATGAACATAGAATCTGCTGATTGTCAATGGAGTCAATAATAGATGGTGTTTTGGAAGGAGGTTCCATGTTTGCACCACAAGTTAATATAAAGTATTTAGTAACGATGACAGAGATATTTAGTATTTTTGCTTAGATCCCTCGAAAAGTTAGTTGAATTGAATAACTATCGATATTGTCGATCAATGTATTGTTCATTGAACTGTAATCAGTTTGTCTGTCGGGTAAAAGAGTTTGAAGCGGAGCTAATTGGAATTTTTGCTTGGAAGGGAATGTTCCTAATAATTATGAATTTCAACGCTCGTGGAGGATTCTAGCTCGAACAAATACATGTGAGTACAAATTTTTCTTAAAATAAGCATAAAATCTGTTCCACTAACTTATTTCGAATGTGAAAAATGCTTTACAAGGCATTGCGTCTAAGGTATATTTTCTTAAGCTAGAAGCTTATGCTGATTATGCCGATGTCACCAGCTGCAGACCGTTTTGGTGGACTACCGCACCCGTGCGGATTATTTGCGGCTATAAATCCGCACCGAGCACCAAAGAGACGGTGCCGGGCTGATGCCCGCCAAGACGATGTTTTCCAGTTTGCTGCTTTTTATACACTGAACCCATTGAAAATATGTAAAAAGGGTAGAATGTATTTGTGCAAATATATGTAACAGGTTGAAGGAAGCATCTCCGACCATATAAAGTATATATATTCTTGATCAGCATTAACAGCCGAGTCGATCTAGCCAGGTGCGTCAGTCTGTCTGTCTGTCCGTCCATCGGTCTGTCCGTATGTATAAATGCAAGGATCTTAGAACCTATAAGAGCTTGAGACTTGAAATTTTAGCTGTAGGTGCAGATCGAGTTTATTTCCGATAATCGATAACTTAATTCGTTTCCAAGCAATATATAAAAATCTAAATCATATTTTTTGAGCAAGAGAGTCACAAAACTTGATATGCTACTTCTAGAATAGTATACATATATCTATAAAATCATGCTGTGCTAATGACCAAGCTTTTAATAGGTCATAGCAACTCACATGTGTAGAAACTTCTTGAATACAAGTAATATGTTTCATATAAACTTCAATATCAGGTGAAAGACGAACACATAATATAAATATCACGTGATGGAAAATTCACCAAAACTGAGACAATCTAAGCGTCAGTAGGCGTAGTATAGTCGATTCATTATCTGCAAATAAGTGCGTTGAATTTGGTTCCGTTGATGGCGGTGGCAAGACAGAGATGCCGACACCGGTGTCGATGAGTAAGTTTATGTTGCCTTGCTGAACCTTTGTAGGGAAGGGCCATGATGTGTTGGACGTCGTCAGATGCACCCGCTGAATACAAGAACAGTTTTAGTTTTTTTTTTTCTGTTTTGGATTAAACGAGCACAGCTCAAGGCATTTGCGCGCATCGTTGCCAAATTTCAAGAGATTCCAACACAAGCATTCACAGTGATTTAGGGAAACTGTCGGTTATTTTTGGCTATCGTACTTAATTCGTTCTGCAACTATGTGGGCCGTTACCACTTATATCAATCTCCTACCGATGCTTCTGCATTTTCGTTTGTTCACTCTCGTAATATCACTCTATAATGCAAGCCTTCAGCCTTTTAGGGAAATTTTGATTGTGAAAAGATCCGATTGATTTGCCAAAGACGCTGCCATGTCGTTTTTTACATTATTTTGCACGACCATATTTTCCGACGAATTGTCGCCATCTTGTGCGGCTTAGCTTTCTTACATGACAATTAAACGTTTTAATGCGACTAAAAAGCTGTACAAAGATTTGCAGTATGAATGTATTTTACTATTTTATTTCTATTAAGATAAAGATTAATCATATTATATTAAAAAAATACTATAGTTCATTACAACAAAAAGAAGCTGGCGTCCCAGACTTAATTACTTTTAAATTTGTTTAGTTAAGTTACATTGCTTTTTAAAGTAGAAGTTTTTTAAAGTATTTTTAAGATGACCAGTTCCCGTTTATCTGAGATCGTAAATGGTGATGAATAACATTTGCATATCCTTTTCAGCGGTTGGAATTACCGTGAATGTGGAATACTTCTACATAAATTAAGCTGCAGTAACAGCTAGCTCGTTGACTTATATATATACCTTTATATATTATACCTTTGTGACTAGGTACCCAAAAAATGTGAATGCAAAAGCATAAGTTTTTATAAGTAAATTTTAAATTTTGACAGTTATGGGGTTGGAGTTGGAAATGTTGCTTATGGCTTCCACAGTAGACAGACCGTATGTGCAGATGACAAATGTTTCCAGAGTTTCGTTGAGCCTAATTTACAGCTTTTAGAATAGCTACTGCTCCCGCCTAGAATATAAAGCAATACTGTGGGAGGTACCCAGCTGTTAATTTATTTATTTATTTATTTAAGGTCGACAAAACGAGTGTCTTCCTCATTATTCCGTAGATTATACATACAATAGATAATAGAATTATATGCTAAAAGCCTAGTTAGATAACATAGTTCTCTAAATAGCATCACCGACCGATGGAGGTGTTTTAGTTGCCAGTCCGGCCAGCTGTGCCCCTTTTCACAGCTAAATTTGTCAGTGACGCTATTAGAGCCTACATCTAAGCAGAAGGGTGTAAGTAGGAAAAAAGTGTTCTTAAGTAAAATTAAAAATAATCTTAGTTTGCTATATTAATTAATAAAATACAATAAATAGGAAAAAAGAAAGTAAGAAGAATAATGTTAATAAAGTAAAGAAATGGAGGCTAGATATATAGAGTGTTAAGTAAATAGGACAGAGAGAAAAGTAATGGGAAATCACCGACCCGGTGGGGGAAATTTACAGCCTGTCCGGCAAGCTATGCCCCTGCTCATAGCTGGGAATGGTCAGTGTTTTCCCGAAGGTATCCTGAAAGCAACGATTTTATTAGGGGTAGAGAAAGTTCGGTAGAGAAAACGTGATGCAAACTATTATAATTTTTACATAGCACGCGAAAAGGATTGTGCATAGCGTAGTCTGTTGTGCATGTAGACAGGAATAAGGGGCGGTAATTTCTGGTTGGTCTAGACGGAACAGAGAATTGAAGACGCCCTAGCAGAAAAGGAGAATCTATATCGCCAATAATCAACTTATGTAGAAGGACAACACCGAGAATTGTCCTACGGTTGGTTAACGACGGAAGGTTAAGAAGAAGCAGCCTGCTGGAGTAGGATGGCAACCGAAGATTAGGGTCCCAATTTAAACCTCGTAAGGCAAAAAGCAGAAATTGCTTCTGAACAGATTCAATACGATCCTGGCTATTGTTATACTGCGGAGACCAGATGCAAGAGCAGTATTCAAGGATAGGGCGAACAAGAGAGATGTACAGAAGTTTCGTTATAAAAGGATCGTTAAACTCTTTAGACCATCGTTTAATGAATCCAAGTACACCTTTTGCCTCATTAACGATGGTATCTATGTGAAGATTGAAACAGAGTTTTGAATCAAATAGAACGCCTAGATCCTTAACTGTTAGTATACGTTGTAAAGGGGTATTGTCGATTGTATAACTGACAAGATAAGGTGTAGTACGATTAAATGTCATAAACATACACTTTGAACAATTCAAATGCAATTGATTGGCCGAACACCAAAGTTGCATAGCGTTCAAATCGTCTTGTAGACGAGAATGATGTAGGGGATTAGTGTATGATAGAATAAGTTTCACATCATCCGCATACATGAGTACACGGGCATGTGATATAACAGAGGGGAGATCATTTATAAAAAGAGTAAAGAGTAAAGGTCCAAGATGACTACCTTGAGGAACACCAGAAGTAACGTGAACTTGTTTAGAGGTAGCCAGCCTCAGCATTACTCTTTGGGTCCTACCTTTTAAATAAGAATTAATCCAAAGCAAAAGAGACGGAGGGAAACCTATTCGGTCGAGTTTAAAAAGTAAAATGTCATGGTGCACAGAGTCAAACGCTTTACTGAAGTCAGTATAAATGACATCAGTTTGCATTTTCGAAAGAAAAGCATCGTTTACCAAGGAAGTAAACTCAAGCAGATTGGTCGTAGTTGACCGATTCTTTACGAATCCATGTTGAACAGGGGAAACAACTGATTTGCAGAAATGCTGCAAATTCGAAGTGATTATTTTTTCAAATAATTTAGGAATAGCGGACAGTTTTGCAATGCCCCTGTAATTTTGTATATCAGACTTTCCACCTTTCTTGTGGAGAGGAATGATATAAGATTCTTTCCAAAGAGATGGAAAGACAGAAGATTCAAGAGATAGATTAAAAAGCTTTTGCAATGGGTAAAGAAGGGAAGAACTACACTCCTTGAGTAGACAACTAGGAATATTATCAGGCCCAGGAGAGTAAGAAGATTTTAAAGAGTTTATAGCGAAAAGGAGAGAGGAGTGTGAAATAATAGGAGGAGGTATAGAACTAGAGGAAGAAATAGTATAAGGGTAAGAATTATTATTAGGACAGACTGAGGAGTAAGTTGATTGGAAAAAATTAGCAAAGAGGTTAGCAGAATCAGAGTCATTACTAGCTTTATCCATCCCGAAAGAAAAAGAAGTTGGCAAACTTGAAGATTTACGCTTCATGTTTACAAAATTGTAAAACTGTCTCGGATTTTGGGCAAATTGCCTTTTACAACGAGTTAGATAATTCTCATAGCATTGAGAATTCAAAAGAAAGAAGTTCGACTTGGCTATGGAATATTTAGCCAAGTCTGTACACGAACCAGACTTTTTAAACTTTTTAAAATATTTAGATTTTAAGTTTAAGTTTTTATCATTTTGATCGACACCCGCAAGCGCAGTGGGATCGTTTGTTTTTGTGGCGTGAGTGTTTTTTGGGAATTGTCGTTTTCGACGCTCTCTTAAATATAAACAATGGTCCTTAAAAGTCATTCTTTTATCGAATATGTTCCAAGTATTCTAGGAGCCTGGACGCATTCTATGTCAAACTTATTTAAGCTCAAGCTAGTGTATGTATATCGGGGTTTTTTTTTCAAGATATGCAGGATTTTACTTTTATTAGGTAAAAGGATTGCAGAGCCTAGCCACCAATTATAAATTACATTAAGTATATTATTTAGGATTATATTGAGCTTAACGATCTTTAAGATCTTTAAGTTTATGGCATCATCTGCGTAAATTTATTTTATTTTTATTTTTTATACTTTGAACCCATTAAAAATGGGTAAAATGGGTATATTGTATTTGTTCAAAATGCAAATGTATGTAACAGGCAGAAGGAAGCATCTCCGACCCCATAAAGTATATATATTTTCTTGAGCATCAAAGCCGAGTCGATCTAGCCATGTCCGTCTGTCTGTCCGTCCGTCCGTCCGTCTGTCCGTCTGTCCGTATGTGTGAACGCAAGGATCTCAGAACCTATAAGAGCTAGAGATGGCTACAAAAATATTCTATGGTACAATATATACTTTAGAAAATTTCATTAATATCGGTTAAGAGAAAACCAAAGTTATATGTAACTGCGCAATGGGATGGCACAGCTAGCGAAAACATCAAGTGTATACACACACATTCATGCGCATCTGCTTCGCATTCTATCGCATTCTAACAGCATTGTAATTGTGATTTTTTTCTGTAATGATATTTAAGTTCGGTTTTTTCTCAATAATTCTTAATTATTGGTGTGGCTGTTGAGTAGAGGCATAGCAAGTGTTGCGGTCTGTCGCGAGTTCGAGCTCTACCGGGTTTTTATATTTTTTTTTTTTGCTGGTTTGTCTGTTGAGTAGAGTCGTCAGCAAGTAATACGGTCAGTTGCAAGTTCGCACCCTCCCAAGGGACCTTTTTTTTTTAATTTATCTTTATTACTTCAAACGAGCTCTTTGCGCGAACTGCATTTGGTGTTGGAATAAGAGGGTTCAGGGTATTCCCTAGTCGGGAGCTCCCGACTAGAACCTCTTACTTATTTATTTATTAATAATCACCAAAACGAGTGTTTTTCTAATTGTTCAATACATAATGCATACAATTATAAAAATAAAATGCTTAAAGCTTAGTTAGAGTACACAATTTTCTAATAGCATCACCGACTGATGGAGGTGTTTTATTTGCCCGTCCGGCCAGCTACGCCCCTTTTCCCAGCAAAGTTTGTCAGTGACGCTATTAGAGCCTACAGCTAAGATGAAGAATGTAAGTAGAGAAAATAGTGTTGTTTAGTTAAAATTAAAAATAATCTTAATTTGCTGTATTATTTAAAAAATAGGAAAATAGGAAAAAAAAAAAAAAAGAATGAAGTTATTAAGAAAGTAAAGAAATTTAAACAAGATATATAGAATGTTAGGTAGGTTGTAACGTCGTAAAAGGTCGACATTTAATGTTGTAACATCACAATATCGTAATATCCAATTTAATACGCTGGCACGTCTGTGCCGTTTGACTGTGTTTTTAGAATTGTTTTATTCAATATATTCTTATGGCTAAGACCGCATAGCTGCGCTGCCGGTTACGCCAGCAGCGGAGCGGCTTGATACATATTTTGTCTTATCAGCATAATCGGGAGAGAGAGAGTCTTATGTACATATATATATGTGTATATATATATGTTACAAGTGGTATATTTATGCTTAAACGATGTTACTTTATTGGTACAGTGTACCCTCAATATATGCACATACTACATCTCCCTCCTTTTGAAAAATAACGTAACTAAGTGGAATTATTTTACTTAAATTTATTTTATATTAAAAATTTGTTTTTTTTTTTAAATTTGAAAATTTATTATATTTGTAATATATTTATAATGTATTTAGTGTATTTTAAAATTTTTGAATATATATATATATTTTTGCATACCCTGTATAATTCATTTTTTTTTGTGTGTGTGTCTTTTATGAATTAAAAATTTTTAACCTATCTTTATGAACTGTTTGATTTTTTTTTACTCTAATTTCCGGAAATAACTATATTATCATTATCTTCTATTTTTTCAATTCTATAGGGCCCTGTGTATTTAAAATCTAGCTTTTGGCCTACTTCATTTCTTAGTAAAACTTTATCTCCTATTGATAGAGTTATGTTTCTAGTTTTTAAATCATATAATTCCTTATTTTTCTGTTTATTTAATTCGAGCATATTTTTTGCTCTTTTGTATGCTACTTCTAATCTATACCTACTTTCTTTAGCGTAGTCGTCTATGTTATAAATAGTTTCTATATTATTTATGCTGTTAAAATACTTTGGTAGATTATTAGTCTTACCAAATACTAACTCATATGGACAATAATTATGTGCCATAGAGGGGGTTGTATTGAAGCAATAAACAAAATATTGAAGCCATACGTCCCAATCAGTTTTATTTACTGATATATAGGATCGTATATATTCGTTAAATGTTCTGTGGCTTCTTTCAATTGTTCCAACAGTTTGATGATGATGTGCGGTTGATGTTGTATTCTTTATTTTTAAATATTTGCACAAATCATTTATAATTGAATTTTTATATTCCGTTCCCATGTCCGAAATGAACGTCTTCATTGGACCGTACTTGAGAATAAAAGATTCAAATATTGCTGTTGCTACTGTTGCTGCGCTTTTATTTGCGACTGGTATAGCAACTAAATATTTAGTCAAGTCACATATGAGCGTGACTGCATATTCA
Source organism: Drosophila ezoana (assembly GCA_035045725.1). Classification (NCBI taxonomy): domain Eukaryota; kingdom Metazoa; phylum Arthropoda; class Insecta; order Diptera; family Drosophilidae; genus Drosophila; species Drosophila ezoana. Next base: position 156,694 of record JAWNOU010000195.1, on the reverse strand, counting down.
TTGCCTTGTTCTGATTTTGGTAGTGGACCAATTGTGTCTACTATCACTCTGTCAAAAGCCTTCATCGGGGTTTCAGTTGTTAAAGGTTTCAGTTGTTCAGTTGTTAAAGGGGTCTTAATATTTGTTGTTATTTTTGCTTTTTGTCATTTCTGGATGTACTCTGTTATATCACGAGTCATACCTTTCCAGTAATAATGTCTTTTGACCTTGGCCAAGGTTTTTGCAATGCCTGTGTGACCTCTTTGTACTGGATCGTCATGTAGTGTAGACAATATAGCTTCTTTCTCTTTTACATTTGTTAATGTGGTCACCGGGTTGAGTAGCGCTACTCTCAATGTGTTCAATATTTTATTGCCCATAATTTTGAAATTATCTATTGAAACTTTTTCAAAGATATTTTGCCACGGTGCCATTTTCAATTGGCTGATTTTTAATATACCGGCTTCTTTTTCGAGCCTTGGAAATAGTTGTCCTAAGTCAATATTTCCATTATTAGTATATAAATCTCCAATATCAATTCATGCTATAATTTTTTTACCATGTTTAAAGAAACATAGCATATCTTTTATATGCAAGGTCACTACTTTACGTACTTCATCATTATTAATGACTTCGTATACGTTGGGCTGAGAAGCTGTTTCGGTAGATTGCCTTGGCATCTCTACTTTATTATTTTCTGCGCAGAATTTTTGTCTACTTTGATACCTGGTAGTGACTTTCAGGACTTTATTTTGTATGTCTTTTAGTTCAGATATTGTTATCCGTGACAATGCATCGGCTACAAAATTATCTTTGCCTCTTAGGTACTCTACTGTAAAATTATACTCCTCTAATTCAAGTCTCATACGCGTTAATTTAGAACTGGGGTTTGTCATTGAAAACAAAAATGTTAGTGGTCTATGGTCTGTTTTTACTATGAAATGAGTTCCGTAGATACAGGGTCTGAATTTGGTGATTGCCCAATAAATAGCTGTTAACTCTTGTTCCGTCGTACTCTTGTTGCTTTCTCCTTTGGTAAATGCTCTGTATGCGTAAGCTACCGGAAGTTGCGATCCATTGTGGGCTTGTGTTAGCACTGCACCACAGGATTGCTTACTAGCATCTGTGATTATACAAAATTCTTTTGTAAAATCTGGATATTGTAACAGAGTAGGCTTTATTAATTGAGCTTTAAGATATTCAAAAGCATTTTGACATTCATCAGTCCATTCAAATGGAACATTCTTTTTATTTAATCTTGTTATATGCCTAGAATAATCGGCGAAATTTTTGATGAATCGTCTGTAGTAATTACAAAATGCTATAAAACGTCTAGCGCTATCAGAGTCATGTGGAACTGGATAATTTAATATGACATCAAACTTTTTGTCATCTGGCAAGATTCCCTTATCTGTGCATTTGTGTCCCAAAAATGTGACTTCATGCATGAAAAATGAACATTTTTCAGGATGTAGCTTCAAGTTGTGTTTCCTACACATGTCAAAAACACTAATTAAATTGTTAAGCATGTGTTTTTTCGGAACAGCCGATTACTATTAAGTCATCCTTATAAAGGAATGCTTGTGATGGTTCAAGTCCAGAGAATGCAATAGTCATCATTCTTTGGAATGAATTTGGCGCTATTTTCAAACCAAATGGCAATCGCGTGAAGCGATAAAAGCCATTGCTCGTTGAAAAGGATGTTATATCTCTAGAGTTTTCGTCTAGCTCAATCTGATGGAATCCTGACATTAAGTCAAGGCAAGAGAAATATTTTGCTCTACCTAGTTGATCTAAGATATCATCAATCCTAGGAATTGGAAATTTATCGGATAGTAATTTTTTATTAATTTGGCGATAGTCAATTACTAATCGCCATTTTTTCTTTTCGTTGTCTATGGATTTCTTTGGTACTAGTAACAGTGGACTGTTATATTCTGAGGCTGATGGTTCAACTATTCCATCTTTAATTAGTTTATCGACTTGAGCTTGAATTTCGTCTTTTTGACTATGAGGATTTCTATAATTTTTTATATATATAGGTTCATCATCTTTTAATCTTAGTTTCTGCTTATAAAAATTATTTGTTGTAATTGGTTCGGTTTCAAGTCCGAATATGTCTGTATATTGACAACAAAGTTCTTTTAATTGTTTATTAAATAGTTTTGGAAAATTTTTAGTTAACTTTGACATAACATTGTTCGTTCTGGTTTCATTATTTATTTCGGATATATCATAATTTGCTAATGGTTCATAATTTAACTTATTTATATTAACCATTTGATCGGTACTAGTTGTATTTAGTAAACGGACAAATGCATTTGCAGTCGTTACGACTGTGTTTGCTGCATATATACCAGGTTGAATTTCCTGGTTCGGAATTAGAATGCTATCTTCATTTGAAATTAGCTCGATTTTCCGGACAACTTCGGATCTGGCCGGTAACACTATTGTATTATTACCGGAGCTGTAAGTTATGGGAACATAGATGGGATAATTTAGATTATCTGGTCTTATTATGAGCAGATCTTTTGAAGGTGTGAAATCTAATTGACAATTATATTTTTTAATAAAATCTATGCCTAAAATTCCATCACACGGTATAGAAAAAGTTGAATCGACAATATGGAAGTTGTGTGGAATTATATATTTAGTTGTTTGTATTTCTAAAGATGTTAGTCCTTTGGATTGAATCAATGCTTGGTTGATTCCCTGAATATTAACTTTATTATTAATGTTTATATCATTGAAAGTATCGGAATTTTCCTTAATCAAAGATATATCTGCACCAGTGTCTATCAATAATATTAGTTTTTTGCCTGTAGCTACATTTGTGAATGTTACGAATATATTTACGCTAAGATTAATCGAATGAACCTTTTTACTATCTATTGCTGTGTACCTAAGGGCTGTTGGGAGTTTCCCGAAGTATTTTGGGCTACTCTCACATTATTGTTATTGTTGTTGTTGTGGCCTCCGTTTGAGTTACCACGGCCTCTAGAGTTTCCTCTATATTGGCCTCTCTGTCTATTGTTGCCATTATTATTATTATTATAATATCTATTGCCATTATTTTGGTAATTTCCGCGGTTGTTTCCGCGGTTATTGCCTCGGTTGGATCTATTTCTCTGATGCTGCGTAGCATATAGGACTGTGTTTGGATGTCCTATCGAGTCTGTGCAGCTATCGACAAAGACAGTTGTAACATCACTCATGTTATTGAAATTTCGTGATTTCATTACAGACCTGACTTCGTCAATTGTGCTGTTTGTTATAATAGATTCTACAGCAACTTGTAGGCTTAGTTCTTCGGCATATTCTTGCGATACACCGTTAATCATATGTGCTGATTGCAAAGCCCTTGTCAACTGTTCAACTTCTTGAATATATTGACTTGCTGTTCTTTGCTTTTGCTGCAGATTAAACAATTTAGCGGATAATGCTTTAGCTGATTCGCCTTTTATACCGCTTTTTAGTTTGTCTATTATGGACACTATTGTTTGTTCAGTATTGATTAAGTTTCGAACGTGGCCTTTGAGTCTAGTTTTTATTAGGCTGACAGCTGTAGTTTCATGTGTTCCTTTTAGTGAATCCACTAAATTAAGAGCATCTATGAAACTTTGTAGATTCTCAGACTTTCCACTAAACTCAGGTATGAGTGAAGAGGCTAGCTTAAGAAATTCTACTTGTGACATGGCCATATTTAGAGTTTTTACTTCAGTAATAGACTCTGGTTCAGACTCAGATAGTTCGGCTAGTGTGATTACCGCTGGTATCGTAAGATCGCTTAGATCTTCTTCTTTTATATGCTTATCTGAACCGCTTGCGATTTCAGATTCGCTTACTGTCTCTAAGTCTGTGTTTGTTTCTTCCTCGACTAATACTGGAGTATTCAAAATCGAAGGTATAGTTATGTCTAGCGAATATTTTGATTTAATGCTATTCAGGTTTGTTTTTAATCTATGCAAAAATCTTGATACATACGACCAATGCTGAGTATTTAACTTTTCTTTATTGTCGTGTATCAGGGAACGAGCTTGGTTAAAACATTCAACTAGCATTGCTGCGTGTCTACTTATAGTCTCGTTTGAAATATTCCTATTTTGTGCTAAACACTTGTATGATTTATCAAAGTTTTTTTTTATTTTAATTAATGCGGCATTAATGTTTTGCCATTCCATTTCATTTTAAAATAAATTATTAAAATGTGCAAAAACATATATAAATCTTCAATCAAATAGTTATATATTTTTAATTAATTTTTTTTTCAATAATGATTATTAGTAATTTTGTTTTAAATTTTATCCAGGTCGTTTGCCTGGCTTTGATATCGCTTCTTAATGCATCTATTATGGTACTTATACAATTTGTATAATAGATGTGCTAGTATTATAATAAAAATTATAACAATAAGTATTGTTATTAGTTTTAGATCGGTGTTTTCGACTTCGACTTTGTTTATTACGTTAGCTGTCGAGTCTACAGTTTTTACGTCTACAATGACCATTTTGGCCAAATTTTCAAAATTTTCCACCGATTGACTTATTTTATTTGTTTCTATAGACATATATTTTTACATTATTTCCTGCCTAGTGTTTGTGTGACTTTCAGGCCACACGCTAATCGGGCAACTTTGGTGTCGCTCAATTGTACATTAGATTTTTATAATATATAAAAAAAAATATGCAACGCAGTGCAATGGGAAAAAAATATGCAACGCAGTGCAATGGAAAAAAAAATGCGCTCTTGGAAGCGCTCTTGGAAGCGCTGTCGGTTCACTTGTCTTTGGCCTGACTTGGTGTGTCAGACGGGACCGGTGCTGGCTGCACAGGTTGTTACTGCATCTGTGTTGGGGCACCGGTGCAGGCTGCACAGGTGTACTCACAATACGGTGAGTATAAAGGTCCCTCGCAGTCATTCGGGCATGTCTTCCTTAATGTTGGTAGCGTCTTTGGGGATGGAGGTATGGATTTTATTTGTTCTTTTATGATTTTAATATGAGTTGAGTGAGATGCGGTATTGGGAACTGAGGTTTTAATTTGTGTTTTTAAGAAGTCAAGCTCAACTTGTAGTTTTATAGACGTTGACCACGCTGGTGACGGTGTACTTGACAGTAAAAGCCACTTTAAGTGTCATATTCTCTTATTTATTTTTTATTTAACACCTCCACGTTTACCCATATTACACGCACTCTACTCACTCAGTAATTATTTCAATTTTTGCCATGTATAAGCTCCTTCGCCATGTATTTCGGTGATTTTTATTTAGGTTTCGCTTGTTTAATTCACTCGGTCACGGTCGCCATGTAACGTCGTAAAAGGTCGACATTTAATGTTGTAACATCACAATATCGTAATATCCAATTTAATACGCTGGCACGTCTGTGCCGTTTGACTGTGTTTTAAGAATTGTTTTATTCAATATATTCTTATGGCTAAGACCGCATAGCTGCGCTGCCGGTTACGCCAGCAGCGTAGCGGCTTGATACATATTTTGTATTATCAGCATAATCGGGAGAGAGAGAGTCTTATGTACATATATATATGTGAATCCAAGAACACCTTTTGCCTCATTAACGATGGTATTTATATGAAGATTGAAGCAGAGTTAAGAATAAAAAACAAAGCACACTCCCTTTCAACAAATCCTTTTCCATCATGTGAATGGCGACTACCAGCACGGTCACATTCGGCGTAAATTGTGATCCCTTCCTAGCAATATGTATCAGCTTGCAATATATGTCTGAGATCAATTTCCTCTCGCAGCTGCATGTATGTTGACGGTATTTTTTTTAGGGGGACACATTCCGAGAAGGAAGCAGTTCTACTATTGGAGAGATTCGCACAGCATTAAGCTCCGCTGGTTTCCCTTTGCGAAAGTGTACGTTCAACAAACAGGGTTGTGTGATTTCTTGGGAATCGATGATGCTAAAATTTTGGGTATCCGCTGGAAGGCTATAGCAGACGAATTCTACTTTGCGGCAACAAAGGTAGAGAAAAAGGAAGTATTAACTAAGCGCGAAGTCCTTTCGCACATAGCCAAACTTTTCGAGCAAAGCTTTGCAGGAACTCTGGCTTCAAAGGTTGGGCTGGGATGACTCACTGTCCAACGATCTACCCAACGACCAAGATGCATCCTATTTTCTCAGTCCAGTAAGGTTCAAGTGCACAGCTTTTTTGATGCCACTCAGCGAGCAGATCTTCTGAATTCTCAATGCAATGAGAATTATCTTACTCGTTGCAAAAGGCAATGTGCCAAAACCCGAGACAGTTTTGCAATTTGGTAAACTTGAAGCGTAATTCTTTAAGTTTGTCATCATCTTTTACTCTTGGGATTGATAAAGCTAGCAATGACTCTGATTCTGCTAACCTCTTTGCTAACTTTTCCCAATCAACCTACTCTTCAGTCTGTCCAAATAATAATTCTTACCCTTATACTATTATTTCCTCTAGTTCTATACCTCCTCCTATTATTTCCCATTTCTCTCTCCTTTTAGCTATAAATTCTTTAAAAACTTCTTACTCTCCTGGGCCTGACAATATTCCTAGTTATCTACTCAAGGAGTGTTGTTCTTCCCTTGTTTATCCAGTGCTAAAGCTTTTTAATCTATCCCTTGAATCTTCTGTCTTTCCATCTCTTTGGAAAGAATCTTATATCTGATCGAAAGTCTGGTATACAAAATTACAGGGGCATTGCAAAACTGTCCGCTATTCCTAAATTATTTGAAAAATAATCATTTCGAAACTTCAGCATTTCTGCAAAATGGTTTGTAAAGAATCGGTCAACTACGACCAATCTGCTTGAGTTTACATCCTTGGTAAATGATGCTTTCCTTTCGAAAATGCAAACTAATGTCATTTACACTGACTTCAGTAGGGCGTTTGGCTCTGTGCCAATGACATTTTACTTTTAAAACTTGAGCGATTGGGTTTCCCTCCGTTTCTTTTGCTTTGGATTAGCTCTTATTTAAAAGGTAGGACCCAAATAGTAAAGCTAAGGCTGACTACCTCTCAACAGGTTCACGTTACTTCTGGTGTTCCCCAAGGTAGTCATCTTGGAACTTTACTCTTTACTCCTTTTATAAATGTTCTCCCCTCGGCTATATCACATGCCCGGGTACTTATGTATGCGGTCGATGTGAAACTTATTCTATCATACACTGATCCCTTACATCATTCTCGTCTACAAGATGATTTGAACGCAATGCGTTTTTGGTATTCGGCCAATCAATTGCATCTAAATTGTTCTAAGTGTATGTTTAATGAGGACCCTAATCTTTGCTTGCCATCCTACTTCAGCAAGCTTCTTCTTTTTAATCTTCCGTCGTTAACCAACGGTAGGACAAATCTGGTTGTTGTCTTCCTACAAAAGTTGATTGTTGGCGATATAAATTCTCATTTTCTGTTAGGGCGTCTTCAATTCTCTGTTCCGTTTAGACAAACCAGGAATTATCACCCCTTATTCCTATCTACGTGCACAATAGACCACTCTACGCACAATCCTTTTCGCGTGTTATGCAAAAACTACAATGTTTTGCATAACGTTTTCTCTACTCTAAAGAATATAGTAAATTAAGATTATTTTTAATTTTACTTAACACTATTTTCTCTACTAACACCCTTCTTCTTAGCTGTAGGCTCTAATAGCGTCACTGACAAAATTAGCAGTAACAAGTGGCATAGCTGGCCGGACAGGCCTCCATCGGTCGGTAATGCTATTAGAAAATTGTGTACTCTAACTAGACTTTTAGCATTTAATTTTCATAATTGTTTGTACAATGTATTGAATAATTAGGCAAACACTCGTTTTGTCGACCATTTATAAATAAAATAAATTTTGCGACAATAGCTTTAGCTTCCCCACTGGTTTTTGAATTAAAATGGAATAGCTTTGCTACGGTGTCAGCCTTGGGTTGTTAACATAGATAGCCGATAAGAGGTCGCGGAACGTCGGAAACCGCAGATAATCCCCATTAAACAAACACATTCTTGTCGCAGTGCGAAAGGCTGCGGCCCCTGGATATGGAGGTAGCTTTCGGGTCTTGTGCTGTTTGTCTGCCTAGTGCTGAAATAGTCTCAATTTGCTCGCTCAATTGAGCCGCTCATCTCTCATAGACTGTATAATAACGGTCATACTTGGACTGCATGACGTGTTTGTCATCGCTACTAGCCCCATGGCTGAGGGCTTTGGAACAAGCTTTAAATTCTGAGTCCACTTTGTTCATTAACGCTCGGACTTGGTCACGACGGACTGTGTTTTTTTTTTTTGCACCGCTGACCTGGTGACTCGGGGAGTGCGTTGCGCTGTGGCTTGCGTTTGCACAAATCGAAATTTGGACTTAATCAGAAAAGACTTTGGAGTTGATCTCTCTGATGGTGTCTGAGATTGTAAGTTTCTTTCCGCTTTTTCCGCCTATTGCCTATTGGCACTGACGGAGCCTAGGTTAGTCGATTACACGATTGGTTTGTAAATTTCACCAATGAAGGATTTAATATATCTGTCTAAAACGAATGGACACGGACTGTTGATCTATGATTTTATGTTTGTTTTAATTGGCAAGAAACGCACCTGGCGGACCTACGCTCGGAATTTCAAGTCTGTAGCTCTTACAGGCTATGAGATTCTTTCGTTCATATATAAGGACGAACGTTCAGACACACGGTCAGACAGATGAACATGGCTAGATCGACTCAGGTATTAATGGTGATCAAGAATATATATACTACTAGCGGGTATAGCCCGGCCTTGCCCGTGGCAGGTATGTTATAAAATCAATATTCTCAAAAAGCTTTGAAAATGATTTTGAAACTGAGCGGACGGTAAACAAACTACTTTCAAATACAAGTTTTTCGGCCTTTAACCACTGTTGCAAGTGGAATTTCCCAAATCGTTTGAAAATGATTTTGAAACTGAGCGGACGGTAAACAAACTACTTTCATATAAAAGTTTTTCGGCCTTTTACCACTGTTGCAAGTGGAATTTCCCAAATCGTTAAACGTCTAAAAAAGTTTGATGCAAATCGGACAAAACTTAAAATTCAACAAAAAATCTTTAAAATGCACTTTCCACCGCAGGAGTTTAGTTTTTACGAAATATGTGAAGCATTTCTCAAATGATTTCTTATGTAGATCCTTGGAAATGAATTTGAGGGCGAAACGACATCCACCAAATCTTTGACCCACACTTCCACCAAGGTGGAATACATTTTTGGAAAAGTGTGAAACACCCCTCATGAATTTGAACAAAGAACTTTGAAATTGAGTTTGAGGCCAATTGGATGGTAAACAAAAAAGTTTCATACCAACGATTTGTCCATATCTGCGGGTAGAATATTCCAAATCGCTGGAACACGTATTTATTAAGTTTTTTTGTAGAGCTCTGAAAATAAGTTTGTAGCAAGTCGGACTAAACTTAAAACTTTACCAAAAAAGTCTTAGAATCGCACTTTTTACGGAGGATGCTTTGATTCTGCGAAAAATGTGAAACACGTCTCAAATGATTTTTCATATAGATCCTTGGAAATGAATTTGAGCGCGAAACCTCACCCACCAAATCTTTGACCCCCATATCCATCAAGGATAAATTTTTGGAAAAGTGTGAAACACCCCTCAAATGAATTTGAACAAAGAACTTTTAAATTGAGTTTGAGGCCAATCGAATGGTAAACAAAAAAGTTTCATACAAACGTTTTTCGCGATTTTTCCATACTTGCGAGTGGAATTTCCCGAAACCCCGTCTTAACGTGAAAATTTCAGCTTCCTAGCTCTTACGGTTTGGGCTGTGCGTTGATCACCAATCAGTCAGTCAGTTACCCAGTCAGTCAGTCAGGACAAACAGTTTTATATTTAGAGATATGGGGTCGGTAATGCTTCCCTTTTCCTGTTACATACATTTGCACAAACACATTATACCATTTTGACCCATTTTCAATAGATTCAGGGTATAATCAGGATCCAGAGCATGGTCGGAGGGGGGCCTATTTCACAACACCAGCTTTTGAATGGCATTCGCACAAATAAGGTTCCTAGTAAGCGTCTATCACACAAGTGTGATGTTATTGATGTGATGTGCAAGTGCACATACACGCAAAATTATAGCGGCCGAAAACTACTTTATCGATAATTTCCAGTTTTTTATAAAATGTTTACGAAACACAGCAAACAATTTATTTTCAACAGCTCCGAACCGGTTAAGGTAGTTTATTTGTTTAAAAATTGCATTTAAACCAGTAAAAAAACGCAAAAATCAGTAATAGAAAAGCGACAACATGCTAAAGTCTACAGTGTGATAGCAATCGCGGGCTACAGACTTAATGGATTACTGCTTCTTCTGAGCACATTTGAAGTAAGAGTGTTGGAAAATACCAACAACAACAACAATTCTACAAACATACGCCATATATGTATGTACGTATGTACAAAAACATTCCGTCATATGTATACATGTGACAGACGTACAAGTTATCGCCCAGCCTGCAAGGCAATTCTTATTGAATTTATAAACAATATTTCGGAATAAGTTTCTATTCCAATTACTTAGCTCTTTCACCCTTATTAGACCCATATCAATCATTACGTCCAATTAACACGCAGCTGCGGCTTTTTTAACATAAAGATCCAGACTCCCGGCTCTAACATAAACATAACATCGCAACCACTTAACATACAGATCCAGACTCCGGCTCTAACATAAACATAATAGCGCAACCACTTGACGTAAAAGATCCAGATTCTCATGCGCAATTCATAACGTAAACTAAAGACCCGAGTTCTCGTGAGCAATTCCTAACGTAAACATAATTCCAAGCATTGAGCTTTTGAGTACGAAAGCCCCCCGCGAGTTTTTGAACTTTAAGATAAGAACCTTTAGCATAATCACAGCTGACTTGCAGCATAAGATCATAGCGAGCTTTAGAGCTTTAAAAAAATAAGCTTTAAGAAAATAAACAATATCAAACATAGCTGACTTGCAGCATAAGTTCATGATTGTACTTTAGTTCTAATTTTGTATTCAAATAAATTGGAAGCTCCTAGCTCCCACAATAAATTGATTTTTTTCCCAATTGGTCGCTACCAATTGGTTAATCGGAGCCCAAGGTGGGGCTCGCGATTGTTAACATAAGAAAAGGATAATCAAAAGAAAAAATATCCTTAGTGATTCGAATTTTTCTCAACAAGAGCATCGAAAGAGTATAAAAAAGTTTACGATAAACGGAAACAAAAAGTATTTGCAAAAATAAAGAAAATAATTTTCAACAATATCAAACACCGTTGAATAAAAAATATTAAACACCGTTAAATAAAAACCTTTGTTTTTGTGAAATATAAATCATCGAACTAAAAAGAAACCTTAAAGAGAAATGTAAACATTTATATGTGACCAATTATGAAAAATTCATAAGTTTTTCAAAATTTCAAAATGGCTATCAATTGACAGCTGATTTAGTATCTCAGTTGATAGCAACTCAGACTAGAGCACTTCAAAAGCAGAATTGAAAATGCAAATTACTCTTTCAACCAATAATGAACAAGAATTTAAAACAACTAAAATTACTGGCTTAATTCGTTACGATGAATCTTTTGATGTCATCAAGTCAATACCAGAATTAACAGGTAGTTATAATGCATATGTTAGTTGGCGCGAAGCATCTTGTTGCGCCATGCGTATGTATAAAGAAGGAAGTAGAAGGTAAGTAGGAGCTTTTACAATCTTACAAAACAAAATAACAGGAAAAGCAAATGATACCCTAACCAACCACGGTACAGTTTTTAACTTTGAAGCCATTTCTCAGTTGAGAGTGATTGACGTGTTTTACTTGTGCTCCAAGATTTTTATATATTTTTGCGCTTTAATCCTGCTTTTTATTTCTAAATTTTGAGTTTGTTGTGCTTTATTTAAAAAGCTTTTATACATTTTGCAAAGTGTTTTCTGTTGTCCAGCGTAAGTCAATTAATTATTGCATTTAATAATCGCGGCGTCAGATCCGTATTGTTGTTATTGCCTGTTTTGATTCTTTTGCTTTGGTGCTCCCCTGTGCATACACTTGTTTGTACGTGTGGCAAGCAGGCTGCTGATTCTGCACTGCCTCAATTTGTTAATTGCTGGTTGTGTGAAAATATGATGCATTCTAAATGTGCAGGTCTCACTGGGCGTGATTGCGACAAGATCGCTGCAATGGCCAAGAAGGGTGGCGTGCGTTGGTCGTGCCCAGAATGCATCGACAAGCAAAGTGATATCTCCAAAATGTATAATTCTGTGAGAAATCAATTCTAAAAACTGAATAACGTGGCTAATCAGCTCTCGAGTAGTTTTGACTTGAGTTTTGAGTTGCTTAGCAAATTCAAATTCGAGTCTCCAACCAATCGCCGGTTGGAGCCTCAATTTTTGCAGTTACCCACTCCGTCTGTCCAGACACCTACACCTATCCGTCAGTAATAATAATAATTACCTTCACAATTACTTCATCCGCTTCAATACCTGCTCCTGTTATTTCCCAATTTTCTCTTCATTGTGCTATAAATTCATTAAAATTTTCTTACTCTCCTGGGCCTGACAATGTTCCTAGTTGTCTTCTCAAGGAGTGTAGTTCTTCCCTTCTTTATCCATTGCTTAAGCTATTTAATCTATCCCTTGAATCTTCAGTCTTTCCATCTCTTTGGAAAGAATCTTATATCATACCTCTCCACAAGAAAGGTGGAAAGTCTGATATACAAAATTACAGGGGCATAGAAAAACCAAAGACCATATAAACACTAAGATGAGTAACGCCCATACATTTGAGTGCGACGCAAAATTTCTAGCCTAGCCTTTTATCTGGCCTTTGAAGCTTCGTACGACATGCCTGCCGACTGGCTGTTCGTTCTCCAAAGACCAGACGAACGAATGCCGAAGTCGCGGCTTGCTGATGCTGACACGAGCAGCGAAGCTAGTCGCCAGCCTGCCTTCAGCAAAGCTGGTCGATGGTGCTTTGCGTCGCTTCGTTTTCGAAGTACATTGAGCGAAAATGTTTAAAACTTACGATCGACGCAAGGTGCTTGTTCTTTATCCAAGAAATGCATGCTTTAATAAAATGATATATTACTCTAGATACTAACGATTAATTTTACAGGAAAATTTAAGAATTAAATAATTTTTACACAAGCCGCATCTTGCGCAATAACTACGATAAGAAAATAGCACACATAGATTGATTTCACTTTTGTTTTTGAACACTGTATGCTCGAGAAAAGTTTTTGTCTCAGCCAATGGCGTGCAAGCACCTTTGGTTGTATGCGTGAATTATGCATGCATAAGAACTTTAAAGTATGTATGTATGTGTTGTTACTCACTACTCTGGCTTTAGCTGGCAAGAAATGAATTTTGTTAGTTTTCTAGCGCTGATCACGACCTACCCCAATTTTGTATTCACATATGAGTGCATGTTGTGTACTGAGGTTGGCTCCGTAGAAAATAATGTATTTTTAAGTCGATGCAAAATTTTTAATATAATTTCTTTAAATTAAATTAATATTTTTTTTATTCCCCAATTATGAAATAAAAGAGTGCTAAGAAATACAAATCAAATATTTATTTGTATAAATAAATATGAATTATGACCCAATATTTGGTTAGATAGTTTATTAATTCAATTAAGATAATTGCGCTTGCAACTCTGTGGGCCAAAAAGGGCGCCAAGCTTTGAGAATATGGAGCACAAAATGTAATCGATAGCTTACGATTGCATTGAGCTGCCGACCTTTTCCAATTTGTGAAAAATTAGTATTTGAACGCCTTTTAAATAATTAAAAGTTAACTATGTGTGTCAGTGATTCAACGGAAAATTAGTGTGCAATTAAAACCTATTGCTTAGTGAAAAAAATTCCAAAAATTAAAATTCCAAAGAAGCAATACTTTTGGCGCAAATTTCGGGTGCCGGTGTGTCGCGTTCTTTCAAGGGAATTCTACTTGCCACTTTTAGCCGTTGCTGCTGCTTGATACGACTGGAAAGATTGCAAGTATCTTAACTTAATATAATAGCCTTTTTTAAGGCTTTACTGAATTATTCATATACTTTATATATACTATATATATTGTCAATTATTTAAATTATATGATATACATATGTATATTGTATATGTATATCAGTATATATTATATATTGTAATATATATTGTATATATTAATACATATAATTTTGATTTTAATTTTATAATTTTTTTTTTTTTGCATAAATATTGGTTGTGTTATTTTTGTAATGGCTGAAAAAAGGAGAGATCAGATTAGTAGCAGCAAGTGTAGCCTTCGTCACTGCCTAAAATCTAGGCGCGACGTTCCAAGAATAAAATTGTTTAAGTTTCCAGAAAGGGATCCATCAATTTTAAAGCAATGGGCTGAAAAATGCAACTTTAGTGAAGATTTTGTTGCCAATATCATTTTGCGCCGGAAAATATTGGATGCAGATATCTGAAACCAGGAGCAATACCAGATCGGAATATGGACGCTGGTAATAATTGCACTAGTAATGCAAATTATTTAAATGTTTTAATTTCGCCCCCAAGAAAAAGAAAACGTTCACAGTCTCCAGCTGAAATTTGTCGTCAGTGTCATAAAAACACAACGACGCTTAAATATTATCAAAAGCAGTATTTCTCATTTAAAAAAATTGTTGAAGCAAGAAAAATAAGAATCAACTTATTAAAAAGAGAAAATACTAATTTAAAACAAAAGATCAAAAGATTGAAAGTCAACGCTTATGAAAGTCTTATTTCAAAAGTTGATAAAATGGATCTTACAGGAAATGAACAAATTCTGGAACAAATTCTGAAAAAAAGGAACATGTTTAAGATGGAACGATTCCGAAAAACTATTCGCACAGGGTATATTTTACAGGTCAACGTCAACATATAAGTTTTTAAGAGACTCTTTGCAATTAAATCTTCCTAGTCCATCATCTTTGCAAAAATGGAACAGCATTAAAAAGCTACAGCCTGGAGACAACGAATGTTTGTACTCGGCTCTTAAAGATGCTATTAAAGGAATGAGCGAATGCGACAATGCATTCTCACATGCGATGAAGTTGCAATTAAGAAAAAATTGACTTACAATACCTCTGTTGATGCTTTTGATGGCTTGGAACATTTACTTGAACGTTCTAACAAAATGGGCAGTCACATTTGCATTTTCGTTTTACGAGGCATTTTTAAAAAATGGAAATTTATTTTAAACTATTTTGTTCCTGAAACAAATATAAAAGAGAATGCTTGAAAGCCCTTATTTTAAGAAATATAAATATTGCTGAAAATATCGGATTCACATTAAGGGGTGTAGTCTATGATCAAGGAGGAAATAATAGAAAATGTACCTCATTGTTCAAAGTGACAAAGGAGAAACCATATTTTTATAATAATAATAAGAAATATTATATGTTCTGACATGACATTCCTCATCTTTTTAAATCTATTAGGAATAATCTCCTAAAAGCCAAATTTGAAACTCCTGATGGATTAGTCGATTTCGACGTTATAAGGGAGGTTTACGAACTTGAACAAGGATCAGTCACGAGAATGACTAAATTAACGAAAAGTCACGTGAATCCAACAAGGTTTGAATTAATGCGTGTATGTCTGGCTACGCAAATTTTCAGTCACACCGTAGCAGCGGCTATTAGAACTTGTAATAAAAACAAGCAACTGCAACGAAGCAGCTCCGAAGTGGCTGACGCAACCGCTACTTTTGTTGAAAAAGTTAATGACTACTTTGATTGCCTGAATACAAGAGTTTTAAATGACAACAACCCCATGAAATGTGCACTCCAAAAAGAAAATATAGTCTGAAAAAAATTAAAAGAAATGCAGGTATACTTAAGAAATTTATTTATTTATTTATTTATTTAAGGTCGACAAAACGAGTGTCTTCCTCATTATTCCGTAGTGTGTATGTATATCAGTATATATTATATAATGTAATATATATTGTATATATTAATACATATAATTTTGATTTTAATTTTATAATTTTTTTTTTTGCATAAATATTGGTTGTGTTCTTTCGTAATGGCTGAAAAAAGGAGATATCAGATTAGTAGCAGCAAGTGTAGCCTTCGTCACTGCCTAAAATCTAGGCGCGACGTTCCAGGAATAAAATTGTTTAAGTTTCCAGAAAGGGATCCATCAATTTTAAAGCAATTGGCTGAAAAATGCAACTTTAGTGAAGATTTTGTTGCGAACACATCTGCTCTTTTTTTGTGCCAATATCATTTTGCGCCGGAAAATATTGGATGCAGATATCTGAAACCAGGAGCAATACCAGATCGGAATATGGACGCTGGTAATAATTGCACTAGTAATGCAAATTTTTTAAATGTTTTAATTTCGCCCCCAAGAAAAAGAAAACGTTCACAGTCTCCAGCTGAAATTTGTTGTCAGTGTCATAAGAACACAACGACGCTTAAATATTATCAAAAGCAGTATTTCTCATTTAAAAAAATTGTTGAAGCAAGAAAAATAAGAATCAACTTATTAAAAAGAGAAAATACTAATTTAAAACAAAAGATCAAAAGAGTGAAAGTCAACGCTTATGAAAGTCTTATTTCAAAAGTTGATAAAATGGATCTTACAGGAAATGAACAAATTCTGGAACAAATTCTGAAAAAAAGGAACATGTTTAAGATGGAACGATTCCGAAAAACTATTCGCACAGGGTATATTTTACAGGTCAACGTCAACATATAAGTTTTTAAGAGACTCTTTGCAATTAAATCTTCCTAGTCCATCATCTTTGCAAAAATGGAACAGCATTAAAAAGCTACAGCCTGGAGACAACGAATGTTTGTACTCGGCTCTTAAAGATGCTATTAAAGGAATGAGCGAATGCGACAATGCATTCTCACATGCGATGAAGTTGCAATTAAGAAAAATTTGACTTACAATACCTCTGTTGATGCTTTTGATGGCTTGGAACATTTACTTGAACGTTCTAACAAAATGGGCAGTCACATTTGCATTTTCGTTTTACGAGGCATTTTTAAAAAATGGAAATTTATTTTAAACTATTTTGTTCCTGAAACAAATATAAAAGAGAATGCTTGAAAGCCCTTATTGTAAGAAATATAAATATTGCTGAAAATATCGGATTCACATTAAGGGGTGTAGTCTATGATCAAGGAGGAAATAATAGAAAATGTACCTCAATGTTCAAAGTGACAAAGGAGAAACCATATTTTTATAATAATAATAAGAAATATTATATGTTCTGACATGACATTCCTCATCTTTTTAAATCTATTAGGAATAATCTCCTAAAAGCCAAATTTGAAACTCCTGATGGATTAGTCGATTTCGACGTTATAAGGGAGGTTTACGAACTTGAACAAGGATCAGTCACGAGAATGACTAAATTAACGAAAAGTCACGTGAATCCAACAAGGTTTGAATTAATGCGTGTATGTCTGGCTACGCAAATGTTCTGTCACACCGTAGCAGCGGCTATTAGACTGCAACTGCAACGAAGCAGCTCCGAAGTGGCTGACGCAACCGCTACTTTTGTTGAAAAAGTTAATGACTACTTTGATTGCCTGAATACAAGAGTTTTAAATGACAACAACCCCATGAAATGTGCACTCCAAAAAGAAAATATAGTCTGGAAAAAATTAAAAGAAATGCAGGTATACTTAAGAAATTTATTTATTTATTTATTTATTTATTTATTTAAGGTCGACAAAACGAGTGTCTTCCTCATTATTCCGTAGATTATACATACAATAGATAATGGAATTATATGCTAAAAGCCTAGTTAGATAACATAGTTCTCTAAATAGCATCACCGACCGATGGAGGTGTTTTAGTTGCCAGTCCGGCCAGCTGTGCCCCTTTTTATACCCTGAACCCATTAAAAATGGGTAAAAGGGGTATTATGTTTTTGTGCAAAATCCAAATGTATGTAACAGGCAGAAGGAAGCATCTCCGACCCCATAAAGTATATATATTCTTGATCAGCATTAATAGCCGAGTCGATCTAGCCATGTCCGTCTGTCTGTCCGTCCGTCCGTCCGTCCGTCCGTCCGTCCGTCCGTCCGTCCGTCCGTATGTATGAACGCAAGGATCTCAGAACCTATAAGAGCTAGGGACTTGAAATTTTTTAATTTTTAGATGTAGGTGCTCCTAGTTCCTACGCAGATCGAGTTTGTTTCCGATAATCGATAACTTGCCCCGTTTCCAAGCAATCGATAAAAATGTATATCGATATCCTGTTTTTTAAGCAATTTTGGTAAATAATAAGAGCTAGAGTTACCAAACTTGATATGTAGCTTCTAGAAAAGTATATATATATCGATTATCTTTCATTTTATACCTATCGCCACCTCCCCGCTACTCTCTATCTATAAGCGCGCGCTGCATTTGGTGTTGGAATATGAGGGTTCAGGGTATCCCCTAGTCGGGAGCTCCCGACTAGAACCTCTTACTTGTTACAGCTAAATTTGTCAGTGACGCTATTAGAGCCTACATCTAAGCAGAAGGGTGTAAGTAGGAAAAAAGTGTTCTCAAGTAAAATTAAAAATAATCTTAGTTTGCTATATTAATTAATAAAATACAATAAATAGGAAAAAAGAAAGTAAGAAGAATAATGTTAATAAAGTAAAGAAATGGAAGCTAGATATATAGAGTGTTAAGTAGATAGGACAGAGAGAAAAGTAATGGGAAATCACCGACCCGGTGGGGGAAATTTACAGCCTGTCCGGCAAGCTATGCCCATGCCCAAGGTTAAGAAGAAGCAGCCTGCTGGAGTAGGATGGCAACCGAAGATTAGGGTCCCAATTTAAACCTCGTAAGGCAAAAAGCAGAATTTGCATCTGAACAGATTCAATACGATCCTGGCTATTGTTATACTGCGGAGACCAGATGCAAGAGCAGTATTCAAGGATAGGGCGAACAAGAGAGATGTACAGAAGTTTCGTTATAAAAGGATCGTTAAACTCTTTAGACCATCGTTTAATGAATCCAAGTACACCTTTTGCCTCATTAACGATGATATCTATGTGAAGATTGAAACAGAGTTTAGAATCAAATAGAACGCCTAGATCCTTAACTGTTAGTATACGTGGTAAAGGGGTATTGTCGATTGTATAACTGACAAGATAAGGTGTAGTACGATTAAATGTCATAAACATACACTTTGAACAATTCAGATGCAATTGATTGGCCGAACACCAAAGTTGCATAGCGTTCAAATCGTCTTGTAGACGAGAATGATGTAGGGGATTAGTGTATGATAGAATAAGTTTCACATCATCCGCATACATGAGTACACGGGCATGTGATATAACAGAGGGGAGATCATTTATAAAAAGAGTAAAGAGTAAAGGTCCAAGATGACTACCTTGAGGAACACCAGAAGTAACGTGAACTTGTTTAGAGGTAGTCAGCCTCAGCATTACTCTTTGGGTCCTACCTTTTAAATAAGAATTAATCCAAAGCAAAAGAGACGGAGGGAAACCTATTCGGTCAAGTTTAAAAAGTAAAATGTCATGGTGCACAGAGTCAAACGCTTTACTGAAGTCAGTATAAATGACATCAGTTTGCATTTTCGAAAGAAAAGCATCGTTTACCAAGGAAGTAAACTCAAGCAGATTGGTCGTAGTTGACCGATTCTTTACGAATCCATGTTGAACAGGGGAAACAACTGATTTGCAGAAATGCTGCAAATTCGAAGTGATTATTTTTTCAAATAATTTAGGAATAGCGGACAGTTTTGCAATGCCCCTGTAATTTTGTATATCAGGCTTTCCACCTTTCTTGTGGAGAGGAATGATATAAGATTCTTTCCAAAGAGATGGAAAGACAGAAGATTCAAGAGATAGATTAAAAAGCTTTTGCAATGGGTAAAGAAGGGAAGAACTACACTCCTTGAGTAGACAACTAGGAATATTGTCAGGCCCAGGAGAGTAAGAAGATTTTAAAGAGTTTATAGCTAAAAGGAGAGAGGAGTGTGAAATAATAGGAGGAGGTATAGAACTAGAGGAAGAAATAGTATGAGGGTAAGAATTATTATTAGGACAGACTGAGGAGTAAGTTGATTGGAAAAAGTTAGCAAAGAGGTTAGCAGAATCAGAGTCATTACTAGCTTTATCCATCCCGAAAGAAAAAAGTAGGCAAACTTTAAGATTTACGCTTCAAGTTTACAAAATTGTAAAACTGTCTCGGATTTTGGGAAAATTGCCTTTTACAACGAGTTAGATAATTCTCATAGCATTGAGAATTCAAAAGAAAGAAGTTCGACTTGGCTATGGAATATTTAACCAAGTCTGTACACGAACCAGACTTTTTAAACTTTTTAAAATATTTAGATTTTAAGTTTTTAAGATGTGACAATCTGGGAGTAAACCAGGGTGGTTTTGAAGAAGTAGTCGAAGGAATTGACTTGGGAATACTCATATCTAAGAGGGAGTTTAGGGTGCTATAAAAAAAAGTAATAGCAGTATTTATATCAACCGAGTCATATAAGACAGACCAATCGGTTGCATAAATAAGCTGATTTAGTAATGAATAATTTCCTTTACGAAAGCAGCGGCGGGGCTTATTGGCTGATGAGCACGAAATGAGACGATTACAATTGAACATTGTAATCTCTAAAGTAGGATGATATACATCCTCAGGAAGAGATAAAGGAGGGGACCTAGACACATTAGAAATAAGGTAGTCGTTAACAAATACAAGGTCAAGTGTTCTATTCAAATGTTTAGAAATTGAATTGATTTGAAACAACGAAAGATCAAGCATGCAGTCTATAAAATCATGCTGTGCTGAGGGCACTAGATAATTTTCAGCAGTGAATAATGACCAAGAGATGTTCGGCAAATTAAAATCACCCAACACCATAAATAGGTCATTATCACGCACGTGTGAAGAAACTTCTTTAATACAAGTAATATGTTTCATATAAACTTGAATATCAGATGAAGGAGGGACATAAGAGCATGTAATATAGATATTCCGTGTAGGAAAATACACCTTAACTGAGACAATCTCAGCGTCAGTAGGCGTACTAAAACAGAAAAGTTCTGACTGGAGAGTGGCTTTAACGGCAATTAACACCCCACCACCTCGAGTCGGCCGATCATTTCTATGCAAAATAAAACTATTTGAAAATACCTCAAAATCGGATATGGTTGAATTTAACCATGTTTCTGAACAAGCTATTATATCCGAGTCGAAGAAAGTACTGGCCATGAAAAGATTTTTAAGCTTTGAAATAAGACCTCTGACATTCTGATAATGAATACAGATTTGGTCAGAAGATAAAGTTAGTTTTTTGGGGCAGAAATGGTACCCTGTATTAAAGGGACTGGAAGGGTGACAGGCTGGTTACGCTTTTTTGGCTTGAACTCGTGAACAATCATGTGTGGGGGCCAAAATTTGGGATCACAAATGATTGGGAACATATCATGTGAAACATTTATTTTGAATGATGATATTTCACGAGGGGTGGAGAAATTAAATTTGGTTATTGACACGCTAGCAGAAGATTTGCTAGCAATATAGGCTGCCAATGACTCAGAAGTGGTGTCCGATGAAAGTCGAGACACAAAAACTTGCCTACGAGGGGCAACAACCGTTAAAGTAGGTGCTGATGGGGCTGCAGGTAAAACCGGAGTTGGAGGAGCTAAAGAGGCACCATGATTGTGTTTAACAATCTGGGCAAGATTACGCGCAGGTCTACCTTTGCGGTCAGGAGCTGACGGGGCTGAGGCAGTTTGGATAACTGGGACAGTATTAGGTACGGGCTCTACTGGAACTACTATAGGGGATGAAATGGGGGTAATTGGGCAGTCGCTTGGAGAAGGCGATAAAGACAACATTGGAGATAAATCCAAGTTGCTAGGTAGGGACAAGAAAGGCGTAGGTGTCTGAACAGACGTAGAGGGCAATTGCAAAAGTTGAGGCTCCAACCGGCGATTGGTTGGAGACTCGAATTTATATTTGGCAAGCAACTCAAAACTCGAGTCAAAATTACTCGACAGCTGCTTAGCCACATTATTCAATTTTAAGAATTGATTTCTCACAGAATTATACATCCTGGAGAAATCAATTTGCTTTTCGATGCAATCTGGGCACGACCAACGCAAGCCACCGCAGCCCTTCTTGGCAAATTCAGCGATCTTGTCGCAATCACGCCCAGTGAGACCTGCACATTTAGCATGCATCATATTCTCACACAGCAAGCAATTAACAAATTGAGGCTGTGCAGAATCATCAGCCTGCTTGAACGTGCAAGGTTTCTTACAGCACGACATAATTGTTACAAGAGTGCTTAATGTTTAATTAAGTGGCCGAAAACGCGTTAATCAACCGATCGAAACTAGTTTCCAGCTGTTGCACGAACGGACAGCAGCAGAGTGGCAACAACAGCAACAAAAGTTGATCATTTAAAAAAGAGCAATAATAAATTAAATAAATTGTTGTGGCGTGTGTGTGCCAAGACATTTTCACTGGAAAACTGCAAAGACGCTGCAAAGATGTCTAACGCAAACAATGCCACAACGCCGGCGGGGCAACTGTTGCAACTGGCCACCGAATTGGCCACAAATAGCTCAACGCCAGCTGCCACAAATGATTTGTACAAGAATCGACAGCGTTTGTTATGCAGCATGATTGTCATGGGTATCGGTGTGCTGGGCAATTTTCTGGCATTGATTATTTTGGTGCGTAAAAAGCATAACAAAAACAGCAAATACACGTTCATGTACCAAGGTACCAAGGCAATTTGACATATTGTAATGATGGGGCTTGCTCCAAACTACTGAGTCTATTTTTGGACTTGTCGAAGACCTTTTTAAAGAACATCCCGACAATTTTTTCTTTTTAACCAGTCGAATCAATCCTGATCTATTTGAAAATATATTTGCATCCGTTCGCGCCAAAGGTGGAAACTGTAGAAACCCTTCAGTTTATGAATTCAACATCATTATAGCAAAATTAATTTCATTACACATTTTTCATTTTACCAAAAAATCGAATTGCGAGTCCGATGATGATGTTATGCTGCCTGTTGAATTCGATTCAATAATATATGAACCTTACGAATAATGAAAGTAAGGTAGTGCCTGATAATGAACTTTTACTATCATTATCACAAATTGTAAAAGGTAATGAAACCTATTTTGACGAACATATGGACAATATGTTGACAAATGATTTACCGATTGAGTTGACATCAAGAAGATATTTTGTAGACTATATTGCAAAGCGACCAAATTGCGAAAAATGCCAAACGTACCTTATTAAAAATAGTGAATTTTTAATAGCACCTTCAGAACAATTTATATCTGAAAAAAATTACTCGAAGGAAACGGGCTTTGGAAACTTAAAAGCACCATCAGATTTATTTTTTAATGTTAGCAAAATTCACATAAAGGTTTTTGAAAATATATTTTCTACTAATAAGATGCAACTCAACATTAAAAAATGCATTTTAGAGCAATGTATAAAGTGCACTAAAGAAAGTGTTTACTCATCATGGTTTGATGAAAATGATTCATGCTTCACCCATAAAATATCTCTTTTGGACAAACTTATTAAAGTTTTACTATTTAAACATTGTAAATGGACAGTGATGACGGATAGCTATAAAAAGAAAGCAAAACTGAATATACTTTCACATAAATGAACCTGTTACAAAACGAATATGCAGGTATATGCCAGATCTAAAAGAAAGAACTACTATAATTAAAATAACATTGTTGGGGAATATGGAAATATTTGAATTAAAAAAATTAAAGCATTTAAAGTCGACTCGAAGGTCATATTTAGTTATGACCCCATTATAATTATAATGGCCTCCTCGCGGTGTTCCCTGGGTATCGACCATCGGTAGCTAATTCGAGCGGCGACTTTGTTCTTTATAATTCAAACAAAAATAATAAAATAAAAAAAAAATAAAAATTATTTAAATGTATCTTTGAAAACAACAAATTTGCACTTTTATTTCCTTAATTTATTTTGTATTACTTAAAATTAATAATTTAATTAATAATTTCAGATATAAAAAATTACATAAATATTTGCATCGACTTAAAAATACATATTTTGTACGGAGCCAACCTCAGTACACAAAATGCATTCATATATCAACACAAATTTGGGGTAGGTCGTGATCTGCGCTAGAAAACTAAGAAAATTGTTTCTTTGCCAGCCAGAGACTTTGCCAGAGCAGTGGATAACAACACATTCAAATATGCTGTTATGTATGTATGTATATTCACACGCATACAAACATAATTGCTCGCACGGCCCTTATAGAGCCGAAGCTGATAGCACATTCTATTTTTAGCTTTATCGTTCTCTCGGCTGTGAGAGCGCAATGATAAAGATTTCGTTTTCGTTTTTATTTTTCAAAAAATTAAGCTGCATAGTAGCATTCTGTTGTATGGCGTTACTCATCTTAGTGTTAATATGGTCTTTGGCAAAACTGTCCGCTATACCTCAATTATTTGAAAAAATAATCACTTCGAATTTGCAGCATTTCTGCAAATCAGTTGTCTCCACTGTTCAACCAAAGACTGTATAAACACTAAGATGAGTAACGCCGTATAACAAAATGCTACTATGCGGCTTGATTTTTTGAAAATTGAGAACGAAAACGAACTCTGTATCATTGCGCTCTCACAGCCGAGAGAACGAAAAAGCTAAAAATAGAATGTGTTCTCAGCTTCGGCTCTATGAGGGCCGTGCAAGCAATTATGTTTGTATGCGTGTGAATATACATACATAACAGCATATTTGAATGTGTTGTTATCCACTGCTCTGGCAAAGTCTCTGGCTGGCAAAAAAAAACAATTTTCTTAGTTTTCTAGCGCAGATCACGACCTACCCCAAATTTGTGTTGATATATGAATGCATTTTGTGTACTGAGGTTGGCTCCGTACAAAATATGTATTTTTAAGTCGATGCAAATATTTATGTAATTTTTTATATTTGAAATTATTAATTAAATTATTAATTTTAAGTAATACAAAATAAATTAAGGAAATAAAAGTGCAAATTTGTTGTTTTCAAAGATACATTTAAATAATTTTTATTTTTTTTATATTTTATTATTTTTGTTCGAATTATAAAGAACAAAGTCGCCGCTCAAATTAGCTACCGATGGTCGGTACCCAGGGAACACCGCGAGGAGGCAGGAGGAAACTAAATATGAGCCGACTTGAAATGCTTTAATTTTTTTTATTTTATAATTGGGGAATAAAAATAATATTAATTTAATTTAAAGAAATTATATAAAAATTTTGCATCGACTTAAAAATACATATTTTGTACGGAGCCAACCTCAGTACACCACATGCACTCATATGTGAATACAAAATTGGGGTACGTCGTGATCAGCGCTAGAAAACTAACAAAATTCATTTCTTGCCAGCTAAAGCCAGCGTAGTGAATAACAACACATACACATACATACTTTAAAGTTCTTATGCATGCATAATTCACGCATACAACCAGAGGTGCTTGCACGCCATTGGCTGAGACAAAAACTTTTCTCGAGCATACACTGTTCAAAAACAAAAGTGAAATCAATCTATGTGTGATATTTTCTTATCGTAGTTATTGCACAAGATGCGCCTTGTGAAAAAATTATTTTATTCTTAAATTTTCCTGAAAAATTAATCGTTAGTATCTAGAGTAATATATAATTTTATTAAAGCATGCATTTCATGGATAAAGCACAAGCACTTTGCGTCGATCGTAAGTTTTAAACTTTTTCGCTCAATGTACTTCGAAAACGAAGCGACGCAAAGCACCATCGACCAGCTTTGCTGAAGGCAGGCTGGCGACTAACTTCGTTGCTCGTGTCAGCATTAGCAAGCCGCGACTTCGGCATTCGTTCGACTGGTCTTTGGAGAACGAACAGTCAGTCGGCAGGCATGTCGTACGAAGCCTCAAAGGCCAGATCAAAGGCCAGGCTAGAAATTTTGCGTCGCATTCAAATGTATAGGCGTTACTCATCTTAGTGTTTATACAGTCTTTGGTTCAACATGGATTCGTAAAGAATCGGTCAACTACGAACAATCCGCTTGAGTTTACTTCCTTGGTAAATTATGCTTTCCTTTCGAAAATGCAAACTGGTGTCATTTACACTGACTTCAGTAGGGCGTTTGACTCTGTGCACCATGACATTTTATTTTTTAAACTTGACCGATTAGGTTTGCCTCCGTCTCTTTTGCTTTGGATTAATTTTTATATAAAAGGTAGGACCCAAAGAGTAATGCTGAGGCAGACTACCTCTTAACAGGTTCACGTTCTGGTGTTCCTCACGGTAGTCATCTTGGTCCTTTACTCTTTACTCTTTTTATAAATGATCTCCCCTCGATTATATCACATGCCCGTGTACTTATGTATGCGGATGATGTTAAACTTATTCTATCGTACACTAATCCCCTACATCATTCTTGTCTACAAGACGATTTGAACGCTATGCAACTTTGGTGTTTGGCCAATCAGTTGCATCTAAATTGATCAAAGTGTATGTTTATGACCTTCAATCGCACTACACCTTATCTTGTCAGCTATACAATTGACAATACTCCATTGCAACGTATACTAACAGTTAAGGATCTAGGCGTTTTTTTTTTTATTCTTAACTCTGCTTCAATCTTCACATAGATACCATCGTTAATGAGGCAAAAGGTGTTTTCGGATTCAGTAAACGATGGTCTAAAGAGTTTAACGATCCTTTTATAACGAAACTTCTGTAGATCTCTCTTGTTCGCCCTATCCTTGAATACTGCTCTTGCATCTGGTCTCCGCAGTATAACAATAGCCAGGATCGTATTGAATCTGTTCAGAAGCAATTTCTGCTTTTTGACTTACGAGGTTTAAATTGGGACCCTAATCTTCGGTTGCCATCCCACTCCAGCAGGCTGCTTATTCTTAAACTTCCATCGTTAACCAACCGTAGGACAAATCTGGGTGTAGTCTTCCTACATAAGTTGATTGTTGGCGATATAAATTCTCCATTTCTGTTAGGGCGTCTTCCATTCTCTGTTCCGTTTAGACCAACCAGGAATTATCATACCTTATTCCTATCTGCGTGCACAACAGACTACGCTATGCACAATTCTTTTCGCGTGTTATGCAAAAATTACAATGGTTTGCATAACGTTCTCTCTACCGAACTTTTTCTACTCCTGATAAAATCGTTGCTTCAGGATACCTTTGGAAAGTCACTGACTATTACCTATGAGCAGGGGCATAGCTAGCCGGACAGGCTATAAATTTTCCCCCACCGGGTCGGTGATTTCCCCTTCCCCTCTCTCTATCCATCTACCTAACATTCTATATATCTTGTTTAAATTTCTTTATTTTATTAAAAACTTCTTTCTTTCTTTTTCCCTATTTATTGTATTTTCTTAAAGAAAATAGTAAATTAAGATTATTTTTAATTTTAACTAAACAACACTATTTTTTCTACTAACACCCTTCTTCTTAGCTGTAGGCTCTAATAGCGTCACTAACAAAATTAGCTGTGAATAGGGCACAGCTGGCGGGACTGGCAAATAAAACTCCTCTATCGGTTGGTGTTGCTATTAGAGAATTGTGTACTCTAACTAGGCTTTTAGCATTAAATTTTCATATATATGTTAATTGTATTGAATAATTAGGAAGACACTCGTTTTGTCGACCATTAATAAAAAATAAATGAATTTCGTAAAACATGTCCAAGAAACGGTTGGCAATATAAAAAGTTCTAGCGAAGACTATAACGTTGCCTCTTATTTGGACTTCCAAAACGGAAAATGCACATCATCATCCCTATTTAATATATCCGATACAGAATCATCGTCATAAAGTGACGCTGATTGCCCACGTATCCAAGAGATTAAAGTTGCTGATAGTCTTAAAGACGAAAAGCAAAAGAAGAAAAAAACAAAAAAAAAAAAAAAGTCGAAAGATGTCGGTATCCTCTACGAAAACAAATACAAACCAAGCATTCTCAAATTCAAACATGTCTCCCTTTTAAACCAGATATTAGACGAGAGATAAGAACAGTAAACGAGAATGCAATTTATAGTAAGCAATTTCCTTATCCGCATTCAGCTAATAATTTTATTAGTCAGGAAATAAATAGGATGTTAAACGAAAACATAATTAGGCCCAGCAGAAGTCCTTATAATGCTCCGGAAAAAAGGATTTTAATGAAGATGGAACGCCAAAGAATTGATTGGTTATTGATTTCAAAAAAAAATAAACGATACAATCCCCGTTAGGTATCCAATGCCTAATCCTTCAGTTATCTTGTCTAACCTAGACAAAGCACGACTCTTCTCAACAATCGATCTAGAATCTGGATTTCATCAGATTCTAATGAAAGAAGAAGACATCGAAAAAACCTCTTTTTCCACTAACAATGGAAAATACGAAGTCTTTCGTTTGCCATTTGGGCTTGCGAACGCACCAAGTATATTTAAGAGAGCAGTGGACAATGCGTGAAAAAATCGTCACATTTATATGGACGATATTATAGTTTTTTAAGATAGTCCGAAACAATATTTTATGATATACACGAAATCATTGAGATCCTATTTAAAGCGAACATGAAAATTTCCTTGGAAAAATCAAAGTTCTTTAGAAAAGAAATAGAATTTGTAGGATACATAGTATCCTACAATATTATAAAAACCGACCCTAAATAAATAGAATCGATTATGAAATACCCACCTCCCAATAATTTAAGGGTTTAACAGGCTATTACGGAAAGTTTGTAAAGAACTACGCAACTATAGCAAAACCACTCACTAAACTGTGACAGGGGCATAATGGTATTGTTTTAAAACATATTTCAGAAATATCTTTAGACGAAGAAGCTATCTCTGCTTTTGGAAATCTAAGATCACACTTAATTGAAAAAATTGAACTAACTCAACCAGACTATACAAAAAAGTTCGATCTTACTACATACGCTTCCGACATCGCAATTGACGCGGTCCTTTCACAGGAAAACAAACCGATCACGTTCGTTTCAAAAACCTTAAATAAAACAGAAATATATTACTCCACAAATGAAAGAAAACTATACGCTATAGTATGGACATCAAAAAATCTTAGAAATTACATGTACGTTTTTACAAACTTAGTAATCCAAACGGACCATCAACCACTTTGCTTTGCAGTTTCTGCATGAAAAGATGGCATGCTTTCATAGCCAGCATCAACCAACGTCGGCGCTGACGCGTTATCAAGAGTAGTAACTAATCACATTTCCCATGAAGATAATCAGGTTTCCGAAGAAGAACCGTCGTCCGATAATGGAACCATTCATTCAATCAATAGTAGTTATAAAAACTTAATTGAAGAATCAAAAAAACCGTAGAATTTGAACAGCAATTGCTTATTTCCAAAAAGAACATAACTATTCACAATTAATTAAAAGTATTCAACTAAACTAGACATATTATTGAATATGAATCAGTACATAACTTAATAATCATACTTAAAGAATTTCTCCAACCAAACCAACTACAGGAATTCACTGCAGTCTCGAAGACTTATACGAAATTACAAGAAAGTTTGTCCTACATATCGAAAACATAAGCGATCAAGAAATTTTAATGGAGGAAGCACATGATTCTCATAGAGGCTTGGATGAATATCTTAAGCAAATTTTTAAATGCTATTATTGTCCAACATTATTTAAAAACCTTAAGCAACACATACGCTATTGTGAAACTTGTAGCAAAAATAAATATAACAGAAATCCAAAGCAAATTCCTATTTCCAAAGCTCCTATTCCAGAAAGAGAAGGGCAACAATTACATATTGACATTTTTAATGTCGAAAAATTAACATTCATGACATGCTTAGACCCATATCACAAATTTTTAGTGATAAAAAGATATCATAACAAATCATATATGACAAACAAAGTGTTGGAACTAATCGAAACTTTTCCATTTGTTAAATCTATAATGATGGACAATGAACCTACGTTTTCATCAGCCAAATTCCAATCTTCAATGTCGCGATCAGGTATAACTATTTATTATGCAGACCCCAGACACAGTTTAAGCAACGGTCAGGTAGAAAGAGTTTATTCTACAATATTCGAAATTTCACTTAATTTCAAGAAGAATACAATATAATGGATCACTCCGAAGTCATATACCGAACAGTTAAAGAATATAACAACACAATCCAATCAACAGCCCAACAAAAACCATGTGACATATTATTTAACAAAATAGAACATTCAAACTTGTCAGATAAACTAAAATCAGCCCAAGCAAAAATGTTTGAGTATCATAACGAAAATAGGTCACCAAAATATACTTGGTAATAGGTGAAATAATTTATGAGAAACAAGTAAGAGGTTCTAGTCGGGAGCTCCCGACTAGGGAATACCCTGAACCCTCTTATTTCAACACCAAATGCAGTTCGCGCAACGGGTTCGTTTGAAGTAATAAAGATTAATTAAAAAAAAAAAAGTTCCCTTGGCAGGGTTCGAACTCGCAACTGACCGTATTACTTGCTGACGACTCTACTCAACAGACAAACCAGCAAAAAAAAAAATAGTTTCCCCGGTAGAGCTCGAACTCGCGACAGACCGTAACTCTCTTGCTATGCCTCAGCCACACCAATAATGAGGAATTATTGAGAAAAAACCGAACTAAAAATTACGCAATCGCAATTACAATGCTGTTAGAATGCGATAGAATGCAAAGCAGACGCGCATGAATGTGTATGTGTACATGTATACAGAAATTCTTGGAATTTGCTCTAGCTGCCGCAAACACGTGCGCAGTCAAAATACATAACTTTTGGGTGTTTCTACACCGATCTTAATGAAATTTTCTACAGTATATATTATTGTACCATAGAATATTTGTGTATTCTCAAAAAGTCAATTGCATTAAAATTGTGGCTTAGATTTGTTGGCAATATAAGTTGGGTTATTAACTTGATTTATAGCTCTACGGTGCTAGCAGGGAGGTGGCGATAGGTATAAAATTAAAGATACTTGATATATATTTAATATTCTAGAAGCAACATATCAAGTTTGAGGACTCTAGCTCTTAATATTTACCAAAATTACTAAAAAACAAGTAAGAAGTTCTAGTCGGGAGCTCCCGACTAGGGGATACCCTGAACCCTCTTATTCCATCACCAAATGCAGCGCGCGCTTATAGATAGAGAGTAGCGGGGAGTTGGCGATAGGTATAAAATGAAAGATAATCGATATATATATACTATTCTAGAAGCTACTTGTCAAGTTTGGTAACTCTAGCTCTTATTATTTACTAAAATTGCTTAAAAAACGGGATTTCAATATACATTTTTATCGATTACTTGGAAACGGGGCAAGTAATCGTTTATCGGAGACAAACTCGATCTGCGCGGGCACTAGGAGCACCTACATCTAAAATTTAAAGTCTCTAGCTCATAGGTTCTGAGATCCTTGCGTTCATGCACACGGACGGACGGACGGACAGACAGACGGACATGGCTCGACTCGGCAATTGATGCTGATCAAGAATATATATACTTAATGGGGTCGGAGATGCTACCTTCTTCCTGTTACACTTAGTTATGTTTCTACGCACA
Organism: Drosophila ezoana; assembly: GCA_035045725.1. NCBI lineage: Eukaryota > Metazoa > Arthropoda > Insecta > Diptera > Drosophilidae > Drosophila > Drosophila ezoana. The sequence goes on along the minus strand of JAWNOU010000195.1, from coordinate 125,147 downwards.
ATACCCTGGGTCTGAGCAGAAACACTTTTCGCCGTTTTTTTTTTGCACATGTTCTCCCAAACCACTGAACAGAATAAAATCTGCCAGTGTCTTTTGTGGAGATGCTTCTGTGCTTGTGCGTAACTAACCAAATTGCATGCAATGTTAGTTGTTAAGCCTAATATTTAATAAAAATACCCATACACATAATCATATCTGTATAAACAAACTATAAATTATTTAATGGGTGTTTGCTTATAGCTTAAAATATATACATGTACACATATATGTACAGTGGACCCTCGGTTTGCTCTTCGACAGACACTTATTTTCTATGCGATCGGCCGAATGTGTCCTGTTAAGATGTTACTGTTAGGCAGAACAGCGTGTATTGCTCAAGCATAAGCACTATCAGAGTACACAAGCGCAACGAAAACAAGTACTAGGTTCTAGTCGGGATACCCTGAACTCTCTTATTCCGACACCAAATGCAGCTCGCGCTAATAGATAGAGAGTAGCGGGGAGGTGGCGATAGGTATAAAATTAAAGATACTTGATATATATATACTATTCTAGAAGCTACATGTCAAGTTTCGTAACTCTAGCTCTTATTATTTACCAAAATTGCTTAAAAACGGGATTTCGATACACATTTTTATCGATTACTTGGAAAAGAGGCAAGTTATCGTTTGTCGGAAACGTTTATGGTGCGCGGGCACCAGGAGGACCTACAGCTAAAATTTCAAGTCTCTAGCTCTTATAGGTTCTGAGATCCTTGCGTTCATACATACGGACGGACGGCCGGACAGACAGACGGACATGGCTAGATCGACTCGGCTATCGATGCTGATCAAGAATATATATTCTTTACATATAATATTCCCTTTTTACCCATTTTCAATGGGTTCAGGGGCAATACCATTGATTGGAAAATAACCATGGAATTGAATTTTATCAAAACATTCAACTTACAAATTATAACATTGCCAAACTTAGTATCAATAAACTAAAATCAAAGAACTTGTTCAAAGCAATAATAAGCAAAGTCAAATAAATTCTGCAATTTTCAAAGAAGTTACTCAAATCACGAATCTCTGAATTTAATCAGAAATTACTTTTAAAAAATACCGACTTAAGCTATTGTCACTTGACCTACAAAATCTGTTGGATACTATTACATTTCTAAAGCTTGAATATTAAACCCAAAAATTTTAAACAAACAAAACATAATAAATATGTTCAATCACGAAACACTAAATATCACTCTAATAGATCTTTTGGACATTTCCTCTTTTTCGATTGTTTCATACCAAGGTTTAATCATAGTCTTTATAAAATACCCAACTTTTAATTATAATTGTAAGTTATATCCCGCTAAAGCCAGACAGATGAAAAATGATTAGTAAACAATAAAATTGCTAAATGCAATAATACTTTTTATCTTATCGAACAATTTAAAAAAGTAATATATAATCGTTTTACCCACATTATTTTTGACGCAAATTGCTTTAGAAATCTTCTTAATAAACAATTTACAAGTTATATGTATAAATTATCCGAAAAAAATAAACCAACAGAAATTATAACAGACGGCGCTATTTTAGTGTCAGGCACGAATTGTATAAACGAAACCAGGCTTACAGGTATTTTCCTTGTTACTTTTAAAACCATAGTAAGCAGCGCTAACACCAATGTAAAAGAAAAAATTTGAAACTATGTAGAAAACAATAAATTTACAAACTACTAAGTAACTGAATATCAACTTACCAATAAATTGAAGTTCACAATTAGAAAATACAAATATATCATCAAAAATTGCTTTAAAACTAGAAAGTAATCATTCAAAAATAACCTTATTATTATTTATACTAACCTTTAATTTTATTATGATAAAGCTTTTGAAACGTTGCACTTTAATAAACTTAAATACCACCAATATATTAAAATAAAAAACAGAGCTTGACATATTAAATCAATTAAACAAACAAATTAAATCTTTAAAAAGAAATCATTAAGAATCGGGGACGATTCCTTTTAAGAAAGGGAGGAGTTATCACCCAGCCTGCAAGGCAATTCTTATTGAATTTATAAACAATATTTCGGAATAAGTTTCTATTCCAATTACTTAGCTCTTTCACCCTTATTAGACCCATATTAATCATTACGTCCACTTAACGCGCAGCTGTGGCTTTTTTAACATAAAGATCCAGACTCCCGGCTCTAACATAAACATAACAGCGCAGCCACTTAACATAATGATCCAGACTCCCGGCTCTAACGTAAACATAATAGCGCAACCACTTGACGTAAAAGATCCATATACTCATGCGCAATTCATAACGTAAACTAAAGACCCGAATTCTCGTGAGCAATTCCTAACGTAAACATAATTCCAAGCAATTTGCTTTTGAATACGAGAGCCGCCCCCGCGAGCTTTTGAACTTTAAGATAAGAACCTTTAGCATAAACACAGCTGACTTGCAGCATAAGATCATAGCGAGCTTTTGAGCTTTAAGAAAATAAGATTTATTATAAACATAACTGACTTGCAGCATAAGATCATGATTGTACTTTAGTTCTAATCTTGGATTCAAATAAATCGGAAGCTCCTAGCTCCCACAATAAATTGATATTTTCCATTTGGTCGCTACTATTTGGTTTATTAACACACATTTAAAGCTTTGTAGATTGCCGCCGAGCTACATACATTTTACCTTTGTCCAAACAATTTCTTGACATACTGAACTGAATATATATTCATGGATACGTACAAAATACTGCTGATCAGTTATTGAACAGCAGCTTCACACTCTCATATAAATATTAATTCACATATACGCACATACACGCTGCACATTTATTAATACACATAAGCATTCAAATTCATCGATTATTAACACAAAAAGAAAGTTGTTAAATAATAAACAAAATAAATAAAATAATTGATTTGTTTCAGGGCTGACATATGCTCATATGTACATATATCTTACTTGTGCGCATTTAGAACGCTTTGCCACTATCAATTAGATAAAAGTGTAAAAAAAAAAAACAAAAAAAACTTCCAAATAAATTACTTATATATAAGAAAAGTTCGAGAATAAAAAAAAAAATTTTTAACAAAAATTGATTATTCTCACAGCGCTAGTTCCAAAAAAATTTATTATTATATTACACTATTATATATATTTACATATATATATACATATTGTACAAATATATCCATTTTGGAAAATTCCTTTCGTATCCGTGCGTATCGTCGCTCTGAAACAAGTCCGAAATTCCGTCATGAAAGGAAATAGATCATATTCTCAGCGAAAGTGATCGCACATTAGAGGCTGTCGAGGATATAAAGCCTGGACTGAGCACACATGCAACTCCAAAGACCACCCGAAGCAATCCAGCCTTCAAAAACATTAGCGCCGTGGAGGCTAGGATAACCAAAAAGGCCAGAGCGTCCGCTCTTTATTCCAAGGAAAATCATCCATCTCGCCTCTGTCCCCGCTTTCTTCAGATGACAGTAGCCAAACGATTTAACTATTTCAAACAGAAGAATTAATGTCTAATAGCCTCTGTCCACTGGCTTAAGAAATGCCACATTTTCAAGTTTCACTTATTGGTGTTCCGTCGGTTGTCGGTAACATGTGAGTACCTTTCTTTAAATAAACAGCTGATCGAGTTGCTTTAATTTGCATAAGCGTCGCAAAGTTTTTCTTCCATCCTTTGGCCATCATTAAATGTTAAAAACTGTGGGATTATTAAAATTTAAAATTATAATTTAAAGTTACCGCTTGCATTTGCTGCTATATCAGCTGCTTATAATAATGATACTTTCACATTTTTCACAACATCGATAGAAAACTCGATAAATCCTCGCAAAAAAAACACAAACTCTTCGGGGCGAATTTATACATTTTTCAAAATGAGACATTTTTGAAAAATTTGGTATTTTTGACAAATGTGTAAAATGTGTATTCTTATGGGAAAACGTACAGGCCGCATTTTACACATTTTGCAAAAATATGACATTTTCTCGCTAATCCATCGAGTTCCAATACGCAAAGGGTTCAACAAGGTCTACAGCCCTCTTCCGATCCAATCAAAGCCAATTTGCAAAATTATTTTGCTGCCAGCACCCAGGGAGTACTCTTAAGCGCTGCCATTATCAATATCTCCCACTTGGGTGCCAATTACACAGCCCGTGCCCTGATCGACTCCGGATGAGAAGGTACATTTATATCCGAAAGGATGTTTAAAACTATTAAGCTACCATACAAAAATATTAGGTCTCAGGTTTCAGAACTCAACCAATCATTGTCGGCCCGGACCCATAAGCTGTGCCACTTCCCCTAGTCCCAACTACAAGACCCATACTTTGAATCGAGGTATCTGCGTATGTTCTTCCTTAGATAGTACTAATTGGTGCAGATGTCCTCCCATCGATATTGCTTGATGTGATCCAGTCCAATATCTGCGGTACCCTGGACGGACAGGAAACCATTTTCGGTCGGATACTAACCGGTCCAGTGCCAACATTGGCAAGCAATTCGATTGCATCATTTTACACTCAGGTGGCACTCAGGTCGCTGACGAAGAGGCGGAAGTTAAGAATCTGTCAGGGAAATTAGAAAAGAAAGCCGATATCTATTTAGATTAGAGTTTTCTACGAACCTCTCAGTGGGATGTTAACGGCAAATATATGGTATCATTTCCCTTATGCGACCCAGAAAATATTAACGTAGGGCACTCTAGGTCAATAGCGCATGGTCAGTATTTTGAAGTCGATAACCGACTGAGACGGAAGAATCAATTTAAGGAAAAATATGAATCTGTAATACAAGAATACCTCGATCTATGATAAATACATTATGAAAATTATATGCTAAAAGCCTAGTTAGAGTACACAATTTTCTAATAGCATTACCGATCGATGGAGGCCCGTCCGGCCAGCTATGCCCCTTGTCACGGCTAATTTTGTCAATGACGCTCATAGAGCCTACAGCTAAGAAGAAGGGTGTTAGCAGAGAAAATAATAAGGTTCTTAAGAAAAATGAAAAATAATCTTAATCTACTATATTCTTAAAGAAAATAAAATAGATAGAGAAAAGGAAAGAAAGAAGTTTTCAATGAAGGAAAGAAATTTAAACAAGATATATAGAATGTTAGGTAGATAGGATAGAGAGATAATAATGGGAAATCACCGACCCGGTGGGGGAAAATTTATAGCCTGTCCGGCTAGCTATGCCCCTGCTGGTAATGGTCAGTGAATTTCCGAAGGTATCCTGAAAGCAACGATTTTATTAGAGGTGAGAAAGTTCGGTAGAGAAAACGTTATGCAAACCATTGTAATTTTTGCATAACACGCGAAAAGGATTGTGCATAGCGTTGTCTGTTGTGCACGTAGACAGGAATAAGGGGCGGTAATTTCTGGTTGGTCTAGACGGAACAGAGAATTGAAGACGCCCTAGCAGAAAAGGAGAATCTATATCGCCAATAATCAACTTATGTAGAAGGACAACACCGAGAATTGTCCTACGGTTGGTTAATGACGGAAAGTTAAGAAGAAGAAGCCTGCTGGAGTAGGATGGCAACCGAAGATTAGGGTCCCAATTTAAACCTCGTAAGGCAAAAAGCAGAAATTGCTTCTGAACAGATTCAATACGATCCTGGCTATTGTTATACTGCGGAGACCAGATGCAAGAGCAGTATTCAAGGATAGGGCGACCAAGAGAGATGTACAGAAGTTTCGTTATAAAAGGATCGTTAAACTCTTTAGACCATCGTTTAATGAATCCAAGTACACCTTTTGCCTCATTAACGATGGTATCTATGTGAAGATTGAAACAGAGTTTAGAATCAAAAAGAACGCCTAGATCCTTAAATGTAAGTATACGTTGCAATGGAGTATTGTCAATTGTATAGCTGACAAGATAAGGTGTAGTGCGATTAAATGTCATAAACATACACTGCAATTGATTGGCCGAACACCAAAGTTGCATAGCGTTCAAATTGTCTTGTAGACGAGAATGATGTAGGGGATTAGTGTATGATAGAATAAGTTTCACATCATCCGCATACATAAGTACCCGGGCATGTGATATAATCGAGGAGTGTGAAATAATAGGAGGAGGTATAGAACTAGAGGAAGAAATAGTATAAGGGTAAGAATTATTATTAGGACAGACTGAGGAGTAAGTTGATTGGAAAAAATTAGCAAAGAGGTTATCAGAATCAGAGTCATTACTAGCTTTATCCATCCCGAAAGAAAAAAGTAGGCAAACTTGAAGATTTACGCTTCAAGTTTATAAAATTGTAAAACTGTCTCGGATTTTGGGCAAATTGCCTTTTACAACGAGTTAGATAATTCTTATAGCATTGAGAATTCAGAAGAAAGAAGTTCGACTTGGCTATGGAATATTTAGCCAAGTCTGTACACGAACCAGACTTTTTAAACTTTTTAAAATATTTAGATTTTAAGTTTTTAACATGTGACAATCTGGGAGTAAACCAGGGTGGTTTTGAAGAAGTAGTCGAAGGAATTGACTTGGGAATACTCATATCTAAGAGGGAGTTTAGGGTGCTATAAAAAAAAGTAATAGCAGTATTCATATCAACCGAGTCACATAAGAAAGACCAATCGGTTGCATAAAAAAGCTGATTTAGTAATGAATAATTTCCTTTGCGAAAGCAGCGGCGGGGCTTATTGGCTATTGAGCACGAAAAGAGACGATTACAATTGAACATTGTAATCTCTAAAGTAGGATGATATACATCCTCAGGAAGAGATAAGGGAGGGGACCTAGACACATTAGCAATAAGGTAGTAGTTAACCAATTAGTGTTCTATTCAAATGATTAGAAATTGAATTGATTCGAAACAACGATAGATCTAACATGCAATCTATTAAGTCATGCTGATCATGATAATGACCAAGAGATGTTCGGCAAATTAAACTTGCCTACGAGGGGCAACAACAGTCAGAGTAGGAGCTGATGGGGTTGAAGGTTATGCAGTAGTTAGTGGGGCCAAAGAGACACCGTGATTGCTTTTAACAATCTGGTCTAGGTTTCGCCTAGGTCTACCTTTGAGTCCAGAAGTTGACGGGGCTGAAGCAGTTTCGCCGGGGGCAGGTTCAACTGCAGGGACTACTGGGACTACTCCAGGGGATACAACAGATGTCATATTTGGACAGTCGATCAGCGAAGGCGATAATGTCAATATTGGTGATAAATCCAAATTGCTAGGCGGGGACAAAAGAGGGGTATGGACAGATGGAGAGGTCAACTGCAAAAATTAAGGCTTAAACCGGCGATTGGTTGGAGACTCGAATTTGTATTTGCTAAGCAACTCGAAACTCGAGCCAAAGTTACTCGAGAGCTGTTTAGCCACATTTTTAAGTTTTAAGAATTGGTTTCTCACAGAATTATACATTCTGGAGAAATCAATCTGCTTGTCGATGCATTTTGAGCACGACCAACGCAAGCCGCCTCAGCCCTTCTTGGCAACTACAGCGATCTTGTCGCAATCACGCCCAGTGAGACCTGCACATTTAGCATGCGTCATATTCTCACACGACCAGCAATTAACAAATTGCGCCAGGGCAGAATCACGAGCCTGCTTGAACGTGCAAGGTTTCTTACAGCACGACTTATTTTCTACCGGCGTTAAAAGATAAGCAAAAGTTGCGAGAGCGCGGAGCAAAACGAAACAAGGTGCACAGAAGTAGAGCAAGTAAACAAAAGAAAAGAAAGGCAACAGCAAAAATTTTGAAGAGCACGATTTACATATGTACAAGCGGAAATGTTCGCAGCAACGCATGCACAAACAATAGTATGCACAGGAGAGCACCAAAGCAAACAAATTAAAAGAGGCAATAACAACAAAACGGAACTGAGCCGCGTTTAATAAATGCAATAATTAAAAGACTTACGCTGCACAAGATAGCACTTTGCACAAGTTATAAAAGCTTTTTAATTAAAGCACAAAAAATGCAACATTTTGAAATAAAAAGCGGGATTAAAACGGAAAAATATATATAAATCTTGGAGGACAAGTAAAACACGTCAATCACTCTCAACTGGGAGCTGATTTATTGGATATCGATGATGCGAAAACATTGGGTATCCACTGAAAGGCTTCTGCAGTCGAATTTTACTTTGCGGCAACAAAGGTATAGAGTAAGAAGGGTTCACCAAGCGCGAAGTCCTTTCGCACATAGCCAAACTGTTCGAGCAAAGCTTTGTAGGAGCTCTGGCAAAGCCTGCCCAACGATCTATCAATCGACCATGAAGTAAGGTTCAAGTGCAAGCTTTTTGATGCCTCTCAGGGCACATATGGCGCTGCCAACTACATTCCTGTGGAACATTACCAATCAGTATATTCTAACATGAAAAACAAGAGATGCTCCAGTTAAAACTGTATGCCTTCCGTGGCTAGAGCTATGCGGAGCAGTCCTTATGGCCGAACCTTCAACAATTATTTATCCACAGCTTCCAATCCACGAATTCGAAACATTCTACTGGACCGATTCAAACATAGATTTGTCATGGATCCGAAAGTAACGATGCAAATGGACAATCTTCGTAGCCAACAGGGTAAACAAGATTGCTCACGCCACTTCCATTTGTAACAATCACCACCTCATCAGGTCAAAAATATATATATTTATATATATATATTGTCTGCCAGTACAATAACGCGTAAATTTTCGGGTGCGCTTGACTCCAACGACTTGATTAGTGACGCAATCTTATTTGTCTTGGACTGGATCACTGCTGTGCACACCCCTTCGTTACTCTAATGCGGGAGATTAGGGTGCATGGATCCACCAGTAGACGTGACTCAAAAGTCGACCCCCCGCTATGAATAATCATAATCGCGGTCGGCATGATTTTTGGGCTTTTATGCAGCAGCACTGTGGCAAATGTTTCTGCCCTGGGTTGGTTGAATCCTTGGACTCTGGTGTAATTGGTCTAAAGTTTAAGCATGCTTATTTTTTCGACAGGAGAGTCGATAATTCTTCAAACATATATTAGACCGTCAAAGCGTACTTGAAAAATAAGGACTTGAAGCTCTTTACTCCAACTTCCCAGAGGCCCCCATGTGCGATGCACCAGGTGGAATAAAATGGCAGGACACGTTTTGGTGACCTTTCCATTTTAAAATTTTATGTTTAGCTGGCTCGAGGTCCGGGGCTTATTTATTCAAAACCAAATTGTAAACGCAATTTTTTTTTAATCGAACCAATATTAACCAATTTCGGCTGTATTTCGGCAACTATGTATTTCTTCAGGGCACTAACACAAAAAAAAGAAAACAATTGACATAAAGATACATTAAATAAAAATAAAACAATTACCTTAGCAATTTAAAAAAATTTAAAATCATTGTTTAACACGTCTGCGCTTTTTGACGTGGAGGTTGAAACTATTTGACAATTCAATAGATGTCTGTATATGTGAGCGCAGTTTTTCGCTTGCGTTTTCAATTTGGTTTTGAATACATAAACCCCGGGCCTCGAGCCAGCTAAACATAAAATTATATATATATATATATAAACTTAATAAGTTGAATTTTATATTTCTAGCTTAATTGATTTCGAGATAATGTTATTAGAAAATAAATTCGTTATTTAATTTTTTGAAGAAGAGTGAACCTACTACAATTGACTTTGATTGCAAATCACGGTTGTCATTAATATGATTAAGGATTTTTTTAAATTCTTTCTTATTCATATTTGGAAGATGGAATGTTTGTTGTGCATAAAGGAGAAATTGTGAGAACCTCCATTATCCACCGCAGGTATGACATTGAACTTCATGCGATGCTGGTGAGTGGGGCTTCGGAGCGGTACTTTTACAGAAAAAAGAGGACTGTAATTACATCCAATATTCTTTTTGTTCGAAACGGCCAACAGAGACCAATACAGAATACCATACTTTCGAGATAAAGAAAATAAGCTATCATATATGTGTCGGCATAGATATAGATATGGTTATCTATCATAGTTGCGATTTGGCAGCACATGAAGTTCTGTCCGTGTCAACAGCGCGAGCAGACTGACTTCTCAAACTTCCTTTAGTTAAATCTCTCACTCAAAATAGTGCAACTATTCTTCTCTCCGTTACTCTTCTTCAGTCAGCGCTCTACGATCAGACCTTACTCAGTAGGAGAGTCTCTCTCTGTCTCTGCTACTATGTTTACACTCAATTGAAAATTCTTGGAAATAGACGTAGCGATTTATAGCGGGATTTATCGTAACTATATGTCGCCACAAAAATAAGTACTCGTATCTACAGTAGCATACAGTAAACCATCTACGACACGGCCTTTCTGACAAACCACACGTTTTTGTGTGTTGGTTTTAAGCTTTAATGTTTTTGTTAGCACCTCACCATTTTACCTGTTGTTCCACACACTTAAACATTTTCCTCTATTGTTTTTATACCCCGAATCCATTAAAAATGGATAAAAAGGTAATATTGTATTTATGCAAAGTGCAAATGTATGTAACAGGCAGAAGGAAGCATCTCCGACCCCATAAAGTATATATATTCTTGATCAGATTCAATAGCCGAGTCGATCTAGCCATGTCCGTCCGTCCGTCCGTCCGTCCGTATGTATGAACGCAGGAATATCAGAACCTAAAAGAGCTAGAGACTTGAAATTTTAGCTGTAGGTCCTCCAGGTGCCCGCGCAGATCGAGTTTGTTCCCGATAATCGATAACTTACTCCGTTTCCAAGTAATCGATAAAAATGTATATCGAAATCCTGTTTTTTAAGCAATTTTTGTAAATAATAAGAGCTAGAGTCACCAAACTTGACATGTAGCTTCTAAAAAAGTATATATATATCAAGTATCTTTAATTTTATACCTATCGCCACCTCCCCGCTACTCTCTATCTATAAGCGCGAGCTGCATTTGGTGTTGGAATAAGAGGGTTCAGGGTATCCCCTAGTCGGGAGCTCCCGACTCGAACCTCTTACTTGTTTTTAATTTATCTTTATTACAGTATAATGTGGTTAGCTGCCATAAGACATTAGAGGCAAGTATCCTAAAAAGGCAGTTAACTTAATATTTTTTTTTCTTTCGTTTATTGCACAGCTGAGGTCATGCACAACCGAATAGGGCGAATGCAGCATGAAAGCTTTCCTTTATATTTTGTTTTGTCTTTGGCAAGTAGTAAAGGTTAAAAGTACAGCACAGAAGGTCATTTACAATTGAAGCGTGGGCGAGTTAAGTTCATATAAATTTTACATTGCATATAATTGCCGCAAAAGATGTCAGAAACCAAGATAGCAAGTGTGGTACAGTTGCGAAGTGTTCTTTTGGTACGCTTAAGAAACCAAAACATTCATAGCAGCTCGACCCAATAACCTTACTGTGATTCGGTGTGTCTATTAAAGAAAAGGTATTTATAAGTGCTAGTGTTGAGACTTGGAACTAACTAAGGGTTGCACAGTTTCGTGCCTGCTCTGTTGGCCAGAGCAGTCCCACACGTCAGAAGATAAGGGCAATACCAAGAGCACGTGTCGAACTTAGCAACCAAGTAGCACCAATTTTGTTGCTAATGTACATATCAGCCTCGATCTTGTGAAGAACAACATCTGGCATAGCCTCGGAAAACGGCGTCAAGCGGGTGAGACGCTTACTACGTGCACAGCACCATCCTCATGCACTAAGCGTGTAGCGTAACCTGTAGAGAGTAACGGATAAGTTGAGTCAGTATTACCCATGGTGTACCCGCCCGCTTGCTTAGAAGCCATTGCCATATAATTGCAATAATTACTTAACGTTTCCAAGATGGACGGTCAATAGATCCTTAGAATTCTTTTTACTTATTAATTCTTTTTTTTTTTACTTTGTAAAACTATGCAATGAATATGCCTAAATAAGTTAAAGCGAGATGAAATTCCCACACCACTGATTTTTTTTTATCGCTTCCCATATATATATTTATATGTGTCTATATATACTTATTGATTTTTTTTGTAATATTAAGCAACAGCGATCCTAATCATCGTACACATTGGGCCCAACGTGGACTTCGAAGGATATTGAGTGAGTAAGAGTAAAAACCCACAGTGAGTTTAACAGAACACTTAGAGGTGTAGATATATATTAATATATAGATATATATGAACATTAAAATGCAGCTTAATATATCAAGACGGTAAATTAATTACGTCCCCAAATCCCAAAATGAGGTCGGTGAATTTCTCCCTCCACTTAATTTCTTTATGTGCTTAAAAACAATTACTGTACGTACATTATATTAACTTTGAATTTAAATGTTGAATCCTTTATATTATTTTTGTAAATTGAGGTAAACCAACGTATCTATTAAGTGGCATAAGAAAGTATCCGAACCCCATAAAGTATATATATTCTTGATCAGCATCAATAGCCGAGTCGATCTAGCCATGTCCGTCTGTCCGACTGTCCGTATGTATGAACGCAAGGATATCAGAACCCATAAGAGCTAGAGACATGAAATTTTAGCTGTAGGTCCTTCTAGTGCCTACTGTTTCCGATAATCGATAACTTACTCCTTTTCCAAGCAATCGATAAAAATCGATATTGACATCCAGTTTTTTGCGCAAATTGGGTAAATATTAAGAGCTAGAGTCAACAAACATGATATGTTGCTTCTGGAATATTATATATGTGTCAAGTATCTTTCATTTTATACCAATCGCCATCTCCCCGCTACCACCTCAAAGAGTGTTCAGGGTATTCCCTAGTCGGGAGCTCCCAACTAGAACCTCTTAGTTGTTTTGCATTAACATAGGATATAATGATAGAAATAGAAAAATGAGAATTTCTCAAAATCTGTACCGATGATTTTAATGAAATAAATAGCAAAATGATTGATAAATCGTGCTCTTTATGCACAACTACCGTGCATTTGGGCCATTATCGGAGAAATAAAATAATAAATGTTGAAATATGGCCGCCATTTTACAATATGATATATAATATTGCCAGCTTGTTTTTTTGCATTAACATAGGATATAATGATAGAAATAGAAAAATGAGAATTTCTCAAAATCTGTACCGACGATTTTAATGAAATAAATAGCAAAATGATTGATAAATCGTGCTCTTTATGCACAACTACCGTGCATTTGGGCCATTATCGGAGAAATAAAATAATAAATGTTGAAATATGGCCGCCATTTTACAGAATGATATATAATATTGCCAGCTTGTTTTTTTGCATTAACATAGGATATAATGATAGAAATAAAAAAAATGATAAATCGTGCTCTTTACCCTGAACCCATTGAAAATGGGTAAGAAGGGTATAATGTTTTTGTGCAAAATGCAAATGTATGTAACAGGCAGAAGGAAGCATCTCCGACCCTATAAAGTATAAATATTCTTGATCAGCATCAATAGCCAAGTCGATCTAGCCATGTCCGACCGTCTGTCCGACTGTCCGTATGTATGAACTCAAGGATATCAGAACCCATAAGAGCTAGAGACATAAATATGTAGCTGTAGTGTCTGCGCAGATCGAGTCTGTTTCCGATAATCGATAACTTACTCCGTTTCCAAGATATCGATAAAAACCGATATCGAAATCCTGTTTTTTTTTTTAACAAAATGGGGATATTATAAGAGCTAGAGTCAACAAAAGTGATATGTCTATTCTAGAATAGTATATATATACCAACTATCTTTCATTGAATACCTATCGCCACCTCCCTGCTACTACCTCATAGCTATAAATCAAGTTAATAACCCAACTTGTATTGCCCAACAATTTTGACTACGCACGTGATTGCAGCTAGCGTAGTTCCAAGAATTTCTTTATATATGTGCACACACACATGCATGCGCGTCTGTTTCGAATTATACTTATCAACAGCATTCTCATTGTTTTCTGTCCTGCTATTTTAGTTGGTTTATTTCTCAATAAAAGTCAATTATTGGTGTGGATGCTGAGTAGGGGCGGTGGTAAGTGGTGTGGTCTGTCGCGAGTTCGAGCCGTACCGAGGAAACTATTTTTGTTTGCTGGTGTGGCTGTAAGGTAGAGACGGCGGCAAGTAGTGCGGTTAGTTGCGAGTTTGAACCCTGCCAAGGGAATCTTTTTTTTATATCCTGAACCCATTGAAAATGGGTAAGAAGGGTATAATGTTTTTGTGCAAAATGTAAATGTATGTAACAGGCAGAAGGAAGCATCTCCGACCCTATAAACTATAAATATTCTTGATCAGCATCAATAGCCGAGTCGATCTAGCCATGTCCGTCTGTCCGTATGTATGAAAATTAACCGATTAGTGACTACTAATTGGAAAAAAATATATTTTTTAAGTGGGAAGGCTTCCGATTTATTTGAATCCAAGATTAGAACTAAAGTACAATTGTGAACTTATGCTGCAAGTCAGCTATGGTTATGATAAAGCTTATTCTCTTAAAGCTCAAAAGCTCGCGGTGATCTTATGCTGCGAATCAGCTGTGTTTATGCTAAAGCTTCTTTCCTTAAAGTTTAAAAGCTTGCGGGGGTGGCTTGCGTAAGCTAGACGCTTTGAGTTATGTTTACGTTAGCAATTGCGCTCTAGAGACTGGGTCTTTAGTTTACGTTATGAATTGCGCATTAGAGATTGGGTCTGTAGTTTACGTTATGAATTGCGCATGAGAATATGAGTCTTTATGTTAAGTGGTTGCGCTGTTATGTTTATGTTAGAGCCGGGAATCTGGATATTTATGTTAGCAGAGCCGCAGCTGTGCGTTAAGTGGACGAAGTGATTGAAACGGGTCTAATAAGCCTGAAAGGGCTAAGTAATTGGGATAGCGACTTATACTGAAATGTTGTTTATGATTGCAATAAGAATTGCCTTGCGGGCGGGGTGATAACTCCTCCCTTTCTTAAAAAGAATCGTCCCTGATTCTTAATGATTTCTTTTTAAAGATTCAATTTGTTCATTTAATTGGTTTAATATATCAAGCTCTGTTTCTGTAGTTTGAGTGTTATGGTACTTTTGGTTACTTGACGATTTCAATTTCAGTATTTTGAGGGGATTTAGATTTATTAAAGGGCAGCGTTTAAGAAGCTTTACCATAGTAAAAATAAAAATTAGTATAAATAATAAAAAGGTTATTTTTAAATGATTACTTTCTAATTTTATAACAATTTTTGATAGTATATTTGTATTTTCTAATTGAAGTTCAGTATTATTAGTAACTTGATATTCACTAACTAAGTAGTTTGTGAATTTATTGTGTTTTACATAATTAAGAATTTTTTCTTTTACATTGGTGTAGGTAACATTGTTTATGGTTACTATGGTATTAAATGTAACAAGGTAAATGCCTGTAAGCCAGGTTTCGTTAATACAGTTTGTGCCTGATACTAAAATAGCGCCGTCTGTTATAAATTCTATTGGTTTATTTTTTTTTGGATAATTTTGTACAACTTGTAAATTTTGTATTAAGGAGATTTACAAAACAGTTTGGTTCAAAATTAATGTGGGCAAAACTATTATAAATTTCTCTTTTAAAGTTATCAATGAGGTAAAACGTGTTATTACATTTAGCAATTTTGTCGTTAACGAAAAATTTTCCATCTGCTTGGGATATGGCTTTAGCGTGGTATAACTTACAATTGTAATTGATTGTAGGGTATTTTATAAAAACTATGATTAATCCTTGGTATGAGACGATCGAAAAAGAGGAAATGTCTAAAAGATCGATTAGAGTGATATTGAGTGTTTCGTGATTAAATATATTTATCATGTCTTGTTTATTTAAGATTTTGGGATTCAATATTCTGGCTTTGGAAAATGTGATAGTATCCAGCAGATTTTGTAGGTCAAGTGATAACAACTTAACTCGATATTTTTTTTATAAATGATTCCTGATTAAATTTAATATCTCTTAAAAGATTTGTGATTTTAGTGACTTCTTTGAAAATTGCAGAATTGATTTGATTTTGCTTATTATTGTTTTGAACAAGTTCATTGATTTTAGTTTGAATAGTTATCATGTCATCATGGTCTGGTGTTCCTGTGATCCATTTAAAAATTGTGCCTAGTTCATTGATACTACGTTTGGCAATTTTGTGAGGTGTAAGTTCGGAAAGGAGTGTTTTGATTAAATTCAATTCCAAGGTTACTTCCCAATCAATTGTATTGTTTTTGTTTTTAAAAAAATTTAATTCTTTTTCAAAAATATCGTTATAAAAACTTAGATTAGTAACGTGAAAAACTTCTCCGTATGTTTCGTATAAAAAAAGATTATCTGTATCCTCAAGTAGGACATAGTCATCATTTGAATAATTAATAATGTCTGCACCGCAAAACGGCAGTAAAACAGATAAGATACATAAAATGTGCATTCTAAAAATACATTAAAAAAACATAAAATAGGTTAGAATTTGATATTGTCTTTGTGAATAATACGATCCCTATTGTTTATTTTGACTTTATTTCCTAAGTCTTCTTTAACTACCTGTTTTTTGAATCTAGGTTGTAGTTTGTTTCGTTCGCCATGTTTTTTTTCATAAATTATTTCACCTACTTGGTAATTTTTTGGTGACCTCTTTTTGTTATGGTACTCTAACATTTTGGCTTGGGCTGATTTTAATTTTTCTGACAATTTTGGGTGTTCTATTTTGTTAAATAATATGTCACATGGTTTTTGTTGAGTTGTCGATTGAATTGTGTTGTTATACTCTTTAACTGCTCGGTATACGACTTCGGAATGATCCATTATATTGTATTCTTCTTGAATACAACGAGAAATTTCGATAATTGTTGAATGAACTCTTTCTACCTGACCGTTGCTTAAACTGTGTCTGGGGTCTGCATGATAAATCGCTATACCTGAACGAGACATTGACGATTTGAATTGTGTCGAAGAAAACGTAGGTTCGTTGTCCATCATTATGGATCTAGCGAAAGGAAAAGTTTGGATAAGTTCCAACACTTTGTTTGCCATATCTGATTTGTCATTGATTTCCTTAATCACTAAAAATTTAGAATATGCGTCTAGGCATGTCAAGAATGTTAATTTTTGAGCATAAAAAATGTCAATATGTAATTGTTCACCTTCTCTCTCCGGAATAGGGGCTTTAGAAATAGGAATTTGCTTGGGGTTTCTGTTATATTTATTTTTATTACAAATTTCGCAGTAGCGTATGTGTTGCTTAAGAGTTTTATATAGTGTTGGCCAATAATAGTATTTGAGAATTTGCTTAAGATTTTCGTCGAAACCTCTATGAGCACGAGCATGTGTTTCTTCTATTATAATTTCTTGGTCATTTTTGTTTTCGATGTCTAGGACAAACTTTTTAGTAAATAAAAATTTGTTGTTAAAAGTGTTTTTTAATGAGTTTTGGATTTCGTATAAATCTTCGAGACTGCAATGAACTCCTGTAGTCAGGTTTGGTTGAAGAAATTCTTTAAGTATGATTATTAAATTGTGTACTGTGTTGTATTCTATAATATGTCTTGTTTTGTTGAAAACTTCATATTTTTCATGAATTGTTATGTTGTTTTTAGAAACAAGTAATTGTTGTTTAAATTGGTTCAATGGTTTGTGTGTTTCTTCAATTACGTTTTTATAACTACTGTCGGCTGAATGGATGGTTTCATTATCGGACGACGGTTCTTCTTCGGACACGAGATTACTTTCATTGGAAATATGATTGATCATTACCCTTGATAACGCGTCAGCGACGACATTGGTAGATCCTGGTTTGTAAAATATTTTAGGGGAAAATTCTTCTATGAAAGCATGCCATCTTTTCATTTTTGAGTTAGGGTTTCGTGCAGAAACTGCAAAAGAAAGTGGTTGATGGTCTGTTTGGATTTCTAAATTTGTAACACCATACAAGTAGTTCCTAAGGTTTTTTAATGCCCATACAATGGCGTATAGTTCCCTTTCATTTGTGGCGTAATTTCTTTCTGTTTTATTTAAGGTTTTTGAAACAAAGGTGATTGGTTTGTTTTCTTGTGAAAGGACGGCGCCTATGGCGATGTCGGAAGCGTCTGTGGTGAGGACGAACTTTTTTGTATAATCTGGCTGGGTTAGTTCGATGTTTGCAATCAAGTGTGATTTTAAGTTTTCAAACGCAGAGATTGCTTCTTCGTCTAGAGATATTTCTGTTTTTTTGGACATATGTTTTGAAACCATACCGTTGTGTCCCTGTAACAATTTAGTGAGTGGTTTTGCTATAGTCGCGTAGTTTTTTACAAACTTCCTGTAGTAGCCTGTTAAGCCAAGAAAACCTCGTAATTCCCTTAAATTATTAGGAGGAGGGTATTTCATGATTGATTCTATTTTTTTCGGATCAGTTTTAATGATATTGTATGATACTATGTATCCTAAAAATTCTATTTCTTTTCTAAAGAATTTTGATTTTTCCAAGGATATTTTCATGTTTGCTTTGAATAGAATTTCAATGATTTCTTGTAAATCATCAAAATGTTGTTCCGGAGTATTTGAAAAAACTATTATGTCGTCCATATAAATGTGACAAGTTTTTCCGATTTTTTCACGTAATATATTGTCCATTGCTCTCTGAAAGATGCTTGGCGCGTTCGCAAGCCCAAATGGCAAGCGAAGAAATTCATATTTTCCATTGTTAATGGAAAAAGCTGTTTTTTCGATGTCTTCTTCTTTCATTAGAATCTGATGAAATCCCGATTCTAAGTCAATTGTCGAAAACATTTTAGCTTTGCCTAGGTTGGATAGAATGACTGAAGGATCGGGCATTGGATACCTATCGGGGATTGTATCGTTATTCAGTTTCTTAAAATCTATTACCAATCGATTCTTAGGCGTTCCATCTTCATTAAAACCTTTTTTTCCTACTACCCATACCGGGGCATTATAAGGACTTCTGCTGGGCCTTATTATATTTTCATTTAACATCCTGTTTATTTCCTGACTAACAAAATTGTTAGCTGAATGAGGATAAGGATATTGTTTACTGTAGATTGCATTTTCGTTTAATGTTCTTATCTCTCCTCTAATATCTGTTCTAAAAGGGAGACATGTTTGAATCTGAGAATGCTTTGTTTCTATTTGTTGAACGACTTGTTGCTCAAGGATATTCAAATTATCCATTTCATTTATGGAATGATTTATTTTGCATAAAGAAGAACTTGTTGTAGAGGATACCGACATCTTTCGACGTCTGCTCTTTTTGAGTTTTAATTTCTTTAGCTTTCCTTCATTAAGAATATCGTCAACTTTAGTTTTTTCGATACGTGGGTTATCAGCGTCACTTAAAGACGATGATTCAGTATCGGATACATTAAATAAAGAAAATGATTTACATTTCCCACTTTGGTAGTTCAAATACGAAGCAACGTTATAAGCTTCGTCTAAACTTTTTAAATGGCCAACCGTTTCTTGGACATGTTCTGTAAAATTAATATTTTCCTTTTTGTTATTATAAAACAAAGTTCCCTTTGACAAGTCGATTACTGCCTTAATCTCCTTCAGTAGATTATAACCGACTAATAGATCTGCGTCTAGATTATTAATTTCATAAAATCTGTGGCGTTTGCCAAATATGTTTATGTTATGAAAATGAGTTATGATACTGTAGCCATTTACAGTTTTAATTCTTTTTTTATAACTAATTCTTCTGCGTTATCGTATATACCCTCTTTTATATATTTTTCTTTTATTTTATATATTAATATTTTTAAAATTTTATTTATTTTTTTGTCTATTCTGAAAATGTAGGGGAGTTCTCCCCCTCTTCTTCTAAAAAATGGTCTTCCTCGAGATTATTGATACGCATGAGTTTGTTAGGTTGCTGAACCGAAGGGGGAGCGTATTCCCGTTTCTTTGGTTGAGCCGAATTTCGATTTTGGGGATACGGATAAGGTGTATTCTGTAGTTGTATGGATTTGTCTACATCCATGGGCTCCGGTGGAGATTGAGGAGTCTTGTTGCTTTGCGCAAAAGTTTGATTTTGTGGAACTTGATTGAACCTTAAATGATTGTCATATCTTTTATTAGGTTGTTTTGGGGATTCAGCTTTCTTTTGCTGATTGTTATGCCCTGGGTTTAGATTGTTACGTTGATGGGTATTTGCGAAATGGTGGTAAGCGAAGTTAGCCCTTTGGTAATTCGCTTCCAGTTCCTGAGCTTTTGCCAAAGCATTAGGCAAATTTTCAGGTTTAAGGGAGAACAAAACCTCTGATAAAGAACCGTTAAGACCTGTGATGAAAATTCTTAAAGCGTTGTCTCTGTTTTTCTTATTCATTTCTGTAATGATGTGGGCTTTGTCACCATACGTCATAATAGTTTTGTTTATCAAAAGGGTTAGTTTTTTATTAACTAAATTGTAGTATTCGAGAACGGATAAGTTACCCTGTCGTAAAATACTTAACTCCTGTTCTATTATATAGATTGGTCGTCTATCACTGTAGGCGAAATCCAACCTTGCAAGTATAGCTTCAAAATTAAGAACGGTACCGTGATTAGTCAAGGTGTCATTAGCTTTACCTGTTATTTTATTTCTTAATATTGTTAAAGCACCTACGTACTTTCTACTTCCTTCTTTATACATTCGCATGGCGCAGCAAGCGGCTTCGCGCCAACTAACGTATGCATTATAGCTGCCTGAGAATTCTGGTATGGACTTGATAACATCAAAAGATTCGTCGCAACGAATTAGGTCATATATTTCAGTAATCTTATATTCTTGTTCATTATTAGATGAGAGAGTGATTTGTAACTTCAATTCTGCAATTTGCTCTTGAAGCGCTCTGGTTTGAGTCGCAATCAACTGAGCTACCAAATCAGCTGTCAAATTATTATTGTTAGCCATTTTTAAATTTTGAAAATCTTCAATTAAACTTTTTATATGGTTATCCAGTTTATAACACTTATTATTCTAACAAATGCTTACACGAATTTAAACTATCATTACTTAAGTAAAAAAATTTATTTTTAAAGTAAATGATGGTGGCTCACGTAAAAGGTCTTTCTTTATGGGTGATTATACATATGTCGTTCAAGTCTTCCTTCCTTCCTTCCTTCCTTCTGGGTTTTAGGGTCTTCTTTTATGGTAGTCTCAGGTTGACGTGATATTTTTATTTGGTTAAAAGTTTTTTATTGGTGAAAAAAAATTTGTTGGCGAAAATATTTCGCTTCATTGATCGATTAATTTTTAGGAATGTTTTCATTTAACCTGAATGGGAAAATTCGATTTCACTTTTAAGTCTTGTGAACAATCAATATTTCCAGCTCAGGGTATTTTCACTACTCTTCAAGTTTTCAGAAACAGGGTATTTCCGTTCGTCGGAAATTTTTAATGTTTCTTTTAGAAGCACTCGATATTTTCGTTCTTAGAAAATTTTTAATTTCAGAAACAGGGTATTTCCGTTCGTCGGAAATTTTTAATGTTTCTTTTTTAGAGGCACTCGATATTTTCGTTCTTAGAAAATTTTTAATGCTCTTTTGAGACAATCTTGGATTTGTAAATCGGCACTTTTGTGCACTCGCGAATCACTAAGGATTTTGTTTCTTTTAATTATCCTTTTTTGTGTTTATAATCGCGAGCCCCACGTTGGACGCCAATTAACCGATTAGTGACTACTAATTGGAAAAAAATATATTTTTTAAGTGGGAGGCTGAAGGCTTCCGATTTATTTGAATCCAAGATTAGAACTAAAGTACAATTGTGAACTTATGCTGCAAGTCAGCTATGGTTATGATAAAGCTTATTCTCTTAAAGCTCAAAAGCTCGCGGTGATCTTATGCTGCGAATCAGCTGTGTTTATGCTAAAGCTTCTTTCCTTAAAGTTTAAAAGCTTGCGGGGGTGGCTTGCGTAAGCTAGACGCTTTGAGTTATGTTTACGTTAGCAATTGCGCTCTAGAGACTGGGTCTTTAGTTTACGTTATGAATTGCGCATTAGAGATTGGGTCTGTAGTTTACGTTATGAATTGCGCATGAGAATATGAGTCTTTATGTTAAGTGGTTGCGCTGTTATGTTTATGTTAGAGCCGGGAATCTGGATATTTATGTTAGCAGAGCCGCAGCTGTGCGTTAAGTGGACGAAGTGATTGAAACGGGTCTAATAAGCCTGAAAGGGCTAAGTAATTGGGATAGCGACTTATACTGAAATGTTGTTTATGATTGCAATAAGAATTGCCTTGCGGGCGGGGTGATAACTTGAACGCAAGGATATCAGAACCCATAAGAGCTAGAGACATGAAATTTTAGCTGTAGGTCCTCCTAGTGCCTACGCAGATCAAGTCCGTTTCCGATAATCGATAACTTACTCCTTTTCCAAGCAATCGATAAAAACGATATCGACATCCTGTTTTTTGAGCAAATTGGGTAAATATTAAGAGCTAGAGTCACCAAAAGTGCTATGTTTATTCTAGAATAGTATATACATATATACCAACTATCTTTCATTTTATACCTATCGCCACCTCCCTGCTACTACCTCATAGCTATAAATCAAGTTAATAACCCAACTTGTATTGCCCACCAATTTAAGCCACAGTTTAAATGCAATTCACTTTTTGAGTATACACAAATATTCTATGTTACAATAAGATATGCTGTAGAAAATTTCATTAAGATCGGTTATTGTTTTGTTTTTCGGTGTATGACTGCCCACGTGTTTGCGGCAGCTAGCGCAAATTCAAAGAATTTCTGTATGCATGTACACACACACATTTCTGCGCATCTGCTATGAATTCTATCGAAAGCATTGCAATTGCGATTGTTTTCTGTGTTCCTATTTTTTTTCTCAAAAATACTCAATTTTGGTGTGGGTGTTGAGTAGAGGCAGTGGCAAGTGGTGCGGTCAGTCGCGAGTACGAGCCCTACCGACGAAGCTATTATTCTTATTGGGTGATGTGGCTGTTGAGTAGAGTCGGCAGCAAGTAATGCGGTCAGTTTCGAGCTCGAAACCTCCCAATGAAACCTTTTTTTTTATATCCTGAACCCATTGAAAATGGGTAAGAAGGGTATAATGTTTTTGTGCAAAATGTAAATGTATGTAACAGGCAGAAGGAAGCATCTCCGACCCTATAAACTATAAAAATTCTTGATCAGCATCAATAGCCAAGTCGATCTAGCCATGTCCGACCGTCTGTAGGTCCTCCAAGTGTCTACGCAGATCGAGACTGTTTCCGATAATCGATAACTTACTCCGTTTCAAAGAAATAGATAAAAACCGATATCGACATCCTGTTTTTTGAGCAAATTGGGTAAATATTAAGAGATAGAGTCAGCAAAAGTGATATGTTTATTCTAGAATAGTATATATATATCAAGTATCTTTCATTTTATACCTATCTTCACCTTCCCACTACTACCCATAGCTACAAATCAAGTTAATAACCCAACTTGATTGCAGCTAGCGCAGTTCCAAGAATTTCTTTATATATGTAAACACACACATTCATGCGCGTCTGTTTCGAATTATATAAACAGAATTCTCATTGTTTTCTGTCCTGTTATTTTAGTTGTTTTTTTTTTCAATAAGAGTCAATTATTGGTGTGGATGTTGAGCAGGGGCGGTGGTAAGTGGTGTGGTCTGTCGCGAGTTCGAGCCCTACCGAGGAAACTATTTTTCTTGGCTGGTGTGGCTGTTAAGGAGAGACGGCGGTAGGTAGTGCGGTTAGTTGCGAGTTTGAACCCTGCCAAAGGAACCTTTTTTTTTTTAATTTATCTTTATTACAGTATAATGAGCTCAGCTGCCATAAGACATAAGAGGCAAGTATCCTAAAATGGTAGTTACCTTAATATTTTTTATACCCTGAACCCATTAAAAATGGGTAAAAGGGGTATTATGTTTTTGTGCAAAATGCAAATGTATGTAACAGGCAGAAGGAAGCATCTCCGACCCCATAAGGTATATATATTCTTGATCAGCATCAATAGCCGAGTCGATCTAGCCATGTCCGTCTGTCTGTCCGTCTGTCCGTCCGTCCGTCTGTCCGTATGTATAAACGCAAGGATCTCAGAACCTATAAGAGCTAGAGACTTGAAATTTTAGATGTAGGTGCTCCTAGTGTCTACGCAGAGTTTGTTTCCGATAATCGATAACTTGCCCTGTTTCCAAGTAATCGATAAAAATGTATATCGAAATCCTGTTTTTTAAGCAATAAATAATAAGAGCTAGAGTCACCAAACTTGACATGTAGCTTCTAGAAAAGTATATATATATCAAGTATCTTTCAGAGCTTTTACAAGCTTTCTTATATATTTTGTTTTGTCTTTGGCAAGTAGTAAAGGTTAAAAGTACAGCACAGAAGGTCATTTACAATTGAAGCGTGGGCGAGTTAAGTTCATATAAATTTTACATTGCATATAATTGCCGCAAAAGATGTCAGAAACCAAGATAGCAAGTGTGGTACAGTTGCGAAGTGTTCTTTTGGTACGCTTAAGAAACCAAAACATTCATAGCAGCTCGACCCAATAACCTTACTGTGATTCGGTGTGTCTATTAAAGAAAAGGTATTTATAAGTGCTAGTGTTGAGACTTGGAACTAACTAAGGGTTGCACAGTTTCGTGCCTGCTCTGTTGGCCAGAGCAGTCCCACACGTCAGAAGATAAGGGCAATACCAAGAGCACGTGTCGAACTTAGCAACCAAGTAGCACCAATTTTGTTGCTAATGTACATATCAGCCTCGATCTTGTGAAGAACAACATCTGGCATAGCCTCGGAAAACGGCGTCAAGCGGGTGAGACGCTTACTACGTGCACAGCACCATCCTCATGCACTAAGCGTGTAGCGTAACCTGTAGAGAGTAACGGATAAGTTGAGTCAGTATTACCCATGGTGTACCCGCCCGCTTGCTTAGAAGCCATTGCCATATAATTGCAATAATTACTTAACGTTTCCAAGATGGACGGTCAAAAGATCCTTAGAATTCTTTTTACTTATTAATTCTTTTTTTTTTTTTACTTTGTAAAACTATGCAATGAATATGCCTAAATAAGTTAAAGCGAGATGAAATTCCCACACCACTGATTTTTTTTTATCGCTGCCCATATATATATTTATATGTGTCTATATATACTTATTGATTTTTTTTGTAATATTAAGCAACAGCGATCCTAATCATCGTACACATTGGGCCCAACGTGGACTTCGAAGGATATTGAGTGAGTAAGAGTAAAAACCCACAGTGAGTTTAACAGAACACTTAGAGGTGTAGATATATATTAATATATAGATATATATGAACATTAAAATGCAGCTTAATATATCAAGACGGTAAATTAATTACGTCCCCAAATCCCAAAATAAGGTCGGTGAATTTCTCCCTCCACTTAATTTCTTTATGTGCTTAAAAACAATTACTGTACGTACATTATATTAACTTTGAATTTAAATGTTGCATCCTTTATATTATTTTTGTAAATTGAGGTAAACCAACGTATCTATTAAGTGGCATAAGAAAGTATCCGAACCCCATAAAGTATATATATTCTTGATCAGCATCAATAGCCGAGTCGATCTAGCCATGTCCGTCTGTCCGACTGTCCGTATGTATGAACGCAAGGATATCAGAACCCATAAGAGCTAGAGACATGAAATTTTAGCTGTAGGTCCTTCTAGTGCCTACGCAGATCGAGTCTGTTTCCGATAATCGATAACTTACTCCTTTTCCAAGCAATCGATAAAAATCGATATTGACATCCAGTTTTTTGAGCAAATTGGGTAAATATTAAGAGCTAGAGTCACCAAACATGATATGTTGCTTCTGGAATATTATATATGTGTCAAGTATCTTTCATTTTATACCAATCGCCATCTCCCCGCTACCACCTCAAAGAGTGTTCAGGGTATTCCCTAGTCGGGAGCTCCCAACTAGAACCTCTTAGTTGTTTTGCATTAACATAGGATATAATGATAGAAATAGAAAAATGAGAATTTCTCAAAATCTGTACCGATGCACAACTACCGTGCATTTGGGCCATTATCGGAGAAATAAAATAATAAATGTTGAAATATGGCCGCCATTTTACAGAATGATATATAATATTGCCAGCTTGTTTTTTTGCATTAACATAGGATATAATGATAGAAATAAAAAAAATGATAAATCGTGCTCTTTATGTACAACTACCGTGCATTTGGGGCCATTATCGGAGAAATAAAATAATACATTTTAAAATATGGTCGCCATTTGACAGTATAATATATAATATTGCCAGCTTGTTTTTTTGCATTAACATAGGATGTAATGATAGAAATAGAAAAATGAGAATTTCTCAAAATCTGTACCGATGATTTTAATGAAATAAATAGCAAAATGATTGATAAATCGTGCTCTTTATACACAACTACCGTGCATTTGGGCCATTATCGGAGAAATAAAATAATAATTGTTGAAATATGGCCGCCATTTTACAATATGATATATAATATTGCCAGCTTGTTTTTTTGCATTAACATAGGATATAATGATAGAAATAGAAAAATGAGAATTTCTCAAAATCTGTACCGACGATTTTAATGAAATAAATAGCAAAATGATTGATAAATCGTGCTCTTTATGCACAACTACCGTGCATTTGGGCCATTATCGGAGAAATAAAATAATAAATGTTGAAATATGGCCGCCATTTTACAGAATGATATATAATATTGCCAGCTTGTTTTTATACCCTGAACCCATTGAAAATGGGTAAGAAGGGTATAATGTTTTTGTGCAAAATGCAAATGTATGTAACAGGCAGAAGGAAGCATCTCCGACCCTATAAAGTATAAATATTCTTGATCAGCATCAATAGCCAAGTCGATCTAGCCATGTCCGACCGTCTGTCCGACTGTCCGTATGTATGAACTCAAGGATATCAGAACCCATAAGAGCTAGAGACATAAATATGTAGCTGTAGTGTCTGCGAAGATCGAGTCTGTTTCCGATAATCGATAACTTACTCCGTTTCCAAGATATCGATAAAAACCGATATCGAAATCCTGTTTTTTTTTTTAACAAAATGGGGATATTATAAGAGCTAGAGTCAACAAAAGTGATATGTCTATTCTAGAATAGTATATATATACCAACTATCTTTCATTGAATACCTATCGCCACCTCCCTGCTACTACCTCATAGCTATAAATCAAGTTAATAACCCAACTTGTATTGCCCAACAATTTTGACTACGCACGTGATTGCAGCTAGCGTAGTTCCAAGAATTTCTTTATATATGTGCACACACACATGCATGCGCGTCTGTTTCGAATTATACTTATCAACAGCATTCTCATTGTTTTCTGTCCTGCTATTTTAGTTGGTTTATTTCTCAATAAAAGTCAATTATTGGTGTGGATGCTGAGTAGGGGCGGTGGTAAGTGGTGTGGTCTGTCGCGAGTTCGAGCCGTACCGAGGAAACTATTTTTGTTTGCTGGTGTGGCTGTAAGGTAGAGACGGCGGCAAGTAGTGCGGTTAGTTGCGAGTTTGAACCCTGCCAAGGGAATCTTTTTTTTATATCCTGAACCCATTGAAAATGGGTAAGAAGGGTATGATGTTTTTGTGCAAAATGTAAATGTATGTAACAGGCAGAAGGAAGCATCTCCGACCCTATAAACTATAAATATTCTTGATCAGCATCAATAGCCGAGTCGATCTAGCCATGTCCGTCTGTCCGTATGTATGAACGCAAGGATATCAGAACCCATAAGAGCTAGAGACATGAAATTTTAGCTGTAGGTCCTCCTAGTGCCTACGCAGATCAAGTCCGTTTCCGATAATCGATAACTTACTCCTTTTCCAAGCAATCGATAAAAACGATATCGACATCCTGTTTTTTGAGCAAGTTGGGTAAATATTAAGAGCTAGAGTCACCAAAAGTGCTATGTTTATTCTAGAATAGTATATACATATATACCAACTATCTTTCATTTAATACCTATCGCCACCTCCCTGCTACTACCTCATAGCTATAAATCAAGTTAATAACCCAACTTGTATTGCCCACCAATTTAAGCCACAGTTTAAATGCAATTCACTTTTTGAGTATACACAAATATTCTATGTTACAATAAGATATGCTGTAGAAAATTTCATTAAGATCGGTTATTGTTTTGTTTTTCGGTGTATGACTGCCCACGTGTTTGCGGCAGCTAGCGCAAACTCAAAGAATTTCTGTATGCATGTACACACACACATTTCTGCGCATTTGCTATGAATTCTATCGAAAGCATTGCAATTGCGATTGTTTTCTGTGTTCCTATTTTTTTTCTCAAAAATACTCAATTTTGGTGTGGGTGTTGAGTAGAGGCAGTGGCAAGTGGTGCGGTCAGTCGCGAGTACGAGCCCTACCGACGAAGCTATTATTCTTATTGGCTGATGTGGCTATTGAGTAGAGTCGACAGCAAGTAATGCGGTCAGTTTCGAGCTCGAAACCTCCCAATGAAACCTTTTTTTTTATATCCTGAACCCATTGAAAATGGGTAAGAAGGGTATAATGTTTTTGTGCAAAATGTAAATGTATGTAACAGGCAGAAGGAAGCATCTCCGACCCTATAAACTATAAAAATTCTTGATCAGCATCAATAGCCAAGTCGATCTAGCCATGTCCGACCGTCTGTAGGTCCTCCAAGTGTCTACGCAGATCGAGACTGTTTCCGATAATCGATAACTTACTCCGTTTCAAAGAAATAGATAAAAACCGATATCGACATCCTGTTTTTTGAGCAAATTGGGTAAATATTAAGAGATAGAGTCAGCAAAAGTGATATGTTTATTCTAGAATAGTATATATATATCAAGTATCTTTCATTTTATACCTATCTTCACCTTCCCACTACTACCCATAGCTACAAATCAAGTTAATAACCCAACTTGATTGCAGCTAGCGCAGTTCCAAGAATTTCTTTATATATGTAAACACACACATTCATGCGCGTCTGTTTCGAATTATATAAACAGAATTCTCATTGTTTTCTGTCCTGTTATTTTAGTTGTTTTTTTTTTTTCAATAAGAGTCAATTATTGGTGTGGATGTTGAGCAGGGGCGGTGGTAAGTGGTGTGGTCTGTCGTGAGTTCGAGCCCTACCGAGGAAACTATTTTTCTTGGCTGGTGTGGCTGTTAAGGAGAGACGGCGGTAAGTAGTGCGGTTAGTTGCAAGTTTGAACCCTGCCAAAGGAACCTTTTTTTTTTAATTTATCTTTATTACAGTATAATGAGCTCAGCTGCCATAAGACATAAGAGGCAAGTATCCTAAAATGGAAGTTACCTTAATATTTTTTATACCCTGAACCCATTAAAAATGTGTAAAAGGGGTATTATGTTTTTGTGCAAAATGCAAATGTATGTAACAGGCGGAAGGAAGCATCTCCGACCCCATAAGGTATATATATTCTTGATCAGCATCAATAGCCGAGTCGATCTAGCCATGTCCGTCTGTCTGTCCGTCTGTCCGTCCGTCCGTCTGTCCGTATGAGATAAGATATGATATAAGAGCTAGAGACTTGAAATTTTAGATGTAGGTGCTCCTAGTGTCTACGCAGAGTTTGTTTCCGATAATCGATAACTTGCCCCGTTTCCAAGTAATCGATAAAAATGTATATCGAAATCCTGTTTTTTAAGCAATAAATAATAAGAGCTAGAGTCACCAAACTTGACATGTAGCTTCTAGAAAAGTATATATATATCAAGTATCTTTCATTTTATACCTACCGCCACCTCCCCGCTACTCTCTATTTATTAGCGCGAGCTGCATTTGGTGTTGGAATATGAGGGTTCAGGGTATCCCCTAGTCGGGAGCTCCCGACTAGAACCTCTTACTTGTTTTTCTTTCGTTTATTGCACAGCTGAGGGCATGCGCAACCGAATAGGGCGAATGAAGCATGAGGTGATAAGATCAGGCCATAGTACCGTTTTAAAGTATAATCTCGTGATGCAGAGCTTTTGAAAGCTTTCTTATATATTTTGTTTTGTCTTTGGCAAGTAGTAAAGGTTAAAAGTACAGTACAGCAGGTCATTTACAATTAAAGCGTGTGCGAGTTAAGTTCATATAAATCTTACTTTGCAAATAATTGCCGCAAAAGACGTCAGAAACCAAGATTGCAAGTGTGGTACAGTTGCGAAGTGTTCTTTTGGTACGCTTAAGAAACCAAAACATTCATAGCAGCTCGACCCAATAACCTTACTGTGATTCGGCTTGTCTATTAAAGAAAGGGTATTTATAAGTGCTAGTTTGAGACTTGGAACTAACTAAGGCTTACACAGTTTCGTGCCTGCTCTGTTGGCCAGAGCAGTTCCACACGTCAGAAGCTTGCTGACAAAGAGCAGCGGGAATATTTAGACGTGCTAGTCGGCGCTACCAGAAGTGGAGATCAATAATGTACATATCAGTCTCGGTCTTGTGAAGAACAACATCTGGCATAGCCTCGGAACACGGCGTCAAGCGGGTGAAACGCTTACTACGTGCACAGCACCATCCTCATGCACTAAGCGTATAGCGTAACCTGTAGAGAGTAACGGAGAAGCTGAGTCTGTATTACCCTTGGTGTACCCTCACGCTTGCTTAGAAGCCATTGCCATATAATTGCAATAATTACTTAACGTTTCCAAGATGGACGGTCAATAGATCCTTAGAATTCTTTTTACTTATTAATTCTTTTTTTTTTTTACTCTGTAAAACTATGCAATGAATATGCCTAAATAAGTTAAAGCGAGAGGAAATTTCCACACCACTGATTTTTTTTTATCGCTGCCCATATATATATTTATATGTGTCTATATATACTTATTGATTTTTTTTGTAATATTAAGCAACAGCGATCCTAATCATCGTACACATTGGGCCCAACGTGGACTTCGAAGGATATTGAGTGAGTAAGAGTTAAAACCCACAGTGAGTTCAACAGAACACTTAGAGGTGTAGATATATATTTATATATAGATATATATGAACATTAAAATGCAGCTTAATATATCAAGACGGTAAATTAATTACGTCCCCAAATCCCAAAAAAAGGTCGGTGAATTTCTCCCTCCACTTAATTTCTTTATGTGCTTTAAAACAATTACTGTACTTACATTATATTAACTTTGGATTTAAATGTTGCATCCTTTATATTATTTTTGTAAATTGAGGTAAACCAAAGTATCTATTAAGTGGCAGAAGAAAGCATCCCAACCCCATAAAGTATATATATTCTTGATCAGCATCAATAGCCGAGTCGATCTAGCCATGTCCGTCTGTCCGTATGTATGAACGCAAGGATATCAGAACCCATAAGAGCTAGAGACATGAAATTTTAACTGTAGGTCTTCCTAGTGCCTACGCAGATCAAGTCCGTTTCCGATAATCGATAACTTACTCCTTTTCCAAGCAATCGATAAAAATCGATATCGACATCCTGTTTTTTGAGCAAATTGGGTAAATATTAAGAGCTAGAGTCACCAAAAGTGATATGTTTACTCTAGAATAGTATATATATATCAAGTATCTTTCATTTTATACCTATCTTCACCTCCCCACTACTACCCATAGCTACAAATCAAGTTAATAACCCAACTTGTATTGCCCAACAATTTTAATGCAATTAACTTTTTGAGAATACACAAATATTCTATGGTACAAGAATAAAATTTCATTAAAATCGGTTTTTGTTTTGTTTTTCGGTGTTTTGACTACGCACGTGCTTGCAGCTAGCGCAGTTCCAAGAATTTCTTTATATATGTACACTCACACATTCATGCGCGTCTGTTTCGAATTATACTTATCAACAGCATTCTTATTGTTTTCTGTCCTGCTATTTTAGTTGGTTTTTTTCTCAATAAGAGTCAATTATTGGTGGTGTGGTCTGTCGCGAGTTCGAGCCCTACCGACGAAGCTATTATTCTTATTGGCTGGTGTGGCTGTTGAGTAGAGTCGGCAGCAAGTAATGCGGTCAGTTTCGAGCTCGAACCCTCCCAAGGAAACCTTTTTTTTTATATCCTGAACCCATTGAAAATGGGTAAGAAGGGTATAATGTTTTTGTGCAAAATGTAAATGTATGTAACAGGCAGAAGGAAGCATCTCCGAACCTATTAAGTATAAATATTCTTGATCAGCATCAATAGCCAAGTTGATCTAGCCATGTCCGACCGTCTGTAGGTCCTCCAAGTGTCTACGCAGATCAAGTCCGTTTCCGATAATCGATAACTTACTCCTTTTCCAAGCAATCGATAAAAACCGATATCGACATCCTGTTTTTTGAGCAAATTGGGTAAATATTAAGAGATAGAGTCAGCAAAAGTGATATGTTTATTCTAGAATAGTATATATATATCAAGTATCTTTCATTTTATACCTATCTTCACCTCCCCACTACTACCCATAGCTACAAATCAAGTTAATAACCCAACTTGTATTGCCCAACAATTTTAATGCAATTAACTTTTTGAGAATACACAAATATTCTATGGTACAAGAATAAAATTTCATTAAAATCGGTTTTTGTTTTGTTTTTCGGTGTTTTGACTACGCACGTGCTTGCAGCTAGCGCAGTTCCAAGAATTTCTTTATATGTATATGTACACACACACATTCATGCGCGTCTGTTTCGAATTATACTTATCAACAGCATTCTTATTGTTTTCTTTCCTGCTATTTTAGTTGGTTTTTTTCTCAATAAGAGTCAATTATTGGTGTGGATGTTGAGCAGGGGCGGTGGTAAGTGGTGTGGTCTGTCGCGAGTTCGAGCCGTACCGAGGAAACTATTTTTCTTGGCTGGTGTGGCTGTTAAGAAGCGACGGCGGCAAGTAGTGCGGTTAGTTGCGAGTTTGAACCCTGTCAAAGGAACCTTTTTTTTTTTTAATTTATCTTTATTACAGTGTAATGTGCTCAGCTGCCATAAGACATTAGAGGAAAGTATCCTAAAAAAGCAGTTAACTTAATATTTTTTTTTCTTTCGTTTATTGCACAGCTGAGGGCATGCACAACCGAATAGGGCGAATGGAGCATGAGGTGATAAGATCAGGCCATAGTACCGTTTTAAAGTATAATCGCCTGATGCATAGCTTTTGAAAGCTTACTCACATATTTTGTTTTGTCTTTGGCAAGTAGTAAAGGTTAAAAGTACAGTACAGCAGGTCATTTACAATTGAAGCGTGGGCGAGTTAAGTTCATATAAATTTTACATTGCAGAAACCAAGATTGCAAGTGTGGTACAATTGCAAAGTGTTCTTTTGGTACGCTTAAGAAACCAAAACACTCATAGCAGCTCGACCCAATAACCCTTCTGTGATTCGGTGTGTCTATTAAAGAAAAAGTATTTATAAGTGCTAGTGTTGAGACTAGGAACTAACTAAGGCTTACACAGTTTCGTGCCTGCTCTGTTGGCCAGAGCGTCACACGTCCACACGTCAGAAGCTTGCTGACAAAGAGCAGCGGGAATATTTAGACGTGCTAGTCGGCGCTACCAGAAGTGGAGATCGAACCAGACAAGGGCAACACCAAGAGCACGTGTCGAACTTAGCAACCAAATAGGACAAATTTTGTTGCTAATGTACATATCAGCCTCGGTCTTGTGAAGAACAACATCTGGCATAGCCTCGGAAAACAGCGTCAAGCGGGTGAAACGCTTACTACGTGCACAGCACCATCCTCATGCCCTAAGCGTATAGCGTAACCTGTAGAGAGTAACGGATAAGTTGAGTCAGTATTACCCATGGTGGACCCGCCCGCTTGCTTAAGAGCCATTGCCATATAATTCCAATAATTACTTAGCGTTTCCAAGATGGACGGTCAATAGATCCTTAGAATTCTTTTTACTTATTAATTCTTTTTTTTTTTTACTCTGTAGAACTATGCAATGAACATGCCTAAATAAGTTAAAGCGAGAGGAAATTCCCACACCACTGATTTTTTTTTATCGCTTCCCATATATATATTTATATGTGTCTATATATACTTATTGATTTTTTTTGTAATACTAAGCAACAGCGATCCAACGTCTGCTTCGAAGGTTATTGAGTGAGTAAGAGTAAAAACCCACAGTGAGTTCAACAGAACACTTAGAGGTGTAGATATATATTTATATATAGATATATACGAACATTAAAATGCAGCTTAATATATCAAGACGGTAAATTAATTACATCCCCAAATCCCAAAATAAGGTCGGTGAATTTCTCCCTCCACTTAATTTCTTTATGTGCTTTAAAACAATTACTCTATATGTGCTTTAAAACAATTCACCTTTCGGGAACGCTCTTGATGCGTATGCAATAGGAATTTGGAGTCCTTTTTGGTTTTGAGTTAAAACCGCTCCACATGCTTGTTTGCTTGCATCTGTGATTATGCAAAATTTTTTGCTAAAATCTGGATATTGTAATAGAGTTGGTTCTATTAGCTTATCTTTTAGATATTGGAATGCTTTCTGGCATTCATCTGTCCATTGAAAAGGAACATTCTTTTTACTTAATTTTGTTATATGCCGTGAATAATCGTCGATGTTTTTTATAAAATGTCTATAGTAATTGCAGAATGCAAAAAAACGTCTCGCACTGTCCGCATCATGTGGGACTGGATAATTCTTGATGACATCATATTTCTTGTCATCTGGTAATATTCCTTTGTCTGTACACTTGTGACCAAGAAATGTCACTTCGTGCATGAAAAATGAGCATTTTTCTGGATGTAACTTTAAATTATATTTTCTACAGAGTTCGAAAACGTCTTTTAAATTTTTAATCATTTGGTTTTCTGAACATCCAACAACGATTAAATCGTCCATATAAAGGAATGCTTGTGAAGGTTCTAGACCTGAAAACGCAATAGTCATTATTCTCTGAAATGAGTTTGGTGCTATTTTTAGTCCAAATGGTAATCGTGTAAAACGCTATGAAAAGGACATTATATTTCTAGAACTTTCTTCTAGTTCAATTTGATGGAATCCTGACATTAAATCAAGACATGAGAAATATTTTGCTCGACCCAATTGATCTAGAATGTCATCAATTCTGGGGAGAGGAAATTTGTCAGATAAGAGCTTTTTATTGATTTGACGATAGTCGATTACTAATCGCCATTTCTTTTCTTCTGATCCCGGGAGGGATTTCTTGGGTACTAATAAAAGTGGGCTATTATATTCAGACACAGAAGGTTCGACTATATTGTCGTTAATAAGTTTCCTAACTTGTTTTTGGATTTCATCTACATGACTATGAGGACTTCTGTAGTTTTTTATGTAAACAGGCTCATTATCTTTAAATCTCAATGTTTGCTTATAAAAGTTGTTTGTTGTGATTGATTCTGTCTGTAGTCCGAATACATCACAATATTTGGTGCACAATTCTGTTAATTGATTATTGAATAGTTTTGGAAAATTTTTCCTTAAATGCGATTAAACTTTTTCATTTCTTTTATATTGGTTGCTTTGAACTACTTCATAGTTCGAAAGTGAATCGTATTTCATATTATTAATATTTACTAATAAATCGGAATTGGTTGTATTTAATAATCGGACAAATGTACATTGGGATTTTGTTATTGTGTTAGCAATATAAATTCCTTTTTGAATTTCTTGATTAGGTATATAAATGAAATTATCTTTCAAATCGATTTTTATATTTCTTATCACTTCAGATCTTGCTGGTAGAATTAGTGAGTTATTACCAGAATTGTATGTTATTGGCACATAAATTGGATAAGTAAGATTTTGAGGTCGAATTATAAACCAGTCTTCAGTTGGTTTGAAATCTAGTAGGCAAATAAATTTTTTTATAAAAACAATGCCTATAATTTCATTACAAGGTATTGCGAAGTTTGCATATACTATGTTAAATTCGTGTAGAATTGTATATTGTGCCTTGGGACTTTATTACCCCTTGGCCTATTCCTTGAATATTTATAGTTTTATCTTCAGAAATTGTATCGAAGTGATCAGAATTAATTTTAAGCATTAAAATGTCTGCACCAGTGTCGATTAAAAATGTTAAAATTGTTTTTGTAACATTAATATGTTTTATTGATTATTGTGTGGTACTTAAAGGGTTTTGAGAGTTTTCCGAACTGTTTTGTGCAACTCTCACATTATTATTATTATTTTGATTTTGGTTGCTTCTGCCTCTAAAGTTGCCTGTATTTTGACCTTGAGATCTATAACCTCCTCGGTTACTATTATTATGTTGGCCTCTGTTATTGTTACTTTGGTAATAACCTCTTCCGCGATTATTACCACGACCACGACCACCTCTATTAGTGTAGAACAGTGTTTGTTTGACCAGTTGCTTCTGTGCAATTGTTAACAAACTTTGAAATGGCATCATTCATGTTACTGAATGTACCTGCCTGCATGATAAGTTTTACCTTATCAACGGAGCAGTTCTGAGTCATAGCTTTGACAGCAAGTGTTGTGCTGTACTTATTAGCTAAATCAGTTGACAAACCATCACTGATATAAGCTCCTTATAGAGACTTAGTCAATTTTTCTACCTCTTGGGTATATTGATTGGCCGTTTTGCTCTTTTGTTGTAAGTTTCCTCCTCCTTTTACTTTGTCCGATAGTTTTGATATGAGAGCTGCAATAGTGTTCTTATCAGGTTCCTGGCATGGCCTTTTAGTTTTGTCTTAATAAGACTTACAGCAAGTGCTTCGTGTGTTTCTTTTAGAGAATCTACCAGATTCAGAGCATCTATGAAGCTTTTTAAATTTTCTGCCTTGCCATCAAACTATGGTAAGAGCGATGAGGCTAACTTAATAAAATCTACTGGTGTTTGAGCCATGTCGACTATTTCGATTTGTTTTTGCTTTTGTTCAAGTTCTTCTTCTACTGATTCCATTAAATCAGTGATTTCGAATGTTGCTGGTGTATTTAACGCATTCGGAACAAATATTTGAAATTTTCTAATATTTCTAATATTTTCACGCAGCCTTTTTAACACGTCAATTGATTGTGTTAAATGTAAATCGCTTAACCTACGTTCATTGTTGTTAACAATGTCACGGACTTTGTTGTATGATTCTACTAGAACTTGAACATGTTTTATTTTTGTTTGGTTTGATATTAGTGCACTTTTATTGAGGCACTTAAATGATCTATCAAACTCAGAACGTTTTTGCTTAATAATGGAAACAATTTCATTCCATTCCATTAAATATATATTTATTCTTTATTGAACTTTTTGTTAACATTATTGTGTTTTTTTATTTTTGAATTTATTAATATATTGTTCAAGACATTATTAACAATAATCGATGTAGCGGCTTTTGTTAAACTTTTTTGTTTTCTAGATTTTATCTAGATCGTAAGCCTTGCTCATATATTTTTTTCGCAAACACATATTAACAATGTGTTGGTCAGACCTAAATCTACATTACTGGATTCTACTTTATTAATTACGTTAGCAGTCGAATCCACTGTTTTAGATTCTATCAAAGGCATTTTGTAATACGCCAATTTCTCATAAGATATTATATTATTTATGTCTGCCGTTTTACTAATCGTATTGTTCATTCGTTTAAATTAAAAAAAAAATTTATTATTTATTTTCGTTTCCAAGAAATCGATTAAAACCGATATCGACATCCTGTTTTTTGAGCAAATTGGGTAAATATTAAGAGTTAGAGTCAGCAAAAGTGATATGTTTATTCTAGAATAGTATATATATATCAAGTATCTTTCATTTTATACCTATCGTCGCCTCCCCACTACTACCCATAGCTATAAATCAAGTTAATAGCCCAACTTGTATTGCCCAACAATATTAATGCAATTAACTTTTTGAGAATACACAAATATTCTATGGTACAAGAAGAAAATTTCATTAAAATCGGTTTTTGTTTTGTTTTTCGGTGTTTTGACTACGCACGTGCTTGCAGCTAGCGCAGTTCCAAGAATTTCTTTATATGTATATGTACACACACACATTCATACGCGTCTGTTTCGAATTATACTTATCAACAGCATTCTTATTGTTTTCTTTCCTGCTATTTTAGTTGGTTTTTTTCTCAATAAGAGTCAATTATTGGTGGTGTGGTCTGTCGCGAGTTCGAGCCGTACCGAGGAAACTATTTTTCTTGGCTGGTGTGGCTGTTAAGAAGCGACGGCGGCAAGTAGTGCGGTTAGTTGCGAGTTTGAACCCTGTCAAAGGAACCTTTTTTTTTTTAATTTATCTTTATTACAGTGTAATGTGCTCAGCTGCCTAAGACATTAGAGGCAAGTATCCTAAAAAGGCAGTTAACTTAATATTTTTTTCTTTCGTTTATTGCACAGCTGAGGGCATGCACAACCGAATAGGGCGAATGGAGCATGAGGTGATAAGATCAGGCCATAGTACCGTTTTAAAGTATAATCGCGTGATGCAGAGCTTTTGAAAGCTTACTCATATATTTTGTTTTGTCTTTGGCAAGTAGTAAAGGTTAAAAGTACAGTACAGCAGGTCATTTACAAGTGAAGCGTGGGCGAGTTAAGTTCATATAAATTTTACATTGCAAATAATTGCCGCAAAAGACGTCAGAAACCAAGATTGCAAGTGTGGTACAATTGCAAAGTGTTCTTTTGGTACGCTTAAGAAAACAAAACATTCATAGCAGCTCGACCCAATAACCCTTCTGTGATTCGGTGTGTCTATTAAAGAAAAAGTATTTATAAGTGCTAGTGTTGAGACTAGGAACTAACTAAGGCTTACACAGTTTCGTGCCTGCTCTGTTGGCCAGAGCGTCACACGTCCACACGTCAGAAGCTTGCTGACAAAGAGCAGCGGGAATATTAAAACGTGCTAGTCGGCGCTACCAGAAGTGGAGATCGAACCAGACAAGGGCAACACCAAGAGCACGTGTCGAACTTAGCAACCAAATAGGACAAATTTTGTTGCTAATGTACATATCAGCCTCGGTCTTGTGAAGAACAACATCTGGCATAGCCTCGGAAAACAGCGTCAAGCGGGTGAAACGCTTACTACGTGCACAGCACCTCATGCCCTAAGCGTATAGCGTAACCTGTAGAGAGTAACGGAGAAGTTGAGTCAGTATTACCCATGGTGGACCCGCCCGCTTGCTTAAAAGCCATTGCCATATAATTCCAATAATTACTTAGCGTTTCCAAGATGGACGGTCAATAGATCCTTAGAATTCTTTTTACTTATTAATTCTTTTTTTTTTTTTACTCTGTAGAACTATGCAATGAATATGCCTAAATAAGTTAAGGCGAGAGGAAATTCCCACACCACTGATTTTTTTTTATCGCTTCCCATATATATATTTATATGTGTCTATATATACTTATTGATTTTTTTTGTAATATTAAGCAACAGCGATCCAACGTCTGCTTCGAAGGTTATTGAGTGAGTAAGAGTAAAAACCCACAGTGAGTTCAACAGAACACTTAGAGGTGTAGATATATATTTATATATAGATATATATGAACATTAAAATGCAGCTTAATATATCAAGACGGTAAATTAATTACATCCCCAAATCCCAAAATAAGGTCGGTGAATTTCTCCCTCCACTTAATTTCTTTATGTGCTTTAAAACAATTACTCTATATGTGCTTTAAAACAATTCACCTTTCGGGAACGCTCTTGATGCGTATGCAATGGGAATTTGGAGTCCTTTTTGGTTTTGAGTTAAAACCGCTCCACATGCTTGTTTGCTTGCATCTGTGATTATGCAAAATTCTTTGCTAAAATCTGGATATTGTAATAGAGTTGGTTCTATTAGCTTATCTTTTAGATATTGGAATGCTTTCTGGTATTCATCTGTCCATTGAAAAGGAACATTCTTTTTAATTAATTTTGTTATATGCCGTGAATAATCGGCGATGTTTTTTATAAAGCGTCTATAGTAATTGCAGAATGCTGTTGCATTTGACGTTATCGGCAGCACCGAGGGTTTGATTAGTTGGTTGCGTGCGATACTATCGGCCACGCCGATATCTTTTTGTCATATGGTCAGAGTATGCGGGGTGAAGCTGGGCCCACGGCGGAGCCCAAATTTTTGAAGGGTGGCAACGCCCGACTTGCGATCCACGGCGCCAAAAGCGACGATTGCTATTGGCCGCCCGGTTCGCTCTTAAAGAGACTAGGAGGAGAGTGGATCGCATGCCCTTGGCCTTCATTTGGGCCATTGACCCAAAAAAATGCAGCTGTGCAGATGTGCAGCAACGGTGCCCGCCTCGCCAATGTATGCGTGTGCCGAAATTCGGCACCGATGATGTTGCTGCCCAAATGTAAGGGAGTTCGATTTGATCA
Source organism: Drosophila ezoana (assembly GCA_035045725.1). NCBI lineage: Eukaryota > Metazoa > Arthropoda > Insecta > Diptera > Drosophilidae > Drosophila > Drosophila ezoana. Next base: position 85,031 of record JAWNOU010000195.1, on the reverse strand, counting down.
GCGGTTAACGGCGGGCGTGCCAGCTCGAAGTGAGCATAAAAATTCGTATATTGCATATCGGCTCAAAAGATTCACAATTTTTCCCACCTGGCAAGAAGCCGGCGCACAATTAACTTAAAAGACAATAAAAAGTTTTGGTTTTGTTTTTTTTTGCCATTTAATAAATATCTGTGAGTTAAGCCGCTCGAGTCACAAAATACATTAAAATAAAAAAAGAAAAAACTTAAAACTTAAGTGCGACGACAGACGAGCAAATAAGAAAACAAAAATCAACGGCTCCGGCAATACAGGGACCAGCGCTCGCACCAGAGAGGCCCACGAGACATACCAAAGGCCAGGATTCGGCTCAGCGGCACACACCAGCCATATCCGCGACGCCACCAGCCAAGCGTCGACGCAACCCTGAAGGCGACGAGACGAGCCACCGACGACCGGGCTCCAACAACGACGAAGCGGCCACCGGCAAGCAGAGCCACCAAAACCGGGCTCCAACGGCGAAGAGGCAGCCACAGGCGAGACCACGCCCACTTCATCACTGAGTGAGTCCGTTCCACGTCGTCCCACCTCGCCTGAGTAAAAGGCAGAGTCAGACGCAGACTCCTCATTGGGCTCCTAAAAAGAGAACAGTGTTTTCGTCTCCTGTTCTGTACAAACGTTGCCGACAAAAGGTATTCTGTACAAAAAAAATATAAATTTAAAATTAGTATCAATTGTCCTAAATATAAGAATATACCATTTTATCGTACGCAAAAAAAATTCCGGCAATGTTCGCGTGTACGAACTTGTAATAGCGGCTTGGAGATATGCTGCAAGGAAATAAGATATTAGACTAAATGTTAATAGCGATAAGGAATGCAACGAATTATACACTGTACCTGAAGAGAGAAATGTGCGGCTTAATTTTCATGGATGGGGAGAGTTGGCATAACAGCCGGCACAGGCTAATGTAGCCCATTTAGTGGCCAAAATGAGGGAGACGAGTATAGGTGATCGTCTCATGGTAGGGCGGGTACGCTAGGTCCGGAACCGGGGCCCGATCTGGAAGTGTAAGGTGGATAAATAGTGTTTTTGTTAATTTAGATTGAGTGTCTCACCTTTATTGTTTACATTTTCATAGTTCTTACAGCTGTTTATGTTGTTCATCTGTTAGAAGTTCCGATTGTTTGATGTTATCGATGTGGTTCGTTTTGCATAGTGTTGTAACAGTCTGTTATGCACAGACGCGTAGCTTTGTTGTTATCGATTGTGCGGACTGCGGGCCAGGGATGGGACCACACCCAGAGAAACCGATGAGCCAGCCGGCGCGGCACACTGAGAAACAAGCAGTTCCGTAACAATATGGCGCCCAATTTTTAAGAAGCACTCGGCTTCTTTGAAGTCGGTGTGTAATCAAAGAAAAATAAACACGATATAAATGAAGGTACAGAGAAAAGGACTCCCTCGGCTTCAGGACCCACACCGCTGAAGTCTTATGTGGCACGAGTAGGTAGCTCATAATCGCGCAGCGTGTAGTGGAATCCGAGAAGCACGACGACGAAGTAGAGAAAATCCATAAACATGAGAAGTTTTCTTGTAGTGGTTGATGACGGTAAGTCACGTTCGCATGTTGGCGAAACGGTCGCGACCGTTTATCGTAGCCTGGTGGTAGTCGCCTCGACAAAATAACTTGTGATAGAATGTGATATTAGGGTAGGTCTTATTAGAGTTTCTTAAATGTTTTCTATTTGTTTTGTCCCACTCTGTGTTAACGTTTGGGGTGTGCTGGCCGTAGTTAAATGAGCTTCGGAGACAGGTGACCCAGGACGATATAGAGCCGATCCTACGCCGCACCTGTCACACAGCCTACCCTAAGGGTGCCCAGAAGTGCGACAGAAACCAAATAGCCTTCGAGGTAGCGTTCCTTGAATGCCGTTTGTCAGTAAAACTGACGAACTGAGCATTTGACGAATGCTTAAGTGTTGTCCACTGTCCAGATTATGCGTACATTAGTTAGCCTGCGTCAGGATTTGTCTTCTCTCCAAGTATTTGAAATTAATTAGAAAGAAAAAAAAAATTTATTTTTGTGAGTGTTTTTGTGGTCGAGGTGTATTAATTTATTATGCTTTATTAGTAAGATTTGTTAGTGGGTGTTTATTTATATATTAATTTATTAGGAATATTGGTAAAGTTTTGATAAGGGTAGTAAGCCTTGTAGAAGAGAGGGGTACAGTTCGCAGAAGGGATAAGTATGGCTGAGGAACAGGTGTCTGATTGGGCTTCTGACGCTGATGGGGCGTCTGTTCAGCCAGAAGGGATAAGTATGGCTGAGGAACAGGTGTCTGATTGGGCTTCTGACGCTGATGGGGCGTCTGTTCTGCCACCGCCGCGCCCAGCTGGAGGGCTGGTGCGAACGCCAATGAATTTCCGGTGATTTCCAGAGAGACAGATCCCGGAAGAGGGTCACCTGGTAGACTTGGAGAAAGAATTGGCGCAACAAGATAAACCTCCACGGAACCTGGAGTTCCCAAAAGCCCCGAAAGACTCAGTGTTCAAATCGGCGGCAAACGCGGCGATCGCTCAGGCCCACCAAACGTATCTGCATGCTCTGCCATCCGGCATCAGCGAGTCCATCCGCAAGGAGATGCGAGCTGGCTTCATGGAAATGATGAAGGGCATCATTGATGTGCTTAGGCCGCCAGGGAGCCAAACCGCCGAGACTAACACCGCGCCGAAGCCGCCGAGACATATCGAGCCGGGACCACGAACAGGCGCCATCCCGAAAGAACGGGCAGTGTTCCAGCGCGAGGCATTTCCACCACCGGTGCCACCGAAGCCACATAGACAAGGCGCACGAGGGGCGGAGTATTCGTCCAGCAGCCCAGTTTACGTTGCAGATGCTCAGTCGAGGAACTGGCGTTACCCGAATAACCGCCATTTCCGAGTAGAGGACCGGAGAGTGGATGATTTTCAACCGGAGGATGCGTACGCCAACGTACGAGAAACGGCGTACATGAAACTCGAGCGGTGGAACGTCAAGTTTGACGGCGAGGACGCGATGAATTCAGTCGAGGACCTCGTGTTCCGCCTAGAGTTCCTGCAGAGGCAGTATCAATGCCCGTGGAAGGAGGTCCTGCGCGGTTTCCGCCTGCTCCTGACCGGCCGCGCCCGCGAGTGGTATTGGATGCACGTGCGGCATTCTAGGGTCGACAGCTGGATGCAACTGCGGCATGCCCTCTTGGACAGGTTCCGGGGCTACCAGACGGAACACGATGTGATGCAGGAGCTATTACAACGAGAGCAACAGGCCAGCGAAGGGGTGGATGATTATGTTCACCTCATGCGTCAACTCGCCGCGCGATTCCAGAAGCCGCTGAGAGGCCGCGAGCTGGTGAAGATTATAAAGCGTGGTTTGAAGGAAAGTCTGCCGAAATATATCTATGCCATGGACGTACTCACAGTGGATGAGCTGCGCCAAGAGTGCCTAGAAGTGGAGAGGGTCGCATGGGTCGCAGAAGCCGGACGGGGTACCTGCAGCCGTCGCGTTGTCCACAAGGAACGAGGCCCGTAGTCCACGAGGTTGAAGTACCACCACATCGTACAGAAACGCCGCCAGGAGAACTGGAGGAAGCATTCGTGCGAGGCAGGAACTCATCCCGACTTGTATGCTGGAACTGCAGACAGTTCGATCACGTCTTTAGAGACTGCCTGTCCAAGGAGCGGAAAATGTTCTGCTATAGGTGTGGAAAGCCGGACACTTTCTGCTCCCATTGTGAAAACTGTCCGGGAAACCCCAGAGGGAGCGCGGTGATGGCGGGACAGATGCGTTCCGGGACGGCGACCGAGGGGAAGCAGGAGAGGGGTACCTACCAAAGCCAATAATCATTGGAAAGGAGACGGAGATTTGGGATAAGGATCAGGATAAGGCTAATTATAATAATAATATAAGCAAAGGAGGAACACTCAGGGGCTTACCATATGAAGAACGTGTTCGGGCATACATGTCGGCCCGAAATAGAATTTTTGGTGAGCGACAGCTGGAAGGGATGACACTAGCCACCCGAAAAGTGGTGAAGGCACGTGCGCGCTTCCGCAGACGCAGGATTACCCGGCGCCAGGTCGTCGAAGCGGTGAGACGGGAGGAGAGTATAGACCCACGCGTATTCGCCGAAGTGGAAGTCGCCGGGGCCAAGATGAAAGGGTTGCTGGACACGGGGGCCTCAGTCAGTCTGTTGGGACGAGGATGCCGGGAGTTAGTGGAAGAACTGGGATGGGAAGCGCGGCCATACGAATCGATGGTGGGGACAGCGGCGGGTGCCAATCGCCCAATTTTAGGTCGCGTTGTTCTGCCTGTGAAATACGGGAATAGAAAGGAAGATATCGTATTTTACATGTGCCCGGACCTGCGACAGGAACTATATCTGGGAGTCGACTTCTGGCGAGCCTTCGAGATTGCACCAGAGCTGCTCGGTCCGGCCAGAAAGTCCGAAACACCACCAGAGGCATCTGAGGTAACGGTAGCCAACCCAGAGGAGGCTTATTACCGGGACGACGACGACGACTGCGTGGCGGATCCGGAAATGTGGGACCTGGACAACGATCAGAGAAGTCAGTTGGAAAGCGTGAAGCGTAGATTTCTCCAATTCGAGAAGGATGGCCTAGGGAAAACTCACCTGCTGCAGCACCGAATTCAGCTGATCGAGGGAGCAGAACCCGTGAAGGACAGACATTATCCGCTGTCTCCGGCCAAACAGGAGATCGTGTGGGCCGAGGTGGACAAAATGCTAAAGTTAGGCATCATCGAGGAGAGTGACAGCCCCTGGAGCAACCGGACGACGGTGGTGATGAAGCCTGGGAAGAATAGGTTTTGCTTAGACGCCAGGAAATTAAACAGTGTGACGGTAAAGGACGCTTACCCACTTCCATGCATCGAGGGCATCCTATCGCGAATCGACGAGACTCATTTTATCTCTAGCGTCGACCTTAAGTTCGCGTTCTGGCAAATCGAGATGGAGGAGAAGAGCAGGGCGTATACGGCGTTTACTGTACCAGGGAGGCCGCTGTACCAGTTCCGCCACATGCCATTCGGGCTCTGCAACGCCACTCAACGCCAACGTGATCGTATACCTGGACGATTTGCTGATAATGTCGGCAGATTTTCCAACGCACCTTAAATACTTGGAATTGGTGGCCGAGTGTCTGAGGAACGCGAACCTCACCATAGGCATGGCAAAGTCAAAATTCTGCTTCCGCAACCTAAACTACCTGGGTTTCATCATAGGCGGCGGGACTCTGCGCATGGATCCGGGAAGAGTAGAAGCGATCCGGAACATCCCGAATCCGAGGACGGTCAAGGAGCTACGAAGTTTCTTAGGTACAGCGGGGTGGTATCGCCGATTCATAAAGAACTTCGCCGAGATCTCGGTACCGTTGACTGATGCCCTTAAGAAGAGAACGGGTAGATTTGTGTTGAGTGACGAGGCCATAGATGCCATAGAAAGTTTGAAGTTATCCCTCACCACAGCCCCGGTGTTAGTTCACGCGGATTTTCGAAGACCATTCTTCATCCAATGCGACGCATCTCACTACGGAGTAGGAGCCGTGTTGTTCCAGTTAGACGACGAGCAACAGGAAAGGCCGATCGCATTCTTCTAGACCAAGCTCAACAAACATCAGATCAACTATTCGGTGACCGAGAAGGAATGCCTAGCCGCCAAACTGGCCATACATCGATTCCGGCCGTACGTGGAGATGATGCCGTTCACGGTAATCATCGATCATGCGAGCCTGCAGTGGCTTATGAGTCTTAAAGACTTGAGCGGGAGATTAGCCAGGTGGTCCCTAGAGCTGCAAGCGTTCCCTTTCTCCATGCGGTACCGCAAGGGAGCCGACAACGTCGTCGCAGACACGTTCCCGAAGCGTGGAAGAGGTCGAACTGACCCCGGAGGATCTGTTGGGATTTCAGACCCCGGAGTTCGAGAGCACCGAATATCGAGAGCTGATAAAAGAGGTGATGAGCCAACAAGGGAAGTTGCCGGATCTTAGAGTGCAGGACGGACTTCTGTTCAAGAGGACCGTGCACGGGAGCTTGGAGGATGAGGTCGAAGGCACAAGTTGGAAGCTCTGGGTGCCGGAGTCGCTGACTGCAGGAGTCATCCAACAAGCACACGCGGACGAGACGTCAGCTCATGGAGGCATGAGGAAAACGCTGCACGCGCTGCGCAGGCGATATTATTGGCCCAACATGGCCATACAAGTCAGGGACTATGTACGGAAATGCGATACATGCAAGGAAACCAAGGCACAAAACTACCGGATGCAGGTCGGAATTGGGGAAGAAGTGCGCACCGACCGCCCCTTCCAGAAGCTATGTATCGACTTCTTGGGGAAGTATCCACGGTCGAAACGAGGGCATGCGTGGATATTCGTCGTCGTGGACCACTTCTCGAAATTTACCTTCCTGAAGGCCATGAGGGAAGCCACCGCGGCGGATGTCGTGAGCTTCCTAGTGCATGAGGTGTTCTTCAAATTTGGCGTGCCGGAAGTGATCCATTCGGATAATGGAAGACAATTCGTGTCAAAATCGTTCGATGCGATGGTCCAGGCGTTTGGCATTACTCACCTGCGCACACCAGTGTATTCGGCTCAGAGCAACGCCGCCGAGCGCGTGAACGGCACAGTGCTGTCTGCGATCAGAACCTACCTGTGTCAGGATCATCGGGATTGGGACGCGTACCTACCAGAGGTGGAAGTGGCGATCCGGAATGCGGTCCACAGCGCTACGGGAGTGACTCCGTTCTTCGCGGTCTTTGGACAGCAGATGTACCTGAATGGTTCCAGTTACAAACTGGCCAGGAAGCTGAGATCATTGGCCGATCACAGTATTTCTGACCTTGACGCGAAGGACAGACTGGCTGTAATCCGAAGCCAAGTCAAGGACCACCTGCACACCGCATACGAGCGAAGTCGCCAACGATACGACCACCGCGCGCGCCAGCTCCATCTGGAACCGGGACAGGAAGTGTGGAGGCGCAACTTCGCACTAAGCAGCTTCGGCAAAGCCTTCAATGCCAAGTTCGCCCGGAAATTCTTGAAGAGCCGAGTCGTCCGAGCCGTGGGCACCAACGCCTACGAGTTAGAAGATCTCCAGGGACGCGTCCTAGGCGTCTTCCACGCAAAAGATATACGAACATAATCGTAATTTGGTCACCTTCCTGCCAGGCAATGGCGGCGGCAGCGCCGTCCACCCATTGTTTTTTTTTGGTCAGTGCTGAAATATAGATTACTTGTCGTGGGTGTGGCCTACGTTGGGCATCGTTATTAGCCGGCTGGGTCAATCCATGAAATGCGCACGCAGATTCCTTGTAACGGTCATTCATGTCGTTACAATAATCTGCGTGGTGATGTTGCATTTGACGTTATCAGCAGCACCGAGGGTTTGATTAGTTGGTTGCGTGCGATACTATCGGCCACGCCGATATCTTTTTGTCATATGGTCAGAGTATGCGGGGTGAAGCTGGGCCCACGGCGGAGCCCAAATTTTTGAAGGGTGGCAACGCCAGACTTGCGATCCACGGCGCCAAAAGCGACGATTGCTATTGGCCGCCCGGTTCGCTCTTAAAGAGACTCGGAGGAGAGTGGATCGCATGCCCTTGGCCTTCATTTGGGCCATTGACCCAAAAACATGCAGCTGTGCAGATGTGCAGCAACGGTGCCCGCCTCGCCAATGTATGCGTGTGCCGAAATTCGGCACCGATGATGTTGCTGCCCAAATGTAAGGGAGTTCGATTTGATCAGCGGTTAACGGCGGGCGTGCCAGCTCGAAGTGAGCATAAAAATTCGTATATTGCATATCGGCTCAAAAGATTCACAATTTTTCCCACCTGGCAAGAAGCCGGCGCACAATTAACTTAAAAGACAATAAAAAGTTTTGGTTTTGTTTTTTTTTGCCATTTAATAAATATCTGTGAGTTAAGCCGCTCGAGTCACAAAATACATTAAAATAAAAAAAGAAAAAACTTAAAACTTAAGTGCGACGAGAGACGAGCAAATAAGAAAACAAAAATCAACGGCTCCGGCAATACAGGGACCAGCGCTCGCACCAGAGAGGCCCACGAGACATACCAAAGGCCAGGATTCGGCTCAGCGGCACACACCAGCCATATCCGCGACGCCACCAGCCAAGCGTCGACGCAACCCTGAAGGCGACGAGACGAGCCACCGACGACCGGGCTCCAACAACGACGAAGCGGCCACCGGCAAGCAGAGCCACCAAAACCGGGCTCCAACGGCGAAGAGGCAGCCACAGGCGAGACCACGCCCACTTCATCACTGAGTGAGTCCGTTCCACGTCGTCCCACCTCGCCTGAGTAAAAGGCAGAGTCAGACGCAGACTCCTCATTGGGCTCCTAAAAAGAGAACAGTGTTTTCGTCTCCTGTTCTGTACAAACGTTGCCGACAAAAGGTATTCTGTACAAAAAAAATATAAGTTTACAATTAGTATCAATTGTCCTAAATATAAGAATATACCATTTTATCGTACGCAAAAAAAATTCCGGCAATGTTCGCGTGTACGAACTTGTAATAGCGGCTTGGAGATATGCTGCAAGGAAATAAGATATTAGACTAAATGTTAATAGCGATAAGGAATGCAACGAATTATACACTGTACCTGAAGAGAGAAATGTGCGGCTAAATTTTCATGGATGGGGAGAGTTGGCATAACAGCCGGCACAGGCTAATGTAGCCCATTTAGTGGCCAAAATGAGGGAGACGAGTATAGGTGATCGTCTCATGGTAGGGCGGGTACGCTAGGTCCGGAACCGGGGCCCGATCTGGAAGAGTAAGGTGGATAAATAGTGTTTTTGTTAATTTAGATTGAGTGTCTCACCTTTATTGTTTACATTTTCATAGTTGTTACAGCTGTTTATGTTGTTCATCTGTTAGAAGTTCCGATTGTTTGATGTTATCGATGTGGTTCGTTTTGCATAGTGTTGTAACAGTCTGTTATGCTACAGACGCGTAGCTTTGTTGTTATCGATTGTGCGGACTGCGGGCCAGGGATGGGACCACACCCAGAGAAACCGATGAGCCAGCCGGCGCGGCACACTGAGAAGCATGCAGTTCCGTAACAATTGGCGCCCAATTTTTAAGAAGCACTCGGCTTCTTTGAAGTCGGTGTGTAATCAAAGAAAAATAAACACGATATAAATGAAGGTACAGAGAAAAGGACTCCCTTGGCTTCAGGACCCACACCGCTGAAGTCTTATGTGGCACGAGTAGGTAGCTCATAATCGCGCAGCGTGTAGTGGAATCCGAGAAGCACGACGACGAAGTAGAGAATATCCATAAACATGAGAAGTTTTCTTGTAGTGGTTGATGACGGTAAGTCACGTTCGCATGTTGGCGAAACGGTCGCGACCGTTTATCGTAGCCTGGTGGTAGTCGCCTCGACAAAATAACTTGTGATAGAATGTGATATAAGGGTAGGTCTTATTAGAGTTTGTTAAATGTTTTCTATTTGTTTTGTCCCACTCTGTGTTAACGTTTGGGGTGTGCTGGCCGTAGTTATATGAGCTTCGGAGACAGGTGACCCAGGACGATATAGAGCCGATCCTGCGCCGCACCTGTCACACAGCCTACCCTAAGGGTGCCCAGAAGTGCGACAGAAACCAAATAGCCTTCGAGGTAGCGTTCCTTGAATGCCGTTTGTCAGTAAAACTGACGAACTGAGCATTTGACGAATGCTTAAGTGTTGTCCACTGTCCAGATTATGCGTACATTAGTTAGCCTTCGTAAGGATTTGTCTTCTCTCCAAGTATTTGAAATTAATTAGAAAGAAAAAAAAAATTTATTTTTGTGAGTGTTTTTGTGGTCGAGGTGTATTAATTTATTATGCTTTATTAGTAAGATTTGTTAGTGGGTGTTTATTTATATATTAATTTATTAGGAATATTGGTAAAGTTTTGATAAGGGTAGTAAGCTTTGTAGAAGAGAGGAGTACAGTTCGCAGAAGGGATAAGTATGGCTGAGGAACAGGTGTCTGATTGGGCATCTGACGCTGATGGGGCGTCTGTTCTGCCAGAAGGGATAAGTATGGCTGAGGAACAGGTGTCTGATTGGGCTTCTGACGCTGATGGGGCGTCTGTTCTGCCACCGCCGCGCCCAGCTGGAGGGCTGGTGCGAACGCCAATGAATTTCCGGGGATTTCCAGAGAGACAGATCCCGGAAGAGGGTCACCTGGTAGACTTGGAGAAAGAATTGGCGCAACAAGATAAACATCCACGGAACCTGGAGCTCCCAAAAGCCCCGAAAGACTCAGTGTTCAAATCGGCGGCAAACGCGGCGATCGCTCAGGCCCACCAAACGTATCTGCATGCTCTGCCATCCGGCATCAGCGAGTCCATCCGCAAGGAGATGCGAGCTGGCTTCATGGAAATGATGAAGAGCATCATTGATGTGCTTAGGCCGCCAGGGAGCCAAACCGCCGAGACTAACACCGCGCCGAAGCCGCCGAGACATATCGAGCCGGGACCACGAACAGGCGCCATCCCGAAAGAACGGGAAGTGTTCCAGCGCGAGGCATTTCCACCACCGGTGCCACCGAAGCCACATAGACAAGGCGCACGAGGGGCGGAGTATTCGTCCAACAGCCCAGTTTACGTTGCAGATGCTCAGTCGAGGAACTGGCGTAACCCGAATAACCGCCATTTCCGAGTAGAGGACCGGAGAGCGGATGATTTTCAACCGGAGGAGGCGTACGCCAACGTACGAGAAACGGCGTACATGAAGCTCGAGCGCTGGAACGTCAAGTTTGACGGCGAGGACGCGATGAATTCAGTCGAGGACCTCGTGTTCCGCCTAGAGTTCCTGCAGAGGCAGTATCAATGCCCGTGGAAGGAGGTCCTGCGCGGTTTCCACCTGCTCCTGACCGGCCGCGCCCGCGAGTGGTATTGGATGCACGTGCGGCATTCTAGGGTCGACAGCTGGATGCAACTGCGGCATGCCCTCTTGGACAGGTTCCGGGGCTACCAGACGGAACACGATGTGATGCAGGAGCTATAACAACGAGAGCAACAGGCCAGCGAAGGGGTGGATGATTATGTCCACCACATGCGTCAACTCGCCGCGCGATTCCAGAAGCCGCTGAGAGGCCGCGAGCTGGTGAAGATTATAAAGCGTGGTTTGAAGGAAAGTCTGCCGAAATATATCTATGCCATGGACGTACTCACAGTGGATGAGCTGCGCCAAGAGTGCCTAGAAGTGGAGAGGGTCGCATGGGTCGCAGAAGCCGGACGGGGTACCTGCAGCCGTCGCGTTGTCCACAAGGAACGAGGCCCGTAGTCCACGAGGTTGAAGTACCACCACATCGTACAGAAACGCCGCCAGGAGAACTGGAGGAAGCATTCGTGCGAGGCAGGAACTCAGCCCGACTTGTATGCTGGTACCTACCAAAGCCAATAATCATTGGAAAGGAGACGGAGATTTGGGATAAGGATCAGGATAAGGCTAATTATAATAATAATATAAGCAAAGGAGGAACACTCAGGGGCTTACCATATGAAGAACGTGTTCGGGCATACATGTCGGCCCGAAATAGAATTTTTGGTGAGCGACAGCTGGAAGGGATGACACTAGCCACCCGAAAAGTGGTGAAGGCACGTGCGCGCTTCCGCAGACGCAGGATTACCCGGCGCCAGGTCGTCGAAGCGGTGAGACGGGAGGAGAGTATAGACCCACGCGTATTCGCCGAAGTGGAAGTCACCGGGCCAAGATGAAAGGGTTGCTGGACACGGGGGCCTCAGTCAGTCTGTTGGGACGAGGATGCCGGGAGTTAGTGGAAGAACTGGGATGGGAAGCGCGGCCATACGAATCGATGGTGAGGACAGCGGCGGGTGCCAATCGCCCAATTTTAGGACGCGTTGTTCTGCCTGTGAAATACGGGAATAGAAAGGAAGATATCGTATTTTACATGTGCCCGGACCTGCGACAGGAACTATATCTGGGAATCGACTTCTGGCGAGCCTTCGAGATTGCACCAGAGCTGCTCGGTCCGGCCAGAAAGTCCGAAACACCACCAGAGGCATCTGAGGTAACGGTAGCCAACCCAGAGGTGGCTTATTACCGGGACGACGACGACGACTGCGTGGCGGATCCGGAAATGTGGGACCTGGACAACGATCAGAGAAGTCAGTTGGAAAGCGTGAAGCGTAGATTTCTCCAATTCGAGAAGGATGGCCTAGGGAAAACTCACCTGCTGCAGCACCGAATTCAGCTGATCGAGGGAGCAGAACCCGTGAAGGACAGACATTATCCGCTGTCTCCGGCCAAACAGGAGATCGTGTGGGCCGAGGTGGACAAAATGCTAAAGTTAGGCATCATCGAGGAGAGTGACAGCCCCTGGAGCAACCGGACGACGGTGGTGATGAGGCCTGGGAAGAATAGGTTTTGCTTAGACGCCAGGAAATTAAACAGTGTGACGGTAAAGGACGCTTACCCACTTCCATGCATCGAGGGCATCCTATCGCGAATCGACGAGACTCATTTTATCTCTAGCGTCGACCTTAAGTTCGCGTTCTGGCAAATCGAGATGGAGGAGAAGAGCAGGGCGTATACGGCGTTTACTGTACCAGGGAGGCCGCTGTACCAGTTCCGCCACATGCCATTCGGGCTCTGCAACGCCACTCAACGCCAACGTGATCGTATACCTGGACGATTTGCTGATAATATCGGCAGATTTTCCAACGCACCTAAAATACTTGGAATTGGTGGCCGAGTGTCTGAGGAACGCGAACCTCACCATAGGCATGGCAAAGTCAAAATTCTGCTTCCGCAACCTAAACTACCTGGGTTTCATCATAGGCGGCGGGACTCTGCGCATGGATCCGGGAAGAGTAGAAGCGATCCGGAACATCCCGAATCCGAGGACGGTCAAGGAGCTACGAAGTTTCTTAGGTACAGCGGGGTGGTATCGCCGATTCATAAAGAACTTCGCCGAGATCTCGGTACCGTTGACTGATGCCCTTAAGAAGAGAACGGGTAGATTTGTGTTGAGTGACGAGGCCATAGATGCCATAGAAAGTTTGAAGTTATCCCTCACCACAGCCCCAGTGTTAGTTCACGCGGATTTTCGAAGACCATTCTTCATCCAATGCGACACATCTCACTACGGAGTAGGAGCCGTGTTGTTCCAGTTAGACGACGAGCAACAGGAAAGGCCGATCGCATTCTTCTAGACCAAGCTCAACAAACATCAGATCAACTATTCGGTGACCGAGAAGGAATGCCTAGCCGCCAAACTGGCCATACATCGATTCCGGCCGTACGTGGAGATGATGCCGTTCACGGTAATCATCGATCATGCGAGCCTGCAGTGGCTTATGAGTCTTAAAGACTTGAGCGGGAGATTAGCCAGGTGGTCCCTAGAGCTGCAAGCGTTCCCTTTCTCCATGCAGTACCGCAAGGGAGCCGACAACGTCGTCGCAGACACGTTCCCGAAGCGTGGAAGAGGTCGAACTGACCCCGGAGGATCTGTTGGGATTTCAGACCCCGGAGTTCGAGAGCACCGAATATCGAGAGCTGATAAAAGAGGTGATGAGCCAACAAGGGAAGTTGCCGGATCTTAGAGTGCAGGACAGACTTCTGTTCAAGAGGACCGTGCACGGGAGCTTGGAGGATGAGGTCGAAGGCACAAGTTGGAAGCTCTGGGTGCCGGAGTCGCTGACTGCAGGACTCATCCAACAAGCACACGCGGACGAGACGTCAGCTCATGGGGGCATGAGGAAAACGCTGCACGCGCTGCGCAGGCGATATTATTGGCCCAACATGGCCATACAAGTCAGGGACTATGTACGGAAATGCGATACATGCAAGGAAACCAAGGCACAAAACTACCGGATGCAGGTCGGAATTGGGGAAGAAGTGCGCACCGACCGCCCCTTCCAGAAGCTATGTATCGACTTCTTGGGGAAGTATCCACGGTCGAAACGAGGGCATGCGTGGATATTCGTCGTCGTGGACCACTTCTCGAAATTTACCTTCCTGAAGGCCATGAGGGAAGCCACCGCGGCGGATGTCGTGAGCTTCCTAGTGCATGAGGTGTTCTTCAAATTTGGCGTGCCGGAAGTGATCCATTCGGATAATGGAAGACAATTCGTGTCAAAATCGTTCGATGCGATGGTCCAGGCGTTTGGCATTACTCACCTGCGCACACCAGTGTATTCGGCTCAGAGCAACGCCGCCGAGCGCGTGAACCGCACAGTGCTGTCTGCGATCAGAACCTACCTGTGTCAGGATCATCGGGATTGGGACGCGTACCTACCAGAGGTGGAAGTGGCGATCCGGAATGCGGTCCACAGCGCTACGGGAGTGACTCCGTTCTTCGCGGTCTTTGGACAGCAGATGTACCTGAATGGTTCCAGTTACAAACTGGCCAGGAAGCTGAGATCATTGGCCGATCACAGTATTTCTGACCTTGACGCGAAGGACAGACTGGCTGTAATCCGAAGCCAAGTCAAGGACCACCTGCACACCGCAAACGAGCGAAGTCGCCAACGATACGACCACCGCGCGCGCCAGCTCCATCTGGAACCGGGACAGGAAGTGTGGAGGCGCAACTTCGCACTAAGCAGCTTCGGCAAAGCCTTCAATGCCAAGTTCGCCCGGAAATTCTTGAAGAGCCGAGTCGTCCGAGCCGTGGGCACCAACGCCTACGAGTTAGAAGATCTCCAGGGACGCGTCCTAGGCGTCTTCCACGCAAAAGATATACGAACATAATCGTAATTTGCTAACCTTCCTGCCAGGCAATGGCGGCGGCAGCGCCGTCCACCCATTGTTTTTTTTTGGTCAGTGCTGAAATATAGATTACTTGTCGTGGGTGTGGCCTACGTTGGGCATCGTTATTAGCCGGCTGGGTCAATCCATGAAATGCGCACGCAGATTGCTTGTAACGGTCATTCATGTCGTTACAATAATCTGCGTGGTGATGTTGCATTTGACGTTATCAGCAGCACCGAGGGTTTGATTAGTTGGTTGCGTGCGATACTATCGGCCACGCCGATATCTTTTTGTCATATGGTCAGAGTATGCGGGGTGAAGCTGGGCCCACGGCGGAGCCCAAATTTTTGAAGGGTGGCAACGCCAGACTTGCGATCCACGGCGCCAAAAGCGACGATTGCTATTGGCCGCCCGGTTCGCTCTTAAAGAGACTAGGAGGAGAGTGGATCGCATGCCCTTGGCCTTCATTTGGGCCATTGACCCAAAAAAATGCAGCTGTGCAGATGTGCAGCAACGGTGCCCGCCTCGCCAATGTATGCGTGTGCCGAAATTCGGCACCGATGATGTTGCTGCCCAAATGTAAGGGAGTTCGATTTGATCAGCGGTTAACGGCGGGCGTGCCAGCTCGAAGTGAGCATAAAAATTCGTATATTGCATATCGGCTCAAAAGATTCACAATTTTTCCCACCTGGCAAGAAGCCGGCGCACAATTAACTTAAAAGACAATAAAAAGTTTTGGTTTTGTTTTTTTTTGCCATTTAATAAATATCTGTGAGTTAAGCCGCTCGAGTCACAAAATACATTAAAATAAAAAAAGAAAAAACTTAAAACTTAAGTGCGACGAGAGACGAGCAAATAAGAAAACAAAAATCAATGGCTCCGGCAATACAGGGACCAGCGCTCGCACCAGAGAGGCCCACGAGACATACCAAAGGCCAGGATTCGGCTCAGCGGCACACACCAGCCATATCCGCGACGCCACCAGCCAAGCGTCGACGCAACCCTGAAGGCGACGAGACGAGCCACCGACGACCGGGCTCCAACAACGACGAAGCGGCCACCGGCAAGCAGAGCCACCAAAACCGGGCTCCAACGGCGAAGAGGCAGCCACAGGCGAGACCACGCCCACTTCATCACTGAGTGAGTCCGTTCCACGTCGTCCCACCTCGCCTGAGTAAAAGGCAGAGTCAGACGCAGACTCCTCATTGGGCTCCTAAAAAGAGAACAGTGTTTTCGTCTCCTGTTCTGTACAAACGTTGCCGACAAAAGGTATTCTGTACAAAAAAAATATAAATTTAAAATTAGTATCAATTGTCCTAAATATAAGAATATACCATTTTATCGTACGCACCTGTTAAAAAAAAAAATCCGGCAATGTTCGCGTGTACGAACTTGTAATAGCGGCTTGGAGATATGCTGCAAGGAAATAAGATATTAGACTAAATGTTAATAGCGATAAGGAATGCAACGAATTATACACTGTACCTGAAGAGAGAAATGTGCGGCTAAATTTTCATGGATGGGGAGAGTTGGCATAACAGCCGGCACAGGCTAATGTAGCCCACTTAGTGGCCAAAATGAGGGAGACGAGTATAGGTGATCGTCTCATGGTAGGGCGGGTACGCTAGGTCCGGAACCGGGGCCCGATCTGGAAGAGTAAGGTGGATAAATAGTGTTTTTGTTAATTTAGATTGAGTGTCTCACCTTTATTGTTTACATTTTCATAGTTGTTACAGCTGTTTATGTTGTTCATCTGTTAGAAGTTCCGATTGTTTGATGTTATCGATGTGGTTCGTTTTGCATAGTGTTGTAACAGTCTGTTATGCTACAGACGCGTAGCTTTGTTGTTATCGATTGTGCGGACTGCGGGCCAGGGATGGGACCACACCCAGAGAAACCGATGAGCCAGCCGGCGCGGCACACTGAGAAACAAGCAGTTCCGTAACAATATGGCGCCCAATTTTTAAGAAGCACTCGGCTTCTTTGAAGTCGGTGTGTAATCAAAGAAAAATAAACACGATATAAATGAAGGTACAGAGAAAAGGACTCCCTTGGCTTCAGGACCCACACCGCTGAAGTCTTATGTGGCACGAGTAGGTAGCTCATAATCGCGCAGCGTGTAGTGGAATCCGAGAAGCACGACGACGAAGTAGAGAATATCCATAAACATGAGAAGTTTTCTTGTAGTGGTTGATGACGGTAAGTCACGTTCGCATGTTGGCGAAACGGTCGCGACCGTTTATCGTAGCCTGGTGGTAGTCGCCTCGACAAAATAACTTGTGATAGAATGTGATATTAGGGTAGGTCTTATTAGAGTTTGTTAAATGTTTTCTATTTGTTTTGTCCCACTCTGTGTTAACGTTTGGGGTGTGCTGGCCGTAGTTAAATGAGCTTCGGAGACAGGTGACCCAGGACGATATAGAGCCGATCCTGCGCCGCACCTGTCACACAGCCTACCCTAAGGGTACCCAGAAGTGCGACAGAAACCAAATAGCCTTCGAGGTAGCGTTCCTTGAATGCCGTTTGTCAGTAAAACTGACGAACTGAGCATTTGACGAATGCTTAAGTGTTGTCCACTGTCCAGATTATGCGTACATTAGTTAGCCTGCGTCAGGATTTGTCTTCTCTCCCCCAAGTATTTGAAATTAATTAGAAAGAAAAAAAAAATTTATTTTTGTGAGTGTTTTTGTGGTCGAGGTGTATTAATTTATTATGCTTTATTAGTAAGATTTGTTAGTGGGTGTTTATTTATATATTAATTTATTAGGAATATTGCTAAAGTTTTGATAAGGGTAGTAAGCCTTGTAGAAGAGAGGGGTACAGTTCGCAGAAGGGATAAGTATGGCTGAGGAACAGGTGTCTGATTGGGCTTCTGACGCTGATGGGGCCTCGGCTCTGCCACCGCCGCGCCCAGCTGGAGGGCTGGTGCGAACGCCAATGAATTTCCGGGGATTTCCAGAGAGACAGATCCCGGAAGAGGGTCACCTGGTAGACTTGGAGAAAGAATTGGCGCAACAAGATAAACCTCCACGGAACCTGGAGTTCCCAAAAGCCCCGAAAGACTCAGTGCTCAAATCGGCGGCAAACGCGGCGATCGCTCAGGCCCACCAAACGTATCTGCATGCTCTGCCATCCGGCATCAGCGAGTCCATCCGCAAGGAGATGCGAGCTGGCTTCATGGAAATGATGAAGGGCATCATTGATGTGCTTAGGCCGCCAGGGAGCCAAACCGCCGAGACTAACACCGCGCCGAAGCCGCCGAGACATATCGAGCCGGGACCACGAACAGGCGCCATCCCGAAAGAACGGGCAGTGTTCCAGCGCGAGGCA
Organism: Drosophila ezoana; assembly: GCA_035045725.1. NCBI lineage: Eukaryota > Metazoa > Arthropoda > Insecta > Diptera > Drosophilidae > Drosophila > Drosophila ezoana. The sequence goes on along the minus strand of JAWNOU010000195.1, from coordinate 66,950 downwards.
TTTCCACCACCGGTGCCACCGAAGCCACATAGACAAGGCGCACGAGGGGCGGAGTATTCGTCCAACAGCCCAGTTTACGTTGCAGATGCTCAGTCGAGGAACTGGCGTAACCCGAATAACCGCCATTTCCGAGTAGAGGACCGGAGAGCGGATGATTTTCAACCGGAGGAGGCGTACGCCAACGTACGAGAAACGGCGTACATGAAGCTCGAGCGCTGGAACGTCAAGTTTGACGGCGAGGACGCGATGAATTCAGTCGAGGACCTCGTGTTCCGCCTAGAGTTCCTGCAGAGGCAGTATCAATGACCTTGGAAGGAGGTCCTGCGCGGTTTCCACCTGCTCCTGACCGGCCGCGCCCGCGAGTGGTATTGGATGCACGTGCGGCATTCTAGGGTCGACAGCTGGATGCAACTGCGGCATGCCCTCTTGGACAGGTTCCGGGGCTACCAGACGGAACACGATGTGATGCAGGAGCTATTACAACGAGAGCAACAGGCCAGCGAAGGGGTGGATGATTATGTCCACCACATGCGTCAACTCGCCGCGCGATTCCAGAAGCCGCTGAGAGGCCGCGAGCTGGTGAAGATTATAAAGCGTGGTTTGAAGGAAAGTCTGCCGAAATATATCTATGCCATGGACGTACTCACAGTGGATGAGCTGCGCCAAGAGTGCCTAGAAGTGGAGAGGGTCGCATGGGTCGCAGAAGCCGGACGGGGTACCTGCAGCCGTCGCGTTGTCCACAAGGAACGAGGCCCGTAGTCCACGAGGTTGAAGTACCACCACATCGTACAGAAACGCAGCCAGGAGAACTGGAGGAAGCATTCGTGCGAGGCAGGAACTCATCCCGACTTGTATGCTGGAACTGCAGACAGTTCGATCACGTCTTTAGAGACTGCCTGTCCAAGGAGCGGAAAATATTCTGCTATAGGTGTGGAAAGCCGGACACTTTCTGCTCCCATTGTGAAAACTGTCCGGGAAACCCCAGAGGGAGCGCGGTGATGGCGGGACAGATGCGTTCCGGGACGGCGACCGCGGGGAAGCAGGAGAGGGGTACCTACCAAAGCCAATAATCATTGGAAAGGAGACGGAGATTTGGGATAAGGATCAGGATAAGGCTAATTATAATAATAATATAAGCAAAGAAGAACGTGAAGAACGTGTTCGGGCATACATGTCGGCCCGAAACAGAATTTTTGGTGAGCGACAGCTGGAAGGGATGACACTAGCCACCCGAAAAGTGGTGAAGGCACGTGCGCGCTTCCGCAGACGCAGGATTACCCGGCGCCAGGTCGTCGAAGCGGTGAGAGGAGAGTATAGACCCACGCGTATTCGCAGTCTGTTGGGACGAGGATGCCGGGAGTTAGTGGAAGAACTGGGATGGGAAGCGCGGCCATACGAATCGATGGTGAGGACAGCGGCGGGTGCCAATCGCCCAATTTTAGGACGCGTTGTTCTGCCTGTGAAATACGGGAATAGAAAGGAAGATATCGTATTTTACATGTGCCCGGACCTGCGACAGGAACTATATCTGGGAATCGACTTCTGGCGAGCCTTCGAGATTGCACCAGAGCTGCTCGGTCCGGCCAGAAAGTCCGAAACACCACCAGAGGCATCTGAGGTAACGGTAGCCAACCCAGAGGTGGCTTATTACCGGGACGACGACGACGACTGCGTGGCGGATCCGGAAATGTGGGACCTGGACAACGATCAGAGAAGTCAGTTGGAAAGCGTGAAGCGTAGATTTCTCCAATTCGAGTAGGATGGCCTAGGGAAAACTCACCTGCTGCAGCACCGAATTCAGCTGATCGAGGGAGCAGAACCCGTGAAGGACAGACATTATCCGCTGTCTCCGGCCAAACAGGAGATCGTGTGGGCCGAGGTGGACAAAATGCTAAAGTTAGGCATCATCGAGGAGAGTGACAGCCCCTGGAGCAACCGGACGACGGTGGTGATGAGGCCTGGGAAGAATAGGTTTTGCTTAGACGCCAGGAAATTAAACAGTGTGACGGTAAAGGACGCTTACCCACTTCCATGCATCGAGGGCATCCTATCGCGAATCGACGAGACTCATTTTATCTCTAGCGTCGACCTTAAGTTCGCGTTCTGGCAAATCGAGATGGAGGAGAAGAGCAGGGCGTATACGGCGTTTACTGTACCAGGGAGGCCGCTGTACCAGTTCCGCCACATGCCATTCGGGCTCTGCAACGCCACTCAACGCCAACGTGATCGTATACCTGGACGATTTGCTGATAATATCGGCAGATTTTCCAACGCACCTAAAATACTTGGAATTGGTGGCCGAGTGTCTGAGGAACGCGAACCTCACCATAGGCATGGCAAAGTCAAAATTCTGCTTCCGCAACCTAAACTACCTGGGTTTCATCATAGGCGGCGGGACTCTGCGCATGGATCCGGGAAGAGTAGAAGCGATCCGGAACATCCCGAATCCGAGGACGGTCAAGGAGCTACGAAGTTTCTTAGGTACAGCGGGGTGGTATCGCCGATTCATAAAGAACTTCGCCGAGATCTCGGTACCGTTGACTGATGCCCTTAAGAAGAGAACGGGTAGATTTGTGTTGAGTGACGAGGCCATAGATGCCATAGAAAGTTTGAAGTTATCCCTCACCACAGCCCCGGTGTTAGTTCACGCGGATTTTCGAAGACCATTCTTCATCCAATGCGACGCTTCTCACTACGGAGTAGGAGCCGTGTTGTTCCAGTTAGACGACGAGCAACAGGAAAGGCCGATCGCATTCTTCTAGACCAAGCTCAACAAATATCAGATCAACTATTCGGTGACCGAGAAGGAATGCCTAGCCGCCAAACTGATCGATTCCGGCCGTACGTGGAGATGATGCCGTTCACGGTAATCATCGATCATGCGAGCCTGCAGTGGCTTATGAGTCTTAAAGACTTGAGCGGGAGATTAGCCAGGTGGTCCCTAGAGCTGCAAGCGTTCCCTTTCTCCATGCAGTACCGCAAGGGAGCCGACAACGTCGTCGCAGACACGTTCCCGAAGCGTGGAAGAGGTCGAACTGACCCCGGAGGATCTGTTGGGATTTCAGACCCCGGAGTTCGAGAGCACCGAATATCGAGAGCTGATAAAAGAGGTGATGAGCCAACAAGGGAAGTTGCCGGATCTTAGAGTGCAGGACAGACTTCTGTTCAAGAGGACCGTGCACGGGAGCTTGGAGGATGAGGTCGAAGGCACAAGTTGGAAGCTCTGGGTGCCGGAGTCGCTGACTGCAGGACTCATCCAACAAGCACACGCGGACGAGACGTCAGCTCATGGGGGCATGAGGAAAACGCTGCACGCGCTGCGCAGGCGATATTATTGGCCCAACATGGCCATACAAGTCAGGGACTATGTACGGAAATGCGATACATGCAAGGAAACCAAGGCACAAAACTACCGGATGCAGGTCGGAATTGGGGAAGAAGTGCGCACCGACCGCCCCTTCCAGAAGCTATGTATCGACTTCTTGGGGAAGTATCCACGGTCGAAACGAGGGCATGCGTGGATATTCGTCGTCGTGGACCACTTCTCGAAATTTACCTTCCTGAAGGCCATGAGGGAAGCCACCGCGGCGGATGTCGTGAGCTTCCTAGTGCATGAGGTGTTCTTCAAATTTGGCGTGCCGGAAGTGATCCATTCGGATAATGGAAGACAATTCGTGTCAAAATCGTTCGATGCGATGGTCCAGGCGTTTGGCATTACTCACCTGCGCACACCAGTGTATTCGCCTCAGAGCAACGCCGCCGAGCGCGTGAACCGCACAGTGCTGTCTGCGATCAGAACCTACCTGTGTCAGGATCATCGGGATTGGGACGCGTACCTACCAGAGGTGGAAGTGGCGATCCGGAATGCGGTCCACAGCGCTACGGGAGTGACTCCGTTCTTCGCGGTCTTTGGACAGCAGATCAGCAGATCATTGGCCGATCACAGTATTTCTGACCTTGACGCGAAGGACAGACTGGCTGTAATCCGAAGCCAAGTCAAGGACCACCTGCACACCGCATACGAGCGAAGTCGCCAACGATACGACCACCGCGCGCGCCAGCTCCATCTGGAACCGGGACAGGAAGTGTGGAGGCGCAACTTCGCACTAAGCAGCTTCGGCAAAGCCTTCAATGCCAAGTTCGCCCGGAAATTCTTGAAGAGCCGAGTCGTCCGAGCCGTGGGCACCAACGCCTACGAGTTAGAAGATCTCCAGGGACGCGTGCTAGGCGTCTTCCACGCAAAAGATATACGAACATAATCGTAATTTGCTCACCTTCCTGCCAGGCAATGGCGGCGGCAGCGCCGTCCACCCATTGTTTTTTTTTGGTCAGTGCTGAAATATAGATTACTTGTCGTGGGTGTGGCCTACGTTGGGCATCGTTATTAGCCGGCTGGGTCAATCCATGAAATGCGCACGCAGATTCCTTGTAACGGTCATTCATGTCGTTACAATAATCTGCGTGGTGATGTTGCATTTGACGTTATCAGCAGCACCGAGGGTTTGATTAGTTGGTTGCGTGCGATACTATCGGCCACGCCGATATCTTTTTGTCATATGGTCAGAGTATGCGGGGTGAAGCTGGGCCCACGGCGGAGCCCAAATTTTTGAAGGGTGGCAACGCCAGACTTGCGATCCACGGCGCCAAAAGCGACGATTGCTATTGGCCGCCCGGTTCGCTCTTAAAGAGACTAGGAGGAGAGTGGATCGCATGCCCTTGGCCTTCATTTGGGCCATTGACCCAAAAAAATGCAGCTGTGCAGATGTGCAGCAACGGTGCCCGCCTCGCCAATGTATGCGTGTGCCGAAATTCGGCACCGATGATGTTGCTGCCCAAATGTAAGGGAGTTCGATTTGATCAGCGGTTAACGGCGGGCGTGCCAGCTCGAAGTGAGCATAAAAATTCGTATATTGCATATCGGCTCAAAAGATTCACAATTTTTCCCACCTGGCAAGAAGCCGGCGCACAATTAACTTAAAAGACAATAAAAAGTTTTGGTTTTGTTTTTTTTTGCCATTTAATAAATATCTGTGAGTTAAGCCGCTCGAGTCACAAAATACATTAAAATAAAAAAAAAAAAAAACTTAAAACTTAAGTGCGACGAGAGACGAGCAAATAAGAAAACAAAAATCAACGGCTCCGGCAATACAGGGACCAGCGCTCGCACCAGAGAGGCCCACGAGACATACCAAAGGCCAGGATTCGGCTGAGCGGCACACACCAGCCATATCCGCGACGCCACCAGCCAAGCGTCGACGCAACCCTGAAGGCGACGAGACGAGCCACCGACGACCGGGCTCCAACAACGACGAAGCGGCCACCGGCAAGCAGATCCACCAAAACCGGGCTCCAACGGCGAAGAGGCAGCCACAGGCGAGACCACGCCCACTTCATCACTGAGTGAGTCCGTTCCACGTCGTCCCTCCTCGCCTGAGTAAAAGGCAGAGTCAGACGCAGACTCCTCATTGGGCTCCTAAAAAGAGAACAGATTTAGTTTTGAATTGTTAGTCTAGTTTTTTGTTTATTTAATACATAATATACTTACGGCAAGTTTAAATTAAGTGATTTTCCGAAAGTGCGAACAGGGAAGAAAAGGGCCCAAAGATTATTGCGTCTGCCAAGTAAGGAAAGAAATTAAAAGTTTAGATTTTTGCCAACTTAAGCACGAGTGATACCCACTTATGTGTATATATATATATGTGTTACGCGCCTCAGGTGCAGAGTACACCTTATGATACCCCTTACCGCCCCCCTTACCAAGAGAGCTTTTTAGGCAGGCAAGGTAATATAAGCGCTTGAGACTAACATAACGACTTTCGTTGGAACCACATATGTATACACGCATTTATTTCAGCGGGTACTTGCTCCCCATTGGTGCAATAATTACCTGTGTTGCTATATCTCCCCTTATTTTCCTTTCTTTTGTCGACTGGCAATAACTTCTGGCCGTGTTTTCGTCTCCTGTTCTGTACAAACGTTGCCGACAAAAGGTATTCTGTACAAAAAAAAATATAAATTTAAAATTAGTATCAATTGTCCTAAATATAAGAATATACCAATTTATCGTACGCACCTGTTAAAAAAAAAATGCCGGCAATGTTCGCGTGCACGAACTTGTAATAGCGCCTTGGAGATATGCTTCAAGGAAATAAGATATTAGACTAAATGTTAATAGCGATAAGGAATGCAACGAATTATACACTGTACCTGAAGAGAGAAATGTGCGGCTTAATTTTCATGGATGGGGAGAGTTGGCATAACAGCCGGCACGGGCTAATGTAGGCCATTTAGTGGCCAAAATGAGGGAGACGAGTATAGGTGATCGTCTCATGGTAGGGTGGGTACGCTAGGTCCGGAACCGGGGCCCGATCTGAAAAAGTAAGGTGGATAAATAGTGTTTTTGTTAATTTAGATTGAGTGTCTCACAGCTGTTTATGTTGTTCATCTGTTAGAAGTTCCGATTGTTTGATGTTATCGATGTGGTTCGTTTTGCATAGTGTTGTAACAGTCTGTTATGCTACAGACGCGTAGCTTTGTTGTTATCGATTGTGCGGACTGCGGGCCAGGGATGGGACCACACCCAGAGAAACCGATGAGCCAGCCGGCGCGGCACACTGAGAAACAAGCAGTTCCGTAACAATATGGCGCCCAATTTTTAAGAAGCACTCGGCTTCTTTGAAGTCGGTGTGTAATCAAAGAAAAATAAACACGATATAAATGAAGGTACAGAGAAGAGGACTCCCTTGGCTTCAGGACCCACACCGCTGAAGTCTTATGTGGCACGAGTAGGTAGCTCATAATCGCGCAGCGTGTAGTGGAATCCGAGAAGCACAACGACGAAGTAGAGAATATCCATAAACATGAGAAGTTTTCTTGTAGTGGTTGATGACGGTAAGTCACGTTCGCTTGTTGGCGAAACGGTCGCGACCGTTTATCGTAGCCTGGTGGTAGTCGCCTCGACAAAATAACTTGTGATAGAATGTGATATTAGGGTAGGTCTTATTAGAGTTTGTTAAATGTTTTCTATTTGTTTTGTCCCACTCTGTGTTAACGTTTGGGGTGTGCTGGCCGTAGTTAAATGAGCTTCGGAGACAGGTGACCCAGGACGATATAGAGCCGATCCTGCGCCGCACCTGTCACACAGCCTACCCTAAGGGTGCCCAGAAGTGCGACAGAAACCAAATAGCCTTCGAGGTAGCGTTCCTTGAATGCCGTTTGTCAGTAAAACTGACGAACTGAGCATTTGACGAATGCTTAAGTGTTGTCCACTGTCCAGATTATGCGTACATTAGTTAGCCTGCGTCAGGATTTGTCTTCTCTCCCCCAAGTATTTGAAATTAATTAGAAAGAAAAAAAATTTATTTTTGTGAGTGTTTTTGTGGTCGAGGTGTATTAATTTATTATGCTTTATTAGTAAGATTTGTTAGTGGGTGTTTATTTATATATTAATTTATTAGGAATATTGCTAAAGTTTTGATAAGGGTAGTAAGCCTTGTAGAAGAGAGGGGTACAGTTCGCAGAAGGGATAAGTATGGCTGAGGAACAGGTGTCTGATTGGGCTTCTGACGCTGATGGGGCGTCGGCTCTGCCACCGCCGCGCCCAGCTGGAGGGCTGGTGCGAACGCCAATGAATTTCCGGGGATTTCCAGAGAGACAGATCCCGGAAGAGGGTCACCTGGTAGACTTGGAGAAAGAATTGGCGCAACAAGATAAACCTCCACAGAACCTGGAGTTCCCAAAAGCCCCGAAAGACTCAGTGCTCAAATCGGCGGCAAACGCGGCGATCGCTCAGGCCCACCAAACGTATCTGCATGCTCTGCCATCCGGCATCAGCTAGTCCATCCGCAAGGAGATGCGAGCTGGCTTCATGGAAATGATGAAGGGCATCATTGATGTGCTTAGGCCGCCAGGGAGCCAAACCGCCGAGACTAACACCGCGCCGAAGCCGCCGAGACATATCGAGCCGGGACCACAGGCGCCATCCCGAAAGAACGGGAAGTGTTCCAGCGCGAGGCATTTCCACCACCGGTGCCACCGAAGCCACATAGACAAGGCGCACGAGGGGCGGAGTATTCGTCCAGCAGCCCAGTTTACGTTGCAGATGCTCAGTCGAGGAACTGGCGTAACCCGAATAACCGCCATTTCCGAGTAGAGGACCGGAGAGTGGATGATTTTCAACCGGAGGATGCGTACGCCAACTTACGAGAAACGGCGTACATGAAACTCGAGCGGTGGAACGTCAAGTTTGACGGCGAGGACGCGATGAATTCAGTCGAGGACCTCGTGTTCCGCCTAGAGTTCCTGCAGAGGCAGTATCAATGCCCGTGGAAGGAGGTCCTGCGCGGTTTCCACCTGCTCCTGACCGGCCGCGCCCGCGAGTGGTATTGGATGCACGTGCGGCATTCTAGGGTCGACAGCTGGATGCAACTGCGGCATGCCCTCTTGGACAGGTTCCGGGGCTACCAGACGGAACACGATGTGATGCAGGAGCTATTACAACGAGAGCAACAGGCCAGCGAAGGGGTTGATGATTATGTTCACCTCATGCGTCAACTCGCCGCGCGATTCCAGAAGCCGCTGAGAGGCCGCGAGCTGGTGAAGATTATAAAGCGTGGTTTAAAGGAAAGTCTGCCGAAATATATCTATGCCATGGACGTACTCACAGTGAATGAGCTGCGCCAAGAGTGCCTAGAAGTGGAGAGGGTCGCATGGGTCGCAGAAGCCGGACGGGGTACCTGCAGCCGTCGCGTTGTCCACTAGGAACGAGGCCCGTAGTCCACGAGGTTGAAGTACCACCACATCGTACAGAAACGCCGCCAGGAGAACTGGAGGAAGCATTCGTGCGAGGCAGGAACTCATCCCGACTTGTATGCTGGAACTGCAGACAGTTCGATCACGTCTTTAGAGACTGCATGTCCAAGGAGCGGAAAATATTCTGCTATAGGTGTGGAAAGCCGGACACTTTCTGCTCCCATTGTGAAAACTGTCCGGGAAACCCCAGAGGGAGCGCGGTGATGGCGGGACAGATGCGTTCCGGGACGGCGACCGAGGGGAAGCAGGAGAGGGGTACCTACCAAAGCCAATAATCATTGGAAAGGAGACGGAGATTTGGGATAAGGATCAGGATAAGGCTAATTATAATAATAATATAAGCAAAGAAGAACGTGAAGAACGTGTTCGGGCATACATGTCGGCCCGAAATAGAATTTTTGGTGAGCGACAGCTGGAAGGGATGACACTAGCCACCCGGAGAGTGGTGAAGGCACGTGCGCGCTTCCGCAGACGCAGGATTACCCGGCGCCAGGTCGTCGAAGCGGTGAGAGGAGAGTATAGACCCACGCGTATTCGCAGTCTGTTGGGACGAGGATGCCGGGAGTTAGTGGAAGAACTGGGATGGGAAGCGCGGCCATACGAATCGATGGTGAGGACAGCGGCGGGTGCCAATCGCCCAATTTTAGGTCGCGTTGTTCTGCCTGTGAAATACGGGAATAGAAAGGAAGATATCGTATTTTCAAGAGAGAGTTCTCAGTTGAGAGTGATTGACGTGTTTTACTTGTGCTCCAAGATTTTTATATATTTTTGCGCTTTAATCCTGCTTTTTATTTCTAAATTTTGCATTTTTAGTGCATTATTTAAAAAGCTTTCATAAATTGTGCAAAGTGTTATCTGTTGTGCAGCGTAAGTCTGTTAATTATTGCATTTATAAAACGCGGCGTCAGTTCCGTGTTTGTTGTTATTGCCTGTTTTTGATTCTTTTGCTTTGGTGCTCCCCCGTGCATACACTTGTTTGTGCGTGTGTTCGCTGCTGCATATTTCTGCTTGTGCATCGCGCTCTCGCAAATTTTTGCTATTGCTTTTCGCTCCAAACAATTTGTTTGTGTACGATAATTGTTTTTTGAGTGTTTACTTGCTCTATTTTTGTGCACCGTTTTCGTTTTGCTCTGCGCTCTCACAACTTGCATATGTCGTGCTGTAAGAAACCTTGCACGTTCAAGCAGGCTGATGATTCTGCACAGCCGCAATTTGTTAATTGCTGGCTGTGTGAGAATATGATGCATGCTAAATGTGCAGGTCTCACTGGGCGTGATTGCGACAAGATCGCTGTAGTTGCCAAGAAGGGCTGCGGTGGCTTGCGTTGGTCGTGCCCAGTTTGCATCGAAAAGCAAATTGATTTCTCCAGGATGTATAATTCTGTGAGAAATCAATTTTTAAAATTGAATAACGTGGCTAAGCAGATGTCGAGTAATTTTGACTCGAGTTTTGAGTTGCTTGCCAATTATAAATTCGAGTCTCCAACCAATCGCCGGTTGGAGCCTCAACTTTTGCAATTGCCCTCTACGTCTGTTCAGACACCTACGCCTTTCTTGTCCCTACCTAGCAACTTGGATTTATCTCCAATGTTGTATTTATCGCCTTCTCCAAGCGATTGCCCAAATACCCCCATTTCATCCCCTATAGTAGTTTCAGTAGAGCCCGTACCTGATACTGTCCCAATTATCCAAACTGCCTCAGCCCCGTCAGCTCCTGGCCGCAAAGGTAGACCTACGCGTAATCTTGCCCAGATTGTTAAACACAATCATGGTGCCTCTTTAGCTCCTCCAACTCCTGTATTACCTGCAGCCCCATCAGTACCTACTTTAACGGTTGTTGCCCCTCGTAGGCAAGTTTTTGTGTCTCGACTTTCATCGGACACCACTTCTGAGTCATTGGCAGCCTATATTGCTAGCAAATCTTCTGCTAGCGTGTCAATAACCAAATTTAATTTCTCCACCCCTCGTGAAATATCATCATTCAAAATAAATGTTTCACATGATATGTTCCCAATCATTTGTGATCCCAAATTTTGGCCTCCACACATGATTGTTCACGAGTTCAAGCCAAAAAAAGCGTAACCAGCCTGTCACCCTTCCAGTCCCTTCAATACAGGGTACCATTTCTGCCCCAAAAAACTAACTTCATCTTCTGACCAAATCTGTATTCATTATCAGAATGTCAGAGGTCTTATTTCAAAGCTTAAAAATCTTTTCATGGCCAGTACTTCCTTCGACTCGGATATAATAGCTTTTTCAGAAACATGGTTAAATTCAACCATATCCGATTTTGAGGTATTTTTAAATAGTTTTATTTTGCATAGAAATGATCGGCCGACTCGAGGTGGTGGGGTGTTAATTGCCGTTAAAGCCACTCTCCAGTCAGAACTTTTCTGTTTTAGTAAGCCTACTGACGCTGAGATTGTCTCAGTTAAGGTGTATTTTCCTACACGGAATATCTATATTACATGCTCTTATGTCCCTCCTTCTTCTGATATTCAAGTTTATATGAAACATATTACTTGTATTAAAGAAGTTTCTTCACACGTGCGTGATAATGACCTATTTATGGTGTTGGGTGATTTTAATTTGCCGAACATCTCTTGGTCATTATTCACTGCTGAAAATTATCTAGTGCCCTCAGCACAGCATGATTTTATAGACTGCATGCTTGATTTCAAATCAATTCAATTTCTAATCATTTGAATAGAACACTTGACCTTGTATTTGTTAACGACTACCTTATTTCTAATGTGTCTAGGTCCCCTCCTTTATCTCTTCCTGAGGATGTATATCATCCTACTTTAGAGATTACAATGTTCAATTGTAATCGTCTCATTTCGTGCTCATCAGCCAGGAAATTATTCATTGCTGAATCAGCTTATTTATGCAACCGATTGGTCTGTCTTATATGACTCGGTTGATATAAATACTGCTATTACTTTTTTTTATAGCACCCTAAACTCCCTCTTAGATATGAGTATTCCCAAGTCAATTCCTTCGACTACTTCTTCAAAACCACCCTGGTTTACTCCCAGATTGTCACATGTTAAAAACTTAAAATCTAAATATTTTAAAAAGTTTAAAAAGTCTGGTTCGTGTACAGACTTGGCTAAATATTCCATAGCCAAGTCGAACTTCTTTCTTCTGAATTCTCAATGCTATGAGAATTATCTAACTCGTTGTAAAAGGCAATTTGCCCAAAATCCGAGACAGTTTAACAATTTTGTAAACTTGAAGCGTAAATCTTCAAGTTTGCCAACTTCTTTTTCTTTCGGGATGGATAAAGCTAGTAATGACTCTGATTCTGCTAACCTCTTTGCTAATTTTTTCCAATCAACTTACTCCTCAGTCTGTCCTAATAATAATTCTTACCCTTATACTATTTCTTCCTCTAGTTCTATACCTCCTCCTATTATTTCACACTCCTCCTTCCCTTCTTTACCCATTGCAAAAGCTTTTTAATCTATCTCTTGAATCTTCTGTCTTTCCATCTCTGTGGAAAGAATCTTATATCATTCCTCTCCACAAGAAAGGTGGAAAGTCTGATATTCAAAATTACAGGGGCATTGCAAAACTGTCCGCTATTCCTAAATTATTTGAAAAAATAATCACTTCGAATTTGCAGCATTTCTGCAAATCAGTTGTTTCCCCTGTTCAACATGGATTCGTAAAGAATCGGTCAACTACGACCAATCTGCTTGAGTTTACTTCCTTGGTAAACGATGCTTTTCTTTCGAAAATGCAAACTGATGTCATTTATACTGACTTCAGTAAAGCGTTTGACTCTGTGCACCATGACATTTTACTTTTTAAACTTGACCGAATAGGTGTTCCTCCGTCTCTTTTGCTTTGGATTAATTCTTATTTAAAAGGTAGGACCCAAAGAGTAATTCTGAGGCTGACAACCACTAAGGAGGTTCAAGTTACTTCTGGTGTTCCTCAAGGTAGTCATCTTGGACCTTTACTCTTTACTCTTTTTATAAATGATCTCCCCTCTGTTATATCACATGCCCGTGTACTCATGTATGCGGATGATGTGAAACTTATTCTATCATACACTAATCCCCTACATCATTCTCGTCTACAAGACGATTTGAACGCTATGCAACTTTGGTGTTCGGCCAATCAATTGCATCTGAATTGTTCAAAGTGTATGTTTATGACATTTAATCGTACTACACCTTATCTTGTCAGTTATACAATCGACAATACCCCTTTACAACGTATACTAACAGTTAAGGATCTAGGCGTTCTATTTGATTCTAAACTCTGTTTCAATCTTCACATAGATACCATCGTTAATGAGGCAAAAGGTGTACTTGGATTCATTAAACGATGGTCTAAAGAGTTTAACGATCCTTTTATAACGAAACTTCTGTACATCTCTCTTGTTCGCCCTATCCTTGAATACTGCTCTTGCATCTGGTCTCCGCAGTATAACAATAGCCAGGATCGTATTGAATCTGTTCAGAAGCAATTTCTGCTTTTTGCCTTACGAGGTTTAAATTGGGACCCTAATCTTCGGTTGCCATCCTACTCCAGCAGGCTGCTTCTTCTTAACCTTCCGTCGTTAACCAACCGTAGGACAATTCTCGGTGTTGTCCTTCTCCGTCTAGACCAACCAGAAATTACCGCCCCTTATTCCTGTCTACGTGCACAACAGACTACGCTATGCACAATCCTTTTCGCGTGCTATGTAAAAATTATAATAGTTTGCATCACGTTTTCTCTACCGAACTTTCTCTACCCCTAATAAAATCGTTGCTTTCAGGATACCTTCGGGAAGTCACTGACCATTCCCAGCTATGAGCAGGGGCATAGCTTGCCGGACAGGCTGTAAATTTCCCCCACCGGGTCGGTGATTTCCCATTACTTTTCTCTCTGTCCTATCTACTTAACACTCTATATATCTAGCCTCCATTTCTTTACTTTATTAACATTATTCTTCTTACTTTCTTTTTTCCTATTTATGGTATTTTATTAATTAATATAGCAAACTAAGATTATTTTTAATTTTACTTAAGAACACTTTTTTCCTACTTACACCCTTCTGATTAGATGTAGGCTCTAATAGCGTCACTGACAAATTTAGCTGTGAAAATGGGCACAGCCTTCCGGACTGGCAACTAAAACACCTCCATCGGTCGGTGATGCTATTTAGAGAACTATGTTATCTAACTAGGCTTTTAGCATATAATTCTATTATCTATTGTATGTATAATCTACGGAATAATGAGGAAGACACTCGTTTTGTCGACCTTAAATAAATAAATAAATAAAGAGAGAGACCAGAGCTGCTCGGTCCGACCAGAAAGTCCGAAACACCACCAGAGGCATCTGAGGTAACGGTAGCCAACCCAGAGGTGGCTTATTACCGGGACGACGACGACGACTGCGTGGCGGATCCGGAAATGTGGGACCTGGACAACGATCAGAGAAGTCAGTTGGAAAGCGTGAAGCGTAGATTTCTCCAATTCGAGAAGGATGGCCTAGGGAAAACTCACCTGCTGCAGCACCGAATTCAGCTGATCGAGGGAGCAGAGCCCGTGAAGGACAGACATTATCCGCTGTCTCCGGCCAAACAGGAGATCGTGTGGGCCGAGGTGGACAAAATGCTAAAGCTAGGCATCATCGACGAGAGTGACAGCCCCTGGAGCAACCGGACGACGGTGGTGATGAGGCCTGGGAAGAATAGGTTTTGCTTAGACGCCAGGAAATTAAACAGTGTGACGGTAAAGGACGCTTACCCACTTCCATGCATCGAGGGCATCCTATCGCGAATCGACGAGACTCATTTTATCTCTAGCGTCGACCTTAAGTTCGCGTTCTGGCAAATCGAGATGGAGGAGAAGAGCAGGGCGTATACGGCGTTTACTGTACCAGGGAGGCCGCTGTACCAGTTCCGCCACATGCCATTCGGGCTCTGCAACGCCACTCAACGCCAACGTGATCGTATACCTGGACGATTTGCTGATAATATCGGCAGATTTTCCAACGCACCTAAAATACTTGGAATTGGTGGCCGAGTGTCTGAGGAACGCGAACCTCACCATAGGCATGGCAAAGTCAAAATTCTGCTTCCGCAACCTAAACTACCTGGGGTTCATCATAGGCGGCGGGACTCTGCGCATGGATCCGGGAAGAGTAGAAGCGATCCGGAACATCCCGAATCCGAGGACGGTCAAGGAGCTACGAAGTTTCTTAGGTACAGCGGGGTGGTATCGCCGATTCATAAAGAACTTCGCCGAGATCTCGGTACCGTTGACTGATGCCCTTAAGAAGAGAACGGGTAGATTTGTGTTGAGTGACGAGGGCATAGATGCCATAGAAAGTTTGAAGTTATCCCTCACCACAGCCCCGGTGTTAGTTCACGCGGATTTTCGAAGACCATTCTTCATCCAATGCGACGCATCTCACTACGGAGTAGGAGCCGTGTTGTTCCAGTTAGACGACGAGCAACAGGAAAGGCCGATCGCATTCTTCTAGACCAAGCTCAACAAACATCAGATCAACTATTCGGTGACCGAGAAGGAATGCCTAGCCGCCAAACTGGCCATACATCGATTCCGGCCGTACGTGGAGATGATGCCGTTCACGGTAATCATCGATCATGCGAGCCTGCATTGGCTTATGAGTCTTAAAGACTTGAGCGGGAGATTAGCCAGGTGGTCCCTAGAGCTGCAAGCGTTCCCTTTCCCCATGCGGTACCGCAAGGGAGCCGACAACGTCGTCGCAGACACGTTCCCGAAGCGTGGAAGAGGTCGAACTGACCCCAGAGGATCTGTTGGGATTTCAGACCCCGGAGTTCGAGAGCACCGAATATCGAGAGCTGATAAAAGAGGTGATGAGCCAACAAGGGAAGTTGCCGGATCTTAGAGTGCAGGACGGACTTCTGTTCAAGAGGACCGTGCACGGGAGCTTGGAGGATGAGGTCGAAGGCACAAGTTGGAAGCTCTGGGCGCCGGAGTCGCTGACTGCAGGAGTCATCCAACAAGCACACGCGGACGAGACGTCAGCTCATGGAGGCATGAGGAAAACGCTGCACGCGCTGCGCAGGCGATATTATTGGCCCAACATGGCCATACAAGTCAGGGACTATGTACGGAAATGCGATACATGCAAGGAAACCAAGGCACAAAACTACCGGATGCAGGTCGGAATTGGGGAAGAAGTGCGCACCGACCGCCCCTTCCAGAAGCTATGTATCGACTTCTTGGGGAAGTATCCACGGTCGAAACGAGGGCATGCGTGGATATTCGTCGTCGTGGACCACTTCTCGAAATTTACCTTCCTGAAGGCCATGAGGGAAGCCACCGCGGCGGATGTCGTGAGCTTCCTAGTGCATGAGGTGTTCTTCAAATTTGGCGTGCCGGAAGTGATCCATTCGGATAATGGAAGACAATTCGTGTCAAAATCGTTCGATGCGATGGTCCAGGCGTTTGGCATTACTCACCTGCGCACACCAGTGTATTCGGCTCAGAGCAACGCCGCCGAGCGCGTGAACCGCACAGTGCTGTCTGCGATCAGAACCTACCTGTGTCAGGATCATCGGGATTGGGACGCGTACCTACCAGAGGTGGAAGTGGCGATCCGGAATGCGGTCCACAGCGCTACGGGAGTGACTCCGTTCTTCGCGGTCTTTGGACAGCAGATGTACCTGGATGGTTCCAGTTACAAACTGGCCAGGAAGCTGAGATCATTGGCCGATCACAGTATTTCTGACCTTGACGCGAAGGACAGACTGGCTGTAATCCGAAGCCAAGTCAAGGACCACCTGCACACCGCATACGAGCGAAGTCGCCAACGATACGACCACCGCGCGCGCCAGCTCCATCTGGAATCGGGACAGGAAGTGTGGAGGCGCAACTTCGCACTAAGCAGCTTCGGCAAGCCTTCAATGCCAAGTTCGCCCGGAAATTCTTGAAGAGCCGAGTCGTCCGAGCCGTGGGCACCAACGCCTACGAGTTAGAAGATCTCCAGGGACGCGTCCTAGGCGTCTTCCACGCAAAAGATATACGAACATAATCGTAATTTGCTAACCTTCCTGCCAGGCAATGGCGGCGGCAGCGCCGTCCACCCATTGTTTTTTTTTGGTCAGTGCTGAAATATAGATTACTTGTCGTGGGTGTGGCCTACGTTGGGCATCGTTATTAGCCGGCTGGGTCAATCCATGAAATGCGCACGCAGATTCCTTGTAACGGTCATTCATGTCGTTACAATAATCTGCGTGGTGATGTTGCATTTGACGTTATCAGCAGCACCGAGGGTTTGATTAGTTGGTTGCGTGCGATACTATCGGCCACGCCGATATCTTTTTGTCATATGGTCAGAGTATGCGGGGTGAAGCTGGGCCCACGGCGGAGCCCAAATTTTTGAAGGGTGGCAACGCCAGACTTGCGATCCACGGCGCCAAAAGCGACGATTGCTATTGGCCGCCCGGTTCGCTCTTAAAGAGACTAGGAGGAGAGTGGATCGCATGCCCTTGGCCTTCATTTGGGCCATTGACCCAAAAAAATGCAGCTGTGCAGATGTGCAGCAACGGTGCCCGCCTCGCCAATGTATGCGTGTGCCGAAATTCGGCACCGATGATGTTGCTGCCCAAATGTAAGGGAGTTCGATTTGATCAGCGGTTAACGGCGGGCGTGCCAGCTCGAAGTGAGCATAAAAATTCGTATATTGCATATCGGCTCAAAAGATTCACAATTTTTCCCACCTGGCAAGAAGCCGGCGCACAATTAACTTAAAAGACAATAAAAAGTTTTGGTTTTGTTTTTTTTTGCCATTTAATAAATATCTGTGAGTTAAGCCGCTCGAGTCACAAAATACATTAAAATAAAAAAAGAAAAAACTTAAAACTTAAGTGCGACGAGAGACGAGCAAATAAGAAAACAAAAATCAACGGCTCCGGCAATACAGGGACCAGCGCTCGCACCAGAGAGGCCCACGAGACATACCAAAGGCCAGGATTCGGCTCAGCGGCACACACCAGCCATATCCGCGACGCCACCAGCCAAGCGTCGACGCAACCCTGAAGGCGACGAGACGAGCCACCGACGACCGGGCTCCAACAACGACGAAGCGGCCACCGGCAAGCAGATCCACCAAAACCGGGCTCCAACGGCGAAGAGGCAGCCACAGGCGAGACCACGCCCACTTCATCACTGAGTGAGTCCGTTCCACGTCGTCCCTCCTCGCCTGAGTAAAAGGCAGAGTCAGACGCAGACTCCTCATTGGGCTCCTAAAAAGAGAACAGATTTAGTTTTGAATTGTTACTCTAGTTTTTTGTTTATTTAATACATAATATACTTACGGCAAGTTTAAATTAAGTGATTTTCCGAAAGTGCGAACAGGAAAGAAAAGGGCCCAAAGATTATTGCGTCTGCCAAGTAAGGAAAGAAATTAAAAGTTTAGATTTTTGCCAACTTAAGCACGAGTGATACCCACTTATGTGTATATATATATATGTGTTACGCGCCTCAGGTGCAGAATACACCTTATGATCGCCCTTACCGCCCCCCTTACCCATAGAGCTTTTTAGGCAGGCAAGGTAATATAAGCGCTTGAGACTCACACCTGTTAAAAAAAAAATGCCGGCAATGTTCGCGTGCACGAACTTGTAATAGCGCCTTGGAGATATGCTTCAAGGAAATAAGATACTAGACTAAATGTTAATAGCGATAAGGAATGCAACGAATTATACACTGTAACTGAAGAGAGAAATGTGCGGCTAAATTTTCATGGATGGGGAGAGTTGGCATAACAGCCGGCACGGGCTAATGTAGGCCATTTAGTGGCCAAAATGAGGGAGACGAGTATAGGTGATCGTCTCATGGTAGGGCGGGTACGCTAGGTCCGGAACCGGGGCCCGATCTGAAAGAGTAAGGTGGATAAATAGTGTTTTTGTTAATTTAGATTGAGTGTCTCACCTTTGTTGTTTACATGTTCATAGTTGTTACAGCTGTTTATGTTGTTCATCTGTTAGAAGTTCCGATTGTTTGATGTTATCGATGTGGTTCGTTTTGCATAGGGTTGTAACAGTCTGTTATGCTACAGACGCGTAGCTTTGTTGTTATCGATTGTGCGGACTGCGGGCCAGGGATGGGACCACACCCAGAGAAACCGATGAGCCAGCCGGCGCGGCACACTGAGAAACAAGCAGTTCCGTAACAATGCAAAACAACGTCTCGCACTGTCCGCATCATGTGGGACTGGATAATTCTTGATGACATAATATTTCTTGTCATCTGGTAATATTCCTTTGTCTGTACACTTGTGACCAAGAAATGTCACTTCGTGCATGAAAAATGAGCATTTTTCTGGATGTAAATTTAAATTATATTTCCTACAGAGTTCGAAAACGTCTTTTAAATTTTTAATCATTTGGTTTTATGAAAACATCCAACAACGATTTAATCGTCCATATAAAGGAATGCTCGTGAAGGTTCTAGACCTGAAAACGCAATAGTCATTATTCTCTGAAATGAGTTTGGTGCTATTTTTAGTCCAAATGGTAATCGTGTGAAACGCTATGAGCCATTGCTCGTTGAAAAGGACATTATATTTCTAGAACTTTCTTCTAGTTCAATTTGATGGAATCCTGACATTAAATCAAGACATGAGAAATATTTTGCTCGACCCAATTGATCTAGAATGTCATCAATTCTGGGGAGAGGAAATTTGTCAGATAAGAGCTTTTTATTGATTTGACGATAGTCGATTACTAATCGCCATTTCTTTTCTTCTGATCCCGGGAGGGATTTCTTGGGTACTAATAAAAGTAGGCTATTATATTCAGACACAGAAGGTTCGACTATATTGTCGTTAATAAGTTTCCTAACTTGTTTTTGGATTTCATCTACATGACTATGAGGACTTCTGTAGTTTTTTATGTAAACAGGCTCATTATCTTTAAATCTCAATGTTTGCTTATAAAAGTTGTTTGTTGTGATTGATTCTGTCTGTAGTCCGAATACATCACAATATTTGGTGCACAATTCTGTTAATTGATTATTAAATAGTTTTGGAAAATTTTTCCTTAAATGCGATTAAACTTTTTCATTTCTATTATATTGGTTGCTTTGAACTACTTCATAGTTCGAAAGTGAATCGTATTTGATATTATTAATATTTACTAATAAATCGGAATTGGTTGTATTTAATAATCGGACAAATGTACATTGGGATTTTGTTATTGTGTTAGCAATATAAATTCCTTTTTGAATTTCTTGATTAGGTATATAAATTAAATTATCTTTCAAATCGATTTTTATATTTCTTATCACTTCAGATCTTGCTGGTAGAATTAGTGAGTTATTACCAGAATTGTATGTTATTGGCACATAAATTGGATAAGTAAGATTTTGAGGTCGAATTATAAACCAGTCTTCAGTTGGTTTGAAATCTAGTAGGCAAATAAATTTTTTTATAAAAACAATGCCTATAATTCCATTACAAGGTATTGCGAAGTTTGCATATACTATGTTAAATTCGTGTAGAATTGTATATTGTGCCTTGGGACTTTATTACCCCTTGGCCTATTCCTTGAATATTTATAGTTTTATCTTCAGAAATTGTATCGAAGTGATCAGAATTAATTTTAAGCATTAAAATGTCTGCACCAGTGTCGATTAAAAATGTTAAAATTGTTTTTGTAACATTAATATGTTTTATTGATTATTGTGTGGTACTTAAAGGGTTTTGAGAGTTTTCCGAACTGTTTTGTGCAACTCTCACATTATTATTATTATTTTGATTTTGGTTGCTTCTGCCTCTAAAGTTGCCTGTATTTTGACCTTGAGATCTATAACCTCCTCGGTTACTATTATTATGTTGGCCTCTGTTATTGTTACTTTGGTAATAACCTCTTCCGCGATTATTACCACGACCACGACCACCTCTATTATTATAGTAATTTTGTCGTTGTCGGTAGTGTAGAACAGTGTTTGTTTGACCAGTTGCTTCTGTGCAATTGTTAACAAACTTTGAAATGGCATCATTCATGTTACTGAATGTACCTGCCTGCATGATAAGTTTTACCTTATCAACGGAGCAGTTCTGAGTCATAGCTTTGACAGCAAGAGTTGTGCTGTACTTATTAGCTAAATCAGTTGACAAACCATCACTGATATAAGCTCCTTCTAGAGACCTAGTCAATTTTTCTACCTCTTGGGTATATTGATTGGCCGTTTTGCTCTTTTGTTGTAAGTTTAAAAGTTTAGCGGAAATAACTTCTACTGACTCTCCTTTTACTTTGTCCGATAGTTTTGATATGAGAGCTGCAATAGTGTTCTTATCAGGTTCCTGGCATGGCCTTTTAGTTTTGTCTTAATAAGACTTACAGCAAGTGCTTCGTGTGTTTCTTTTAGAGAATCTACCAGATTCAGAGCATCTATGAAGCTTTTTAAATTTTCTGCCTTGCCATCAATGGTAAGAGCGATGAGGCTAACTTAATAAAATCTACTGGTGTTTGAGCCATGTCGACTATTTCGATTTGTTTTTGCTTTTGTTCAAGTTCTTCTTCTACTGATTCCATTAAATCAGTGATTTCGAATGTTGCTGGTGTATTTATTTTTTTTTTATTATTTTACTAATCGTATTGTTCATTCGTTTAAATTAATAAAAAAAATTTATTATTTTTTATATATATATATATATATATATATATATATCAATAATTTTGGTGTATTAAATTGATATTATTATTTTGTTTTCAATTCAATTCACTGCATATGGTTAGTCTTAAACAATTATTTTTTGAAACTTAATTTTATTTTATTTGTCTTTTAATATTTTAGAAAATAGTATTTTCTGTATCATGATTTGACTTTATATTGCCCTTTGGCTATATGTCTTTTCTTTTTTATACCCTGAACCCATTAAAAATGGGTAAAAGGGGTATTATGTTTTTGTGCAAAATGCAAATGTATGTAACAGGCAGAAGGAAGCATCTCCGACCCCATAAAGTATATATATTCTTGATCAGCATCAATAGCCGAGTCGATCTAGCCATGTCCGTCTGTCTGTCCGTCCGTCCGTCCGTATGTATGAACGCAAGGATCTCAGAACCTATAAGGGCTAGAGACTTGAAATTTTAGAAGTATGTGCTCCTGGTGCCTGCGCAGATCGAGTTTGTTTCCGATAATCGATAACTTGCCCCGTTTCCAAGTAATCGATAAAAATGTATATCGAAATCCCGTTTTTTAAGCAATTTTGGTAAATAATAAGAGCTAGAGTTACCAAACTTGACATGTAGCTTCTAGAATAGTATATATATATCGATTATCTTTCATTTTATACCTATCGCCAACTCCCCGCTACTCTCTATCTATAAGCGAGCGCTGCATTTGGTGATGGAATAAGAGGGTTCAGGGTATCCCCTAGTCGGGAGCTCCCGACTAGAACCTCTTACTTGTTTTATTATTCACTTGCAGGTGAATTTACAATTTTTCCTGCCTATATTTTGTACAGCCTTCCAACATGTACTCTGATCGGGCTAGTTCTCGCTCAATTTTTACAATCATTATATATATATAAAAAAAAAAAAATGTCGTAGTCGGTCCACTGTCGAAGCTCGTTCAAGTTGCCGGTGCTGGTCCTCGCACAGGCCGGGATGATTGTATGTTGCCCTCTATTGCGCTCTTTGTAGCGCTGTCGGTTTGGCAATTTCGCAAGTCAGTGCGCAGCCAATGTTGTAGAATGGACCCTCACAGTCCGCCGGACATTGTCTCTTATATGCTGGGATAGCTGTTTGAATAGGAGGAGCTAATTTCTTGTTTATAGTTTGTATCTGGCGGTAGGTGACGGATGGATTTTGTTTTTTGTTTATTAATTGCACTTGTTGTGCTTCACGAAACGAGCGCTTTTCATGCATGGAAACAGAATTTTTCTGTTTCTTTGTTTTCTTATCCATATTTATTTGTTGTCCACAGCTATGCCTCCATCGCTGCTGTCTTTGTATTGTTGCCAGAATTGTAGTAAATGTCATCTGCTATTGCCGTTGTTATTGTTGAAGCTTGTTGTTGTTTGTTGCCATCCTTCTTGGCTGCCTTTCCACTAGTTTTTGGGATGTATTTTCACAAATAGTATTCAATTCAAATTTAATTCACTGCAGGTTAGTGGGACCATGCTCACGGTCGCCATGTAAGAATAACAACGGTAGTGGTTTTGTAGTTGGTCAGATTCAGAATGAATTCGTCTCTCTTTATTTAAAATGGACTTAGCCTAAAGTACATAATAAAGTTTAGAGTTCTGTCGCTCAAGGCAGCGGCAGAACGGGAGTACATAGCATGCCATATGTATTCATATATATGTGTTATATGTACATGCAGAAGGCATATACATTGGAATGCGCTTGGGACCGAACGGTCAAAACGTCATAGTGCTTACGCTGCAGATCTCACGCTGCATGCCAGTCCACATAAGTGGCTGATCATATTACGGCACTTGGCGGTAGTTGTATTATGTAAACAATGCGCTTGATACTCTAACTTTAAGATTGAGCATATGACCACTTTCCATATTGTATGCACTGCAATATGGTGGGCATATGCTTATTTGCATGTAACATGCTACAGCGGTCTGTCGCGAGTTCGAGCCCTACCGACGAAGCTATTATTCTTTTTGACTGGTGTGACTGTTGAGTAGAGTCGGCAGCAAGTAATGCGGTCAGTTGCGAGCTCGAACCCTCCCAAGGGAACTTTTTTTTTATATCCTGAACCCATTGAAAATGGGTAAGAAGGGTATAATGTTTTTGTGCAAAATATAAATGAATGTAACAGGCAGAAGGAAGCATCTCCGAACCTATAAAGTATAAATATTCTTGATCAGCATCAATAGCCAAATCGATCTAGCCATGTCCGACTGTCCGTATGGATGAACTCAAGGATATCAGAACCCATAAGAGCTAGAGACATAAATATGTAGCTGTAGGTCCTCCTAGTGTCTACGCAGATCAAGTCTGTTTCCGATAATCGACAACTTACTCCGTTTCCAAGAAATCGATAAAAACCGATATCGAAATCCTGTTTTTTTAACAAATTGGGTATATTATAAGAGCTAGAGTCACCAAAAGTGATATGTTTATTCTAGAATAGTATATATATATCAAGTATCATTCATATTATACCTATCGCCACCTCCCCGCTACTATCACATAGCTATAAATCAAGTTAATAACCCAACTTGTATTGCCCAACAATTTTAGTGCAATTAACTTTTTGAAAATACACAAATATTCTATGGTACAAGAAGAAAATTTCATTAAGATCGGTTTTTATTTTGTTTTTCGGTGTTTTGACTACGCACTTGTATATGTAAACACACACATTCATGCGCGTCTGTTTCGAATTATACTTATCAACAGCATTCTTATTGTTTTCTGTCCTGCTATTTTAGTTGTTTTTTTTTCTCAATAAGAGTCAATTATTGGTGTGGATGTTGAGAAGGGGCGGTGGTAAGTGGTGTGGTCTGTCGCGAGTTCGAGCCCTACCGAGGAAACTATTTTTCTTGGCTGGTGTGGCTGTTAAGAAGCGACGGCGGCAAGTAGTGCGGTTAATTGCGAGTTTGAACCCTGCCAAAGGAACCTTTTTTATAACCTGCACCCGCATAATAAGATCAGGCCATAGTACCGTTTTAAAGTATAATCGCGTGACTTAGAGCTTCTGAAAGCTTTCTTTTATATTTTGTTTTGTCTTTGGCAAGTAGTAAAGGTTAAAAGTACAGCACAGCAGGTCATTTACAATTGAAGCGTGGGCGAGTTAAGTTCATATAAATTTTACATTGCAAATAATTGCCGCAAAAGACGTCAAAAACCAAGGTTGCAAGTGTGGTACAGTTGCGAAGTGTTCTTTTGGTACGCTTAAGAAACCAAAACATTCATAGCAGCTCGACCCAATAACCTTACTGTGATTCGGTGTGCCTATTAAAAAAAGGTATTTATAAGTGCTAGTGTTGAGACTTGGAACTAACTAAGGCTTACACAGTTTCGTGCCTGCTCTGCCAGAGCAGTTCCACACGTCAGAAGCTTGCTGACAAAGAGCAGCGGGAATATTTAGACGTGCTAGTCGGCGCTACCAGAAGTGGAGATCAATAATGTACATATCAGCCTCGGTCTTGTGAAGAACAACATCTGGCATAGCCTCGGAAAACGGGGTCAAGCGGGTGAAACGCTTACTACGTGCACAGCACCATCCTCATGCACTAAGCGTATAGCGTAACCTGTAGAGAGTAACGGAGAAGCTGAGTCAGTATTACCCTTGGTGTACCCTCACGCTTGCTTAGAAGCCATTGCCATATAATTCCAATAATTACTTAGCGTTTCCAAGATGGACGGTCAATAGATCCTTAGAATTCTTTTTACTTATTAATTCTTTTTTTTTTTACACTGTAGAACTATGCAATGAATATGCCTAAATAAGTTAAAGCGAGAGGAAATTCCCACACCACTTTTTTTTTTTATCGCTTCCCATATATATATTTATATGTGTTTATATATACTTATTGCTTTTTTTGTAATATTAAGCAACAGCGATCAAACGTCTGCTGCGAAGGTTATTGAGTGAGTAAGAGTAAAAACCCACAGTGAGTTCAACAGAACACTTACAGGTGTAGATATATATTTATATATAGATATATATGAACATTAAAATGCAGCTTTATATATCAAGACGGTAAATTAATTACGTCCCCAAATCCCAAAATAAGGTCGGTGAATTTCTCCCTCCACTTAATTTCTTTATGTGCTTTAAAAGAGAGAGTTCTCAGTTGAGAGTGATTGACCTGTTTTACTTGTGCTCCAAGATTTTTATATATTTTTGCGCTTTAATCCTGCTTTTTATTTCTAAATTTTGCATTTTTGGTGCATTGTTTAAAAAGCTTTCATAAATTGTGCAAAGTGTTATCTGTTGTGCAGCGTAAGTCTGTTAATTATTGCATTTATAAAACGCGGCGTCAGTTCCGTGTTGTTGATATTGCCTGGTTTTGATTCTTTTGCTTTGGTGCTCCCCCGTGCATACACTTGTTTGAGCGTGTTTTCGCTGCTGCATATTTCTGCTTGTGCATCGCGCTCTCGCCAATTTTTTCTATTGCTTTTCGCTCCAAACAATTTGTTTGTGTACGATAATTGTTTTTTGAGTGTTTACTTGCTCTATTTTTGTGCAACGTTTTCGTTTTGCTCTGCGCTCTCACAACTTGCATACTCTTGTAGCAATTATGTCGTGCTGTAAGAAACC
Source organism: Drosophila ezoana (assembly GCA_035045725.1). NCBI lineage: Eukaryota > Metazoa > Arthropoda > Insecta > Diptera > Drosophilidae > Drosophila > Drosophila ezoana. Next base: position 40,909 of record JAWNOU010000195.1, on the reverse strand, counting down.
TTGCACGTTCAAGCAGGCTGATGATTCTGCACAAACGCAATTTGTTAATTGCTGGCTGTGTGAGAATATGATGCATGCTAAATGTGCAGGTCTCACTGGGCGTGATTGCGACAAGATCGCTGTAGTTGCCAAGAAGGGCTGCGGTGGCTTGCGTTGGTCGTGCCCAGATTGCATCGAAAAGCAAATTGATTTCTCCAGGATGTATAATTCTGTGAGAAATCAATTCTTAAAATTGAATAATGTGGCTAAGCAGCTGTCGAGTAATTTTGACTCGAGTTTTGAGCTGCTTGCCAAATATAAATTCGAGTCACCAACCAATCGCCGGTTGGAGCCTCAACTTTTGCAATTGCCCTCTACGTCTGTTCAGACACCTACGCCTTTCTTGTCCCTGCCTAGCAACTTGGATTTATCTCCAATGTTGTATTTATCGCCTTCTCCAAGCGACTGCCCAATTACCCCCATTTCATCCCCTATAGTAGTTCCAGTAGAGCCCGTCCCTGTCCCAGTTATCCAAACTGCCTCAGCCCCGTCAGCTCCTGGCCGCAAAGGTAGACCTGCGCGTAATCTTGCCCAGATTGTTAAACACAATCATGGTGCCTCTTTAGCTCCTCCAACTCCTGTATTACCTGCAGCCCCATCAGTACCTACTTTAACGGTTGTTGCCCCCTCGTAGGCAAGTTTTTGTGTCTCGACTTTCATCGGACACCACTTCTGAGTTATTGGCAGCCTATATTGCTAGCAAATCTTCTGCTAGCGTGTCAATAACCAAATTTAATATCTCCACCCCTCGTGAAATATCATCATTCAAAATAAATGTTTCACATGATATGTTCCCAATCATTTGTGATCCCGAATTTTGGCCTCCACACATGATTGTTCACGAGTTCAAGCCAAAAAAGCGTAACCAGCCTGTCACCCTTCCAGTCCCTTCAATACAGGGTACCATTTCTGCCCCAAAAAACTAACTTCATCTTCTGACCAAATCTGTATTCATTATCAGAATGTCAGAGGTCTTATTTCAAAGCTTAAAAATCTTTTCATGGCCAGTACTTCCTTCGACTCGGATATAATAGCTTTTTCAGAAACATGGTTAAATTCAACCATATCCGATTTTGAGGTATTTTCGAATAGTTTTATTTTGCATAGAAATGATCGGCCGACTCGAGGTGGTGGGGTGTTAATTGCCGTTAAAGCCACTCTCCAGTCAGAACTTTTCTGTTTTAGTACGCCTACTGACGCTGAGATTGTCTCAGTTAAGGTGTCTTTTCCTACACGGAATATCTATATTACATGCTCTTATGTCCCTCCTTCTTCTGATATTCAAGTTTATATGAAACATATTACTTGTATTAAAGAAGTTTCTTCACACGTGCGTGATAATGACCTATTTATGGTGTTGGGTGATTTTAATTTGCCGAACATCTCTTGGTCATTATTCACTGCTGAAAATTATCTAGTGCCCTCAGCACAGCATGATTTTATAGACTGCATGCTTGATTTCAAATCAATTCAATTTCTAATCATTTGAATAGAACACTTGACCTTGTATTTGTTAACGACTACCTTATTTCTAATGTGTCTAGGTCCCCTCCTTTATCTCTTCCTGAGGATGTATATCATCCTACTTTAGAGATTACAATGTTCAATTGTAATCGTCTCTTTTCGTGCTCATCAGCCAATAAGCCCCGCCGCTGCTTTCGCAAAGGAAATCATTCATTACTGAATCAGCTTATTTATGCAACCGATTGGTCTTTCTTAAATGACTCGGTTGATATGAATACAGCTTTTACTTTTTTTTATAGCACCCTAAACTCCCTCTTAGATATGTGTATTCCCAAGTCAATTCCTTCGACTACTTCTTCAAAACCACCCTGGTTTACTTGTCACATCTTAAAAACTTAAAATCTAAATATTTTAAAAAGTTTAAAAAGTCTGGTTCGTGTACAGACTTGGCTAAATATTCCATAGCCAAGTCGAACTTCTTTCTTCTGAATTCTCAATGCTATGAGAATTATCTAACTCGTTGTAAAAGGCAATTTGCCCAAAATCCGAGACAGTTTTACAATTTTGTAAACTTGAAGCGTAAATCTTCAAATTTGCCAACTTCTTTTTCTTTCGGGATGGATAAAGCTAGCAATGACTCTGATTATGCTAACCTCTTTGCTAATTTTTTCCAATCAACTTACTCCTCAGCCTGTCCTAATAATAATTCTTACCCTTAAACTATTTCTTCCTCTAGTTCTATACCTCCTCCTATTATTTCACACTCCTCTCTCCTTTTAGCTATAAACTCTTTAAAATCTTCTTACTGTCCTGGGCCTGACAATATTCCTAGTTGTCTACTCAAGGAGTGTAGTTCTTCCCTTCTTTATCCATTGCAAAAGCTTTTTAATCTATCTCTTGAATCTTCTGTCTTTCCATCTCTTTGGAAAGAATCTTATATCATTCCTCTCCACAAGAAAGGTGGAAAGTCTGATATTCAAAATTACAGGGGCATTGCAAAACTGTCCGCTATTCCTAAATTATTTGAAAAAATAATCACTTCGAATTTGCAGCATTTCTGCAAATCAGTTGTTTCCCCTGTTCAACATGGATTCGTAAAGAATCGGTCAACTACGACCAATCTGCTTGAGTTTACTTCCTTGGTAAACGATGCTTTTCTTTCGAAAATGCAAACTGATGTCATTTATACTGACTTCAGTAAGGCGTTTGACTCTGTGCACCATGACATTTTACTTTTTAAACTTGACCGAATAGGTTTCCCTCCGTCTCTTTTGCTTTGGATTAATTCTTATTTAAAAGGTAGGACCCAAAGAGTTATGCTGAGGCAGACTACCTCTAAACAAGTTCACGTTACTTCTGGTGTTCCTCAAGGTAGTCATTTTGGACCTTTACTCTTTACTCTTTTTATTAATGATCTCCCCTCTGTTATATCACATGCCCGTGTACTCATGTATGCGGATGATGTGAAACTTATTCTATCATACAATAATCCCCTACATCATTCTCGTCTACAAAACGATTTGAACGCTATGCAACTTTGGTGTTCGGCCAATCAATTGCATCTGAATTATTTAAAGTGTATGTTTATGACATTTAATCGTACTATACCTTATCTTGTCAGTTATACAATCGACAATACCCCTTTGCAACGTATACTAACAGTTAAGGATCTAGGCGTTCTTTTTATACCCTGAACCCATTAAAAATGGGTAAAAGGGGTATTATGTTTTTGTGCAAAATCCAAATGTATGTAACAGGCAGAAGGAAGCATCTCCGACCCCATAAAGTATATATATTCTTGATCAGCATTAATAGCCGAGTCGATCTAGCCATGTCCGTCTGTCCGATTGTCCGTATGTATGAACCCAAGGATATCAGAACCCATAAGAGCTAAATACATGAAATTTTAGCTGTAGGTCCTCCTAGTGCCTACGCAGATCGAGTCCGTTTCCGATAATCGATAACTTACTCCTTTTCCAAGCAATCGATAAAAATCGATATCGACATCCTTTTTTTTGAGAAAATTGGGTTAATATTAACAGCAAGAGTCACCAAAAGTGATATGTTTATTCTAGAATAGTATATATATACCAACTATCTTTCATTTAATATCTATCGCCACCTCCCTGCTACTACCTCATAGCTAAAAATCAAGTAAATAACCCAACTTGTATTGCCCACCAATTTAAGCCACAGTTTAAATGCATTTTACTTTTTGAGAATACACAAATATTCTATGTAAAACAATAAGATATGCTGTAGAAAATTTCATTAAGATCGGTTATTGTTTTGTTTTTCGGTGTATGACTGCCCACGTGTTTGCGGCAACTAGCGCAAATTCAAAGAATTTCGGTATGCAAATTAACCGATTAGTGGCTACTAATTGGAAAAAATATTTTTTTAAGTCGGAGGCCGAAGGCTTCCGATTTATTTGAATCCAAGATTAGAACTAAAGTACAATTGTGAACTTATGCTGCAAGTCAGCTATGGTTATAATAAAGCTTATTCTCTTAAAGCTTAAAAGCTCGCGGTGATCTTATGCTGCGAATCAGCTGTGTTTATGCTAAAGCTTCTTTCCTTAAAGTTTAAAAGCTCGCGGGGGTGGCTTGTGTAAGCTAGACGCTTTGAGGCATGTTTACGTTAGCAATTGCGCTCTAGGGACTGGGTCTTTGGTTTACGTTATGAATTGCGCATGAGAATATGAATCTTTATGTTAAGTGGTTGCGCTATTATGTTTATGTTAGAGCCGGGAATCTGGATATTTATGTTAGCAGAGCCGCAGCTGTGCGTTAAGTGGACGTAGTGATTGAAAAGGGTCTAATAAGCCTGAAAGGGCTAAGTAATTGGGATAGCGACTTAATATGAAATGTTGTTTATGATTGCAATAAGAATTGCCTTGCGGGCTGGGTGATAACTTGCATGTACACACATACATTTCTGCGTTCCTATTTTCTGTGATCCTATTTTTTTTTCTTAATAATACTCAATTTTTGGTGTGGCTGTTGAGCAGAGGCAGTGGCAAGTAATGCGGTCAGTTGCGAGCTCGAACCCTCCCAAGGAAACCTTTTTTTTTATATCCTGAACCCATTGAAAATGGGTAAGAAGGGTATAATGTTTTTGTGCAAAATGTAAATGTATGTAACAGGCAGAAGTAAGCATCTTCGACCCTATAAACTATAAATATTCTTGATCAGCATCAATAGCCAAGTCGATCTAGCCATGTCCGACCGTCTGTCCGACTGTCCGTATGGATGAACTCAAGGATATCAGAACCCATAAGAGCTAGAGACATAAATATGTAGCTGTAGGTCCTCCTAGTGTCTACGCAGATCGAGTCAGTTTCCGATAATCGATAACTTACTCCGTTTCCAAGAAATCGATACAAACCGATATCGAAATCCTGTTTTTTTTTTAACAAATTGGGTATATTATAAGAGCTAGAGTCACCAAAAGTGATATGTTTATTCTAGAATAGTATCTTTCATTTTATACCTATCGCCACCTCCCCGCTACTATCACATATCTATAAATCAAGTTAATAACCCAACTTGTATTGCCCAACAATTTTAGTGCAATTAACTTTTTAAAAATACACAAATATTCTATGGTACAAGAAGATAATTTCATTAAGATCGGTTTTTGTTTTGTTTTTCGGTGTTTTGACTACGCACGTGTTTGCAGCTAGCGCAGTTCCAAGAATTTCTTTATATATGTAAACACACACATTCATGCCCGTCTGTTTCGAATTATATCAATAGAATTCTCATTGTTTTCTGTCCTGCTATTTTAGTTGGTTTTTTTCTTAATAAAAGTCAATTATTGGTGTGGATGTTGAGCAGGGGCGGTGGTAAGTGGTGTGGTCTGTCGCGAGTTTGAGCCCTACCGAGGAAACTATTTTTCTTGGCTGGTGTGGCTGTTAAGTAGAGACGGCGGCAAGTCGTGCGGTTAGTTGCGAGTTTGAACCCTGCCAAAGGAACCTTTTTTTTTTAATTTATCTTTATTTCAGTATAATGTGCTCAGCTTCCATAAGACATAAGAGGCAAGTATCCTAAAAAGGTAGTTATCTTAATATTTTTTATACCCTGAACCCATTAAAAATGGGTAAAAGGGGTATATTGTATTTGTGCAAAGTGCAAATGTATGTAACAGGCAGAAGGAAGCATCTCCGACCCCATTAAGTATATATATTCAATAGCCGAGTCGATTTAGCCATGTCCGTCCGTCCGTCCGTCCGTCCGTCCGTCCGTATGTATGAACGCAAGGATCTCAGAACCTATAAGAGCTAGAGACTTGAAATTTTAAATGAAGGTGCTCCTAGTGCCTGCGCAGATCGAGTTTGTTTCCGATAATCGATAACTTACTCCGTTTTATAAATAAAATAATCGGTAAAAGTGTATATCGAAATCCTGTTTTTTAGGCAATTTTGGTAAATAATAAGAGCTAGAGTCACCAAACATGATATGTTGCTTCTAAAATATTATATATATGTCAAGTATTTTTCATTTTATACCAATCGCCATCTCACCGCTACCACTTCAAAGAGGGTTCAGGGTATTCACTAGTGGGGAGCTTCCGACTAGAACCTCTTACTTGTTTTTCTTTCGTTTATTGCACAGCTGAGGGCATGTTTTGTCTGTTTTGCCAAGATTGCAAATGTGGTACAGTTGCGAAGTGTTCTTTTGGTACGCTTAAGAAACACTGTGATTCGGTGTGTCTATTAAAGAAAAGGTATTTATAAGGGCTAGTGTTGAGACTTGGAACTAACTAAGGCTTACACAGTTTCGTGCCTGCTCTGTTGGCCAGAGCAGTTCCACACGTCAGAAGCTTGCTGACAGAGAGCAGCGGAAATATCGAACCAGACAAGGGCAACACCAAGAGCACGTGCCGAACTTAGCAACCCAGTAGGACCAATTTTGCTGCTAATGTACATATCAGCCTCGGTCTTGTGAAGAACAACATCTGGCATAGCCTCAGAAAACGGCGTCAAGCGGGTGAAACGCATACTACGTGCACAGCACCTCATGCTCTAAGCGTATAGCGTAAGCTGTAGAGAGTAACTGAGAAGCTGAGTCTGTATTACCCTTCGTGTACCCTCACGCTTGAAGCCATTGTCCTATAATTCCAATAATTACTTAACGTTTCCAAGATGGACGGTCAATAGATCCTTAGAATTCTTTTTACTTTTTAATTCTTTTTTTTTTTTTTACTTTGTAAAACTATGAAATGAATATGCCTAAATCAGTTAAAGCGAGAGGAAATTCCCACACCACTGATTTTTTTTTATCGCTGCCCATATATATATTTATATGTGTCTATATATACTTATTGATTTTTTTTGTAATATTAAGCAACAGCGATCCTAATCATCGTACACATTGGGCCCAACGTCTGCTTCGAATGTTATTGAGTGAGTAAGAGTAAAAACCCACAGTGAGTTCAACAGAACACTTAGAGGTGTAGATATATATTTATATATAGATATATATGAACATTAAAATGCAGCTTAATATATCAAGACGGTAAATTAATTACGTCCCCAAATCCCAAAATAAGGTCGGTGAATTTCTCCCTCCACTTAATTTCTTTATGTGCTTTAAAACAATTACTGTACGTACATTATACTAACTTTGGATTTAAATGTTGAATCCTTTATATTATTTTTGTAAATTGAGGTAAACCAAAGTATCTATTAAGTGGCATAAGAAAGTATCCGAACCCCATAAAGTATATATATTCTTGATCAGCATCAATAGCCGAGTCGATCTAGCCATGTCCGTCTGTCCGATTGTGCTTGATTCTTATCAGTCAAGTACCCATGTTAGCCGTTTGCACTTTGTAGTGAAGGCTTAAGAAACTGAAATAGGGACAAGAACCCACATTCCATTTTCTTGCTTGTCATGGTAGGGGGGTAGCGAGAAAGAGAGACGATCAACACCTTAGTTCTCTCACATGTGCGAAATTGAATAGCCTGAATTTGGATGTTCGATCGGAATACATTAATGGTACACGTTCTAGGAGCTAGTTTTTTTTTTTTATTTATTTAAGTCAATAATTTGATTTTGTTTTAATCGCACCGACCAGTCCGACGAGCTAATGTCCGACCATTAGCAAGAAGTGCGAACCTCCAATCCCTATGCACCCGGGTAGGAGACAGCACGGCCTTTTAGTTTATTATGGTTGATGGCCAAACAAAAAGGCAGAAGCTGAACCCCGAACAGACACCATAACATGTTGGAATAAGAGGGTTCATGGTATTCCCTACTCGCGACTAGAACCTTTTACTTGTTTAATTTATCTTTATTGCTACAAAAGAGCGCGAGCTGCATTTGGTGTTGGAATAAGAGGGTTCAGGTCGGGAGCTCCCGACTAGAAACTCTTTCTTGTTTCATAAATATATTAATAATATTGTAAAAACATACAAATACTAGAATATTTATTTATTTAAAGTTTTTGAAACGAACCGTTTAACTGTTGCCTCGTGCCAGACAGAAGCGACGAGAAAACAAGCGAAAATCAAAATATAAAGGAAGTTTGGCCTTGAATATGTACATTGTTGTTGCCAATACAACTTTTCGTCTGCGTTATCTAGAAATTTGACTAATTTTTATTGTTCTTCATAAAATTGGCCTTGAATATGTACATTGTTGTTTCCAATACAACTTTTCGTCTGCATAATCTAAAAATTTTGCTTTTTATTGTTCCTCATAAAATTTTTGGGACGAAGCATAGACTATACATTCGTTTTGATCGGCATGCATTGCGTGACCATTCGCTAACGAATTTATATATTATTTATATATTATTAATAAAGTAAAGAAATCAAACAAGATATATAGAATGTTAGGTTAATAGGATAGAGAGATAGCAATAGGAAATCACCGGTGGGGGAACATTTTAGCCTGTCCGGCAAGCTATGCCCCTGCTCATAGCTGGGAATGGTCAGTGACTTCCCGAAGGTATCCTGAAAGCAAAGATTTTATTAGGGGTAGAGAAAGTTCGAAAGAGAAAACGTGATGCAAGCGATTGTAATTTTTACACAACACGCGAAAAGGATTGTGCAGCTATTTAAATTCGTTTTTTTCTCAATAAGACTCAATTATTGGTATGGCTGTTGAGTAGAGGCAGTGGCAAATGGTGCAGTCTTTTGCGAGTTCGAGACCTACCGAGGAAACTATTTGTTTTTCTGGCTGGTGTGGCTGTTGAGTAGAGTCGGTAGCAAGTAATGCGGTCAGTTGCGAGTTCGAACCCTGCCAAGGGAATTTTTTTTTTTATTTAACTATCTTTATTACTACGAACAAGCGCGTAGCGCGAGCTGCATTTGGTGTTGGAATAAGAGGGTTGAGGGTATTCCCTAGTCGGGAGCCCCCGACTAGAACCTCTTACTTGTTATTTTTCCAAATTGGCTCAAAAAACAGGATGTCAATATCGCTTTTTATCGATTGCATGGAAACGGAGTAAGTTATGGCTACATCGACTCGGCAATTGATGCTGATCAAGAATATATATATTTTGGGTTATTAACTTTATTTATAGCTATGAGGTAGTAGCGGGAAGGTGGCGATAGGTATAAAATGAAAGATACTTGATATATATATACTATTTTAGAATATACATATCAAGTTTGGTGACTCTAGCTCCGATTTCAGCCATTGCTTGGAAACGAAGTAAGTTGTCGATTTTCGATCTGCGCAGGCATTAGTAGGACCTACAGCTAAATTTACCAACATACCTAAATTTCAAGTCTCTACCTCTTATAGGTTTTGATATCCCTGCGTTCATACATACGGACAGACGGATAGACAGAAAGACGGACATGGCTAGATCTGCCTATTATCCATTTTCAATGGGTTCAGGATATCAAAATGTCATGATGCACAGAGTCATACGCCTTTCTGAAGTCAGTGTAAATGACAACAGTTTGCATTTTCGAAAGGAAAGCATCATTTACCAAAGCAGTAAGCTTTACGAATCCAAGTTGAACAGGGGAAACAACTGATTTGCAGAAATTTTGCAAATTCATCCCGAGAGAAAAAGTAGATAGCAAACTTGAAGATTTACGCTTCAAGTTTACAAAATTGTAAATTTGTCTCCGATTTTGGGTTAATTGCCTTTTGCAACGAGATAGATAATTCTCATAGCATTGAGAATTCAGAAGAAAGAAGTTCGACTTGGCTATGGAATATTTAGCCAACTCTGTATACAAACCAGACTTATTAAACTTTTTAAAATATTTATATTTCATATTTGTTAGATTTGATAATCTGGGAGTGAACCAGGGTGGCTTTGACGAAGAAATCGAAGTAATTGACTTGGAAATACACAATCTAAGAGGGAGTTTAGGGTGTTATAAAAAAATTAATAGCAAAAAAAGAATCACATCAACCGAGTCATATAAGAAAGACCAATCGGTTGCATAAATAAGTTGATACAGCAATGAATAATTTCCTTTGCGAAAGCAATGGTGGGGCCAATTGGTAGCTGATGAGCACGAAATGATAGATCAATAGATCCTTAGAATTCTTTTTACTTTTTAATTCTTTTTTTTTTTTTTACATTGTTGTTGCCAATACAACTTTTCGTCAGCGTTATCTAGAAATTTGACTACTTTTTATTGTTCTTCATAAAATTGGCCTTGAATATGTACATTGTTGTTTCCAATACAACTTTTCGTCTGCATAATCTAAAAATTTTGCTTTTTATTGTTCCTCATAAAATTTTTGGGACGAAGCATAGACTATACATTCGTTTTGATCGGCATGCATTGCGTGACCATTCGCTAACGAATTTATATATTATTTATATATTATTAATAAAGTAAAGAAATTCAAAAAGATATATAGAATGTTAGGTTAATAGGATAGAGAGATAGCAATAGGAAATCACCGGTGGGGGAACATTTTAGCCTGTCCGGCAAGCTATGCCCCTGCTCATAGCTGGGAATGGTCAGTGACTTCCCGAAGGTATCCTGAAAGCAAAGATTTTATTAGGGGTAGAGAAAGTTCGGAAGAGAAAACGTGATGCAAGCGATTGTAATTTTTACACAACACGCGAAAAGGATTGTGCAGCTATTTAAATTCGTTTTTTTTCTCAATAAGACTCAATTATTGGTATGGCTGTTGAGTAGAGGCAGTGGCAAATGGTGCAGTCTTTTGCGAGTTCGAGCCCTACCGAGGAAACTATTTGTTTTTCTGGCTGGTGTGACTGTTGAGTAGAGTCGGTAGCAAGTAATGCGGTCAGTTGCGAGTTCGAACCCTGCCAAGGGAATTTTTTCTTTATTTAACTATCTTTATTACTACGAACAAGCGCGTAGCGCGAGCTGCATTTGGTGTTGGAATAAGAGGGTTGAGGGTATTCCCTAGTCGGGAGCCCCCGACTAGAACCTCTTACTTGTTATTTTTCCAAATTGGCTCAAAAAACAGGATGTCAATATCGATTTTTATCGATTGCATGGAAACGGAGTAAGTTATGGCTACATCGACTCGGCAATTGATGCTGATCAAGAATATATATATTTTGGGTTATTAACTTTATTTATAGCTATGAGGTAGTAGCGGGAAGGTGGCGATAGGTATAAAATGAAAGATACTTGATATATATTTACTATTTTAGAATATACATATCAAGTTTGGTGACTCTAGCTCCGATTTCAGCCATTGCTTGGAAACGAAGTAAGTTGTCGATTTTCGATCTGCGCAGGCATTAGTAGGACCTACAGCTAAATTTACCAACATACCTAAATTTCAAGTCTCTACCTCTTATAGGTTTTGATATCCCTGCGTTCATACATACGGACAGACGGATAGACAGAAAGACGGACATGGCTAGATCTGCCTATTATCCATTTTCAATGGGTTCAGGATATCAAAATGTCATGATGCACAGAGTCATACGCCTTTCTGAAGTCAGTGTAAATGACAACAGTTTGCATTTTCGAAAGGAAAGCATCATTTACCAAAGCAGTAAGCTTTACGAATCCAAGTTGAACAGGGGAAACCACTGATTTGCAGAAATTTTGCAAATTCATCCCGAGAGAAAAAGTAGATAGCAAACTTGAAGATTTACGCTTCAAGTTTACAAAATTGTAAATTTGTCTCCGATTTTGGGTTAATTGCCTTTTGCAACGAGATAGATAATTCTCATAGCATTGAGAATTCAGAAGAAAGAAGTTCGACTTGGCTATGGAATATTTAGCCAACTCTGTATACAAACCAGACTTATTAAACTTTTTAAAATATTTAGATTTCATATTTGTTAGATTTGATAATCTGGGAGTGAACCAGGGTGGCTTTGACGAAGAAATCGAAGTAATTGACTTGGAAATACACAATCTAAGAGGGAGTTTAGGGTGTTATAAAAAAATTAATAGCAAAAAAAGAATCACATCAACCGAGTCATATAAGAAAGACCAATCGGTTGCATAAATAAGTTGATACAGCAATGAATAATTTCCTTTGCGAAAGCAATGGTGGGGCCAATTGGTAGCTGATGAGCACGAAATGATAGATCAATAGATCCTTAGAATTCTTTTTACTTTTTAATTCTTTTTTTTTTTTTACATTGTTGTTGCCAATACAACTTTTCGTCTGCGTTATCTAGAAATTTGACTACTTTTTATTGTTCTTCATAAAATTGGCCTTGAATATGTACATTGTTGTTTCCAATACAACTTTTCGTCTGCATAATCTAAAAATTTTGCTTTTTATTGTTCCTCATAAAATTTTTGGGACGAAGCATAGACTATACATTCGTTTTGATCGGCATGCATTGCGTGACCATTCGCTAACGAATTTATATATTATTTATATATTATTAATAAAGTAAAGAAATTCAAACAAGATACATAGAATGTTAGGTTAATAGGATAGAGAGATAGCAATAGGAAATCACCGGTGGGGGAACATTTTAGCCTGTCCGGCAAGCTATGCCCCTGCTCATAGCTGGGAATGGTCAGTGACTTCCCGAAGGTATCCTGAAAGCAAAGATTTTATTAGGGGTAGAGAAAGTTCGGAAGAGAAAACGTGATGCAAGCGATTGTAATTTTTACACAACACGCGAAAAGGATTGTGCAGCTATTTAAATTCGTTTTTTTTCTCAATAAGACTCAATTATTGGTATGGCTGTTGAGTAGAGGCAGTGGCAAATGGTGCAGTCTTTTGCGAGTTCGAGACCTACCGAGGAAACTATTTGTTTTTCTGGCTGGTGTGACTGTTGAGTAGAGTCGGTAGCAAGTAATGCGGTCAGTTGCGAGTTCGAACCCTGCCAAGGGAATTTTTTTTTTTATTTAACTATCTTTATTACTACGAACAAGCGCGTAGCGCGAGCTGCATTTGGTGTTGGAATAAGAGGGTTGAGGGTATTCCCTAGTCGGGAGCCCCCGACTAGAACCTCTTACTTGTTATTTTTCCAAATTGGCTCAAAAAACAGGATGTCAATATCGATTTTTATCGATTGCATGGAAACGGAGTAAGTTATGGCTACATCGACTCGGCAATTGATGCTGATCAAGAATATATATATTTTGGGTTATTAACTTTATTTATAGCTATGAGGTAGTAGCGGGAAGGTGGCGATAGGTATAAAATGAAAGATACTTGATATATATATACTATTTTAGAATATACATATCAAGTTTGGTGACTCTAGCTCCGATTTCAGCCATTGCTTGGAAACGAAGTAAGTTGTCGATTTTCGATCTGCGCAGGCATTAGTAGGACCTACAGCTAAATTTACCAACATACCTAAATTTCAAGTCTCTACCTCTTATAGGTTTTGATATCCCTGCGTTCATACATACGGACAGACGGATAGACAGAAAGACGGACATGTCTAGATCTGCCTATTATCCATTTTCAATGGGTTCAGGATATCAAAATGTCATGATGCACAGAGTCATACGCCTTTCTGAAGTCAGTGTAAATGACAACAGTTTTCATTTTCGAAAGGAAAGCATCATTTACCAAAGAAGTAAGCTTTCCGAATCCAAGTTGAGCAGGGGAAACAACTGATTTGCAGAAATTTTGCAAATTCATCCCGAGAGAAAAAGTAGATAGCAAACTTGAAGATTTACGCTTCAAGTTTACAAAATTGTAAATTTGTCTCCGATTTTGGGGTAATTGCCTTTTGCAACGAGATAGATAATTCTCATAGCATTGAGAATTCAGAAGAAAGAAGTTCGACTTGGCTATGGAATATTTAGCCAACTCTGTATACAAACCAGACTTATTAAACTTTTTAAAATATTTAGATTTTATATTTGTTAGATTTGATAATCTGGGAGTGAACCAGGGTGGCTTTGACGAAGAAATCGAAGTAATTGACTTGGAAATACACAATCTAAGAGGGAGTTTAGGGTGTTATAAAAAAATTAATAGCAAAAAAAGAATCACATCAACCGAGTCATATAAGAAAGACCAATCGGTTGCATAAATAAGTTGATACAGCAATGAATAATTTCCTTTGCGAAAGCAATGGTGGGGCCAATTGGTAGCTGATGAGCACGAAATGAGAGATCAATAGATCCTTAGAATTCTTTTTACTTTTTAATTCTTTTTTTTTTTTTACTTTGTAAAACTATGAAATGAATATGCCTAAATAAGTTAAAGCGAGAGGAAATTCCCACACCACTCATTTTTTTTTATCGCTGCCCATATATATATTTATATGTGTCTGTCTATATATACTTATTAATTTTTGGTGTAATATTAAGCAACAGCGATCCTAATCATCGTACACATTGGGCCCAACGTCTGCTTCGAATGTTATTGAGTGAGTAAGAGTAAAAACCCACAGTGAGTTCAACAGAACACTTAGAGGTGTAGATATATATTTATATATAGATATATATAAACATTAAAATGCAGCTTAATATATCAAGACGGTAAATTAATTACGTCCCCAAATCCCAAAAAAGGTCGGTGAATTTCTCCCTCCACTTAATTTCTTTATGTGCTTTAAAACAATTACTGTACGTACATTATACTAACTTTGGATTTAAATGTTGAATCCTTTATATTATTTTTGTAAATTGAGGTAAACCAAAGTATCTATTAAGTGGCATAAGAAAGTATCCGAACCCCATAAAGTATATATATTCTTGATCAGCATCAATAGCCGAGTCGATCTAGCCATGTCCGTCTGTCCGATTGTGCTTGATTCTTATCAGTCAAGTACCCATGTTAGCCGTTTGCACTTTGTAGTGAAGGCTTAAGAAACTGAAATAGGGACAAGAACCCACATTCCATTTTCTTGCTTGTCATGGTAGGGGGGTAGCGAGAAAGAGAGAGATCAACACCTTAGTTCTCTCACATGTGCGGAAATTGAATAGCCTGAATTTGGATGTTCGATCGAAATACATTAATGGTACACGTTCTAGGAGCTAGTTTTTTTTTTATTTATTTAAGTCAATAATTTGATTTTGTTTTAATCGCACCGACCAGTCCGACGAGCTAATGTCCGACCATTAGCAAGAAGTGCGAACCTCCAATCCCTATGCACCCGGGTAGAAGACAGCACGGCCTTTTAGTTTATTATGGTTAATGGCCAAACAAAAAGGCAGAAGCTGAACCCCGAACAGACACCATAACATGTTGGAATAAGAGGGTTCATGGTATTCCCTACTCGCGACTAGAACCTTTTACTTGTTTAATTTATCTTTATTGCTACAAAAGAGCGCGAGCTGCATTTGGTGTTGGAATAAGAGGGTTCAGGTCGGGAGCTCCCGACTAGAAACTCTTTCTTGTTGTATCCTATAAGCAAAGATTTTATTAGGGGTAGAGAAAGCTCGGAAGAGAAAACGTGATGCAAGCGATTGTAATTTTTACACAACACGCGAAAAGGATTGTGCAGCTATTTAAATTCGTTTTTTTTCTCAATAAGACTCAATTATTGGTATGGCTGTTGAGTAGAGGCAGTGGCAAATGGTGCAGTCTTTTGCGAGTTCGAGACCTACCGAGGAAACTATTTGTTTTTCTGGCTGGTGTGGCTGTTGAGTAGAGTCGGTAGCAAGTAATGCGGTCAGTTGCGAGTTCGAACCCTGCCAAGGGAATTTTTTTTTTTTATTTAACTATCTTTATTACTACGAACAAGCGCGTAGCGCGAGCTGCATTTGGTGTTGGAATAAGAGGGTTGAGGGTATTCCCTAGTCGGGAGCCCCCGACTAGAACCTCTTACTTGTTATTTTTCCAAATTGGCTCAAAAAACAGGATGTCAATATCGATTTTTATCGATTGCATGGAAACGGAGTAAGTTATGGCTACATCGACTCGGCAATTGATGCTGATCAAGAATATATATATTTTGGGTTATTAACTTTATTTATAGCTATGAGGTAGTAGCGGGAAGGTGGCGATATGTATAAAATGAAAGATACTTGATATATATATATTATTTTAGAATATACATATCAAGTTTGGTGACTCTAGCTCCGATTTCAGCCATTGCTTGGAAACGAAGTAAGTTGTCGATTTTCGATCTGCGCAGGCATTAGTAGGACCTACAGCTAAATTTACCAACATACCTAAATTTCAAGTCTCTACCTCTTATAGGTTTTGATATCCCTGCGTTCATACATACGGACAGACGGATAGACAGAAAGACGGACATGGCTAGATCTGCCTATTATCCATTTTCAATGGGTTCAGGATATCAAAATGTCATGATGCACAGAGTCATACGCCTTTCTGAAGTCAGTGTAAATGACAACAGTTTGCATTTTGGAAAGGAAAGCATCATTTACCAAAGAAGTAAGCTTTACGAATCCAAGTTGAACAGGGGAAACAACTGATTTGCAGAAATTTTGCAAATTCATCCCGAGAGAAAAAGTAGATAGCAAACTTGAAGATTTACGCTTCAATTTTACAAAATTGTAAATTTGTCTCCGATTTTGGGTTAATTACCTTTTGCAACGAGATAGATAATTCTCATAGCATTGAGAATTCAGAAGAAAGAAGTTCGACTTGGCTATGGAATATTTAGCCAACTCTGTATACAAACCAGACTTATTAAACTTTTTAAAATATTTAGATTTTATATTTGTTAGATTTGATAATCTGGGAGTGAACCAGGGTGGCTTTGACGAAGAAATCGAAGTAATTGACTTGGAAATACACAATCTAAGAGGGAGTTTAGGGTGTTATAAAAAAATTAATAGCAAAAAAAGAATCACATCAACCGAGTCATATAAGAAAGACCAATCGGTTGCATAAATAAGTTGATACAGCAATGAATAATTTCCTTTGCGAAAGCAATGGTGGGGCCAATTGGTAGCTGATGAGCACGAAATGAGAGATCAATAGATCCTTAGAATTCTTTTTACTTTTTAATTCTTTTTTTTTTTTTTACTTTGTAAAACTATGAAATGAATATGCCTAAATCAGTTAAAGCGAGAGGAAATTCCCACACCACTGATTTTTTTTTATCGCTGCCCATATATATATTTATATGTGTCTATATATACTTATTGATTTTTTTGTAATATTAAGCAACAGCGATCCTAATCATCGTACACATTGGGCCCAACGTCTGCTTCGAATGTTATTGAGTGAGTAAGAGTAAAAACCCACAGTGAGTTCAACAGAACACTTAGAGGTGTAGATATATATTTATATATAGATATATATGAACATTAAAATGCAGCTTAATATATCAAGACGGTAAATTAATTACGTCCCCAAATCCCAAAATAAGGTCGGTGAATTTCTCCCTCCACTTAATTTCTTTATGTGCTTTAAAACAATTACTGTACGTACATTATACTAACTTTGGATTTAAATGTTGAATCCTTTATATTATTTTTGTAAATTGAGGTAAACCAAAGTATCTATTAAGTGGCATAAGAAAGTATCCGAACCCCATAAAGTATATATATTCTTGATCAGCATCAATAGCCGAGTCGATCTAGCCATGTCCGTCTGTCCGATTGTGCTTGATTCTTATCAGTCAAGTACCCATGTTAGCCGTTTGCACTTTGTAGTGAAGGCTTAAGAAACTGAAATAGGGACAAGAACCCACATTCCATTTTCTTGCTTGTCATGGTAGGGGGGGTAGCGAGAAAGAGAGACGATCAACACCTTAGTTCTCTCACATGTGCGAAATTGAATAGCCTGAATTTGGATGTTCGATCGGAATACATTAATGGTACACGTTCTAGGAGCTAGTTTTTTTTTATTATTTATTTAAGTCAATAATTTGATTTTGTTTTAATCGCACCGACCAGTCCGACGAGCTAATGTCCGACCATTAGCAAGAAGTGCGAACCTCCAATCCCTATGCACCCGGGTAGGAGACAGCACGGCCTTTTAGTTTATTATGGTTGATGGCCAAACAAAAAGGCAGAAGCTGAATCCCGAACAGACACCATAACATGTTGGAATAAGAGGGTTTATGGTATTCCCTACTCGCGACTAGAACCTTTTACTTGTTTAATTTATCTTTATTGCTACAAAAGAGCGCGAGCTGCATTTGGTGTTGGAATAAGAGGGTTCAGGTCGGGAGCTCCCGACTAGAAACTCTTTCTTGTTTCATAAATATATTAATAATATTGTAAAAACATACAAATACTAGAATATTTATTTATTTAAAGTTTTTGAAACGAACCGTTTAACTGTTGCCTCGTGCCAGACAGAAGCGATGAGAAAACAAGCGAAAATCAAAATATAAAGGAAGTTTGGCCTTGAATATGTACATTGTTGTTGCCAATACAACTTTTCGTCTGCGTTATCTAGAAATTTGACTACTTTTTATTGTTCTTTATAAAATTGGCCTTGAATATGTACATTGTTGTTTCCAATACAACTTTTCGTCTGCATAATCTACAAATTTTGCTTTTTATTGTTCCTCATAAAATTTTTGGGACGAAGCATAGACTATACATTCGTTTTGATCGGCATGCATTGCGTGACCATTCGCTAACGAATTTATATATTATTTATATATTATTAATAAAGTAAAGAAATTCAAACAAGATATATAGAATGTTAGGTTAATAGGATAGAGAGATAGCAATAGGAAATCACCGGTGGGGGAACATTTTAGCCTGTCCGGCAAGCTATGCCCCTGCTCATAGCTGGGAATGGTCAGTGACTCCCCGAAGGTATCCTGAAAGCAAAGATTTTATTAGGGGTAGAGAAAGTTCGGAAGAGAAAACGTGATGCAAGCGATTGTAATTTTTACACAACACGCGAAAAGGATTGTGCAGCTATTTAAATTCGTTTTTTTTCTCAATAAGACTCAATTATTGGTATGGCTGTTGAGTAGAGGCAGTGGCAAATGGTGCAGTCTTTTGCGAGTTCGAGCCCTACCGAGGAAACTATTTGTTTTTCTGGCTGGTGTGACTGTTGAGTAGAGTCGGTAGCAAGTAATGCGGTCAGTTGCGAGTTCGAACCCTGCCAAGGGAATTTTTTTTTTTATTTAACTATCTTTATTACTACGAACAAGCGCGTAGCGTGAGCTGCATTTGGTGTTGGAATAAGAGGGTTGAGGGTATTCCCTAGTCGGGAGCCCCCGACTAGAACCTCTTACTTGTTATTTTTCCAAATTGGCTCAAAAAACAGGATGTCAATATCGATTTTTATCGATTGCATGGAAACGGAGTAAGTTATGGCTACATCGACTCGGCAATTGATGCTGATCAAGAATATATATATTTTGGGTTATTAACTCTATTTATAGCTATGAGGTAGTAGCGGGAAGGTGGCGATAGGTATAAAATGAAAGATACTTGATATATATTTACTA
The DNA here is from genome assembly GCA_035045725.1 of Drosophila ezoana. Taxonomy (NCBI): domain Eukaryota; kingdom Metazoa; phylum Arthropoda; class Insecta; order Diptera; family Drosophilidae; genus Drosophila; species Drosophila ezoana. The sequence goes on along the minus strand of JAWNOU010000195.1, from coordinate 21,673 downwards.
TTTTAGAATATACATATCAAGTTTGGTGACTCTAGCTCCGATTTCAGCCATTGCTTGGAAACGAAGTAAGTTGTCGATTTTCGATCTGCGCAGGCATTAGTAGGACCTACAGCTAAATTTACCAACATACCTAAATTTCAAGTCTCTACCTCTTATAGGTTTTGATATCCCTGCGTTCATACATACGGACAGACGGATAGACAGAAAGACGGACATGGCTAGATCTGCCTATTATCCATTTTCAATGGGTTCAGGATATCAAAATGTCATGATGCACAGAGTCATACGCCTTTCTGAAGTCAGTGTAAATGACAACAGTTTGCATTTTCGAAAGGAAAGCATCATTTACCAAAGCAGTAAGCTTTACGAATCCAAGTTGAACAGGGGAAACAACTGATTTGCAGAAATTTTGCAAATTCATCCCGAGAGAAAAAGTAGATAGCAAACTTGAAGATTTACGCTTCAAGTTTACAAAATTGTAAATTTGTCTCCGATTTTGGGTTAATTGCCTTTTGCAACGAGATAGATAATTCTCATAGCATTGAGAATTCAGAAGAAAGAAGTTCGACTTGGCTATGGAATATTTAGCCAACTCTGTATACAAACCAGACTTATTAAACTTTTTAAAATATTTAGATTTTATATTTGTTAGATTTGATAATCTGGGAGTGAACCAGGGTGGCTTTGACGAAGAAATCGAAGTAATTGACTTGGAAATACACAATCTAAGAGGGAGTTTAGGGTGTTATAAAAAAATTAATAGCAAAAAAAGAATCACATCAACCGAGTCATATAAGAAAGACCAATCGGTTGCATAAATAAGTTGATACAGCAATGAATAATTTCCTTTGCGAAAGCAATGGTGGGGCCAATTGGTAGCTGATGAGCACGAAATGATAGATCAATAGATCCTTAGAATTCTTTTTACTTTTTAATTCTTTTTTTTTTTTTACTTTGTAAAACTATGAAATGAATATGCCTAAATCAGTTAAAGCGAGAGGAAATTCCCACACCACTGATTTTTTTTTATCGCTGCCCATATATATATTTATATGTGTCTATATATACTTATTGATTTTTTTTGTAATATTAAGCAACAGCGATCCTAATCATCGTACACATTGGGCCCAACGTCTGCTTCGAATGTTATTGAGTGAGTAAGAGTAAAAACCCACAGTGAGTTCAACAGAACACTTAGAGGTGTAGATATATATTTATATATAGATATATATGAACATTAAAATGCAGCTTAATATATCAAGACGGTAAATTAATTACGTCCCCAAATCCCAAAATAAGGTCGGTGAATTTCTCCCTCCACTTAATTTCTTTATGTGCTTTAAAACAATTACTGTACGTACATTATACTAACTTTGGATTTAAATGTTGAATCCTTTATATTATTTTTGTAAATTGAGGTAAACCAAAGTATCTATTAAGTGGCATAAGAAAGTATCCGAACCCCATAAAGTATATATATTCTTGATCAGCATCAATAGCCGAGTCGATCTAGCCATGTCCGTCTGTCCGATTGTGCTTGATTCTTATCAGTCAAGTACCCATGTTAGCCGTTTGCACTTTGTAGTGAAGGCTTAAGAAACTGAAATAGGGACAAGAACCCACATTCCATTTTCTTGCTTGTCATGGTAGGGGGGGTAGCGAGAAAGAGAGACGATCAACACCTTAGTTCTCTCACATGTGCGAAATTGAATAGCCTGAATTTGGATGTTCGATCGGAATACATTAATGGTACACGTTCTAGGAGCTAGTTTTTTTTTTATTATTTATTTAAGTCAATAATTTGATTTTGTTTTAATCGCACCGACCAGTCCGACGAGCTAATGTCCGACCATTAGCAAGAAGTGCGAACCTCCAATCCCTATGCACCCGGGTAGGAGACAGCACGGCCTTTTAGTTTATTATGGTTGATGGCCAAACAAAAAAGGCAGAAGCTGAATCCCGAACAGACACCATAACATGTTGGAATAAGAGGGTTTATGGTATTCCCTACTCGCGACTAGAACCTTTTACTTGTTTAATTTATCTTTATTGCTACAAAAGAGCGCGAGCTGCATTTGGTGTTGGAATAAGAGGGTTCAGGTCGGGAGCTCCCGACTAGAAACTCTTTCTTGTTTCATAAATATATTAATAATATTGTAAAAACATACAAATACTAGAATATTTATTTATTTAAAGTTTTTTGAAACGAACCGTTTAACTGTTGCCTCGTGCCAGACAGAAGCGATGAGAAAACAAGCGAAAATCAAAATATAAAGGAAGTTTGGCCTTGAATATGTACATTGTTGTTGCCAATACAACTTTTCGTCTGCGTTATCTAGAAATTTGACTACTTTTTATTGTTCTTTATAAAATTGGCCTTGAATATGTACATTGTTGTTTCCAATACAACTTTTCGTCTGCATAATCTACAAATTTTGCTTTTTATTGTTCCTCATAAAATTTTTGGGACGAAGCATAGACTATACATTCGTTTTGATCGGCATGCATTGCGTGACCATTCGCTAACGAATTTATATATTATTTATATATTATTAATAAAGTAAAGAAATTCAAACAAGATATATAGAATGTTAGGTTAATAGGATAGAGAGATAGCAATAGGAAATCACCGGTGGGGGAACATTTTAGCCTGTCCGGCAAGCTATGCCCCTGCTCATAGCTGGGAATGGTCAGTGACTCCCCGAAGGTATCCTGAAAGCAAAGATTTTATTAGGGGTAGAGAAAGTTCGGAAGAGAAAACGTGATGCAAGCGATTGTAATTTTTACACAACACGCGAAAAGGATTGTGCAGCTATTTAAATTCGTTTTTTTTCTCAATAAGACTCAATTATTGGTATGGCTGTTGAGTAGAGGCAGTGGCAAATGGTGCAGTCTTTTGCGAGTTCGAGCCCTACCGAGGAAACTATTTGTTTTTCTGGCTGGTGTGACTGTTGAGTAGAGTCGGTAGCAAGTAATGCGGTCAGTTGCGAGTTCGAACCCTGCCAAGGGAATTTTTTTTTTATTTAACTATCTTTATTACTACGAACAAGCGCGTAGCGTGAGCTGCATTTGGTGTTGGAATAAGAGGGTTGAGGGTATTCCCTAGTCGGGAGCCCCCGACTAGAACCTCTTACTTGTTATTTTTCCAAATTGGCTCAAAAAACAGGATGTCAATATCGATTTTTATCGATTGCATGGAAACGGAGTAAGTTATGGCTACATCGACTCGGCAATTGATGCTGATCAAGAATATATATATTTTGGGTTATTAACTCTATTTATAGCTATGAGGTAGTAGCGGGAAGGTGGCGATAGGTATAAAATGAAAGATACTTGATATATATTTACTATTTTAGAATATACATATCAAGTTTGGTGACTCTAGCTCCGATTTCAGCCATTGCTTGGAAACGAAGTAAGTTGTCGATTTTCGATCTGCGCAGGCATTAGTAGGACCTACAGCTAAATTTACCAACATACCTAAATTTCAAGTCTCTACCTCTTATAGGTTTTGATATCCCTGCGTTCATACATACGGACAGACGGATAGACAGAAAGACGGACATGGCTAGATCTGCCTATTATCCATTTTCAATGGGTTCAGGATATCAAAATGTCATGATGCACAGAGTCATACGCCTTTCTGAAGTCAGTGTAAATGACAACAGTTTGCATTTTCGAAAGGAAAGCATCATTTACCAAAGCAGTAAGCTTTACGAATCCAAGTTGAACAGGGGAAACAACTGATTTGCAGAAATTTTGCAAATTCATCCCGAGAGAAAAAGTAGATAGCAAACTTGAAGATTTACGCTTCAAGTTTACAAAATTGTAAATTTGTCTCCGATTTTGGGTTAATTGCCTTTTGCAACGAGATAGATAATTCTCATAGCATTGAGAATTCAGAAGAAAGAAGTTCGACTTGGCTATGGAATATTTAGCCAACTCTGTATACAAACCAGACTTATTAAACTTTTTAAAATATTTAGATTTTATATTTGTTAGATTTGATAATCTGGGAGTGAACCAGGGTGGCTTTGACGAAGAAATCGAAGTAATTGACTTGGAAATACACAATCTAAGAGGGAGTTTAGGGTGTTATAAAAAAATTAATAGCAAAAAAAGAATCACATCAACCGAGTCATATAAGAAAGACCAATCGGTTGCATAAATAAGTTGATACAGCAATGAATAATTTCCTTTGCGAAAGCAATGGTGGGGCCAATTGGTAGCTGATGAGCACGAAATGATAGATCAATAGATCCTTAGAATTCTTTTTACTTTTTAATTCTTTTTTTTTTTTTTTACATTGTTGTTGCCAATACAACTTTTCGTCAGCGTTATCTAGAAATTTGACTACTTTTTATTGTTCTTCATAAAATTGGCCTTGAATATGTACATTGTTGTTTCCAATACAACTTTTCGTCTGCATAATCTAAAAATTTTGCTTTTTATTGTTCCTCATAAAATTTTTGGGACGAAGCATAGACTATACATTCGTTTTGATCGGCATGCATTGCGTGACCATTCGCTAACGAATTTATATATTATTTATATATTATTAATAAAGTAAAGAAATTCAAAAAGATATATAGAATGTTAGGTTAATAGGATAGAGAGATAGCAATAGGAAATCACCGGTGGGGGAACATTTTAGCCTGTCCGGCAAGCTATGCCCCTGCTCATAGCTGGGAATGGTCAGTGACTTCCCGAAGGTATCCTGAAAGCAAAGATTTTATTAGGGGTAGAGAAAGTTCGGAAGAGAAAACGTGATGCAAGCGATTGTAATTTTTACACAACACGCGAAAAGGATTGTGCAGCTATTTAAATTCGTTTTTTTTTCTCAATAAGACTCAATTATTGGTATGGCTGTTGAGTAGAGGCAGTGGCAAATGGTGCAGTCTTTTGCGAGTTCGAGCCCTACCGAGGAAACTATTTGTTTTTCTGGCTGGTGTGACTGTTGAGTAGAGTCGGTAGCAAGTAATGCGGTCAGTTGCGAGTTCGAACCCTGCCAAGGGAATTTTTTTTTTATTTAACTATCTTTATAACTACGAACAAGCGCGTAGCGCGAGCTGCATTTGGTGTTGGAATAAGAGGGTTGAGGGTATTCCCTAGTCGGGAGCCCCCGACTAGAACCTCTTACTTGTTATTTTTCCAAATTGGCTCAAAAAACAGGATGTCAATATCGATTTTTATCGATTGCATGGAAACGGAGTAAGTTATGGCTACATCGACTCGGCAATTGATGCTGATCAAGAATATATATATTTTGGGCTATTAACTTTATTTATAGCTATGAGGTAGTAGCGGGAAGGTGGCGATAGGTATAAAATGAAAGATACTTGATATATATATACTATTTTAGAATATACATATCAAGTTTGGTGACTCTAGCTCCGATTTCAGCCATTGCTTGGAAACGAAGTAAGTTGTCGATTTTCGATCTGCGCAGGCATTAGTAGGACCTACAGCTAAATTTACCAACATACCTAAATTTCAAGTCTCTACCTCTTATAGGTTTTGATATCCCTGCGTTCATACATACGGACAGACGGATAGACAGAAAGACGGACATGGCTAGATCTGCCTATTATCCATTTTCAATGGGTTCAGGATATCAAAATGTCATGATGCACAGAGTCATACGCCTTTCTGAAGTCAGTGTAAATGACAACAGTTTGCATTTTCGAAAGGAAAGCATCATTTACCAAAGCAGTAAGCTTTACGAATCCAAGTTGAACAGGGGAAACAACTGATTTGCAGAAATTTTGCAAATTCATCCCGAGAGAAAAAGTAGATAGCAAACTTGAAGATTTACGCTTCAAGTTTACAAAATTGTAAATTTGTCTCCGATTTTGGGTTAATTGCCTTTTGCAACGAGATAGATAATTCTCATAGCATTGAGAATTCAGAAGAAAGAAGTTCGACTTGGCTATGGAATATTTAGCCAACTCTGTATACAAACCAGACTTATTAAACTTTTTAAAATATTTAGATTTTATATTTGTTAGATTTGATAATCTGGGAGTGAACCAGGGTGGCTTTGACGAAGAAATCGAAGTAATTGACTTGGAAATACACAATCTAAGAGGGAGTTTAGGGTGTTATAAAAAAAATAATAGCAAAAAAGAATCACATCAACCGAGTCATATAAGAAAGACCAATCGGTTGCATAAATAAGTTGATACAGCAATGAATAATTTCCTTTGCGAAAGCAATGGTGGGGCCAATTGGTAGCTGATGAGCACGAAATGAGAGATCAATAGATCCTTAGAATTCTTTTTACTTTTTAATTCTTTTTTTTTTTTTTACATTGTTGTTGCCAATACAACTTTTCGTCAGCGTTATCTAGAAATTTGACTACTTTTTATTGTTCTTCATAAAATTGGCCTTGAATATGTACATTGTTGTTTCCAATACAACTTTTCGTCTGCATAATCTACAAATTTTGCTTTTTATTGTTCCTCATAAAATTTTTGGGACGAAGCATAGACTATACATTCGTTTTGATCGGCATGCATTGCGTGACCATTCGCTAACGAATTTATATATTATTTATATATTATTAATAAAGTAAAGAAATTCAAACAAGATACATAGAATGTTAGGTTAATAGGATAGAGAGATAGCAATAGGAAATCACCGGTGGGGGAACATTTTAGCCTGTCCGGCAAGCTATACCCCTGCTCATAGCTGGGAATGGTCAGTGACTTCCCGAAGGTATCCTGAAAGCAAAGATTTTATTAGGGGTAGAGAAAGTTCGGAAGAGAAAACGTGATGCAAGCGATTGTAATTTTTACACAACACGCGAAAAGGATTGTGCAGCTATTTAAATTCGTTTTTTTTCTCAATAAGACTCAATTATTGGTATGGCTGTTGAGTAGAGGCAGTGGCAAATGGTGCAGTCTTTTGCGAGTTCGAGACCCACCGAGGAAACTATTTGTTTTTCTGGCTGGTGTGGCTGTTGAGTAGAGTCGGTAGCAAGTAATGCGGTCAGTTGCGAGTTCGAACCCTGCCAAGGTAATTTTTTTTTTTATTTAACTATCTTTATTACTACGAACAAGCGCGTAGCGCGAGCTGCATTTGGTGTTGGAATAAGAGGGTTGAGGGTATTCCCTAGTCGGGAGCCCCCGACTAGAACCTCTTACTTGTTATTTTTCCAAATTGGCTCAAAAAACAGGATGTCAATATCGATTTTTATCGATTGCATGGAAACGGAGTAAGTTATGGCTACATCGACTCGGCAATTGATGCTGATCAAGAATATATATATTTTGGGTTATTAACTTTATTTATAGCTATGAGGTAGTAGCGGGAAGGTGGCGATAGGTATAAAATGAAAGATACTTGATATATATATACTATTTTAGAATATACATATCAAGTTTGGTGACTCTAGCTCCGATTTCAGCCATTGCTTGGAAACGAAGTAAGTTGTCGATTTTCGATCTGCGCAGGCATTAGTAGGACCTACAGCTAAATTTACCAACATACCTAAATTTCAAGTCTCTACCTCTTATAGGTTTTCATATCCCTGCGTTCATACATACGGACAGACGGATAGACAGAATGACGGACATGTCTAGATCTGCCTATTATCCATTTTCAATGGGTTCAGGATATCAAAATGTCATGATGCACAGAGTCATACGCCTTTCTGAAGTCAGTGTAAATGACAACAGTTTGCATTTTCGAAAGGAAAGCATCATTTACCAAAGAAGTAAGCTTTCCGAATCCAAGTTGAACAGGGGAAACAACTGATTTGCAGAAATTTTGCAAATTCATCCCGAGAGAAAAAGTAGATAGCAAACTTGAAGATTTACGCTTCAAGTTTACAAAATTGTAAATTTGTCTCCGATTTCGGGGTAATTGCCTTTTGCAACGAGATAGATAATTCTCATAGCATTGAGAATTCAGAAGAAAGAAGTTCGACTTGGCTATGGAATATTTAGCCAACTCTGTATACAAACCAGACTTATTAAACTTTTTAAAATATTTAGATTTTATATTTGTTAGATTTGATAATCTGGGAGTGAACCAGGGTGGCTTTGACGAAGAAATCGAAGTAATTGACTTGGAAATACACAATCTAAGAGGGAGTTTAGGGTGTTATAAAAAAATTAATAGCAAAAAAAGAATCACATCAACCGAGTCATATAAGAAAGACCAATCGGTTGCATAAATAAGTTGATACAGCAATGAATAATTTCCTTTGCGAAAGCAATGGTGGGGCCAATTGGTAGCTGATGAGCACGAAATGAGAGATCAATAGATCCTTAGAATTCTTTTTACTTTTTAATTCTTTTTTTTTTTTTACTTTGTAAAACTATGAAATGAATATGCCTAAATAAGTTAAAGCGAGAGGAAATTCCCACACCACTCATTTTTTTTTATCGCTGCCCATATATATATTTATATGTGTCTGTCTATATATACTTATTGATTTTTTTTGTAATATGAAGCAACAGCGATCCTAATCATCGTACACATTGGGCCCAACGTCTGCTTCGAATGTTATTGAGTGAGTAAGAGTAAAAACCCACAGTGAGTTCAACAGAACACTTAGAGGTGTAGATATATATTTATATATAGATATATATAAACATTAAAATGCAGCTTAATATATCAAGACGGTAAATTAATTACGTCCCCAAATCCCAAAATAAGGTCGGTGAATTTCTCCCTCCACTTAATTTCTTTATGTGCTTTAAAACAATTACTGTACGTACATTATACTAACTTTGGATTTAAATGTTGAATCCTTTATATTATTTTTGTAAATTGAGGTAAACCAAAGTATCTATTAAGTGGCATAAGAAAGTATCCGAACCCCATAAAGTATATATATTCTTGATCAGCATCAATAGCCGAGTCGATCTAGCCATGTCCGTCTGTCCGATTGTGCTTGATTCTTATCAGTCAAGTACCCATGTTAGCCGTTTGCACTTTGTAGTGAAGGCTTAAGAAACTGAAATAGGGACAAGAACCCACATTCCATTTTCTTGCTTGTCATGGTAGGGGGGGTAGCGAGAAAGAGAGAGATCAACACCTTAGTTCTCTCACATGTGCGAAATTGAATAGCCTGAATTTGGATGTTCGATCGAAATACATTAATGGTACACGTTCTAGGAGCTAGTTTTTTTTTTATTTATTTAAGTCAATAATTTGATTTTGTTTTAATCGCACCGACCAGTCCGACGAGCTAATGTCCGACCATTAGCAAGAAGTGCGAACCTCCAATCCCTATGCACCCGGGTAGGAGACAGCACGGCCTTTTAGTTTATTATGGTTAATGGCCAAACAAAAAGGCAGAAGCTGAACCCCGAACAGACACCATAACATGTTGGAATAAGAGGGTTTATGGTATTCCCTACTCGCGACTAGAACCTTTTACTTGTTTAATTTATCTTTATTGCTACAAAAGAGCGCGAGCTGCATTTGGTGTTGGAATAAGAGGGTTCAGGTCGGGAGCTCCCGACTAGAAACTCTTTCTTGTTTCATAAATATATTAATAATATTGTAAAAACATACAAATACTAGAATATTTATTTATTTAAAGTTTTTGAAACGAACCGTTTAACTGTTGCCTCGTGCCAGACAGAAGCGATGAGAAAACAAGCGAAAATCAAAATATAAAGGAAGTTTGGCCTTGAATATGTACATTGTTGTTGCCAATACAACTTTTCGTCTGCGTTATCTAGAAATTTGACTACTTTTTATTGTTCTTTATAAAATTGGCCTTGAATATGTACATTGTTGTTTCCAATACAACTTTTCGTCTGCATAATCTACAAATTTTGCTTTTTATTGTTCCTCATAAAATTTTTGGGACGAAGCATAGACTATACATTCGTTTTGATCGGCATGCATTGCGTGACCATTCGCTAACGAATTTATATATTATTTATATATTATTAATAAAGTAAAGAAATTCAAACAAGATATATAGAATGTTAGGTTAATAGGATAGAGAGATAGCAATAGGAAATCACCGGTGGGGGAACATTTTAGCCTGTCCGGCAAGCTATGCCCCTGCTCATAGCTGGGAATGGTCAGTGACTCCCCGAAGGTATCCTGAAAGCAAAGATTTTATTAGGGGTAGAGAAAGTTCGGAAGAGAAAACGTGATGCAAGCGATTGTAATTTTTACACAACACGCGAAAAGGATTGTGCAGCTATTTAAATTCGTTTTTTTTCTCAATAAGACTCAATTATTGGTATGGCTGTTGAGTAGAGGCAGTGGCAAATGGTGTAGTCTTTTGCGAGTTCGAGCCCTACCGAGGAAACTATTTGTTTTTCTAGCTGGTGTGACTGTTGAGTAGAGTCGGTAGCAAGTAATGCGGTCAGTTGCGAGTTCGAACCCTGCCAAGGGAATTTTTTTTTTTATTTAACTATCTTTATTACTACGAACAAGCGCGTAGCGTGAGCTGCATTTGGTGTTGGAATAAGAGGGTTGAGGGTATTCCCTAGTCGGGAGCCCCCGACTAGAACCTCTTACTTGTTATTTTTCCAAATTGGCTCAAAAAACAGGATGTCAATATCGATTTTTATCGATTGCATGGAAACGGAGTAAGTTATGGCTACATCGACTCGGCAATTGATGCTGATCAAGAAACTATATATTTTGGGTTATTAACTTTATTTATAGCTATGAGGTAGTAGCGGGAAGGTGGCGATAGGTATAAAATGAAAGATACTTGATATATACTATTTTAGAATATACATATCAAGTTTGGTGACTCCAGCTCCGATTTCAGCCATTGCTTGGAAACGAAGTAAGTTGTCGATTTTCGATCTGCGCAGGCATTAGTAGGACCTACAGCTAAATTTACCAACATACCTAAATTTCAAGTCTCTACCTCTTATAGGTTTTGATATCCCTGCGTTCATACATACGGACAGACGGATAGACAGAAAGACGGACATGGCTAGATCTGCCTATTATCCATTTTCAATGGGTTCAGGATATCAAAATGTCATGATGCACAGAGTCATACGCCTTTCTGAAGTCAGTGTAAATGACAACAGTTTGCATTTTCGAAAGGAAAGCATCATTTACCAAAGCAGTAAGCTTTACGAATCCAAGTTGAACAGGGGAAACAACTGATTTGCAGAAATTTTGCAAATTCATCCCGAGAGAAAAAGTAGATAGCAAACTTGAAGATTTACGCTTCAAGTTTACAAAATTGTAAATTTGTCTCCGATTTTGGGTTAATTGCCTTTTGCAACGAGATAGATAATTCTCATAGCATTGAGAATTCAGAAGAAAGAAGTTCGACTTGGCTATGGAATATTTAGCCAACTCTGTATACAAACCAGACTTATTAAACTTTTTAAAATATTTAGATTTTATATTTGTTAGATTTGATAATCTGGGAGTGAACCAGGGTGGCTTTGACGAAGAAATCGAAGTAATTGACTTGGAAATACACAATCTAAGAGGGAGTTTAGGGTGTTATAAAAAAAATAATAGCAAAAAAAGAATCACATCAACCGAGTCATATAAGAAAGACCAATCGGTTGCATAAATAAGTTGATACAGCAATTAATAATTTCCTTAGCGAAAGCAATGGTGGGGCCAATTGGTAGCTGATGAGCACGAAATGAGAGGATTAAAATTGAACATTGTCAGGAAGAGATAATGGAGGGGACTAGACACTTTAGCAATAAGGTAGTCGTTAACAAATACAAGATTTAGTCAAAGACAATATAAACACTAAGATGAGTAACGCCCATACATTTGAATGCGTTCTCCAAAGACCAGACGAACGAATGCCGAAGTCGCGGGTTGCTGATGCTGACACGAGCAACGAAGTAAGTCGCCAGCCTGCCTTCAGCAAAGCTGGTCGATGGTGCTTTGCGTCGCTTCGTTTTCGAAGTACATTGAGCGAAAAAGTTTAAAACTTACGATCGACGCAAAGTGGTTGTGCTTTATCCATGAAATGCATGCTTTATTTAAATGATATATTACTCTAGATACTAACTAATTAACTCTCTAGATACTAACTAATTAACTAACCTAATTTTACAGGAAAATTTAAGAATGAAATAATTTTTACACAAATAAGAAAATAGCACACATAGATTGATTTCACTTTTGTTTTTGAACAGTGTATGCTCGAGAAAAGTTCTTGTCTCAGCCAATGGCGTGCAAGCACCTTTGGTTGTATGCGTGAATTATGCATGCATAAGAACTTTAAAGTATGTATGTATGTGTTATTATTCACTGCTCTGGCCTTAGCTGGCAAGAAATTAATTTTGTTAGTTTTCTAGCGCAGATCGTGACCTATCCCAAATTTGTGTTGATATATGAATGCATTTTGTGTACTGAGGTTGGCTCCGTACAAAATAAGTATTTTTAAGTCGATGCCAATTGTAGGGACAAAGGGAGAGGGCAAATTCAGAAATTGAGACTCCAACCGACGATTGGTTTGGATTGAATTATACATTCTGGAGAAATCAATTTGCTTGTCGATGCATTCTGGGCACGACCAACGCAATTCGCCGCAGCCCTTCTTGGCGCAATCTGGCCCAGTGAGACCTGCACATTTAGCATGCATCGTATTTTCACACAGCCAGCAATTAACAAATTGCGGCAGTGCAGTATCATCCGCCTGCTTGAACAGCAGTTTCTTACAGCACGACATAATAACTACCAGCGTTAAAAGATAAGCAGAAGTAGCGAGAGGGCAATGCAAAACGAAACACGGTGCACAAAGTAGAGCAAGTAAACGCTCAAAAAAAGCTATTCGTACACAAAAAAATTTTTTACAGCTAAAAGCAATAGCAAAAATCATTCACAATCACTCCCAAACTGAGAACTCACTCTTTATATATTTGATTGCTTATATTTTTAATTTTAGACTTATTCATTTTTTGTTTCCTACTTGATATGAATGTGCGAAATTTTTCATTTAAGTCTTTGTCTTATTGATTCCGTCAAAAATGAAAGTCCATCGAACCACATCGACGCAAGTTACTCATCAACATCACAGCCTCTTGAAACAATATCTGTTTTACCTTGTAGGTGCATGGCGCCATTCAGCTTTCTCTGTTCATTCTTGGACTTCAGCCCCTCGATTCGACACAAATGTTGCCAAAGGCGAAGGATGTGACCGAAAATAAAGCGTAACTTCAGAATCAAACCAAAGAACCGTCCGTTCAATCGGTAATCTTATGAGATTTCTAGCTCGATGACAAAGATCAAGATTCAAGAGAAGGTGAGCCGCGCACAACTCAAGTCGGGGAAAAGTCTTCGTCTTAAGGGGTCTACTTTAGATTTGGTATCAACAATGAAATGCGACAACCTTCTGCAGTATGGCTGCGTATATATGGGCATGCGCCAAACGCACTTATTTAGGCGTCGGCGAAAGTATCTATCTCGATCAGTGAAGTTGGCTCTGTAAACACGTATCGTAGTATCTTTACTCGTTGCAACTGAATCAAAGTAGATTTCAGTTGCTGCCACGAGCTATCCGAATTCGGTGAGACAAATTCACCCCAATCTAGCCAGAGCTCTTGGAGTAGGATTTTTGTCTTGATTATCAGAGGGCTTAACAGGCCAAGCGGGCCAAATAGCCGCGATGTCACCGAGAGAATGTTCCGTTTTGTCGCTCTAAGACCTATGAATCAATCGTCTAGCTTGAATTGAAAGGCATCTTCGCATCATTCGACAACCACAACACGCCAAGTGTTTAAGTTGTGTCAGACTCTGAGATCGTCTTCTGCGTGGCTGCTTTTGTTGCGGAGAACTCAAGAGAATTCGAAAACCATTTCGTTAGTTCGAAACCTGCGCTTTGGAGTATTTGTGACACTGCAGACTTAATTGTGTAAGGGTTCTCTATGCATGCAGTACCAGTCAGTATATCATCGAAATAAAAGTCGTGATAACGTCAGCAGCTTTAGGGTGTGATGACACGCTCATCTCGCTTTGCTTTGTTAAACATCGTATTGCCAAAAACGGGGCAGGCGCAGTGCCGTAAGTTATAGTGTTTAACCTGAAGGACCTCGATCTGCTTCATGCACCATGACCTGCCTATATATCTTTTTGATGTCATCTGTCAACGAATATTTGTGGTGTCGAAATCGAAGCAGAGGCGAGTATAGCTCCTCTTGAATGGTCGGTCCAACCACTAGAAGGTCATTCAACGCAATTTTTCCGACAGGACGCGTCGAAAACAACTCGTAACTTCGTCGATGTGCTTTGTGGTGTTAAAACACACAGATGCAGAATGAAGTAGTGTGGATTACTTGGAATCTGATCATCTATTTTAGACATGTGACTTAAAGTTAAGCTCGGAATCTCGAGACAAGCGTCTTTCAAGCGACAAATAACGACGCTTAGCAACCTCAAAGGAGTTACCAAGCTGATTGGGATCCGATTTAAATGGCATCGACCTGACGGCAATATTTCCAAATTATGTAGAAAGTGGCTCTCACATAACTGCTGTTCGACTGTTCGGACCATTTCGGCTAAACGCAACTCTTCCCAAGACCAAAATTTCTGTAATGTTTTGTCCACAAATCTAACCAGAACTCACTGCAATTGACTCGCGACTTCACCACTTTATGAATCTTCTTTCTTACTTGAGTATTGCATTGAGCAATCCCAAGTAAGCTGATAATAGCCTCTTCTCTACGCAGCTGCAATCGTTATGCTAGCTCGTTTGTTACAAATTTAATTTGTGAACCAGAATCGAGTAAAGCTCTAGCTAAAACGAACTCGCCAATTCTAGCTAGGGAAGGCAATTGATGCATAAAGGAGCCGCCTTAGCGAACTCAAACCGCTGCTGTACTGATAATGCGGCATATGCTGAGTAATTCAATATCGAATGGCCTTCGAAACCGTAATATAAACATTTTGGGGCACTTGATCGTTTCTTACATTAGCCACAGAGCACAAAAACGAACCTCGATTATTGTTTTTGGAAACAGCTTTTGACGCCATCGGACGAAGATTTGGCTGATTCTTCAGCAGAAAAATGTATGATTCAAGGCTGTTTCACAATCACTCATAAACATAATGGAATGATTGCATAATCGAGTTTATTCTCCCATTTTCGTCTGGTCATCGGGTCACCTATGATGAGCATTAGTCGTTATGCAGAGTTCTTCAAGCTCGGCACGATACTCACATCTGAGGTCAGCATTTCTGATCTACATTCTAACTCTGTAGATTCTAGGTTTAATTTACCCTTTATCATCATTTAAACGCATTATGCATTTAACGGACATATTGCGTTACTTTTTTGAATCGTCAAAACTTTCTTTAGTCTCCATATTTGACTCTTAATAATTATTAATTTAAATTAAAATCGAATTTGCCAAACGAATTAGAAAAAGGGATATGCCTGAACAATAAAGCGTTTGGGAGCGAGCGTCTCTTGACCGAAACGCGTCAACGAAAAATGTGAACAACAACAAATGCACAGCCACCGCTTGCACAATGCGGAACGAAAATAAACGGGCTGCAGCTGGCTTGACATGTACGTGCCCCAATATACAAGCGCTTGGTCTCGGACAACCGTATAATATACAGAGGTGGTCAAAAGTATTTACACAACGTGCATTTTTTGAGCTTTCAACTTTAATTGCTTATTGCTGCTGCTTTTGTAGTCAGATACCAAAATAACGGTTATTCTCGTGTTGCTACATCTATGCAGAATCAAATGAAAAAAAATTAGACTCAGGAGTTATTTTGGACCACATTTCCTTAATTTCTGCTATAGTTTCGTCGCGCCGCCGATCTCTATCAACGGTCCTCTGACTCTTAACGAAAGCCCATACATTTTCGATAATGGTCAGATCGGGGCTTTGTGGGGGCCAGGGAAGTACCGCCTGATTTAGGCATGGAGGCATGGAACATTGTCCTGCTGTAGGATCCAATCATACGTGGAGAATAGTCGGTTTGCCGAAGTCAATGCGAATCTTTTAAGATATGGAGGTATCTAGTTTCATGTAGTGTACCCTCTATCGGTACCAAGTCTCCAAATCCATAATAGCTCAAACAGCCCCAGAACATCACCGTGTTGTTTTGGGAGATGCATAATGAGCTGAAACGCAACTTCATCTGTCCATAAAACATCAAACCAGGCAAAAGTCGAGACGTTTTACCTTGTTTGTTGGGTTAATGTCAACTACTTTACGAACAGCTTAGGTGTTAATGTCAACTTCCTTCAATCAATTGTGTACTATCGCTATTATAACAGGACTTATAGTGGAATTGGTAAGTACAACTCGTATTATGTGTCTGCATTCTCTTGGGTCCAACACAGGTTTTCGGATTGTTCTTGGTTTATTTTCCAAATTTCCGAGTGTGTCCTTCTTTTTAACTAAATTTTACACCGTTTTTCGCCTTGTTTTGTATAAATCAGCCAACTTAGATGCAGAAGTACCAGTTTTAAATTAAGTTACCATCTCGGCTCGATGCTCAACTGATAGTTCCTTTATTTTTGCCATATTATTAATTAAGTGCTTTAGTTTCTTTATTAACTTAACCGTTAACAGTTAGCTTAAATTCCAATTAAGAGATCAACATCAACTAGAACTTAACTTACTCAATTCAAATCAAGGACTTATTTCGAATTTGCATTGTGTAAATAATTTTGACGCAAAGAAAATGTTTGTAAATACTTTTAACAACTGATAAGCATCAGTTCATCTATTTTAAGTCTATGAACAGCTATCATTTCCAATTCTTCTTTTATTTGCTTCTGCATAGATCAAGGAATGCGACAATAACCGTTATTTTTGCATCTGACCTCAAATAACAACAACAAAAATCTTTCAAAGTTGAACAGGCGAAACATTGCATATTGTGTAAATACTTTTGACTACCTCTGTACAGTGGTTGAACATGATGGCAAGAAGGGGGAAACGACAAAGACTTAGCGAAATAAAATTGTGGTGACGGTCAATTTTTGACACTTATAGCATTTGCTAAGAAAATATATGTATGAATCTCCAAAGCAGTTAGTAAGTGCATGCAAATTTTAATTATGCTCAACTACTTTACATATGTGCCAAGACTTGAAAGCGTTGACTTTATTAGCGCAACCAAGCCAAAAGAGTTGTTCCGGACGTTCCACTTTTGAAGCATTCTCCAACGATGGCATCAGGGTAGATTTTATTATACTCTGAACCCATTAATAATGGGTAAAAGGGTATATTGTACTTGTGCAAAATGCAAATGTATGTAAGAGGCAGAAGGAAGCATCTCCGACCCCATAAAATATATTTATTCTTGATCAGCATCAATAGCCGAGCCGATCTAGCCATGTCCGTCTGTCTGTCCGTCCGTCCGTCTGTCCGTATGTATGAACGCAAGGATCTCAGAACCTAAAGGAGCTAGAGAAATTTTAGATGTAGGTCCTCCTAGTCCATGCGCATATCGAATTTGTTTCCGACAATCGATAACTTACTCCGTTTCCAAGCAATCGATAAGCATCGACATCGACATCCAGTTTTTTTTTTAGCAATTTTGATAAATATTAAGAGCTAGAGTCACCTAACTTGATATGTTGCTTCTAGAATATTATATATATATCAAGTATCTTTCATTTTAAACCTATCGCCACCTCCCCGCTAACACCGCAGAGCTATAAATCAAGTCAATAACCCAACTTATATTGCCAACCAATCTAAGTCACAATTTTAATGCAATTGACTTTTTGAGAAAACACATATATTCTACGGTGCAATAATATATACTGTAGTAAATTTCATTAAGATCGGTTAAGAGAAAACTAAAGTTATATGTAACTGCGCAATTGGATGGCACAGCTAGCGAAAACATCAAGAATTTGTGTACACACACACATTCAAGCGCGTCTGCTTCGCATTCTATCGCATTCTAACAGCATTGTAATTTTCTGTAATGCTATTTTAGTTCGTTTTTTTGTCAATAATACTTAAATTATTGGTGTGGCTGTTGAGTAGAGGCATAGTGCGAGCCCTACCTGGGAAACTATTTTTTGTTTTTGTGTTCTGGTTTGTCTGTTGAGTAAAGTCGTCAGCAATTAATACGGTCAATTGCGAGCTCGAACCCTGCCAAGGAAACTTTTTTTTTTACACCCTGAACCCATATATTGTATTTGTGCAAAGTGCAAATGTATGTAACAGGCAGAAGGAAGCATCTCCGACCCCATAAAGTATATATATTCTTGATCAGCATCAATAGCCGAGTCGATCTAGCCATGTCCGTCTGTCTATCCGTCCGTCCGTCCGTCCGTCCGTATGTATGAACGCAAGGATCTCAGACCCTATAAGAGCAAGAGACTTGAAATTTTAGATGTAGGTGCTCCTGCGCAGATCGAGTTTGTTTCCGATAATCGTTTCTCCGTTTCAAAGTAATCGATAAAAACTGATATCGAAATCCTGTTTTTTAAGCAATTTTGGTAAATAATAAGAGCTAGAGTCACCAAACTTGACATGTAGCTTCTAGAAAAGTATATATATATCAAGTATCTTTCATTTTATACCTATCGCCACCTCCCCGCTACTCTCTATCTATAAGCGCGCGCTGCATTTGGTGTTGGAATATGAGGGTTCAGGGTATCCCCTAGTCGGGAGCTCTCGACTAGAACCTCTTACTTGTTCAATTTATCTTTATTACTTTAAACGAACGCGTTGTGTTGGAATAAGAGGGTTCAGGGTATTCCCTAGCCGGGAGCTCCCGACTAGAACCTCTTACTTGTTTTTTAATTACTTCCGGCCGACACAAATTTATTTTTCTTTTCAAATTAAATAAATCGAGTTTATTTTATACACAAAACTATCTCTCAAAACGGCGTTTCGTGCTTATCTTCTTGTTATAATTCGACAACAGACATTATTATGCTGGAATTAAGCTAAGGCGGCGAAGTGACGAGAATTCGCTCCTAGAACGGGTGATAAAGCTTTATTGCGCTCTCACTCCGCCCTAAACCTAACTTACACTAGACTTCATGTTTTAAATTATTTTCAAGCAATGCGCGGATCTGCGCCAATACTTTCTCTCTTGGTATAGTGTAGCCTGCATAATGGTTCGCAACCTTGATAATTTCTCTATTTTAATACGCTGGTTATATTAATTGTTTAGAATTTATGCAAGTTGCGTCTACGGTGAATCCAATAATGGTTGTCGGTAGGCTTCTTGCTCAATCCAATGTGGTTGGTGTCCCAGTGGCGAGCTCTCACCGTGAACCGATGTTCGACTTCACCTGTGTGGAATGCTAGCCTTGTGACTAAGCAATGAAACAATATATTGATAAGTGGAGTGTCGACTTAAGCAATCAAAACAGATCCATAACTCATGTCACCAGCGAGCTGATACAAAAGCTACCAAAGGTTTAAGCTTAAAAGAAGCATAAGCTTTAAAACCACGGCCGGCAAGCCGACTCACCATAAGCGATAACGCTGCTCTTGCGACACATGAAAGAGATCGTTGCGATCAGTTCGCTGAATTGAAACATCGCTGTACCAACACCAAGAGTGCAATTGTTGAACAATGGGGAGGTATCTTAGTACTAAATTACTACATGCGATAGGCACTCATTAACTTATATGATTATTTGTACTAGGTCTACTTGTATTTTGGATATTTTGTTTTATAACCTTTTGTGCGAAGTGCACTGTCTCCCGACAAGTCCCCTCATTGGATCCTCTGTCATTCAAATTCACATCTTATTTATTGCTGCTCAAAGCATTTTGCGAACCCTTTTTAATTATACAAAAATATTATTAATATGAACGGTTTGGTAAAATCAAGGTAGGACGGTGTTGGCTCGTTACATAAAAAAATCAATTATTCAATTTTTTCGTTTCGTTATTTCTTCGTTATTTCTCCGAAATCCGTTTTACACTTTCTGAAGAACCTCATCAGACCCAGAAAGGAAGTGTATTCTTTTGAGTTATTGGTAGATGGAATTTCTTAATCGCTTCTTTCTTTTGTGGGTTAGGCTTACCACCGTCTAATGTCACTATATGTATGTATATATTTTTTAAGAAAATTGGATTTATAAATTTGTTATGTTAAATTTATAATATACTTTATAATTATATTTAAAGCTTCGTTAAGATTGCAAATACAAATGTTAAAATAGATCAATGGGATATTCGCTTGTACTGGATAGAGATTTTTTCAAACAGTTTAAACAAAAAACAGGTAAGAGG
This sequence comes from Drosophila ezoana, assembly GCA_035045725.1. Lineage (NCBI taxonomy): Eukaryota > Metazoa > Arthropoda > Insecta > Diptera > Drosophilidae > Drosophila > Drosophila ezoana. Next base: position 1,526 of record JAWNOU010000195.1, on the reverse strand, counting down.
CTCGGAAAGTCCCGACTATGGAATACCCTGAACCCTCTTATTCCAACATCAAATTCAGCTCGCGCTACGCGCACGCTGCAGCAGTAAAAAAAAAAATAATGTGTAATGTGTACATGTATATAGAAATACTTGCAATTTTAAGAGAAATTAACATTTTCTTTGTGTTTCTAAACCGAATAATAAAATTTTCAGTAGAGTTTATTGCGCTATAGAATATTCGTAAATTCTTAAAAAGACAATTGCTTTAAAATTGTATTTTCTGTTGGTCGGTAGTTCAAATGTATTTATCTATGCCGAGTTTGGTCAAGATATCTAGATAAACAAACAAGTTTTTTATACAAGAACCTAGTTTTCGATCGATCGTTCCTATTGCAGCTATATGATATAGTGGTCCGATCTTCATAGGGTTTGCATATATATGTGGAGCATAGTAAAACTAATAAATGCCGAGTTTGGTAAAGTTATCTTGATAAATAAAAATGTTTTTCATACAACAACTTAATATTCTACCGATCGTTCCGATGGCAGCTATATTATATAGTGGTCCGATCCAGCTGGTTCCGGCATATTTACTGCGTGCAACAAAAAGAGGGACTGGCGATAGGTATAAAATGAAAGATACTTGATATATATATACTATGCTAGAATAAACATGTCAAATTTTGCGACTCTAGCTCTTGATATTTACCCAATTTGCTCAAAAAACAGGATGCCGATATCGATTTTTATCGATTGCTTGGAAAGTTGAACAGAGTAAGTTATGGATTATCGGAAACAAACTCGATCTGCGCAGGCACTAGGAGGACCTAGTACAGCTGAAATTTCAAGTCTCTCGCTCTTATATTTCTGATATGCTTGCGATCATACATAGGGACGGATGGACGGACAGACAGACGGACATGGCTAGATCGACTCGGCTATTGATGCTGATCAAGAATATATATACTTTATGAGGTCAGAGATGCTTCCTTCTAACTGTTACATACATTTGCACAAATACAATATACCCTTTTTACCCATTTTCAATGGGTTCAGGGTATACAAAGACTCGTTGTAATTTCAGAAACTAAGTCAACAAACAATAAGAAGAATTTTAAAACTATACCTAAGAGACCTTAAAAAATCAACACGAACAATTTTTGTTGTACCAATCTCTATATATAATCTCTCTTTATATATATATATAATTAAGTTTTACACGAATAGTTACTTTAAAAAAATATATTTCAATTCTTTTTTTTCACTATTGGCTACTACTTAAAACGAGTACATTCAGATTTGACTCCCGAATATGAACTAATTTATCTATCTGTTGCGGTCGCTTAGCAAACTTCGCTTTGAGAGAGCTTGAGTCAAAATTGAGTGAAGTTTGAGCTGCGTCAGCAATTATGCGTGGGATAGTACTCTGATGGGAACATTGACAGTGGCGTGATATTTAGGGTGAATTGTTTATGTCTACCAAAGGGGACAGTTTGATCTTGACCAATGTCGATGTTATCACCAGGCTTTTTGTTTACAATATTAGA